>CM040922.1:34585192-35250192 GCA_023029165.1 Gobiocypris rarus | reverse complement strand
CTCACAAACTTTGTTTATAAAACATAATATTCTGCAATCTCTCGAGATGCAGACATGTAACAGGGCTGACAATTAGCTGCAAATATACTAGTTCAATTTGTGAAACTTGGTCTACTTCTTTATTTGAACATTTTTGGGCAAAATTTTTATTTTAAAATATTTATTTGAATATAGCAACATGAAACCTCTTTCAACAAAATATTTCTATATTTAAATCACTGACAGAGACCCCTTCCCCTATCAGCCAATCACTGTGGTCATAGTTAGTAAGGGGACGTCGTTACATCATCCATTTTAGCAACAAGGTCAACCCCCTAAAGGCCCTTGATAATAAGAACAACATAATTCGATTTATCAATAACCGTATCCTCATTCATATTTAGAATGCTACAATATCCAGGTACAAAAAATAGCCGAGAAGTATGAAGTTTAAATGAAGATTAAATGTCCTTAGTTTTCGTCTTTGTCAATGTATTTCATAGAGCAAATAACGTTCAGCTGCATTTCCTTTCCTGCGTCTCTCACTCACGAGTCTCTCTCACATACACGCCCCACAAACACAAACACACACACACACACACACACACACACACACACACACACACACACACACACACACAGCCCCTCCTCCCTGCACACCGCCGTCTCCATGAGAACGAGTGTTCGACGTAGAAAGCAAGTTCGCGAAGGTTGGTATCTTGTGAACACCTTTACACAATCACACATTAAAAAGTGGTATAAAAATATTTTTAATTCTGAATATAGTTTTGTCAGTGTGTTAATGTCGACCCGAGAAGCGATGGCTACTTTAAGTTAATTAGTCGCAAATTTGAGGTAAAATGCACTTGGGTTGTCGATGTCAAAACACGATATAAGCTGTGATTCAAATATTAAAAATGTAATGTCATTAGTTTACTCTTACACTGAATATTTGCTGCTTCAGTCTAGATGAGTGGGCTATTGTATAGGGTAAATTTAGTATAGGGTGTTAAAATTGTACAGCTGTGGTATTTGTATAGGTTTAGCTCAATTTAGGTTTAGGTTAAGCTATTTGTATTTTAGCTCAAAGATGGGTTGAATACATGCGGTTCATGTATGTCTTCTTTAGTCTGTTGGCTCTTTAGGTTTTTTACTGGCACACTTACACATTTTGCACTTACAAGTGTGACTGTTTACATATTTGTGCCCATGTACATTTTATGTAAGTTACTGGTTTTATTTTTTAATGAATATTTTCTAAAATTGTATGATTTTTTTGTTGAGTTATTACACAATACTTTTTCTGACCTTTGTGAATCTTGCCCTGACAAATAACCCAAATTACAAAAAAGACTAAAAACTAAACTAAAACTAAGCATTAAAAAAACTAAACTAAACTAGCAAACCCACTTTAAAAGCGAATTAAAACTAAACTGAATTTGAAAACAAAAAACGAAATAAAAATAAAAATAATGAAAAATGCAAAACTATAATAACCTGTAGTCTAGTGAACAAGCAAAATACAAGAAATGGTTAACTTAGCAAGCTAATCAAAACTCTGTATTCTTTGCCAATAATACAACCTATCTCTATAATAGGCATATTCTAAAACAATATCAATCCCCATAGAATGTTGTTGTCACTGAAAACGAAATGTCAGAGGGTCCCTGTTAATGCTATTACTGTTGTATTCTTCAATTCATTGAGCAGATGAGATGGATATTCGAAGATATTTTAGCAGAGAGAAAGAGAAGCAGCCGCAGAGATTATATAGAGAGGAATTAGATATTACTTTATCATACATTTACATGAGCAGACAGATAGCATTTAAGTCATCATTGCTTATAGTAACTCATCAGGAGCAAAGTCTGGCCTCAGTAAATTCCCCCATGCAGCTTTGATGTGTCTAAAAGCTAACATTACTGTAACTTTTCTTTAACAGAGTAGAAATGGAAGGAGAGGATATGTCTGTCACGTTTTACTTGTTAACATCTTGGTTTCTTGACTGGTTGTTGACATAATTGTAGCTCTAGATGTGAGTGCAAAGATTTTGCAAACACAAGTTACAAATACCCTGGGGCTAAGCCCCTGTCTTCAATCCTAGTGACGTCCTGATAGTTAGTAAGGGTGATGACATCATCCATAGCAACAAGGTTAACCCCGCCCTTAAGGCCCTTTCACACCAGACGTAACGAAAAGTGAAGTGGAAAAGCGAATATTTTGCGAACAAACAGTTCGCGTAAAAACCATTCACATTAGCCGCGATAAGAATTTGCGATGTCTGTGATGTTTCAGAGCTCCAAACATTCCAAAACATTCACGGCGACAGATGAGAAAACATGGACACTTCATCAACCAGTAAAGATGAGCTTTTAATTTGCTTTAAAAGACCGAAAAGAAGGTTTTGGGTGCACCCAGTCTTAAAAGAACAGAGAGTCTGAAGGGGAGTATGCTAATCTTGTACAGGAACTAAAACTTTTATCATGGCCAGTTCGCACTTACTTTCAAATGTCCGTAGGACAATTGGAAAGCTCCTCTAGAGACAGTAGCATCTGACAAGACAAACCACACTTCGGTAACCATCGATCCGGAGCAGCTGTTTCCAGCTATGTTTCCAGTTGAGTCACAATGTGTTTCACACATAGCCTACTCCGTCTGCAGTGTGTGTTGCAGTGTGTAGCCTATGCGATATGTAGAAGCAGCGCACATTTCATGCAGTAACATTAGATAGTTTTGATTTATATGATTAATGTTGATGATCACGTTATTTTACCTATGCATCTGCTTACATGCGGTTGCTTGTTTTACTCATAGACAGTAAAAAAAATGGACACAGCGACCCCATAGACTTCAACAGAGAAGTCAATTAGAACCACTCACTTCCTGAGCGTACTGCGCAGCCTCAGACTGAGTTTGACGACGTAAATATGACGTGAGCAACCTGTCTTCTAGTAGTTGTGCAAAGTGAAATCTGAATCACCGAATCTTGCAGAGACGGAGAGTGTGAGCAGAAGCAACTTTTGGTAAGAATTCTGATTAATTATTGACTTTATCAGACTCCACATCCCCGATTGCCTCATAGACAGTAAAAGATTGCCTGCGAGCTTCTCCTCCTGTCTATACAGTAATTTATCCACTGTGCGACAGAGAGTCAATGGACAAATAGATTAAATGCCTCAGATGTAAAGTTATTCGCTGTCAAAGTGACGTCAAAATGAATTGGAGTCAATGGAATGCTAACAGCAGGTGGTGGCTTGGTTAGCAATGCCTGCCCCTATGGAAGATACGCTTTCCGGGTGCTGAATTACCCCTTGGTTTTACTGTGTCTTCCTCATGTGTGTTTTGATCTGGAGGTTCTGTACTCATTCAGAAGATGCATAATAGCGCCCTCTAGCGTCTAACAGTGAAAACACGGAAACATGGAAAATTACACGTTTGGGTAACTGCAGCTTGGAGTAATGGGCGTGCCGGACGGTAATGGGCGTGCCAAACGGCTTCTCATTGGTCGCGAAAGCTGCCTGTTCCTGTTGTTACTCTTACACAATTGACCTTTAGATTAAAAGGAAGCAATAAATCTAACATAATCCTATAAAACCAAATTCAATTCTTTCAATGTAAAACGGTGTTAATATTAAGAAAATTCGATTAAAAAAAAAAAACTTTCAAAAGTACCTTCGGAAACTGTTACTGCATGGCGCGGATACTGACGTCATCACATGGCACAGATTACCGACGTCTTTACTGCAATCGTAGGTTTAAGTTGATTAATTTCAAAATGTATTGTCAAAAATTATTATTCTTTGTTAACGTTCATTTCAACATTTACCTATACACATTAAAATAATTTACTCTGAATATGTACAGCTGTATTTTTTGTTCTAACAAAGATTAAAAAATACTGTATCAAATTTATTTCTCATAGTTAATTAATACATCAATGTAACATGTCTGTTAAACAACAATTAAGTAATTACTAAAGCTGCAAGATATAACCTTAAAGGAAATAAATGTATTTTAATAAGCTATTTTAATATAGGAAACCGTTCGGCACGCCCCCTACCGTTCGGCACGCCCATTACTCCAAGTTGCAGTTACACCTGTCTCGAAAATTCCATGTTTGGTGGGGAAGCGTTTTCTCACAAATAATGGAAAATTCTGTGCTTGGCGGGGAAAGAGTTAATCTCACACTATCTACTCCAGAACCCAGTCTCTCAGCATCTCTGCAGTGTGTAAATAATTAGGCCTCTGACTCAGAGTCCATTGCCCCTGTAAGCCTGAGTGAAATTTGAAATGACTTTGTCCAATTCAGCAACATTCTAAAATTGAGGAAACAGTCAAATATTTATGCCGACCGCAGCATAAAAAGAATAGAGCAAGAGATAAAAAAAAAAAATGAAACCTGTTGAAATAGGCTATTTTCTCTCATAATTGCCAGCCCTAGCCTTTTGTACTTCTCTGGTCTTGTGCCAACTCATTCTTTATAGTGCTGGGACAACCCATTCTATACTATCTTTTATGTACAAGGAACACATTAGCATAGTGCCGGCCAAGCAAAGACCTGTTCCCAGTAGAAGTTCCCAGGCGTTAACATTCAGCAATTGATCTATTATACCAATTGATCTTATGTGATTTTGGCACAATTTTTTTTTATAATAAAGAGTGATTTTATGAGCATTTATACTAAATGTAGATGTGATCTAGTGATGTAGATGGTTAAAAGAAATATGTTACTTCTCAAAATAAATTATTGGGGTGTCTATGCGTTTGAGATTGTCAAGATACTGCTACGGACACAATTTAAAAAAGTGTTGTTGCTCCAATGCTCTAAATGAGACTTAATGTGTTGACTAGATTGAGGAAAGGGAGGAAAACTGTGGTGTCTCATTAAATAACCCACATAAAATGATGGAATATAAGTGTTTGTCTTTTATAAAAGGATTGTGGATGCCATTTGACAAAATGATTTAAACAGCAATCATGAGGCAAAAGCAGTTCCCATTCACTCTCGACGCCAGAACTGCAAGTTTTCCTCCCTCACTACCCTCAATGGTGGGGTGGCTGTACGCAGACCACCCCCGCCCTGCACTTTTAAAGCACAAGGGTAGTTCTGAGTCGGGGTTGAGCTGCGCATATTGACTAACCGTGATCAGGTCACTGCGCAGGCCCTCGGCCAGACAATGTCCACCTCCGTGGTCCAGGAACGCCCCCTGGCTTGCCTTGCTGAGGTGTGAGTGGTCGTCAAAGTACGCTTCACGATGCTCCCATCTCACAAAGTGGCCATTTCGGCGATACTGTCAAGAACTGAGCCCAGCAGTTCTTAGCAGTCGGTAGCGGACTGAGGAAATCAAGAGCTTCCCCAGATGCACCTGCCTCGTGGGCCGCCCCTCAGTCTGCTTGTCGCCAAGGACATCGCCCCCCCTGCAAAAAAATAAATAAAAAAACTCGGCACAGTCTGCTCTACTGTGTCCGCTGCAGGAGGATGACGCCACCCGGAGATGGGCAGGGCTGCTTTTTCCCCGGAGGAGGGCCGGGCGGAGAATGTTTTGAGTCTAAATTCTGTTCTGCTGCTGGCACAACCAGTGGTACCCAAATTCTCAAAAGAAAAAAAGAAAAGCAGTCCCTCTATCTCTGGGCCCTCAGGGGACTCAGAGTTGTGGCTGGTCAAACGCGGGACCACACTCATCCACCTCCACTTCGCCAGTAGGCAGTAGCGGATGACGCAGGGACACACCACAGCCTCCTCGCGGACCCTCTGCCCTCCATGGAATCAGGTACGTGTTGCACAGCACACTCACACTTCACTGTGGGCCGCCTCCACGAGACAGCCGCCCCATGCCTGCATTCCACCTCACTGCCCCACGGTGGGTACGCCGGTGGTCCTGATGGTCTCGCTTGTTCGGTCTCTGCGAGCCTGGTTAGAGCTCCCCAGTCCGTCTTGCTGGCTCATTCGGACCTTCAGGCTCGGCTATGTGATTCAGTTCGCCCGGCGTCCCCCCAGGTTCACGGGTGTCCGCTTCAATTTGGTGAAAGCAGCAGATGCCCATGTCCTGCGTGCGGAGATCGCAGTCCTACTGGCGATGGAGCCAGTCCCTCCAGCCGATATGAAGACAGGCTTTTACAGCCCGTATTTAATTGTACCCAAGAAAACCGGTGGAGTTACGGCCAATCTTGAACCTGCGAGTACTGAATCGGAGCCTTCACAGGTTACCATTCAAGATGCTCATGCAGAAACGCATTTTCAAGTGCATCCGTCCCCAAGATTGGTTTGCAGCGATCGACCTGAAGGACGTGTACTTTCATGTCTCGATTCTCCCCCGGCACAGGCCATTCCTGTGCTTTGCGTTCGAGGACTAATTTGATGCAAGCACCTGTGCCTCATTTATACCCGCACTGCGTGGCATGAGCAGCTGGTGCAATCATTGCATGCCAATGTGCATTGGCTCGTTTAGTTATACTGGAAGTAGATTGGCTCTCGCTAGCGAGATTCCTATTCGTCGGTACTTCGACGTGGCGTCGAGAGTGACCGACTGAATGGGAAGCGAGGGTTCCCTTTCGTTCAGTCACTCTGTAACGTTAGTGACTAACGAATGGGGTTTCAAAGCCTATCATCTTGAGCTTAGAAACGCCCAATGGCGTGCCAATGCCAAGGGCATGCGGAATTTGCCTACGTAACTCCGCCTCACGGCGTGAGTATATAAGGAGTGCGTGGCAATATCGCATTATGTTTCTGCTTGAGCCAAAGTACCTACCTCTTCACTCCTACAGCCTTCTGAGTCTTTTTGTCAGCTTCTTGAGGCGAGCAGCTTTCCAGTCGGTGTTGGTGTACAGCGCGTTCCAGTGATCACATACTTCCTGCCTGCTGATCTGCGCGGTGGTCTGTCTGACAGCTGGTGTGTGCTTCCTGGGCGCCCGGCATCGTCTGCGAGGCTTCCTCTCATAAAAGAGCTTGCACGTGGCACGTCCTTTTCAGGATGTCTCGCCCGTGCATTTCTGGGTGCGGTAGGTCGCTTCAGCCTTCCGACGGGCACGGCGCTGCGTGACGTGTTTGGGCTTTCAGCACGCTCAGGCGGCGCTCGTGGATGACTCATGCGCTCACTGCGGGTGCATGGTCATCTCGGTGTTACGGTCGAGACTCCGTGAACTCCGTGCGGATGCGGGCGAAGTCCCCTCTGCCACACCCCAATCTGCGGTCTCCACGGGAGGCGGCACTTTGGCTGGTGGCCAGGGTGACCTGAGTGGCGGTGTGGAACAAAGCGCCCGGCGCTGATGCCTCGGCCCGCACCCTCTCTTATGCACCTGACCGGTCAGCGTTCAGGCATCTACGCCGGGGCGGCTCCTGCCGTCCGACTGTGGTGTTTGAGGCGGCGATGAAGTGATGTCTGCTCGCGCATCACAAGGTGGGCTGGATTCATCTGAGGATGATGATTCGGCCGTCGCGCCAGCGGGCGCGCCCGGCATTGGCGAGTCGGACCCCAGTTGACAGCCATGCTGTCTCGGGCAGCCGCAGCGGCTTGGGTTGGAGTGGAACCCTCCGCCTCGACCTGGCGTTCGCGGCTGGATGATTGGTTTTGAGGCGGCGGCGTGCGGACACCCGTCCGTCCGCCCCTCAATTCCTTTCTTCCCGAGGTGCATGAGGAGATCGCGCGGTCCTGGAAGAACCCGTTGTCTTCCCGTGACCGGTCGGCGAACTCTTCGCCTTCACCGCCCTTGATGGAGCCGCGGCTCGTGGGTACACTGGGGTTCCCCCCAGTCGAGCGCTCTGTTGCGATGCAACTGTGTCCGCAGAGTGCCGACCTGGCGCGGTGACCCAAAGCACCCCTCCAAGGCCTGTAGGTTTCGTCATCTCTGGTGGCGAAGACCTATAGAGCTGCGGGCAGGCGCCGCCTTCTTTGCATGCCATGGCAACTCTCCAGGCTTACCAAGCCAAGTTGCTGTGTGACATGCTGCGAGGTGGGGCTGATCCAGGACTCAGCAATGAGTTGCGTGCCGCCACCGACCTCGCTCTCCGGGGCGAAGGTGACCGCGCTCCTGGGTCAGGTGATGTCCACTAATGTGGTCCAGGACAGACACCTATGGCTCACCCTGGCCGATATGCGCGGCGGCGGCGAACCCGTTTCCTCGGCGCGCCCATATCCCAGGATGGGCTATTCGGCGGGGCGGTTGAGAACCGCCCAACAGTTCTCGGCCGCTCAGAAGCGACTGAGGCTATAAAACACATTCTGCCCGGCGGTCAGCTGCTGTCTTCACCCCACCGCCCGCGCAGTTGCCTCAGCCTGCTCGCCGCCGAGGCGCCCTCCTGCGGTTCCCTCAACCTCCGCGCCACCCAAACAGCAGCCTCCACCGGGCGCGCAGAGGTGACCGCGGGAAGGCGTCCCAGTCGCTCCAGCCCGCAGCCCGCGAAGAAAGCGCCAGGCTAAGCGGCGCTCCTGATGCGGACGGCTCAGGGATGGGCAGTTCTCCACAGGAGGCGGCAGCAGGGCCGCTCCTTCCCCGGTGGAGGGCCGGGGAGAATCTTTTGTTCAGCTGCTGGCCCCGGGTCAGCAGCACCTAATGTGGTTAAAGAGAGAACTGATATCCCCATCCCTGAGCCCCCAGAGACCGGTGATGACGGTGTCGCCACCCTCGGGTCCGCCACTCGCATCCCTCTCTGTCGCCAGCCTCCTCTCAGAGCAGACCCCAGCGGGCGTCGTCCTTCCTGGTCTCCTCTGTCAGGGCGCGGCCGTTAACCGTGCCCCCACACCGGGGCGCCCAACCGCCTCCCATGTCCGGGCGTGCGCTGCCTCGCTGCCCCACCCTGGGAGTGCGTCTGCCGTCCCTATGACCCGCTGGTGCAGTTCCTGGGAGCCTGGCTTCAGCTTCGGGACTGTCCCGCTGGGTCGCGCGGACTGTCAGGCTCGACTCACGCTGCGATTCAGTTCGCGCAGGCTCCTCCCGCTTCAGAAGTCCGCCAGAACCATGATCAGGGCCGCGCCCCGTCATGCGTCGGAGATTGCCACCCTGCTGGCGAAGTGCGATCGAGCCTGTCCCTCCGGCGAAATGGAGTCGGGGTTTTACAGCCCCTACTTCATTGTACCCAAGAAAACGGTGGAATTACGACCAATCTTGGACCTTCGCATCTTGAACCGATCCCTTCACGGCTTCCGTTCAGGATGTTGACTGCGAAACGCCTTTTGAATGCGTTCGTCCTCACGATTGGTTTGCAGCGATCGACCTGAAGGGCGCCTACTTCCATGTCTCCATCCTTCCTCGACACAGACCGTTCCTACGGTTTGCTTTCGGCGGGCATTTCAGTGCAGCGGTCCTCCCATTCGGGCTGTCTCTGTCCCCTCGCGTCTTTACGAAGATGGCGAGGCAGCTCTTGCGCCCCTATGGCAGCACGGGGTTCGCATCCTGAACTATCTCGGACGACTGGCTCATACTGGGCCACTCTCGAGAGCAGGTTTGCGGACACAGAGATCAGTGCTCAACACCTAGCCCGTCTGGGCCTTGGGTCAACTGGGAGAAGAGCAAACTCTGCCCAGTGCAGAGGATCTCTTTTCTCGGTATGGACATCGACTCGGTCGCCATGTGCGCGCAGCTTCGGCGGCGCGCGCAGTCTCTGCTGACTTGCCTCCGTCATGTCGAGAGCAAGAATGCGGTCCCACTGAAAGCGGTTTCAGAGGCTCCTGGGGCATATGGCATCTGCAGCAGCGGTGGCGCCGCTCGGATTGCTTCATATGAGACCGCTTCAGCATTGGCCAGCGATCGAGTCCCGAGATGGGCATGGCAGTCTGGCACGCTCGGGTTCAAGTGACTCGGGCCTGCTTACAGGCGCTCACCCGTGGTCGAACCTCAGTTTTCTACGGGCGGTGTGCCCTTAGAGCGAGTTTCCAGGCATGTTGTCGTGTCGACGGATGCCTCTGCCACGGTTGGGGTGCCATGTGCAATGGGCAAGCAGCCGCGGGCTCCTGGACAGGACCCCAGCGCCTCCTGCATGTCAATTGCCTCGAGTTGCTGGCAATGCAGTTCGCCCTGCACGCTTCGGCGTTGCTGAAGGGTCAACATGTGCTTGTCCGGACAGACAACACGGCCGTAGTAGCGTACATCAACCACCAGGGCGGTCTACGCTCCCGCCGTATGTCTCAACTCGCCCGCCATCTCGTTCTATGGAGTCAGAAGCGCCTGAGGTCCCGCCGTGCTGTCCATATTCCGGGAGTCCTGAACCTCGCAGCCGGCGAGCTCTCGCGGTTTCAGCCTCTCCGGGAGAATGGAGACTCCATCCCCAGTCGGTCCAGCTGATCTGGGAACAGTTCGGGACGCGCAGGTAGATCTGTTTGCCTCCACGACTCTTCCCACTGCAGCCTGTTTTATTCCCTGACCGAGGGCACGCTCGGCACGGATGCACTGGCGCACAGCTGGCCGCAGGGCCTACGCAAGTATGCGTTTCCCCCAGTGAGCCTACTCGCACAGCTCTTGTGCAAGATCAGGAGGACAAGGAGCAGGTCCTTTTGGTCGCCCCTTTCTGTACGGCCTGGACCTGGTTCCCGAACTCTTACTCCTTGCGACAGCCCCTCCTGGCCTATTCCTCTGAGACCGGACCTCCTCACTCAGAGGCGGGGCACCGTTTGGCACCAGCGTCCCGATCTATGGAGCCTCCACGTGTGGCTCCTGGATGGGACGCGGCAGGTGAGTGGCCTGCCACCTACGGTGGTCGCCACCATCACTTCCGCTAGGGCAGAGTCCACTCGGCATGCCTATGCGTTGAAGTGGAACCTCTTTCACCTGGTGCTCTTCCCGCCAAGAAGACCCTGGAAATGCCCGATCGGGTCCGTGCTGCTCGTTCCTCCAAGAAGGGCTGGAGGCGAAGGCTGTCTCCCTCCACCCTCAAAGTCTATGTGGCCGCTATATCTGCCTACCACGATCTCTTGGAGAACAAGAAGGTAAGTCAGCACGACCTGATCATCAGGTTCCTGAGAGGCGAGAGACTGAATCCTCCTCGCTCTCCTCTCGTACCCTCTTGGGACCTCTCAGTAGTTCTAAGTGCTCTGCAGAGGCCTCCCTTTGAGCCTTTGCGGTCGGTTGATATTAAGTTCCTGTCAATGAAGGCGGCTCTGCTGACCGCATTGGCCTCCGTCAAGAAGGGTCGGGGACCTGCAGGCATTTTCGGTTGACGGCGTGCCTGGAGTTCGGGCGGCTAATTCTCACGTGATCCTGAGACCCGGCCTGGATATGTGCCCAAGGTTCCCACCACTCCGTTCAGAGACCAGGTGGTGAACCTGCAGCGCTGCCGTGGAGGGCAGACCCAGCCTTGGCACTGCTCTGTCCAGTGCAGCGCTCGGCGCCTCGTGAGCATGACGCAGTGTTTCAGGACCTCAGACCAGCTCTTTGTCTGTTATGGTGGAGAGCGGAAGGAAGTGCTCTCTCAAAGCAAAGGCTGTCTCACTGGTTAGTAGACACCATTGTTTTGGCTTACCAGCAGCAAGGTCGACCATGTCCCCTTGGGGTGCGGGCCCACTCCACTCGGTGTCGCCTCCTCTTGGGCTTTAGCGCATGGCGCCTCGCTAACAGACATCTGCAGAGCTGCAGGCTGGGCGACACCTAACACATTCGCCAGATTCTATAATCTCCGAGTGGAGCCAGTGTCCGATTATGTACTCGCCCCCCCGAGGGGCCGGTAATGGGCCAGGCTCAGGTGTCTTCGCTTGCTCGCCATTCCACTCCTCGGACTGGATCGTGCGATATTCCTCAGGTGAGCTCCCGAGAGCCCTGAGTTCCTCCAGCACTGCTTACGCCCGATGCCTGTGTGTCTGCCCTCTGCGAGCCCAGACCCTCGTGTCCGGCCAGGTGCCCGTGTGCATGGTTCCCCTCCGGCGACCCCCACACGTGTATTTCACCGTAAGCCTCCGCGGTGGCGGGTTTCTTCCCTTGGCTTGTCGGCCATCCCTAGGGTTAAAAATCCACCTTCGGCTGGTACCTAGAGTTTTCCATATGCAACCCTTGCGGGTCATATGTGTACTCTTAAGTCCTCCTACGGGTAGGCATCTTGGCATTTCCTCACTGGGATATGCTTCCCAGTGTACCTTGGTATTCCTGTGATGAGTGGGAGTCCTTCGTCCGTACTAGTCTTACGACAGAGCGCTCACTTACGCGGGGCACTGGAAGACAGCTGAGTGGCGGGATTAGATTGGACCCCATTCGTTAGTCACTAGCGTTACGTCGTAGTGACTGAGCGAAAGGCGTCTCGATTACGGATGTAACCTCGTTCCCTGAGGAGGAGCGGAGGCGTAAGCGTCCGTTGCCACATCAGCTGTGCTACCTGGAGCGCAGGAGTTCAGTCTTGGCTCCTCAAGCAGGTAACATAATGCGATATTGCCACGCACTCCTTATATACTCACGCGGTGAGGCGGAGTTACGTAGGCAAATTCCGCATGCCCTTGGCATTGGCACGCCATTGGGCGTTTTCTCTAAGCTTCGAAGATGATAGGCTTCTGGCGAAACCCCATTCGTTAGTCACTAGCGTTCGTCTCCGTTCCCTCCTCAGGAGCGAGGTTATCCGTAACGAGGCGTTACATCGTAATCGAGGCGTTTTCAAAGAAAATATATTTAAGGTTTTGTCAAAACTTGCTGTCTACCTGGAGATTCTGTCAAATCAAAATCTAGGTGGCAGAAGATGCATGCTGTATTTGATTTTTATGCCAAAATTTCCGACCTGGCGTTAGCGGCTGGATGATTGGTTTTTGGGGCGGCGGCGTGCGGACACCCGTCCGTCCGCCCCTCCAATTCCTTTCTTCCCGAGGTGCATGAGGAGATCGCGCGGTCCTGGAAGAACCCGTTGTCTTCCCGTGACGGTCGGCGAACTCTTCCGCCTTCACCGCCTTGTTCCCCCAGTCGAACGCTCTGTTGCGATGCAACTGTGTCGCAGAGTGCTTCGACCTGGCGCGGTGACCCAAAGCACCCCTCCAAGGCCTGTAGGTTTCGTCATCTCTGGTGGCGAAGACCTATAGAGCTGCGGGCAGGCCGCGCTTCTTTGCATGCCATGGCAACTCTCCAGGCTTACCAAGCCAAGTTGCTGTGTGACATGCGAGGGTGGGGCTGATCCAGGACTCAGCAATGAGTTGCGTGCCGCCACCGACCTCGCTCTCCGGGCGGCGAAGGTGACCGCGCGCTCCTGGGTCAGGTGATGTCCACTAATGTGGTCAGGACAGACACCTATGGCTCACCCTGGCGATATGCGCGGCGGCGAACCCGTTTCCTCGGCGCGCCCATATCCCAGGATGGGCTATTCGGCGGGCGGTTGAGAACTTCGCCCAACAGTTCTCGGCCGCTCAGAAGCAGACTGAGGTTAGCAGACAGAAGATGATACGCATGCTGTATTTGATTTTTATGCCAAAATTTCAATAATCATTATAGAAAATAAGCTCATCTCTGTCTTATAAATATCATTGTTAATGAACAAATAAATACCAGATCTATGGTGACCTCAGTTGACCTTCTAAACTTAAGATCCAAACTAAATAAATCTTCTTGTTAATGATGCGGGCTCTGTATGTCATTTTTCTTTTTTATTTTAGTTTTGATAGTATTATGATGTATTTTTTGAGTTTGTGGAGATCAATTTGCTTACTAGAAGGATAAACATTGTGTTTTGCAACTCTGTTATTACCTCTTACCCTCATGAGATCAAAGCAGCCTTAGGGCAAATTTCATGCACAGGACTAGACTATACAGGCATAATAGATTTGTTTCTGTCTCAGAATTGCTTTACAGTTGTTGTTTTTTACGATTGCTTACAGTTTTTCTCAATTGCTAAAACACTAAAATCCATTGGCTGAACAAAGTTCTCAGTTGCCTGAACTCTTTTAGCTAATTTCGCAGTTTGTTGTCAATATCTTAAACCATTTCACATCGCAAAACACAATTTGCAGATCAGAAATTTTCAGCAAAACTCAAAACACATTCTCATTCTCAAAACACATTCTACACTATAATGGACATCATCCATACTGGTAAACACAAGTGGCAACAATCAAATACAAATAGAGAACACATGTCATTGATTGAACACAACCACTCAAAATTTAGTTTCAAATGATCTTAAACAACCAATATAAGCCAGTTCAGTGAGCCAACAGGTTGTTGAAAGTGGGAAGGAGAAAGTCTGTGAATGAATTGAGGAAACAATGTACAAGGACAAGTGCATATGCGAGGTGTGCAACAACGAGGAAGAGGAAGGGGGCAAGAAAGAGGACGAGGAGGAGGGCAAGAAAGAGGAGGAGGGAGAGGCAAGGAGTAAGAGGGAGAGGGCAAGGAATAGGAGGAAGATGGCGAGGAAGAGGAGGAGGGAGGCAAGGAGGGAGGCTATATATATATATATATATATATATATTTTAATATTTACTGTTAAGGTCAACTATAGTTTGTTTTGGTCGATCTCCATGGTAACAGTAGCTTTTCTGGTTGGTGGATAAGGTTCAAGTGATGCATCGTTTGAAATTTCTCCTGCTGCAGTGTCAGTGAAGAAGACGTCTTTCAGACAACTGCTAAGTAAGTTGAACGCCACTTTGTTTTTTTTATTTTTATATAGCTGATTCACTGCCCCTTGAACTTGAGAACACGAATACAGACTGACATGACCTGGTTGTGATAAACCGGCCTGCGGGGTGTCCGAGGCGCGGTGCTTCATATCCGGTGTGCGGAACAATGTAACTTAATGCTGTTAAAATGATAGCAACAGTAATTGAATTGTAAAACTGAAAGTGATTGAATGGTTATATAATTAGATTTAATTATATCTTATTCTAATCTGTGACTTTGATTATCAGGATATGTCTGATATTTTTGTTTTAGCTAGTAACGTTTGACATTAAAATTCTAAAAAGACAGTTAGTCATTCAATAGTGACACATTATAAGCAATAATTTCCTGAATAAAATGTTTTTCTTGTGACTTATTTGTTCACAAGGTTTGGATAAGATTATGGTTAATTTATGGCTGATAATTGGAACCAAAAAGTATCAAGGCCCAGAACTGGTTTTTCGTTCACATTATGTGTCACATTACAGTAGCTCCATCGAATTGACTCATAATCCTTGATTTTCTTCTTAACACTCGCTTACAAATCAATACTTTCTATTATTTACAGCGTGTGAACATATATCTCCGATATGGTTCTCTATTAAAAAACAATCGAATTGCTTTGATATCGCTACTTATATTGGACTTCGAACTTCCGCTTCTAGCCGTAGACCGCTAGCATTGCACGTGTGGTAACTTATTTACACCCGTAACCACTGAAACCTACAATTCGCCATTGTAGCACATCTACTACAATGGCGAATAACTCAGATGTGTGTCTAATGTTACCTTTTGAGTGCAGGTGAGGACACGTTCGAGCTGCATTCGGTGCAGTTGGATAAGCAGATTCGCGACCTACAAGACAGACAAGCCGTGCTAAGAGAGCGATCAGCGCTGGAAACATCACACGCCGATGCTCACAAGTCAGTGGTTAGTAACCTTTTGACTCCGACCTCGTCTACTCCGTGTGTTTCTCTGCACAGGACCCAAGCACCCAGGACGCGATCATCCCTGGTTTAATTCACTCCGGCACCGACACAGCACCATGGACCCTGGGTGTTTCCACAGCGGAAGACGCGAGCCAGGACCAGAGCAAGGACCTCTCCGCCCCTCCCGGTCTTCGAGATCTCCACTCAATACCGCTTCTCCCCTCTTCGCGAGACGGAACGCGACGCTGTGGTCATCGTTACTTCCATCGTTCGGCATGTCCACGCTACCTCAGGTAAAGATAAGGTGCGCACTCACTGCTTTGCTGGTGCTCGTGTTCTCCATGTCGCTGCGCAGGTTCCCCATATCCTGAACGGTGACAAGCGCATCGGAGCTGTCGTGCTGCACACGGGAACGAACGACATCAGGCTGCGGCAGACGGAGGTTCTGAAGAAGGACTACAGGAGTCTGGTCGAGACGGTGTGCAGAACATCGCCTGAAGCAACTATCATCGTGTCTGGACCCCTTCCCACGTACCGACTAGGACATGAAAGGTTTAGTAGATTACTTGCTCTAAATGAATGGTTAGTGTCATGGTGTAATGAACAGAAGCTGCTCTTTGTAAATAATTGGAATCTGTTCTGGAAACGACCTAGGCTCTTCCGTCCTGATGGCCTTCACCCCAGCAGAATCGGAGCGGCTCTTCTGTCGGACAACATCTCCAGGGCGTTACACACCACCATTTGACTAGTAAGTCAAAGTCCAAATCACAGTCTTTGCTGTCCTAACTTAATTGATATAAGTACCAATGTAGAACATTATATAGAAACTGTGTCTATTCCTCGTTTAGTGAGTTCAAACATTAAATCTACTGTAAGATCTAAGAAAAATCTAATTGTGATTAAACCAGAAAATCTCAATATTAGGGAACAAAAACAATTTCTAAAACTAGGTCTTCTAAACATTAGATCGCTCACACCTAAGGTGGTTATTGTAAATGAAATGGTCACAGGTAATAGTTTCGATGTACTTTGCTTCACTGAAACCTGGCTTAAGCCAAATGATTATTTCGGTCTTGATGAGTCTACTCCACCAGGATACTGTTATAAGCATGAGCCCCATCTGATTGGTTGTGGCGGCGGTGTTGCAAAAATCTATAGAGATATTCTTAATGTTACTCAGAAAACAGGTCACAGGTTTAATTCGTTTGAAGTACTAGTGCTAAATGTTACGCTCTTAGATGTATGAAAGAAAACGTCTCGGGTTATGTATATAACCCTTGTTCCCTGAGAGGAACGAGCACTGCGCCGAACGACGAATTTGGGGATGCTCCTAAGCATCAACACATCTGAAGTATGAATGAAACTAGTCCAATCCTGATTGGTGCTACGTCATGACGTAGATGTGACGCATACCCGGAAGCTATAAAGGAGCCCGCGCATTGTAGCGTCAATTATCGCGATGAAGCAAACGCTCTCAGGCGATATGCGGTGTGGCGACGAGACGCAGTGCTCGTTCCCTCTCAGGGAACAAGGGTTATATACATAACCCGAGACGTTCCCTATATCGAGGAACTTCGCACCGCGCCGAACGATTTAATTTGGGGAACGCAGTACCCACTAGGCCACACCAAGGATACGCCTGCCCTAACGTGAAACTGGAGACCAGGCACAATTAGGACTGGAGTACCCTGCCGCCGGGTGTCGCCGGAGGTGTAAGCTATAAAACCTTATAAAGTGTGCTGAGTAGCCCAACCGGCCGCTTCACAGATGTCCTGCATAGGGACTCGAAATAAGGGCCACCGAGGAGGCCATGCCTCTGGTGGAATGGGCCTCAAGGCTATAGGTGAAGGCATATTGCGCACCTGATATGCCAAAGCTATTGCCTGCACAATCCAATTACTGATAGTAGGGGTTGATGCAGGCAACCCTTTCTTGGGTGAGCCAAAACACACTAACAGCTGGTCTGATAACCTCCACTGAGCTGACCTTTCCAGATAAACCCTCAAGGCCCGAACCGGGCATAAGAGGAACAGTCTCCCTTCTTCCGCCGTCACGTGAGGCGGAGGATGAAACGCCTGAAGAACCAAGGACCTGACCACCCGGAAGGGACCTTGGGCACGTAGCCAGGTCTAGGGTGCAGTACCGCTTTAACTCCTCCGGGGCAAACTCCAGGCAAGTTGGCGTAACTGCCAAGGCCTGAAGATCCCCACTCTCCTAAGGGAAGTTATAGCCAGGAGGAACGCTACTTTCAATGTCAGATACTTGGGGTCTGCCGACTCCAGTGGTTGAAGGGGGCCTCAGCCAACCCCTCGAGAACCACTGCCAAATCCCATGTTGGTACTCTGGTACGGACTACAGGCCTCATCCTTCGTGCCCCACGGAGGAAACGTACAACCAAATGGTGCCTACCCAAAGGCCCATCACCCGTAGGAGTGTGGAAAGCGCAATGGCAGCCACGTACACCTTGAGTGTGGACGGGGTTAGACCCGCAGAGAAGCGATCTTGGAGGAACTCCAGCACTGAAGCCACCGGGCAGTTAACTGGGTCCACCTCACGCCTCTACACCAAGTGGCGAAGACATTCCACTTGAGGCTGTACAATCTCCTCGTAGACGGGCCCTAGAGCTAAGTAGGGTCTCTATAACGCCTGCTGGCAGCCCTCCTCCCGGTACCTGGCCCCTCAGGGGCCAGACCCAGAGGCTCCATATTTCGGGCGGGCGGGGTGAAATATCGTGCCCCTGCCTGCGATAGGAGGTCCCTCCTCAGAGGGACCTGCCACGGGGGACCCACCAGCAGATCTATTACATCCGAGAACCATACTCGGGTCGGCCAACGGGGTGCTACCAGAAGTAGGCTGACCCCTTGTTGACGGACCCTCTCCAGGACTCCCGGGAGCAGAGCAATCGGGGAATGCATACAGACGCAGCCTCGGCCACGTCTGAACCATAGCATCCAACCCCAGGGGGGCTGGATGCGTGAGGGAAAACCACAGTGGACAGTGGGACGTCTCTCGAGACGCAAACAGGTCCACTTCCACTGGGCCGAACCTCTTGCACATGGCCTCCACCACCTCTGGGTGGAGCCGCCACTCCCCGGGCCTCAGCCCCTGCCTCGACAGGATGTCTGCCCCCTGATTCTGTATCCCCGGGATATACATCGCCCTGAGGGATAACAGTTTCTCCTGTGACCAAAGGAGAATGAGATGCGCCAATTTGCATAGGGGGCGCGATCTCAACCCCCCCTGGCGATTCAGGTATGCCACGACTGCCATATTGTCCGTACGGACCAGAACGTGGTGCCCGCGAAGTTCCGGGAAGAAGCTCCTCAGAGCTCTGTAAACCGCCAGCATTTCCAGGCAATTTATGTGCCAAGTGGAATGACGGTCGTCCCACGGACCCCTCGCGGCCTTCCATGACCGCGCCCCAACCAGTAAGGGAGGCATCTGTTGAAACGGTTTTCCGGCAACATGATGCTCCCAGCACTGGCCCCTAGGGACAGAAACCAAATTTCCTTCCATATTCTCAGAGCCCGAAGGCATTTGCGCGTTGCTCTGATCATACGGAACGGGTTCCCTCTGGAGGAAAACCCCTTGGTTTTTAGCCACCACTGTAGGGCCCTCATGTGTAGCAGGCCGAACGGAATAACGCGTTGGCCGCTGCTGCTAGATGTCCCACCACCTTCTGGAAGTGTTTTACAGTGATGCTGTGGCCCAGCTTTATTCCTGAGACTACCGCCAGAACGGTCTTGACTCGCGGGAGACAGATGTGCCCGCATCGAAACTGAATCCCATATTATACCCAGAAAACTCGTTTTCTGGGCTGGCGTCAACACGCTCTTCTTCGTGTTGAGTCTCAGCCCCAAGCATTGGATATGTGCTAGAACTACATCTCGAGTGCCCCTATCGTCGACTGTGCCAGTATTAGCCAGTCGTCGATATAATTCAGTACACGGATGCCCTGAAGTCTCAGTGGAGCCAGAGCTGCATCCATGCACTTGGTGAATGTGCGAGGGAAAGAGCTAGACCAAACGGAAGTACTCGATATTGGTACGCTTTGCCCCGAAAGCGAACCTCAGAAACTTCCTGTGGCAAGGAAGGATGGAGACATGAAAATAGGCGTCTTTTAAATCTATCGTGAGAACCAGTCCTTGGCCTGGATCTGACTCACGATGGTAGGAATGGTTAACATCTTGAACCTGAATCTCCTCAGAGACCGGTTCAGATACCTTAGATCTAAAATCGGCGAAGCCCTCCATCCTTTTTTGGAACTATAAAGTACCGGCTGTAGAACCCGGCCTCCATCTCTGACGGTGGGACCCGTTCTATGGCTCCCTTTATCAGCAAGGATTCTACTTCTTGTTCCATTACCCGAACCCGCTCTGAAACCACTGCAGTCCATGTCACCCCATTGAATTTCGGAGGGGGGTGATCGAACTGCAGTCTGTACCCTAATTCTACAGTCCGCAGGACCCATGTGGATATATTCGGAAGGCATTTCCATGCGCGAGATAATCTACTAAGGAATCAGCCTCTCGAGGCTGACCTCGGTATTAATTGAATTTCGTTTTTCGCTCCCTGAAGCGGATGCCCGGCAGAGAGCTGAATACGATTTCTGGTATGTGGACACCCGTGCTGCCCCGTCGCAAGTCTTTCTTGAGGCGACTGGGGCACCACTTGTCCGTGGGAAAACGATGTGGCCCGAAGCGTCTGTGACGGCGGGATTACCACATCGTTTTCCCATCGAGAGCGCCGCGCGAGAGACCACCTCGGTTGTTCTCGCGCGGGTGGGGCCGCTCTTGGTAGTCCTGCCGCAGCTAGGACTTCTTCCCAGCAGCCTTCTTAGCGAGAAGGACGTTCCTCAGATCGCCCTTCTGCACAGAAGCCTGCTGGTGAGCGTCTCCTCTGTTGCCAGGCTCCCGGAGGAGGGGCTCTAGAGGCGACGCTCTCCTTCTGCACCTGACGGTGCGAGGAGCTGGCTGACGGCTGAGGCTGCCCACTAGTGGCAGCCTTCCCAGGTTTTGGCCGACGAGGGAGGAACTGTCGGAAGGCCGCGGATTGCTTTTTCGCCTCCTGAAACCTGTCGACGACCGAACTAACTGCGTCGCCGAACAGGCCAGAAGGTGAAATCGGGGAGTCTAGGAGAAAGGACTTGTCCTTCTCCTTCATCCCCGACAGATTGAGCCATAAATGCCTCTCCACAGTCACCATTGACGCCATGGAGCGGCCGATGGCACGGGCCGTCTCCTTGGTGACTCGGAGAGACAAATCCGCAGCCTTCCTAAGCTCGAGGATATCCTCAGGGAGGGACCTCGCCTCGCCGAGCTCTTAAGGAGGTCGGCCTGGTATGCCTGCAATATGGATAAAGTGTGCAGGGAACTACCAGCCCGACCCGTGTCCCTACACGGCTTGGTGGGCAGTACCGGGGCTTTCAGGACGATGCCGATTCGGGTGAAAGATAGCCCGCGAGCATCTTCCACGCGGCATCGTCCCGTAGCCAGCCTCGCGCGCCCCAAAACATTCGCATAATCTAACACGGGGTTGGAAATGCGCGCTGAATACGGCCTGTTCCAGGACCTGCACAACTCATTATGCAGGTCCTGAAAAATGGCAAGCCCGGCGAGGTGTCTGAGCTCTACGCGAGAGAAACCGGTCATCCAGCTTGCTTGATGGCTGGGCTTCCTGTCTCTCCTGTGGCAAATCGATCTTTAATTTGGCCACAGCTCGCGTCAGCACCTCTATAAACTCCTCTTGGGCGGGTGGGTGCGGTGGTGACATATATCCGCACCACCCGCCTCGATGTTAATCCTCCGGATCCTCGGACTCGGAGAGGATCAGCATCGTATTCTCCACCCGGGAAGCCGCCGCGGGCTTCCACACGCAGGTGGGAGAACATCTGAACCGTCAGAGGAAGATTGGGAAAGTGCCTCAGCAGTCCCAATCTCCGCTGACAAGTCCAGCTGTGAGCCCCATGATCTGCACGCCGCCTCGGCGGACGCGGGCCCAGAACCACGGGCTCACGCGTTGGCCGGCCTCGCCAAAGACCGCCAACCGGGACCGAAGTACCCTGAGCGCCAGCAGCTCACAATGGCTACAGGCGGCTCCCTCGAGAGCCGCCTGAGCATGCTGAACGCCCAGGCACTCAACACACAGAGTGTGTGTGTCCGTTCCCGAAATAAAGCGGGGACACGGGTGCACACAACTCTTAAATTCGGCCATTGTCTTGATATATATATATATATATTTACTTTCTACGGGACAAACAACAATAAATAGACAGACAGTTTCACACAGAGCGTTATGCTGAAGAGCGATAACTGACGCTACAATGCGCCGGCTCCCCTTTATAGCTTCCGGGTATGCCGTCACATCTACGTCATGACGTAGCACCAATCAGGATTGGACTAGTTTCATTCATACTTCAGATGCGTTGATGCTTAGGGAGCATCCCCAAATTCGTCGTTCGGCGCGAGTGCGAAGTTCCTCGATATAGGGAACCGTATTATCTCTAGCCTTGGCTACTGTATATAGACCTCCAGGGCCCTATGCAGTCAAGTCTGTCATGTTGCGCCACATTATCGACCAGGCAGAACAATCCTTCCAACCACTATAGATAGATTCTCAAATAGCTTACCTGATCTGTCTCAGCTGCTCAGTGAACCCAAACAAACAGATGAACTAGAGGAAATGACTAGCAGTATGAGCACCATTTTCTCTAGTACATTAGAAATTGTTGCAACAATTAGATTAAAAAAGGTTAGAGAGAAAACTAAAGCACCATGGTACAACAGTGCTACACATGTTATCAAGAGAGAAACTCGTAACTTAGAGCGTAAATGGAAACAAACTAATTTAGAGGTCTTTAGAATCTCGTGGAAAGATAGAATGTCACGTTATAAAAAGTCCCTAAAAGCAGCCAGGGCTGAGCATCTCAGCAAACTAATAGAAAATAACCTAAATAATTCAAGGTTTTTATTTAACACGTGGCTAGACTAACAAATAAACAAGCATCGCTGAGCAAAATATTCCGTTACAGTTTAGTAGTAATGATTTTATGAATTGCTTCACTGTGAAAATAGAAAGCATCAGAAACAGAATTGTAAATGTACAGTCTTTAATGATGTCTTATGATTCAACTTCAATTATCGCCTCAAGAACTACTACACCGCTTTACAACTGTACGACAGTTAGAGCTGAATAAACTTATCATTGCATCTAAACCAACAACATGTTTATTAGATCCAATACCCACTAAACTACTGAAAGAGCTGTTACCTGTAGTCTTCTCAATATTATTAACTCGTCTTTAGCTTTAGGTCATGTTCCAAGAATGTTCAAATTGGCAGTCATAAAAGCTCTCATTAAGAAGCCACAATTAGATCATAATAACCTAGCAAATTACAGACCCATTTCAAATCTAAAATACTAGAAAAAGTTGTGTCCGCTCAATTGTGCTCTTTCTTGCAAGAAAATTATATCTATGGAAAATTTCAATCAGGATTCAGGCCATCATAGCACAGAAACTGCGCTCGTTAAAATCACAAATGATTTACTTCTAGCTTCTGACCAAGGCAGTATCTCAATACTAGTTATTCTCGATCTTAGTGCTGCATTTGATACTATAGATCATAAAATACTCTTAGATTGACTTCAAAATTACACTGGTGTTCAGGGACAGGCATTGTTTAGATCGTACTTATCAGACCGCTACCACTTTGTCTGTCTAAATGGGGAAAAATCAAAGATAACGTCAGTGTAAGGCCCTCTGCTATTCTCAATATATATGCTGCCACTTGGTAATATTATAAGAAAACATGAAATTAATTTCCACTGTTATGCTGATGACACTCAATTATATATTTCATCACGACCAGATAAAACCGCTAAATTATCTAAACTGACAGCATGTGTTGAAGATATTAAATACTGGATGACGGTAATTTTCTGCTATTAAATTCAGATAAAACGGAGGTATTACTTATTGGTCCAAAAAACTGCCCACAAAACCTCTCACAATACAACTTTAACTTGGAAGGATGTCCTGTCACTTTATCCACTACAGTAAAAGACCTGGGTGTTATATTAGACCGCAACTTGTCTTTCGAAAATCATATTTCATATGTTACAAGAACGGCATTTTTCCACCTTAGAAACATTGCTAAGCTACGTAACATGCTATCTATTTCTGATGCAGAAAAGTAAGTTCATGCATTCATGACCTCGAGACTAGACTACTGTAATGCTTTATTAGCTGGTTGTCCTGCATCCTCAATAAACAAGCTACAGTTAGTCCAAAACGCAGCTGCTAGAGTTCTTACTAGGTCAAGATTTTAACATCTCTACACTGGTTACCTATTAAGTTCCGTATCAATTACAAAGTATTGCTACTGACCTATAAAGCCCTAAATGGTTTAGCTCCAGTGTATTTAACGGATCTTCTATCGCCTACAATCCATTGCGCTCTTTAAGATCACTAAACTCGATACTACTGGTCATTCCTAGGATATCTAAGTCCACTAAAGGAGGGAGGGCATTTTCACATGTAGCTCCTAAACTCTGGAATAGTCTTCCTGATATTGTTCGAGGTTCAGATTCGCTGTCCCAGTTTAAAACTAGATTAAAGACGCATCTCTTTAGCCAAGCATCCACATTATAATTACCTTTTATTCTAAAGTTAAATCGGATCAAAAGCATTAATTTTCTGAACAGCAGCTATGCTAATTATTTCCCATGTGCTTTTCTGTTGTTATCTTGGGACACTAGTCCCCGAGGTAAATAGTTCGTCAGCTCCAGTTTGTATCCAGCCTCTCATGGAGACTTCAGATGCCCCAACACCTGTGATGAGACGACTCGACGCCTGTGAAGAGACGACTCAACGCCAGCGTTGTTGTGGCCTAAATTAATACATGATTGATTATTGTTTTCTAACATTTTCTTTAACATTCTCTTTCTAACATTTTTCAATGTACATTTATGAATTGCACTTTCTGTAAAGCTGCTTTGAAACAATGTGTATTGTGAAAAGCGCTATACAGATATATTTGAATTTGAATTTTAAAGACAAGGGTCACACATGGGCCATAACCGGCCCGAATCTCAGCCAGTAATCACCCTTAACTGGCCCTGAACTGGGCCAAAACAGGTTTTATTATTGTTATCTAAATGTATTTATAGTAGGTGAATAAATGTTTGTATACGTTTATTAATTTAGTATTTTGTCTTTTAGCTGCTGTGAGAAAAAAAAATCGCCTGACAGGACATGCCACAGATCGGTACTGAAGGATATATACAAAGATGGCTTCAGTTCAGCTTGCTCTTGGAGGAAGGAGAGAGCACTTGAGGAGAAAAGAGGGGCTGCAGAGCTGTACTTTGCTTCCTGAGGACAGTCCTACATATAATCGCTTTCTCCCTCACACATACAAAGATTCTGATGTGTAAATTTGTTTTAAGTAATTGTTTTTATTTGCTCTGTTTGTTGAGTAAAATTACTTGGTCCAACTTTAAATTAGGTGGGCTTAACTACTATGTACTTGAAAAAGTGAGTATAATGTACTAATTGTGTATATATTGTATTGTAAAACACTTTTGCTGATATTAAGATGGGATACAGGTAGAGTTAGGCACAGGTGTGGTGGTATGGGTAAGTTTAGGGGTAAAGTTAGGTGTAAGGGAAGGGTCAACAGTGTGATTATAAATGTAACTACAGAAATAAATTACGGATGTAATTACATGCTGGAATTTCAGAGGGAGATTCATTCATAGATTCATTTAGGTAGAAATGAAAAATTTTGTACATAGTACACAACTCTTCTGTCTTTTTTCTTTTCTTGAGCATTATTTTTAAATAAACAAATTTTGAAAATTAAATTTTCTAGTGACTTATTTGTTCACATGGTTTGGGTAAGATTAGGCTGGGTTATGGCTCAGTTTTGGGGTTTCTGTTTAAAGGGTGGTGTTGATATGGTTAACTTGTGGCTGAGGATTGGTACCAATAATAAAACCTGTTTTGGCCCAGTTCTGGGCCAGTTAAGGGTGATTAACAGGCTGAGATTCAGGCCGGTTATGGCCCATGTGTGGCCCTTGTCTTTAATCCATTTCTGGGCCGCTTCAGGGCCGTCATTCTTTGTGGTACTTTGGACTGAGGAAAAGTGATCATGTGGCCCAGAGCTGGGCCAGAAAACATTTGCTATGTGGGATGGTGATTGCAAATAATTCTTTAAGGCTATGAGAACCACCGACTTTCACTGTACTCAACCTCCCCCATACTCTCCATTCTTGAATCCAACTGAAGAGTTCTTTGCCTGGCACTCTCTACATCCCCATCAACGTCAATATGTTCATTTACTTTACTCTAACAATATCTCTGAAAGAAATCAAACCCAGATTATATAATTAGAAAAGTAGAAATGTTAAAAGTGTTTATGATTGAGAACATATGAAATGTGTGTTTCGCATGGTAACAAAATATTGTTTTTTTTAAGTTGAGTATAGTTTTGATAAAAGTGTTCCATTTTGCAAATAATCTGAAGTGTTGTGCTACTTTGGTGTAGGGTTGTGTTAATTACCCTATCACTGGCTTGAATTTTAAGTTTGAAACAGATGTGAACATTTCACAGAGATGTTGCACAATGAAAGAATACATGGAGTTGGGTTCTTCATGATTAAATTAAATTATGCTATAGTTCTCACAAATAATGTAAAAGTTATTTAAAAAAAACAATGTATTTTATTATGGACACAAAATAATACCAAAAGCATCAAAGAGATCATCAAAGATAACATTATAAACAATCTCAGTACTAAACTTTAGCCGCAATTATTTTCTATACATTAATGTGCATTTTTAAGAGGATGAACAGACAGTCTGTGGGTTAACAAAGAATAAATCCTGCTTTGAATCTCTTTAGTTTTCAATGAGTAAATGATGGGATTCACACAGGGTGTGATGAGGGACGACAAAGACAAGCACACCAGACCTACATTGGGATCCCAAAAAACTTCAAAAAATGAAAGATTAAATATAATAAAAATTGGAATGAAGAATAAGGTCACTAATACAAGGTGTTCGGTGCATGTGGCCAGCGCCTTGTAACGGCTCTGATTATTTTTCATTCTGAATACAGAGATCAATATACCAATGTAAGTCAAGAAAATAAAAGCCAAAGGTACAATTATGAAGACCATAGTTAAAGTAGTGCCCAAAATCCACTGGTGTGTCAAATCACTGCAAGCAAGTAGTAAAACAGGAGCAAAATCACAAAAATAGCTGTTGACCTCAAGAGAGTTACAAAATGAGACGGTCAGGATGGATGTAGTAGCATAGATTACTATAAAAATACAAAATAACCAAATTGCACCAATTATATAAGCCATTCTGGTGTTTGTGTTTATAGACTCATGTCTTAAAGGCAAGCAGATTGCAATGAATCTGTCATAAGAGAGAATACATATGGACAGTGACTCGAGGGATAAAAAATTATAGTAAGTGAACATTTGCACAAGGCATAGTTTGAATGGAACAAAATTGTCCAGAAGAAGGTAAATCTTTATCATGCCAGGCACAAGAGAAGTGCTGAGAATAAGATCAACCAAAGCCAGATTACCAACAGCCATGAACTTTGGGACATGCAGTCGGTGGTCATAGTAAATGATGGTGATCAGAAAGACATTGCAAATGACTGTGATTACATAGAGCACAGTGAGGAACATGACATAGATATTAATATAAGGCACTGAACTCAAGCCAACAATGTAAAATCCTGCAGGATGAATGATGGATTTGTTGGGGGCAAAATTGCCGTTCAGCATGGCCGTTTTTCTTTTATGACCTGGCTTTCTTGCAGCGTCCTCTGCTTTCAGTTGATGAGAAACCAAATACCTGTGAAAAACACTTATAAACAGCCTGTGCTTTACAATTCACCTTTAACATCTGTGTTATTTGGTGGCAAAAGTCCTTAAAACATTCAACCAGAAATCAACCAGAAAATGTTACATTGTCTTAATTATACATACATGCAAAGGTGTTGTGGTTTTTGCCTCTGCTTCACAGTTCCAGATCCTAAACTTGAGCAATAAAATTTTTGGGCAATATATTGTCCATTTGTCCTCCAGAGGTGTCATTAAACAGAAAAGAACCTCCAGTATCCTCAGTGTCTTGAGAGAAAAGACATTCATTAGTGGTTTTTGCTTCACAAATGTGAGATTATTGATGGTAACTAATTGCATAAAGACTCACTAATTAGTCTGTTTGTTTTTGTGTTCATTTGTGTAACAACAATATAATCTCCTAGAGGGATATTGCTAAGACAACATTAAGGACTCCATAACTCCATAACACTTAAAATGGGAAAATCAAAAGTCAATCATTTCATAATAATAAAGAAAATAAATAAATATTATTCAATACAATTTAAAATATATATTTTAAAATAGATGTGCAAGTGATGGAGGAGGCTAAAAGAGACACAACAACAAAGTTACACAATTGATCGAGGTGTTAAAAAGACATAAATCCTGAAACTTCTTCAAGCTGTTGCTGTAATTTAAAATGAATTAATTTGAGATGCCTGAAGGCACTGTTTCATTTGAGAAGTGTAATACAATGACCAAACAGTATATACAGTGGGTACAGAAAGTATTCAGACCCCTTACATTTTTCACTCTTTGTTATATTGCAGCCATTTGCTAAAATCATTTAAGTTTCTTTTTTTTCTCAATGTACACATAGCACCCCATATTGACCGAAAAATACAGAATTGTTGACATTTTTGCAGATTTATTAAAAAAAATATCACATGGTCCTAAGCATTCATACCCTTTTCTGTGACACTCATATACTGTATTCAACTCAGGTGATGTACTGCAATACCTTTTTGAGCAACTAGACTAGATACATGTATATTTAAAGAGCCATAAAGGCACCTACTGGGTAATAGCATTACAATTTTTTTAGCCACAAAATGACTCTAATTCTCTATTTTAACCTTAATTACTACACTAATTGTAATTATATATATATATATATATATATATATATATATATATATATATATATATACACACAATATAAATATTTTTACAAAATACTGTTCTGTATCCACTTAAGCCATTCAAATGTATTGACCCAGTGCTAGAAGTATTGAGCACTCCATGAACCACTTGATGGTGCGCGCCGCCGGGAGATGAGAGCATGTCACAACTCCTGTTTTTCAACCCCTCTTGCTTTAACATTATGCCACATTAGCGCCAAAACGCTATATATTGTTTGAATTTCGCATTAAAACGTAAAAAAATGTAAAAGCTTAGCTTTGTTTAATATCAATTTGCCGTGAGATTAAGTTGGGCAGAGTGAGAGCATGAGACAGAGCCTGAAAGCATGTCTCATGCCAAATGTGTGAGAGTTGACAACCCTGCAGCCGACTCTCTGGCTTGCTCCATGTTGCTTCTAACATGCGACACACGTGAAGCTGACGAATGACGTAAGTTCTGTTGCGACGAAGAGAAAAAAAAAAACGTGATCGGCCAGTGGCTCTGTTAATTTTTCCAATCCCCGATCCAGCTAATTTGTCAGTATCGTGGCCAATATCAGATCCTAATATCGGATCAGTGCACCCCTACTCCAGAGTACTCAAGACCTCAGACTGGGCCGAAGGTTCACCTTCCAACAAGACAATGACCCTAAGCACACAGATAAAATAACTAAGGAGTGGCTTCACAACAGTGACTGTTCTTGAATGGCCCAGCCAGAGCCCTGACTTAAACCCAATTGAGCATCTCTGGAGAGACCTGAAAATGCTGACCACCAACGTTTACCATCCAACCTGACAGAACTGGACACGACCTGCAAGGGTTGAATCGCAGAGGATCCCCAAATCCAGGTGTGAAAAACTTGTTGCATCTTTCCCAAAAGACTCATGGATGTATTAGATAAAAGGGTGCTTCTACTAAATACTGAGCAAAGGGTCTGAATACTTAGTCCTTTATTTTTTTAATAAATCTGCAAAAATGTCAACAATTATGTGTTTTTCTGTTAATATGGAGCGCTGTGTGTACATTAATGAGAAAATGTTTTACTCTAGCAGTATTGTTTGTTCATTGTATTATACTTCTCAAATGAAACAGTGCCTCAAATTAATTCATTTTAAATTACAGCAACAGCTTGAGAACTCTAAATGCAAGAAAGAAGTTTCAGGATTTATGTCATTTTAACACCTCAATCAATTAAGTTGTGTAACTTTGTTGTTGTGCCTCTTTTAGCCTCCTCCATCACTTGCACATCTAAGCTTGCAAAATTGTGTCTTAAAAATGTTATTATATATTTTTTTATTTTTTTTTTTATTATTATGAAATGCATGACGTTAGATTTTCCGATTTTAAGTGCTATGGAGTTATTGTGTCCTTAATGTTGTCTTAGTGTTATCCCCCTGGGAGATTATAATATTGTTACACAAATGAACACAAAAACAAACAGACTAATTAGTGACTCTTAATGCAGTTAGTTATCCTTTAAATAATCTCACATTGGCAAAGAAAAACAAAACACTAATTCATGTCTTTTCTCTGAAGACTATTAGATAGTGGAGGTTATTTTCTGTTTAATGACATCTCTGGAGGACAAATTGGATAATATATTGCCCAAAAATGTTTATGCCTCAAGTTTACATTATAATATAACAATCTCTCCAGATGTAGGCCTATAATTTTCATAGGTTACAGTTTTTCCAACTGCTTACACACAAAATTCTTACTTGTCACACACTTTCTGAAACCTGACACTCAAACACCAGAACCAAACATCAAATCTGTGAAACCATACACTAATTCTAGGCCTCCAACTCAGTTCAGTTTCATAAAACACTTATTGCAACTGCAGTCCGTAACTTTTTTGGGTTGAAATTATCCAAAATAAATTTTTGAGCAAGTACATAACCAGCCAGTGTTCAAAACTATCTGCTTACCTTTGATCGATTTACAATGGTAAGCTTGTAATATTGTTTTTAATTCTAGTGGTACTGGTGGATTTTCGCAGGAGATTGCGTCATTGCGTCTGTACACATAAAGAAGGTGTTCCGTCTAGGCTATATCGCGTGTGAGGTTGTTGGATGTGGAGATTTATAGTGTTTTCTCACAGCGCTTGGTATAATTAAACTTATCAATTTGATAGCGGATCCAGAAAGGTTGAAACGCGTCAATCAGTGACAGTGACATCTGGAGATTGTCCGTTGTATAATGCAAAATAAATCGTGGTACAGCCTTTTCTCATTTTTCTTTTGTTTCTCCAGTTTTGCAAGTTATTTATAACTTTATCTCTTCTCTAATAATATCTTCAATGTGAGTCAGTAAGTAGTGATACCTCAAAGATGGTGCCGCGGTGACGTCACACACAACAAACCTACATGTCTGACAAAGACCGATTGTGGCCTGGTGACCTATATACAGTAGCAACAACACAAATGTCAAATGGGATTTATCAATTTCACTACATAACGTTAGATAAAGCACCAAAACTTCAATTATATTTAAAACTAGACTTCTGAGTAATACAGAAGATTTTATTATAAATTGCAGCAACCCTTTAATTTTCAGACACGGCTTGTGTTTATAACAATAATCTTGGGGGGTGGACTCATTTAAAGTAATGCAGTTGTCAGGTTTTAGCCAGGTTTCTGTCAAACACAGCACATCTAGATTATTATCTGTAATCATATCAAGGAAAGGGATCTTTTTTTCAGCAGGTCAGGTCTGCCCCAAAAGCTTGTTATTTTGCGGACAACCAGCCATTTAGTGATGATAGTCTTCTAAGTATCTCATCACTCCTTTTAACAGGGAGGGAACCAGAACAAAAAACTTTACGTGACATCGTACTTGCAAGTTCACACACATCTTTAATGTTAATTTTGGTGATCGAACATCATTAGTGCCGATGTGAATAATAATCTTAGAGAATTTATGATTAGCATTAGCCAGCACTTTTAAATTTGCTTTGATGTCAGGTGCTCTGGCTCCCGGTAAACATGTGACAATGGTGGCTGGTGTCTCTATTTTCATGTTCAGTGTAATAGAATTGCCAATAATTTGGGCACTTTAAAAAGGATTCTCTGTGGGTGTGTCACTGAGTGGGGAGAACCTGTTTGATATTCTAATCAACGGAACGGAAGAGTTTTTTTTTTATTATCCGCGACTATGCCGTATTACAGTCACCCAGTTGCCCTGCTGCAAGGGCTCTACAGCCAGAACTGAACAATGTACAGATTTCACTAAGCTACTCGCATCCAAATCAGTGTCTGAAGCTGTCTCTAAATGCAAAAAAGAAACATCTCTAAATGCAAGAAAGAAGTTTCAGGATTGATGTCATTTTAACACCGAAATCAATCAAGTTGTGTAACTTTGTTGTTGTGTCTTTTATAGCCTCCTCCATTTGCACATCTAAGCTTGCAAAAGTGTCTTATATTTTAGAATCTTTTAAAAAAATGTATTATATTTGATTTATTTATTTTTTATTTTAATAAAATTAATAACTCATAGAATTTCCAACTTTGAGTTATGGAGTCCTTAATGTTGTCTTAGCATTATCCCTCTGGGAGATTATATTGTTACACAGATGAACACAAAAACAGACTAATTAGGGAGTCTTAGGGCAATTAGTTATCCCATCAATGATGTCACATTAGTGAAGCAAAAAACACTAATGAATGTCTTTTCTCTCAAGACTATTAGATACTGGAGGTTCTTTCCTGTTTAATGACACCTCTGGGGGATAAATTGAACAATATATTGTCGGAAATTTTTCTAAATGTTATGTTAAGAATCCGGAACTGTGAAGCAGAGGCAAAAAATGTTCACTGTTATATTTCTGGCTGAATGTTTTTAGGACTTTTGCCACAAAATTGCACAGATATTAAAGGTGTATTGTAAAGCACAGGCTGTTTATAATTGTTAATACATTTTACATTGTTGTCTTGAGTTCAGTGCCTTACATTAATATCTATGTCATGTTCCTCACTGTGCTCTGTATGATCACCATAATTTACACCACTGACTGCATGTCCCAAAATTCATGGCTGTTGGTTGATCTTGTTCTCAGCTATTCTTTTCTGCCTGGAATAATACAGATTCACCTTGCTCTAGACAATTTTCTGTTTTTTCTCTCTTTTTTTTGCCATTCAAACTGTGCCTTGTGCAAATGTTCATTTGCTATAATTTTGTATCCCTCAAGTCATTGTCCATATGTATTCTCTCTTATGACAGATTCATTTCAATATGCTTGCCTTTAAGAGTATAAACACAAACACCAGAATGGCTTATATAATCAGTGCAGTTTGGTTATTTTATATTGTTATAGTAATCAATGCTACTGCATCCATCCTGACCCTCTCATTTTGTGACTCTCTTGAGGTCAACAGGAATTTTTGTGATTTTGTTTTCTCTCTCCTGTTTTATTACTTGCTTGCAATGATATGCGCATAGGTGGTTTTTGGGCACTACTTTAACTATGGTCTTCATAGATGTATCTATGACTTTTATTTTCTTGAATTACACTGGTATATTGATCCCTGTATTCAGAATGAAAAATAATCGATGAGCCGTTATAAGGCACTGGCTACATGCACCGAACACCTCATATAAGTGACCGTTTTCCAATTTGTATTATTTTTAATCTTTCTTTTTTTGGAAACCCATTGTAGGTCTGGTCTCTCATCACACCCTGCGTGAATCCCATCATTTACTCATTGAAAACTAAAGAGATTTGAAGCAGGATTCATTCTTTGATAACCCACAGTCTTTTCATCCTCTTAAAATGGCACATTAATGTATAGAACATAATTGCTGATTAAGTGTAAAGTGCTTAGATTATTTATAATGTTATCTTGGATTATTTCTGTGATGCTTTTGGTATTATTTATTTTTATTAAGTTCATTTTGTCCCAATCATCTGCACACAGGTAGAAAGTTTAGGTGTTATGTTGCTGCTAGAAAATGAATGAACAGACTGCTGCTAGTATGTGAAGAAACAACTGTTTGAAATAACGTGATTGATAATGGATAGTGTTATTCTCAATTTCTCAATTGCTCATATTTTCAGTGCTATTCCAATCTATTGTATCATATTTTACAGATGTGTGGTTGAAGTGCTGAGAACCTTTTGCACTATGCTTCCAACTTTTGTCAGGTGGTTCACCGAGTGCAAAAAGACGCTAACCTCTGCTGCCTTCAGGGCGATGTGTGGCATTGACGGCATCATAGGTACATTATGATAGCTTTTACTCATCCCCTGGGGATAGGGACATTTTAAGGTATACACAGCAGACATAGTACACAGAAGCATAAATACAAACATGTCATTACAGTGCACTCTGTTATAGACATGCTTCCACACACTATAGGGCACACATAGCTCTCGAAGAGGGTGGTACAAATGTTCATCAAAATCATAACTTCTACCGGGTTCATCAACTCGCACTGTCCCTTCCAAATAAATAAATATATCTAAGATCTAAATACTCAGAGCATTAATATACACTGTATTATAGGATCAGTAAATTAAAAAATACCAATATAAACTGCAAGTGCCATAGATGGATGCCACATAAAACTACAGTGGCAACCTGTCAGAGGAGGGGATTACCTCAATAGAAAAGGCTACTATTCTGTAGTCCTTCAGGGTATTGTGGATGGACAAGGGAGGTTTCGGACATCTTTGTAGGAGCACCTGGTAATTGCATATTGAATCCTGTAACTGTCATGTACCAATATACCACAAGCACATTCCTTCAAGGTATAGCATACACAACAATAAACCACTTCTGATATTCAGGCAGGGTACATGTTTCCAGGATCCTCAAGAATTCAACCTTCTTCACAAGATGGGCAGAAAAAATAGAGAGGTAATAGGGCTGGGAGACATGACCTCTGTATATCTCAATATCTCTGTATTTTTTGGTTGAATGGCGATACGCGGTATATCCTGGTATTTTCTATGTTTTTCTATTTGGATAAAAAAAATATATATTTTATTAATATAATTTAATTATAATATAATTTTATTTCACATCCTGCCCAGTGATGTCCTAAAAACAACATTGATATTGAAGGCTATAAACAAATACAGTGAATGTAATGTAGGCTATGCAGTATATTATGTGCAAAAAGGGGATTTACAATCTAAAATCAAAATTAATAATTTTGTTTTTAAATTTACTAAACTAAAAATGAAAATAAAAACAAAAGCATGTTAGTCTATATTTCCTCATTATAATGATCATACATAAAAAAATGTAATTACACATATGGCACAGTTATTGTCCAACAACAAATATTTTAGATATATGTATACTTTAGTCAGAATTATTGCGTTCCTATTCGCAATAATTGCTCCCTCCTGATCGATTGCTCCTGTCTGCTCCTGTCTGCCTGCTGAAGCGTTTGTAGCACCTGTGCTTTTGCATTGTCTATTTGATATATTTTCTTTGTTTTTTATTGTTTATACTGCTAAATATAACTTATTCATCACCATATATTGTTTAATATTACCTATCAAGTTAAATTTGACATTGCTAGCTTTTAATCTAAATCACTACCACACGATAGCATTTCACTAGCCTGTTAGCTTTCCATATCTGCACCCAGGTCTCCTGTTTTCTGAGTTCATTAGGCAACTGTGGTGAGTTTGAATAGTAAATAGACTCCATCAAACAACTGTGGTAAGTTTTGGATTCATCAACAAATACGGTAAGCTATGTCTTCTTCACCTGCCATTGTCACATGCTACATGTTTAGCATATCTATCTCCTTTGTCGAACAGGGCTTCACATGTGATAAATGTAAGGAGATAGTCAGGCTGACGGAGAAGATTTCAGAATTAGAGACACGCATCCAGACTTTATGTGAGAGAAGTGAGAATGTAACAGCTTTTGACAATGATTTGGATGCGAGTGTCACAGACACGTCAGGCTCCCACGTCACCGAGTCACTGCGCACGCTCTCACCAGAGTATAATCATGCACACCTGCAACCAATCATCACCTCAATTACCAGCAGCACAAAAGACACACACACGCACACAGTCACTGTCCGGTCTCGTTTGTGAAAGGTACTTACCCTTCTGCTTACTTCAAGGACTCCTTCGATGTTACTTACCTGTCTCCTGAGAATACCTCCTAGTCTTCAGTGTCCTCCTGTGTCCAGTGTGTGTGTGTTCCGTGTCTCCACCATTGCCAGCCAGTATGCAACGATCATCACCTGCAAAAGTACAAACAGCATCAGCCCGGAGAACTGCCACAGTAAACCTGCACTTCAGCCAAGTCACTCACCTGCACTTCAGTTCAGTCTGCTGATTCTCCTCCTGTCGCTCCTGTCGCCGTAGCTTCTGTACCGTAACAGAATACCGGACCACATCCGGTACCGTTTCAAGAGCTTGTAGATGCAGTCCGCCGAGAACTACCATCCAGTTCACCTACACCAATGGATTCCTCCTCCAGTGTTCACTGGTCCTGGAGATGCAACCGCACTTATATCCAGACGATCGTTCCCGGATGGCTTTCATTGTGTCCCAACTAAGTGGCAAGGCCCTTCGTTGGCCGGAAACCCTGTGGTCCCAGAATAATCCTAATGTGCACTCAATGTCGAGCTTCGTTGCTCATTTCAAGGATGTCTTCGGAAAGCCGGCCTGGGATGCTTCCATTGGTGAGCTACTGTATTATTTGAAGCAAAATAATATGTCTGTGAATGAGTATGCCCTGCAGTTTCGGACCTTGGCCGCCGCTAGTGGATGGAACGAGCAGTCACTCCTGACCACCTATTTACAGGGATTGGATCCCCATGTGCAGTTGCATCTTGCTGCATACGAGGATACCATCAGGCTCGAACGGTTCATCCAGCTATCTATCTGCTTCGCCACTTGTATGCAGTCGTGTTTCGAAGAGCACCAGGGCCAGACATTGAGCATTCCTTCCCTCTGCCGACCAGATTCCGTCAGCCCTCCAGAACCAGTTTCCGAACCCATGCAACTAGAACACCACCGTTTAACTCAAGCGGAACGGCAGAGGCGGCTCACTCAGGGCCTGTGTCTGTGGCGCTACGGATCATTACATTGCCAAGTGTAATACACGTCTCCTACTCTGGTGGGTGTGATCTATCCATCTAACTACAAAAGTCAGCCTCTAACCACTGTTGTGAGCCGCATTACTGCCAATGTTTCGTTGCCAGTCTCTGCCCTCCTCGACTCCGGTTCAGCGGGAAACTTCATCTCCTGCGCTCTCTGCCGTCAGCTCAAGCTCAAGACGACTCATACTCCGTCCGTCTACCAAGTCAAATCAATAACCGGCCGGCCTCTGAGCTGACGACAGTTCGCTCCATTGTCTGTCCCATGGGGATCCTTCATGAGGAACATATCCATTTACTGGTTCTGGAGGAATCCACCGCTGACGTGATTCTAGGGCGCCCATGGCTGGAGCAGCACAACCCCATCATCTCCAGGAGGACCGGTGAGATCCTGAAGTCGGGCGATAGCTGCTTCCCAAGATGTTTCTCTGCTCTCCCTGTCCCTTCAGTTTCTTGTTTCAGAAAGATTCAAGTGTGTGCCACTTCCATTGAGAGTCCGATAGAGTAGCGTTCGGTGGAAATACCACCATGCTATGCCTCCTTCAGTGAAGTGTTCTGCATTCATCGTGCCTCCAAGCTGCCTCCACACCGGCCATGGGACTGTGCTATTGATCTGCTTCCAGCTGAACCAGTGCCCCGTGGGAAGATCTACCCACTGTCCCTACCGGAGGAGAAGGTCATGGAGGAATACATTCAGGAGGCACTTGACCAGGGTTACATCCGGCCGTCCACGTCCCCTGTTGCGTCCAGCTTCTTCTTTGTGGCCAAGAAGGACGGAGGCTTGAGGCCCTGCATTGACTACCATGCTCTCAATAAGATCACCGTGAAATTCCGCTATCCCCTTCCTCTCTTTCCAACAGTGCTGGGACATCTCCGTGGTGCCACTGTCTTCACCAAGTTGGACCTTGGCAGCGCGTATAACCTCATCCGGATGCGTGAGGGGAACGAGTGGAAGATGGCCTTCGTGACACCCACCGGCCACTACGAATACTTGGTCATGCCCTATGGCCTGGCCAACGCCAACTCCGTAGTCCAGGACTTCATTCATGAGGTGCTCAAGGGAGTTCCTCCACAAGTCAGTCCTGGTGTACATCGATGATATCCTGATTTACTCCCGGAGCCTGGCCGAACATTGCCACCACGTTGCGGAGGTCCTGCAACGCCTGAAGCAATTCCGAGAAGTGTTCCTTCCATAAGCCCTCAGTGCAGTTCCTTGGATACAACATCGACAGCAGTGGCATCCGGATGGACGAGGGGAAGGTGCACGCCATCAAGAGCTTGGGCCAACTACCTCAACCATCAAAGAGCTCCAGAGATTCCTAGGATTCGTTAACTTCTACCTTCGATTCATCCACAATTACAGCCTCATATCCTGTCCATTGACTCCCGCGACCACGAAGGCCTTCAAAGACATCAAGAAAGCGTTCACCACTGCTCCCCTCCTGGTACATCCGGGCCCACGAAGCCCTTCGTCGTGCAAGTGCACGCTTCCACCAAAGGAGCGGGAGCAGTGTCAACTCCACCCATGTGCCTTCTTCTCCCGTAAATTCAACCCTGCAGATGTAAACTACGACAATAGGGATAGGGAGTTTCTAGCCATCAAGCTAGCCCTGAAAGAGTGGAGGCATTGGTTGGAGGGTTCCCAACACCCTTTCCTGGTACTTACGGACCACAAGAACTTGGAGTACCTGAGGGATGCCAAACGACTCAATCCGCACCAGGCCCGCTGGGCGATCTTCTTCACAAGGTTCCACTTCTCCATCTCCTACCGACCTGGGCCCAAAAATGTGAAGGCAGACGCTCTCTCCTGGCTCCACACCTCCGAAGAACAAGGTTGGGACAGGAGGGACAGACCAGGGCGGGACGGGAGGGACAGACAAGGGAAGAACAGGGGAAACAACCAAGGAAGGGACAGGGGAAACAAAATTCTCAGGCGGCCAGGGTGGCCCGCCGAGTTCAGGCACCCAGGGCGGTGCAGGCAGAGTCAGGTGTCTAGGCAGCACGGACAGCGCAATAAGCCTGGGTGGTGCATACGGCCCAGAGTCCACCGGCACAGAGTCCACCGGAACTGCGACTACCGGAACTGGGACCACCGGAACAGGGACTACCGGAACAGAGTCCACCGGAACACAGTCCACCGCAACAGGGACCACCGGAACTGGGACCACAGGCACAGAGTCCACCAGAACTGGGACCTCCGGAACAGGAACCACCGGCATAGAGTCCAACGGCACAGAGTCCATCGGCACTGGGACCACCGGAACAGGGACCACCGGAACAGAGTCCATCAGAACATAATCCACTGGAACATAATCCACAGAAACAGCGACCATTGGAGCAGTCACAGATGGCGCTTTCCTTCTCCTCCTCCGTATAGAGACCACCGGAACATCGACCATCAGAACAGACTCCACCGAAACGGAGTCCACCATAACAACAGAGTCCACCGGAACGGAGTTCACCGGAACAGAGTCAGCGGAGTCCACTGGAACGGAGTCAACGGAGTCCACCGGAACACGATCCACCGGGATCACCGGAACAAGATCCCCCGGAACAGGGACCACCGGAACAAGTTTCCTCTCCCTGGCCTCTCGTTCCTGCAGGCGAGCAAGACCCTCCACCATCGTCTCTATGGTAGCCCTCTCATACGCACTCTTGAGCAGCCAGTCCATGGGCTCATCGAGTGCATAAAAGAACAAGTCTTTAAGAGGCCCTTCATTCAGTTCTCAGGAATTCAGCTGCAAAGCTCCTCAAAATCCGCCCCTTGTTGGCAGAGGGAGACTAGAGACTGAAACCGGAGAATACGGTCATAGTGTGGGCACAAGTCAGTGGGTGCTGGTAGGTGAGATGAAATTCTCCTCGCTGAGTCCTCGACATGGTCGGATCGTTATGTTACGTGTGCATTAAAGAAAACTAAGGTGAGGACTCAAGTGTGTGAAGGAGTGAAATTTATTGTAAAATAAACATAAAACACATAATAAGAATAATAACATAAACACTGAAAACATACAATGGAGACACGGGAAACAGAAGACGTAGACAAGACAACGATCTGACAAAGACTGACAAACACAAGGAGTATATAAAGGGGAGAAATGAGGAGGAATGAGGGAGAACAGGTGGGGCAAATGAAACCAATAACGAGATAACAAGGGGGTGGGATCATAACAGAGACATGAGCACATGGCCCAAAATAACAAAACACCACATGTGCAACACGAGACAGGACAGACATGTGACATGACCTTGATTACTGTCTAACACTCGAAGGCTGCTCTGTCAAGACCTCGTCGTTAGTGAGGAACCTGGGTGTACTCTTTGATACCAATCTTTCATTTGAAAGCCACGTTTCTAGCATTTGTAAAACTGTATTCTACCATTTAAAAAATATTTCTAAATTACGGCATATGCTTTCAATGCAAAATGCTAAATAGTTAGGTCATGCGTTCATGAGCTCAAGGCTAGATTATTGTAATGCTCTACTGCAGGGGTCATCAACTATATTTGTCCAATGGCCACAATTTTTCTCTGCAGACACTGTAATCAATCAATCAACTTTATTTATATAGCGCTTTTACAATGTGATTGTTTCAAAGCAGCTTCACAGTGTTAAACAGGACAACATTGCAACAAAATTTGATTTGGCTAGTTTAATTTGGATAGTTTATAGAATTATATATGACCAAATTAATAAATTCTATTTGTATATTTAGTTGAGTAACTTGGATCATAATTTGAGTGTCCCCAACTGAGCAAGCCAAGCCAAAGCGACAGTGGCAAGAACCAAAACTCCATCAGGGCATGATGGAGAAAAATAAACCAGGAGAAACCAGACTCAGTCGGGGTGCCAGTTCTCCTCTGGCCTATTATTAACAGTGTATAATTATTACTCTGGCAACCTTGCAGGTCTTAAATCATATTAGATAGGAATATTGAAATTTTGGGTATGGCCTTGCGAGGCGGGCTCATTTAGGATGGCGCGTCGATTACACAAGAATATGAATACTTGAAAGATCGGAGTTATTGCGCGGAGGCGGGTTAATTGAGGATCACGTTCGGTGGCGAATTCAGAGGAGACACTAATGGACACGGTCTCAGCAGACACTCCAGGATGAGCTGGTCATGTCAGATGCAGGTCCACCATCCGATCCGGACACGGCCTGGATCCGGCCGACTGCAGTAAACCTCGGGATAAACAGAGAGACTAACATTAGTGTGGATGCCACTCTTTTTATGATGTAACGAGTACATCAGGTGTTATGGGAAGTGTTCCCGGTTCCGGCTGACCTAGTTAATGCAGCCTAACAATCAGTCATTTGATTTGAATAAAGAAAGTTAAAAATGTTCTATGTGTATGCCATAGTAAAGAGATGTGTTTTAGTCTAGATTTAAACTGACAGAGTGTGTCTGCTTCCCGAACAATGCTAGGAAGACTGTTCCAGAGTTTAGGTGCTAAATAGGAAAGGATCGACCGCCTGCAGTTGATTTAGATATTCTAGGTATTTTCAACTGGCCAGAGTTTAGAGACCGCAATTGGCGTGATGGAGTATATTGCGTTAAGAGCTCGCTTAAGTACTGAGAGCTAAACCATTTATTGCTTTATAAGTAATAAGCAAGATTTTAAAATTTATGCGATGTTTAATAGGGAGCCAGTGCAGTGTTGACAGAACTGGACTAATATGATCGTACTTCCTGGTTCTAGTAAGAACTCGAGCTGCTGCGTTTTGGACCAGCTGGAGTTTATTTATTAGGCGAGCAGGGCAACCACCCAGTAGAGCATTACAATAATCTAGCCTTGAGCTCATGAGCATGTACTAGTTGTTCAGCATTTTGCATTGAAAGCATGTGGCGTAATTTAGATATATTTTTAAGATGGTAGAATGCAGTTTTACAGATGCTAGAAAGCGTGGCTTTCAAATGAAAGATTGGTATCAAAGAGCACACCCAGGTTCCTCACTGGCACGAGGACTTGACAGAGCAGCCATCGAGGTTAGACAGTATTCTAGGGCACTCTTTGTGGAGCTTTTCTGTCCAATAATTAAAAATTCAGTTTTATCTGAATTAAGTTGCAGAAATTACTATTCATCCAATTTTTAATATCAGCTATGCATTCCGTTAATCTTGTGAATTGGTAAGTTTCGTCAGGGTGTGAAGAAATATAGAGCTGAGTATCATCAGCATAACAATGAAAACTAACGCCATGCTTCCTAATGATATCTCCCAGTGGTAGCATATACAGGGTGAAAAACAGCGGTCCTAACACTGAGCCTTGCGGTACTCCATACTGAACTTGTGATCGGTGTGACATCTCTTCATTTACTGCTACAAACTGATAGCGGTCAGATAAGTAAGATTTAAACCATGCCAATGCAGTTCCACTAATGCCAACATAATTTTCGAGTCTATTCAAAAGAATATTGTGATCGATAGTATCGAATGCAGCGCTAAGATCGAGTAACACTAATGAGAGATACAACCACGATCAGATGATAAGAGTAAATCATTTGTAACTCTAATTAGAGCAGTCTCAGTACTATGATACGGTCTAAATCCTGACTGGAAATCCTCACATATACAATTTCTTTCTAAAAGGAACATAATTGTGAAGACACTGCCTTTTCTAATATTTTTGATAGAAAGCGGTAGATTCGAGATTAGTCTGTAATTGACTAATTCTTTAGGATCAAGTTGCGGTTTTTAATAAGTGGTTTAATTACAGCCAACTTAAAAGTTTTGGAACATATCCTAATGTCAAGGATGAATTAATAATATTAAGCAGAGGATCTATGACCTCTGGAAGCATCTCTTTTAATAGCCTAGTCGGTATAGGGTCAAGCATACATGTTGTTGATTTTGATGATTTGACAAGTTTAGCCAATTCTTCTCCTCCTATAGCAGTGAATGAGTGTAATTTTTCCTCAGTGAGACTACAATGTTCTGTCTGAAGTGATACTGTAGTAGGCGGCTGCATGGTTATAATTTTATTCCTAATGTTATCAATCTTACTAGTAAAGAAGTTCATAAAGTCATTACTGCTGTGTTGTTTACAAGCGTCAGAAGTTGAAGCTTTATCCTTTGTTAATTTAGCCACTGTATCGAATAAATACCTAGGGTTGTGTTTGTTTTCTTCTAAAGAGTTGAGAAATAAGCAGATCTAGCAGTTTTTATGGCCTTTCTGTATGCAATCATGCTCTCTTTCCACAAATTGCGAAAAACCTCCAGTTTTGTTTTCTTCCAGCTACGCTCCATTTTCTGGCTGCTGTTTTAAGGGCCCGAGTGTGCTCGTTGTACCACAGCGTTGGATTATTTGCTTTAATCTTCTTTAGCGCCGAGGAGCAACTATGTCTAAAGTGCTAGTAAAGAGAGAGTCAGTAGTTTCTGTTGCAACATCAAGTTCCTCTTGGCTATCTGTAATTCTGAGGAGATGGAACTGATGAGGAAGATTATGTATAAAGCAATCTTTAGTCGCAGCGGTTATAGTCCTGCCATATTTGAAGCGAGGATGGCTTTGCAGCCTTAGCTATATTAAGTATACATGATATTAGGTAATGATCTGAGATGTCATCGCTCTGCTGCAGGATTTTAATGGTATCAACATTTAGTCCATGTGACAGTATTAGATCTAAAGTATGATTAAGGCGATGAGTGGGTCCAGATCGTGTTGTCTAACTCCAATAGAGTTTATAATGTCTTTAAATGCCAATCCCAATGCGTCTTTTTCATTGTCAACATGGATATTAAAATCACCAACAATTAGTACTTTATCTGCAGCCAGTACTAACTCTGATAGAAAACCAGCAAATTCTTTGATAAAGTCTGTATTGTGCCCTGGTGGCCTGTATACAGTAGCCAACACAAATGTCAAACGGGATTTATCATTTACACTACACAATGTTACATAAAGCACCAAAACTTCAAAGGAATTATATTTGAAACTAGACTTCTGAGTAATACTGAAGTTATCATTATAAATTACAGCAACACCTCCCCTTTTCCTTTCAGGCGGCTCGTGTTTATAACAATAATCTTGGGGAGTGGACTCATTTAAAGTAATGTAGTCGTCAGGTTTTAGCCAGGTTTCTGTCAAACACAGCACATCTAGGTTATGATCTATAATCATATCATTAACAATAAGCGTTTTTGGCGAAAGGGATCGAATATTCAGCAACCGAGATTTATCAATTGTTCATCCGTATTATATCTGTTGTTTATTTGTTGGACATCAATTAAATTTTTACTGTTGAATGGTTTTGATGGTTTTTGTATTTACTGATTAGGAACAGACACAGTCTCTATGTGATAATATCTAGGTGAAAGCGTCTCTATGTGCTGGGATTTAGCTGACTCTGGTGACGTGAGACAGCTAGCAGGCGGTTAGTTTAGCCAGTTTGTCTGCTTCCTGACCTGGGCCCCAGTGAGTCAAGGTTTAGCTCTAAGACTATGTGCCAAATTACTAGAAGAGCAGCACCAGCCGGGTAGGATGAATGCCGTCTATCTTCAACAGGTCGGGTCTGCCCCAAAAACTTTTCCAATTGTCTATGAACCCTATGTTATTTTGCGGACACCACTTAGACAACCAGCCATTGAGTGATGATAATCTGCTAACTATTTCATCACTCCTTTTAACAGGAGGGCCAGATAAACAGACTGCGGTGACATCGTACTTGCGAGTTTACACACCTCTTTAATGTTAATTTTGGTGATCTCCGACTGGCCGAAGTCGAACATCATTAGTGCCGGCGTGAATAATAATCTTAGAGAATTTCGATTAGCTTTAGCCAGCACTTTTAAATTTGCTTTGATGTCAGGCGCTCTGGCTCGGTAAACATGTGACTATGGTGGCTGGTGTCTCTATTTTCACGTTCCGTGTAATAGAATCGCCAATAACTAGGGCACTTTCAACAGGATCCTCAGTGGGTGCATCACTGAGTGGGGAGAACCTGTTTGATGTTCTAATCGGAGCGGAAGAGTGGTTTTTAGATCCGCGACTATGCTGTCTCACAGTCACCCAATTGCCCTGCTGCGGGGCTCAGCGGAACCAAACAATGAGTGTTCACTAAGCTAGTCGCATCCAAAGAGTATCTAAAGCTGTACCATTCTCACTACTCTCACATAAAGTCTGGATCGTGTCTCTAAATCTGAAATCTTCTCCGTCAGCCTGATTAATTCCTTACATTTAACACATGTGAAGCCCTGTTAAGCCAACGGAGATAGATATGCTAAACATGTAGCATGCAGTGCAAGTGACAATGACAGGAGAAGAAGACATGGCTTACCGTATTTGTTGATGAATCCAAAACTTACCACACAACTTACTCCACTTACTTTGTTTGATGGAGTCTATTTAATAATCCAACTCACCACAGTTGTCTAATGAACTCAGAAAACAGGAGACCGGGTGCGGGATGGAAAGCTACCAGGCTAGCGAAAAGCTAACACGTGGTAGTGATTTAGATTAAAAGCTAGTGATGTCAAATTTAACTTGATAGGCTATATTAAACAATATATGGTGATGAGTAAGTTATTTTTAGCAGTATAGATAACAAAGAAAATATATCAAATAGAGATTCAAGCGCGCAGCTATACAGAGCTACAAACACTGGCGCATGCAGTAGCAGCAGTAGGTAGACTGGAGCAATCGATCAGGGCCAGATACTCGTAATATAAAATGAAATTCGAATTGTAGGCTATGTAGCGCCCCCAGCCCTTGACCTTAAAAGGGTGGAGCACCGGGTTCTGACAGATGTCTCCAGACTATATATTAATATTCCTCCTTGTGACTACGGTAACCCAGATTTAATATATTTATGCTGCTGAAGCAATATTCTTAAACCGTGTGAAAATTAACCCAGCCCTGAATAACCTCAAGCAAGGCAAAATGTAAGTTTAAAAAAGTTAACAATGGGGTTTATTTATATAAAAAAAATATGGAAAATAAGAAATAAGAAATAAAATAATTATATGATTCAATAAAAGGGGATGAAATATCCAAACGACTATTGTGTATTTTCTTTATTGTGTATTGACCCCCGCAAAACGGTTCTCATTCCCGCTTGAATAAGGCCGGCGACACACTGGCTGCGTGAGCGTCTCAGTTGCGTGGCGTGTCTGTTTTTATTTCGGCTCCCATATTTAACAGGTTGGAGTTTGCACACTGAGACACATGGAAAACGTGTGCATGCTAGAAATAGAACAGACGCGTGTTCCAGCAAGGGGAGTGTCTGGCTAGAGTGCAGAACAGCAGAGTTTGTATGGACCGAAGTGCATGTCTGAGCTTGTGTTTTGTTGCTTTGACATTGTGGAAAAATAGAATAATAGAAACAAAATGTATTAGCATTTTTACCAATTATTATAAATCTAAATTAATCTGGTTTTTAATTTAACTTAATTTAGTTTTTCTTAATTTATATTTAGTTTTTCTTTATTTAAATTTCTTTTTTTTAGTTAGTTATTTAGTTTTTATTTATTTAAATTTAGTTTTTCTGTATTTAAATTTTGTTTTTCCTTTATTTAAATTTAGTTTTTATTTATTTAAATTTCGTTGTTATTTATTTAAATTACGTTTTTTTTCGTTGTTATTTATTTAAATCTAATGTATAAATTTACTGTATATCGATATAAACGGTATTGCCTCCTTCTGCTTCGACTCTAAAAAATATATCGATATATTGTACAAACTCGATATACCACCCAGCCCTAGGAGGTGAGTATTTTGTAGCATCTTGGAGAAGACTGATGCTATGTATTTTCAGTACCCCCTGTATATGCTGGATGAGAACATTTAGCTTAAACCCACAATTACATTGGTCCGTCCTCCTCATCTTTTACCGATGTCAGTCTTCTAGAATAAACAGATTATTTTGTTATCCAAGTATGTCATGTGCAATACCTCCTGTATAGGATCTGTGCACAGCTACAGTCTTTACAGAAAGATTCTAATTAGTCCTACAATTGGTGTCAGTTTACCCACCTTTCTGTCAAAACTGCTCACAATACACCCAGAAGCCCACTTTCTTCAAATGTCCTAGCTGCTCAAATTCAAATTTCCTACCCTGGGAATCTGTCCTCTCATCTTAAGGTACATGCTACTCGGCGAAAGCGCCTACATCAGTCGCGAATACCCATTTATTATCACGCCAATGCGGGACAATGGTGCCCTGACCATCAAGGACCAGCTGAGGAACACGCAGATCTGCAAAGGACGTGTTGTGGTGGAGCAAGCTTTTGGCAGGTAAGTAACTGCTCATTGGAAAGAGCCTATCTCCCGTTTCCTGGTGTGTGAGCTGACTTTGTGTACTGTAATCTTTTAACAGGGTCATATGCAAGTGGAGGAGAACAACAGATCTGCAAAACACCAGGCTGGATATGGTGATCATGCTGATCATGTCAGCCTGCATGCTCCACAACCTCTGCACCAGACCTAGGCTGAGCAGGTTGATAACTTCAGTCTCTGAATTTTTCTTCTTGATGTACTTCTGTATTTGACATTTACATTTATCAAATTTTACCCATTGAATAGATTGTTGCAGTGTGTCTCTTTTAATCGTTGTTCTAGCATCAGTGGATTCAAGAGTAATCACTGTACTAGCAGCAATGTTGTAATGTCTACTTGACCATGGATGATGCTTGGGGCTGTTAAGGTGTCCATGTGCCTTAACAGCTCCAAGCATCATCCATGGCGTTATTATGGGGCATTATTATACAAGTATTATTATGGGGCATTGTGCATTTATCAAACAGCAAACTAGACAATAACTGTAAATATATGAAGATAAAACTATACTTATTGATGACAACAATTAAAAAAAATTCTCCAAAATACATTTGCATGCATTAAATATACAGTCACACAACAATAGCCTTTTGGGAGGAAGATATGGGAGGAGAGGAGGGGTATAGGGAAGAAGAGATGAAGAGTGTGTAAAGGAAGAATGCTTATGCGAGGATCTGTGAAGTAATTGAGGGCTTTCTAGGCATTCAGAACAGCCACAGAAGAGACAAATGGAACAGTCTATTGCTTGCTGAGATACTCTCTCATTAAATTCTCAAACGATATACACTGATCTCTCATTTCCTCAAGTATTTCACAGTGTCTCCTCTGGCTAGCTGGTTCTGAATCCTGAATAACATCTACAAGTTGGTTTGCCGGTGTCCTAGTCCCCCTCAGTCTACGTGTGTTTGGTGTCCGTGTATCTCCTGTTCTGCTGGTACCTGCACAATTCTCTGGACAAACCTCCCCTGCACTTGATAGCTGTCCCTGCGTCTGATTGGGATCCAGTACTGCTGGGGCATGACTGGGATCTGCCTGACTCTCCGCTGGCTGCCATTGTTTGCACCTTAATCAAGAATAAAATGTAACTGTCTATGTCAAGAACAGCATGCAATTGGATATAACTGCACAGCTTTTAACTACGGTAATTGCCATCAATAGGCCTATGCTTACAATACAATACAATAGGATTCTCTCAATGATTATATCCTCCCAGATTAAATTAAGTTGAAGATTTTGTCCCTTTTTGATATCAATGAAAAAAAAAATAATAATAATTACCAGGTGGAAGATGTAGAAGTGCCCTTACAGTCTGGCCTTCATCCAAAAAGTCCCTGGAGGGACTGGTATAGGGGAGCCAAGAGGGGTCATCTAGAAATCCCTGCATCTCCTTATCTAGATACACTGTGTTCGAATGGAAGCTGATTTCAGTACAGCAGATTTACATGGATTGTACTTTTGATAATCAAAGTACGAGATCAGGCAAAATGTAAGCTGGCTAAATATTGTATGTGTAATTTTGCTTTGCTGAGAAATTGTACATTGCATTATTATTTTTTTAATTAGCATGATCGTTTGCATGGTCAAGTTTAGGTTTACCTCGCGTTAGATATGCCCAACATTTCCATGTGGCCTTATACTTTCACAACATACATCGTTTCAGACACATAACATTAATCGTAACATACATAATCGTGAGTATATTATTTATCATTATAATATTATTATTCATTTGATTCCAATGTTATATTTTCCTAAAGTTTATTTCTCACCATGTACGACTTCCATAAACACCGCATCCGTGGGGGCTGCCATTGTTGTTTTGCGGGCTATGTGACGTCAGAACTCGTAACTGGGAGTACATCGATCTAGTACGAGTTCATGGGTGGGAAGTCACGGGTTTAACAGCCGTTCCAGTGCACTTTCACAGGTAGAAGGTTGGAAAAACATGGATTTACGGGTTGCCTGGAATGCGGCATTAATGCCATTAGAGAATTGAGATGTCCTACAAGATGGCTGAGCTCGGTCAGTTTCCAGGTCATAGGATGGAGGAGCGAGGAAACGAGGAGGGATTTTGAGAAGCACAACTTGTCAAGTCCAAGAAGGGTTGCCACCCGTCCGTGAAATCTGAGTTATCCGTATCAAACCAATACAGGAATTTACATAGGTCCACACATAGTTCAATAAACACACAGTTTTTGCAGTGTTGAGAATACTAATAGCAAATATAAAGAAATACATTTCACAAGCTCCTTTGCGCGTGACTGCGTTTTAGTGGTTTGGCTGCCATAGCAACGTAGCAACGTCTCGAGAACATAAGTTGGAAACTTTTTTTTAAAAAATATGTCAAGCTTGTGTCGTGTCCACCGTTTGAACCATAGACTGTATAAAAATATGGACGTAGTGTCTGTGATGTCACCCATAGGATTCTGCAGAGCAGTTTTGAAGCGTAAAGTAGGGTCGAGCTGACCATTGCATCTTAGCAACGCGTCACAGCGCGTCACTCCCGGATAACACAAAATGGGCAGAGAGGCGGAACGTGGGCGGAGCTGGGATGACACGATGACTAACAGACAGCCGATAAATGGCTACCCACCTGCCAGTCAAAGTGGCCACGCCCTTAATTATGCAGAACTTTAAGGCTTTATATAATGTAAATGAATGAGTTATACAAAAATTCACACCCCTCACAGTTGTCATGAAGGGCAAAATTAGCCATTTACACCAAACCTAGAATTTGTACCAGGCTGTAACATGTTTTTGTTTTTTTTTGCTGTAAAATTGGGCATTTTAACATGGGACTCATTGAGATACTGCTCACTTCTGGAGCCTGTCCCTAGTGTCCAGTCGATGAACTGCAATTTAAGTCACTTCCGTATTGGCTTCAAGAGAGACCGCGGGAGGTTGCCGCTTGGTTTGAACGCAAAAGAGGATCTGCAGATATAGGGCTGAATAGAAACAAGGTATAAATGTGTCTGTCCAGCATTTCAGTTGCTCAGACTGTCTGACTTAAGCAGCAGGTGACAGCCGTGCTTCTTAAGGTACAGGCCTATTGTTTTCCTAATGATAATATATTAATATAAAATATTCCATATATTATCAGAGCTTGACAGACAGAATTATATATTTCAGACATTAGACAGATTAATTAATAGAGTATAGCCTAATTAATCTTATTATTAATTTCATACAAATTCATACATAAATAATCCTGTCAAATAAAGTTTATGACATTAAAAAAAAAATAAAAAAAATGGGTGAATGGGTGTCCCTTATATTTTGCCACACTGAGTGTTCCAAGTCGTGTGACTCAAGTCCATGACCCTGGTTATTGGTTCTGGGTTTAGAGCTCAATAACATAAAATAGAATAAAAACATCAATTGCTGATAAACATTTTTTTAAAATAAGATAAATAAAAATAAACAGTCTAAATAGAGAGATCGTCTCGGGTTACGTATGTAACCATGGTTCCCTGAGAGGGAACGAGACGCTGCGTCAAGCGCTGCGGGAACGCCTCTGCGTGATGCGTCATGAAGCACTCGTAAAATCAGTCCAATAGTGTGGCGTGGCTGGGCGTCGTGGCGTCATAGACCAGGAAGCTATAAAGCACCCTGAACCAGACACTGTCAGCTTCTGGAAAACGTCAAATAAGTCGGTCACAGGCGTGCGGGGTATGGCTAAGCGGCGCGGCGTCTGCGTTCCTCTCAGGGAACCATGGTTATCGTAACCGAGGCGTTCCCTTTCAAGGAACTCGCGCTGCGTCAAGCGCTGCGGGAACACAATACCAACGCCGCCATAACTCTCAAATGCCTGTATATGTGAAATTCATAGCGCACATTAAGCTACAAGCACCCGAGAACCTGGAGTAGAGGCTACATCAAGGTTGTAAAACCTCACAAAGGTGTGCGGAGAGGACCACCCTGCCGCATCACATACCTCCTGCAGGGAGACTCCTGACAGAAGAGCCAAAGAGGCTGCCATACTCCTAGTAGAATGGGCTCGGACCTTTAGTGGTGAAGGTTGGCGGCCGACTCATATGCAAGTGAGATAGCCTCGACTATCCACTTACTTAAGGTCTGCTTAGATGCAGGTTTCCCTTTGTTTGGGGACCCGAAACAGATGAACAATTGCTCAGATTTTCTCCACAGGGCAGCTCTGTGGACATAAGCATCTAGTGCCCTCACTGGGCAGAGCAGATTTAACTTCTCCTGGTCTGGATTCTCAAAGGGAGGCGGAGAGAAGGCCTGCAGCATTATAGGACCTGCCACGTTCGTAGGAACTTTGGGACATATCCTTCTTTTGGAAATAAGAAAGCTTTCACCATTCCTGGCGCAAACTCAAGACAGGAGGGGGCAACAGATAGTGCTTGCAAATCCCCACTCTCTTTAGAAGAAATAGCCAAGAGAAACACAGTTTTTAACGTGAGGAACTTCTCTGGCACCTCCTCAATAGGCTCAAATGGGGCCAAAGCTAGACCTTGCAGCACCACGGCCAGATCCCAGGTCGGCACCCTTGAGCGTGCCGCAGGCCTTAGCCTCAGAGTACCACGAAGAGCGAGTAACCCATGGGTGTTTCCCCACCGATGCACCATCCAGATGGGGCGTGATAGGCCGATATTGCCGTCACGTATACCTTTAAGGTGGAAGGGGATAACCCTGAAGCGAACTTTTCTTGTAGAAAATCCAGTACTGAGTTGACTTGGCAGTTGACTGGGTTTAGAGAATGGTTAGAACACCATGCTACAAAGACTCTCCATTTAAGGGCATACAGCCTCCTCGTGGAAGGGGCTCTGGAGTGCAACATGGTCTGAACTACCTCAGCAGAAAGACCTGAGTCTACGAGCTGGGCCCCCTCAGGGGCCAAGCCCACAGTTTCCACAGCTCCGGCCTCGGGTGCAGGATTGCCCCCGACGCCTGGGAGAGAAGGTCCCTCCTGATCGGAACCTCCCACGGGGGACCTTCGAGGAGAGATATAATGTCTGACAGCCAAACTTGTGTCGGCCAATGCGGGGCTATTAGCAACAGGCGAGCCCGTTCGGCGTACTCTCTCCAGCACTCCTGGTATCAATGCCAGAGGAAAGGCGTAGAGAGCAGCCTCGCCACGTCTGCACCATGGCATCCAACCCCAAGCGGGGCTGGATGTGTGAGGAGTAAAATAGGGGACAGTGTGTTGTCTCTTGAGGCGCAAACAGATCCACCTGAGCCTGACCAAACTGGCTCCATATGAGCTTCACCACCTCGGGGTGGAGTCTCCAACTCCCGGCACCACTCCTGCCTCGACAGGAGTCTGCCGTCGTGTTCAGGTACCCGGGATGTACACTGCTCGGATCGATAGCATTTTGCCTGGGCCCAAACTAGGACTCGATGTGCCAGCTTCCATAGCCGGCGCGGCGTAACCCCCTGGCGATTTATGTATGAGACCACCGATGTGTTGTCCGTGCGAACCAACACATGATGGCCTCTCAGGTCCGGGAGAAAGTGCCTGAGTGCCAGGAACACTGCCATCAGCTCTAGCTGGTTTATGTGCCAGGAGAGCTGCTGATCTCTCCACAGACCCTGAGCTGGCGACCACTCATGAGTCGCCCCCAGCCGGTGAGGATGCATCCGTCGTTAGCGTTACGCGGCGACAAAAGGCCCCAGCACCGGACCCTGAAAGGAACCAGGATCCTTCCACATGACTAAGGCACGTAGGCATCGCCGCGCGTGACCTTGATCATGCGAAAGGATTTCCCCTCGGGAGAATCCCTTGGTCTTGAGCCACCACTGTAAGGGCCTCATGTACAGCAGGCCAAAATGTATCACGTTGGGCGCTGCTGCCATCAGACCCAGAAGTCTTTGAAAATGCTTCACAGTGAGTGACTGGCCTAGCTTTATCTTGGATACGGTTTGTAGAATCGAATTCACCCGAGCTGGCGTCAGCCGAGCCCTCATGGTTTTCGTATCCCATAGCACACCCAGAAAAGTGACGTTCTGCTGTGGAGATAACATGCTTTTCTTTGTGTTTAGCCTTAACCCCAGCCTCTTCATATGGCGATCACAGCATCTCGATGCTGAGCGCTCGATGTTCCGACTCTGCTAAGATCAGCCAGTCGTCTATGTAATTCAGTCGGATGCCCTGGAGTCTCAGCGGAGCCAAAGCAGCATCCACGCATTTTGTGAAGGTGCGGGGTGATAATGCTAGGCGAATGGAAGTACCCGATACTGGAATGCTTCGCCCCGAAAGCAAACCTGAGGAACTTCCTGTGTTGAGGAAGGATGGAGCGTGAAAGTATGTCTTTCAGGTCTATTGTGACACACCAGTCCTCGGACCTGATGTGACACATGATCTGTTTTAGCGTGAGCATTTTGAACTTTAGTTTCTTTACTGCCCGATTTAGCTGCCGCAGATCTAGAATAGGACGCAGTCCTCCATCCTTCTTCGGAACTATGAAGTACCGGCTGTAAAATCCCGACTCTCTGCAGTGGGGAGGGACCCGCTCTATAGCCTCTTTTTGCAGAAGAGTCTGTACCTCTTGCTCCATTACCAGAGCCTGCTCGGGTTTACCACTGTGGATAATACCCGTTGAACATGGTAGTGTGACCCGAATTGTATTCTGTACCCATTTTCTATTGTGCGCAGGACCCAATCTGAGATATTTGGCAGAAGTTTCCACGCTGCCAGAAAATCTACTAAGGAACCAGCCCCTTGGGGCTGGCCTCTGGATTTTGAAGTGTGAGCAGCCCGGTGTCCTGAAAGCGGCTTGCCGGCAGGAAGCAACCGCACTGACCCACTTTTGACCCTCCTTGGAGGAGCGAGCATCCCGCGCGCTCGTTTCCGGGCGGACGTGGAGATTTGCGCTCGCTGAGGACCGCTGCGCCCTGAAGCACCCGAGGTGGCAGGGTTGGCAGAACGGCCCCTGATGGCACCGAGAGGAGGCGGGTGCCTCGACACACCGCTTCCTCGGAGGACTGCCATCAGAAGCCTGGCCACTGGCGTCAGGACTTCTTCGCCGAGGCCTTCCTAGAGATGATAACATTCCTCAGATCTGCTCTACCTCGGAAGACCTCGGCTGAGAGTGCTGACCCGCCCCAGTCTCTCTGTGGGGAGCGCGGGTCGCAACACTCTCTCGTTGCGCTCTGTGAGAGGAGGGCGTGCTCGGTTGGGGCTGCTCCGCCCAGCAGCCCCAAAGACATGAGATTTGCGGGGAGAAATTTTTTGAAACGCAGCCGCCTGCTTTTAGACTCTTGAAACCTCTCGACGACTGTGTTGACTGAATCGCCGAAGAGGCCAGCAGGGGAGATAGGAGAGTCGAGAAGGAACTTCTTATCTCTATCTTTTATCTCTGAAAGATTTAGCCAGAGATGTCTCTCCGTGGCCACCAGGGCTGCCATAGAACGGCCGATGGATCTAGCTGTCTCCTTGGTGGCCCGAAGAGACAAATCAGCAGCTCTCCTAATCTCTGCTATCGTTTCCCTCCCCACTTCTTCACATTCATCATCAATGTCTTTCAGCAGGTCGGCTTGATAAGCTTGCAACACCGCCATCGTGTGGAGACATGCGGCTGCCTGACCTGCTGCGAGTAAGCCCTACCCACCAAAGCTGATGTTGTTCTAACGGGCTTAGTGGGCAGCTGCGGGCTTTTAACGGCGATGATGACTCGGGGAGAGATAGCTCGCGGCGTCTCTTCTACCAGCGGCATCACCGGCAACCATGCTGTTTCAACCCCACTATGTTTGAATAAGCTGTATTGGGGTTGAATGGTCTAAATGATGCTGGTTTTTTCCATGATTTCGACACCTCGGTGTGGAGATCAGGAAAAAAGGCAAGCCCGCTTTGGAGGTTGTGATCTAGATGGAAGGAAGCGTTAATCTAATTTACTAGGCTGATGCGCCGTGCGTCTCGGCTGGCCAGTCTATTTGCAACCTGGCAACAGTGCGAGTCACAACCTCCAATAGCTCCTCTTGAGCGTGTGAATGAGGCGGCGAAACCTCATCTAAATAATCCAGGCTTACAACATCCACTTCCTCAGAACTGGAGTGTTGCTGCACCTGCGCTTCAGCGTGAGCAGAAGAAACCGCAGCGTGCTTCTAACTCGACAACTGAAGCGTCGGGTCTGACGGGTAAAGGAAAGGGGATCACCCGTCTCTAACCCGCCGTCAGATCCATTTGCGAACCCCAAGATGAAAGCCTTCGCTGTGCCTCAGCAGCAGCGGGACCTGCACCCTGAGGGAAGCGAGCGAAGCGCCCTCCTCAAGAGCGACCGGCGGGACCGGAGAGTTCTCATAGATAACTTCTCGCAATGCTCGCAGCCAGCCCCTCGAGAGCTGACTGTGCATGCTCCGGTCCCAAACACATTACACAGAGCATGTGTGTATCCCCACCCGTGATGAAACGAGGGCAGGGAGTAACACACTGTCTGAACTGTTGATTCGCCATTTTTTTCTTTTAGAGACACACACACTTTCTTTCATACAAAGACAAACGATTTCACATAGAGCGCTTGTGAAGACACAGAAGCTGACAGTGTCTGGTTCAGGGTGCTTTATAGCTTCCTGGTCTATGGCGTCACCCGCCTCGACGTCCAGCCACACTATTGGACTGATTTTACGAGTGCTTCATGACGCATCACGCAGAGGCGTTCCCGCAGCGCTTGACGCAGCGCGAGTTCCCTTGAAAGGGAAACAATTCTAAAAGATAAAGATCTAAAATTTGTTTAGAGCTTTTTGGATTCAATCAACTTAAATATATATATATATATATATATATATATATATATATATATATATATATATATATATATATATATATATATATATATATAATAAAACAATTATTTTACATATTATAAATTGTTTTTATAAAATTGTTTTATTAACAACTGTCATGTTTGTGATTTTCAATTTTCAAGTAGCCAGATCCTGCCCATGAAATCGTGGTTTTATGGTTAATTTTATTTATTCAGATAGCTACAGACGTAATATGTCTTGTATTTTACCTAACTTTTTTGTCTGTATTAGAAACTCCAACAGCCTTCCTTCGTTTGACAGACACGCCATTTTTATTTTTTGAGAGCTGGCGAGATTTTCAAGGCGCTATATTTTCCTCATTACCTTATTATAACTGCATAATATATTAACTGCTTTATATAATAACTTTATTATATATATATATATTATTAGATTGTAGTCCCAATAGGCTACATAAAATATTTTTTATTAACAAGTGTCATTTTTTTTCTTCTTCGTTATAAACACGTTTAGATCAATACTAGATTGTTTTTTTAATCCATGGATTGACCTGAATAGAGAGCACATCTCCATGTTTTCTCTCATTGTGCAATATTTATATGCAGACAGTTTTTGTCTGCTTTTGGCATTCAAAGATTCTTTAAATTGTGCAAATTCGTCAAGTTCATAAATATATTAAGAATAGTTTGACAGAAAGAATATATGGTAAGTGTGATAACGTTTATATTCACAAAATGCCTATACACCTGTAAAAAATAAATTAAAAATAAATAAATAAATTAAAAAATTAAACAAATAAATAAATGCCAAATAATCCTAAAGTGCCTACAATGGCATGCGTGTATCAAAACTTGACCAATAATAGCAGTATGTTTCTCAGCAGCATTATTCTATATTGTTATTACAACACACATAAAACGTCTCAAAGTTTCTAACATAAAGTCTGCACTGTTTTACCCTAAATTCCTACACTACAGCATGTCTCTGATGAAAATCAAAAGCTCTTCAAAGTGCAAAGCTGGTGCCAGATTGACCTACCAATAAGGTCAAAACTGCCGGCTCGCTGACCAGCATTTGTTTAGAAAGTCAACCTTAGTTTTCACATGATAGTTATGACAACAATAAACCATATGCACGTAGAAAAAAATATTTTCTAAATGTGTCGTGAACAAGCGCTTCAGCACATTGCTATTGACTGATATAACACTGACATCTAGTGGATAACAATTGCAATTACATGCACTGTCATTTTATGTCGATGAACGGACCCTAAAAATTGTAACACATTTCCTGTTAGTGACATGAAATGTTCCCGGCTGAGGCTAGAGAATTTATGAAACCTTCTTGAAGTTACGTCTTACGAATAGCATTACAAACTGTAAAGGCAAGTTTATTTAAATATTAAACCTTTAACATATATTTTATCTACTGTGACTCGAGCGTGAACGGATATACGAGTATGATATTGAATAAAGATAATCTTTCTAATAGTATGGCATCGACTCCTTCTACATCCCCTCACAACCGCAGCAGGAGTGAGGATAAGGATGAGGATGATCCAGTGGATGGGATGATCTCCAGGACAGGCTGTGCTTCGCTGCACTATGCTCTGCTGGACTGTATGGCTGAGCATCAGGACTGGAGGAAGTGTCAAACTGAGGTTCAGAAGTTTAAGGAGTGCATGACCACCTTCCAGAACACTCGAAAAGAGCAGCTCCTGAAGAAAAGGACTTCAGCTACACAATCTGCCTGATGCAAAGGCCTCTGAGATGCACTAAAACAATCCATCTCGAAGAATCCAAATAACTAAATCTTTCATGAAAGTTATACTTTTTCATTACATTTGTAGTAAATTAGTGTGGTATTGTGTGATGCCAGTTTGACTTGAAAAAAAAACGAAATTGCGACTTGCTAACTCAATATATAATAAATCATGATCAATAAAATGATCAATGACAAGTAATTGGCCATGGGACTGTGTGTAATCTGGTGGCAGTTTAGGTATCAGCCCCTCATATTTTTAATGGACTGTGACAGTCACCAATTTCTTTCAATGTCAGGACTCAACAGGATTGAAGAGAATAAAACTTGAGCATGAATATTACATTAACAGAGCCAAGAAGTGTTTCTACATATTGTAATCTTCTGCATTTTATAGTTTGACTGAACATTTGTAAACTGTGTATGAATGGTGTTCCTTCTTTTATTTTTGTAATCTGGATTTAAGACATTTGTAAAGTTATAAACAATAAATTCCACTGTGTGATTATGTTATGCTAGCATTCTGTAACTTACAATTAACTAGTGCATGTTACTTTTAAAGTACCCTGAAACTGGGAACCACTTGCTAATATAAGATAAAAGAAATATTGCTGTTTTAAATAAAAAAAATGCATTTATGTGATTCATGACCTCCCTAACGTTTTTGTTCACGTTTTTGACTTTTATGGCATACACATAAAAGTACACATGTGCATATTTGAATGCAAATGAATACAAATATTATTTGCAAATAGTTAAAAATGATTATTTCCTAACAGGAATTAGACTTTGAATTTCCTTCACTGTTCTGTTTCTATAGGCTTTATAAAAGCAGATCCTTATCACTTCTTATCACTGATGGTTCTGTACTTGAGTTTTAAAAGACATTAAGGTCTAGGAGTGATCTTTGATTCTTCATTCGACCCTCATGTAAATCTGTTGATTTATTTTTTTAATCTTGGAAACTGTGTCCCATGTAATCCCTTTCAGCTGCAGAAAAGTGTGGTCTACTGGGCACTTTTTCCAAACCTCTTGCCATTTATGGATTTATAAAAAAAAAAAAAAAAAAAAAAAATATATATATATATATATATATATATATATATATATATATATATATATATATATATATATATATATACATACAGGTCCTTCTAAAAAAAATAGCATATTGTGATAAAAGTTCATTATTTTCCATAATGTAATGATAAAAATAAACTTTAATATATTTTAGATTCATTGCACACCAACTGAAATATTTCAGGTCTTTTATTGTTTTAATACTGATGATTTTGGCATACAGCTCATGAAAACCCAAAATTCCTATCTCAAAAAAATTAGCATATCATGAAAAAGTTCTCTAAACGAGCTATTAACCTAATAATCTGAATCAACTAATTAACTCTAAACACCTGCAAAAGATTCCTGAGGCTTTTAAAAACTCCCAGCCTGGTTCATTACTCAAAACCGCAAACATGGGTAAGACTGTTGACCTGACTGCTGTCCAGAAGGCCATCATTGACACCTCAAGCAAGAGGGTAAGACACAGAAAGAAATTTCTGAACGAATAGGCTGTTCCCAGAGTGCTGTATCAAGGCACCTCAGTGGGAAGTCTGTGGGAAGGAAAAAGTGTGGCAAAAAACGCTGCACAACGAGAAGAGGTGACCGGACCCTGAGGAAGATTGTGGAGAAGGACCGTTTCCAGACCTTGGGGGACCTGCAGAAGCTGGAGTAGAAACATCCAGAGACACCGTGCACAAGTGTGAACAGGAAATTGGCTACAGGTGCCACTTTCCCCAGCTCAAGCCACTTTTGAACCAGAAACAGCGGCAGAAGCGCCTGACCTGGGCTACAGAGAAGCAGCACTGGACTGTTGCTCAGTGGTACAAAGTACTTTTTTCGGATGAAAGCAAATTTTGCATGTCATTCGGAAATCAAGGTGCCAGAGTCTGGAGGAAGACTGGGGAGAAGGAGATGCCAAAATGCCTGAAGTCCAGTGTCAAGTACCCACAGTCAGTGATGGTCTGGGGTGCCATGTCAGCTGCTGGTGTTGGTCCACTGTGTTTTATAAAGGGCAGGGTCAATGCAGCTAGCTATCAGGAGATTTTGGAGCACTTCATGCTTCCATCTGCTGAAAAGCTTTATGGAGCTGAAGATTTCGTTTTTCAGCACGACCTGGCACCTACTCGCAGTGCCAAAACCACTGGTAAATGGTTTACTGACCATGGTATTACTGTGCTCAATTGGACTGCCAACTTTCCTGACCTGAACCCCATAGAGAATCTGTGGGGTATTGTGAAGAGAAAGTTGAGAGACGCAAGACCCAACACTCTCGATGAGCTTAAGGCCGCTATCGAAGCATCCTGGGCCTCCATAACACCTCAGCAGTGCCACAGGCTGATTGCCCCCATGCCATGCCGCATTGAAGCAGTAATTTCTGCAAAAGGATTCTCGACCAAGTATTGAGTGCATAACTGAACATAATTATTTGAAGGTTGACTTCTTTTGTATTAAAAACACTTTTCTTTTATTGGTCGGATGAAATATGCTACTTTTTTGAGATAGGAATTTTGGGTTTTCATGAGCTGTATGCCAAAATCAGCAGTATTAAAACAATAAAAGACCTGAAATATTTCAGTTGGTGTGCAATGAATCTAAAATATATGAAAGTTAAATTTTTATCATTACATTATGGAAAATAATGAACTTTTATCACAATATGCTAATGTTTTGAGAAGGACCTGTGTGTGTGTGTGTGTGTGTGTGTGTGTGTGTGTGTGTGTGTGTGTGTGTGTGTGTGTGTGTGTGTGTGTGTGTGTGTGTATATATATATATAAAATCTATTTCTTTTATTTATTACTATAAAATGAATGACTTAGAGTTTTCCCACTTTAAGTGTTATGGAGTTATGGAGTCCTTAATGTTGTTTTAGCATTATCCCTCTAGGGGGATTATATTGTTGTTACACAACTGAACAAAAAAACAAACAGACTAATTAGTGACTCTTTAGGCAATTAGTTATACCATCAATAATCTCACATTAGTAAAGCAAAAATCACTAATGAATGTATTTTCTCTCAAGACTTTTAGATACTGGAGGTTCTTTCCTTTTAATGACACCTCTGGAGGACAGTTTGGACAATATATTGCCCAAAAAGTCTCTCAAGTTTACATTTAGGATCCGGAACTGTGAAGCAGAGGCAAACACTGTGGTTTGTTATCCACAATCAAACACAACACCTTTTCATGTATGTATTATTAAGACAATGTAACATTTTCACTGGCTTCACTCATTTATGGTTGAATGTTTTAAGGACTTTTGCCACCAAATAACACAGATGTTAAAGGTGAATTGTAAAGCACAGGCTGTTTATAAGTGTTTTTTACAGGTATTTGGTTTCTCATCAACTGAAAGCAAAGCACACTGCAAGGAAGCCAGGTCGTAAAGAAGGACAGCCATGCAGAATGGCAATTCTGACCCCAATAACTCCATGTTTCATCCTGCAGGATTTTACATTGTTGGCTTGAGTTCAGTGCCTTATATTAATATCTATGTCATGTTCCTCACTGTGCTCTATGTAATCACAGTCATTTGCAATGTATTTCTGATCACCATCATTTACTATGACCACCGACTGCATGTCCCAAAGTTCATGGCTGTTGGTAATCTGGCTTTGGTTGATCTTATTCTCAGCACTTGTCTTGTGCCTGGCATGATAAAGATTCACCTTTCTCTAGACAAATTTGTGTCATTTAAACTATGCCTTGTGCAAATGTTTACTTACTATAATTTTGTATCCCTTGAGTCACTGTCCATATGTATTCTCTCTTATGACAGATTCATTGCAATCTGCTTTCCTTTAAGACAGGAGTCTATCAACACAAACACCAGAATGACTTATATAATTGGTGCAATTTGGTTATTTTGTATTGTTTTGATAATCTATGCTACTATATCCATCCTGCCTCTCTCATTTTGTGGATCTCTTAAGGTCAACAGCTATTTTTGTGATTTTGCTCCTGTTTTAGTTCTAGCTTGCAACGATGTGACACATCAGTGGATTTTGGGCACTACTTTAAGTATGGTCTTCATAGTTGTACCTTTGACTTTTATTGTTTTGACTTACACTGGTATATTGATTGCTGTATTCAGAATGAAAAATAATCAGAGCCGTTATAAGGCGCTGGCCACATGCACCAACACCTTGTATTAGTGACCTTTTTCTTCATTCCAATTTTTATTATATTTAATCTTGACTTTTTTGGAGTTTTTTGGGACCGCAAAATAGGTCATGTGTGCTTGTCTTTGTCGTCCCTCATCACACCCTGTGTGAATCCCATCATATACTCATTGAAAACTAAAGAGATTCGAAGCAGGATTTATTCTTTGTTAACCCACAGACTATCTGTTCATCCTCATAAAAATGCACATTAATGTATGGAACATAATTGCGACTCAAGTGTAAAAAGATGAGATTATTTATGTTATCTTTAATGATTTCTGTGATGCTTTCGGTATTATTTTGTTCATATTAAAATGCATTGTTTTTCAATAACTTTTAAAAATGCTAATCTGAATTTGCTCTGCAGTTATCTTGTGAGAACTAGCATACTTTCATTGTTCAAAATCTCTGTAAAATGTTCACACAAATTTAAATTCAAGCCAGTCTTAAAAAGGTTAAAAAGGCTTACATATACACAATAAACAACACACATCAAACAAAACACATTTAGTCTAAAGAATACACCTTAGAGGTACGACAATTAATAAACAAAAACTAAAATGCAATTAATCAAACTGTCTGGCCTTATTTAAAATAGAAATTGCAGTAGGAATAAAAGAGTTCATGTAAGCTTTCTTTTTGGCCAAAGGAGCTCTTAATCGATAGCATGATAGCAGTAACAGGAAAAAAAGAGATACAGAGGATGAGAGGGGCCAGTGTCAATGGAAACTGCTTTCCTCCTTGCTGCACAGCTACAGAGATCTAAAAGTTGAATCTGCAGGGCTCCAATGATTTTAGATGCCTGTCTGATTACTCTAGATAGTTTTTCTATTCTTTCTTTTTCAGCTGGAAAGAAGTTAAACCAGATACAATATTTAAGGTGATAACTGATTCAACAAATGCTAACACACAAAATACCCTGTCTTATTAAAAGATATTATTAAAACCCTTCAAACTTCTAAATAGAAATAAGCACTGTTAAGCCTTCTTATAGATACAATTCACATGCTGTAAAAGGGATAGATGGTTATCAATCACAGTGCCCAAATATGTGAAGGCTTCCTTTAACCTGTTTGAATACCTGCCCTCACATTACGAAATAAATGTTCATTCTCAAGTCTTGCTCGCCAACCTCGCCACATAGGGGCTGTTTGAATTTTTTATTTTTTTGTCTTTCTGACTCCAAAACTCAATCTCTGCAATTCTCCATTTGTGATCCTTGGAGATTTTTCTCAGAGCCCTCTCCCCGGACAGCATGCCAAATACGTTTACCAACTTAATCTATCCGACTTATTTGTAAGTGTGAACTGATGAAACAACTTATTCGTCTTACTGATGTTCAACTCCAAAGAACTTTCTTGGAACCTTTGGACCATAGAATCAACATATTGTATATGATCTGTCACACAAGCCACCAGACCCATGTCATCAGCATATTTCAGACATACCAGTGATATCACACTTGATTTAATTTGTATATGTAGAAAATAAAATAGGCGATATGACGCAGCTTTGAAAACAGGGCCTGGTTTTTCAAACCCCTTCACACAATTAGCACAACACTACACCAAAGTAATAGCCTGACTTGGTCATACTCAATTCTAGTCAGAATATGAGTCTGATACTGCTCCATTGAGCTGTGATTATTGGGGCGTGTTTCAACTGAACCAGGAAAGACCTCAATTGGATAGACCTACAACCAATCAAAACAACAGAGTAAGTGACTTATGTTGAGAGACGCATAGTAGTGGGAAGTTCGGATCATTTTACGGACTCGGATCTTTGAATCTCATTCAGCAAAATGAACAAATCGTTTTCAAGTAATTTAGTTTATTTCAACAGAATATTATTAAAATGTCACATTTTAATTCCCCAAATCACATTTGGAATAAAAAAAATAAATTATAAGCTAATGCAGCCAATGCCTATTTAATCACGTCTGTTCTCTGGAAAGATTAGTAACGTTACACCTCTCCTGTTTTCGGGTTGGAGTCGTTAGTTCCTTCATCAGTGTCTGCATGCAGTCCCGAAAACAAAACTGATTACTTCACCTCTCGAGACTATGGGTTCCAGTCATTCGTTCTCACAGCCCCATCGGCTGGCATCCAGCCTACCAAAGTAAGGGACTTATGTTGAGCGACGCATAGTAGTGGGAAGTTCGGATCATTTTACGGACTCGGATCTTTGAATCTCATTCAGCAAAACAAACAAATCGTTTTCAAGTAATTTTGTTTATTTCAACAGAATATTATTAAAATGTCACAGCCTACCAAAGTAGCACAACACCTCAGATAATTTTCAAAATGGAACACTTTTGTCAAAACTATACAATGTCTTATAAAAAACTTATTTTGTTGTCATAACATCAACAGCCATCATATGATCTGATTCTGCTTGAAGCTGTTAAAGACTCCTGTCCTCAACCTAAAACACTTTTAGTATTTACACAGAGAAAGTGTAAAAATAAATTCACCAACACCACATGACACCAGTTGAGCAGACACAACATTTATTTTCATTTACTCAAGTCAGTCAATACTTTTAACAAAACATTTTCCAGTTTTCTGACAGTATTACTGAATGTACCATTGTACTATAAGTTTACTGTAATACTGTAACATAAATTACATATCCAGTATACAGAGAGAAAAAACAAAACAAGTTACACATCTCTCTGCCTAGCTGGACCTGGCCACAGGACCTTGTCAAAATCACAGGTTATGTTTTCATGTGCAAGGCAATGTGGGAGGAATCTTTTGTAGTGACGAATCCACCCTTGTATGGATGCTGAGACACTCCTCGCTGCAGCCTGTAGCACGATGACGTAGCTGGATCAGATCCAATACGTACTGGATGGTGGTTCGTTATGGCTAGTGCATAGTTATAATGCGAGTGCGAGTCTTGTTATAATGCGTGTCACTTAAGACCAGCGTATACGCATTATAACTACACGGGTCAGAACATTATAACTACATAGGTTAGAACATCATCTATGTACAATATTGACCATGGTCAATATTGTATATGTGATGTTCTAACCTGTGTAGTAGTAGTAGCCTGCTGATAAATAATACGTAATTATAAATGAATAAGTAATCGTGATGCTGAAGTTATCCTAGTTTTTCTCTACATACATGCAAAACAGTTAAAATTGTAACATATTCTGGTCATACTTGCAGTTGAGTGGAAGCAAAAATGAATCAAGTAGCCTTGTCTGTAATTTTAATCCTCAAGGTAAAACCGGTACACATTCAAGGGGAAATGCAAACGTGTGTCCTGATTTCGTGAGCATGTTATTAATAAATTGTTTTTGCGCGAGCGGTTTGAGTATTTATCCAGTTCACAAATCTCTCAACTGCGCGTGCGCATGTGACGTCATCAAAATGTGAACGAAACCACCGCGCATGAGCGTCCAGTACGTGTTGGATCTGATCCAGCTACGTCATCGTGCTTCAGGCTGCAGCGACGACTTCTTGTGGATGCTGCTTCAATTTGATCACATGCTTCCTCCATAGCTTGAATGAGGGGCATCTGGACATAGTGAAGGGGGGGATTCTGAAATCCCCAGCCGCTTCAATATACCTTTAAATATTTTAATCAGATTCATAATCAAAGCCTTAATTAATATTTACACTGTGAAAAAAATCTGTAAAAATACAGTACAATGCACTGTAATAATTTGAAAGAATTTTCCGTATTTGTGTTTTACAGGTCTTTATCCGTATTTTGAATTAAGTTTTGCATTCTGGGAACAAGAACTGGTCGGTGCAGAAAAAAAACGAGATGCAAGCGCCATCACACATGCAGATGATTTTGGCCAAAGTTTCTTTTTAAAGTCGGATTTCAGATTTGTGGAAGCAGTTCTAACACTTATATGGTAAAAAGTGAGAGTTATATTTTGTTATATGTCAAATACGCTGTTTATGTGACGTTATTTAGTTGTCATCTGGCTTGTTTGGCAAATGAATGCGGGAGCCGTCGGTTTTATCATTTTATGCATATCGTCACACATTGAAAGATTTAGTTCATGCTCTTGGAGCTTTCCTGAATGTATGCGTGTTATAACGTTAGTGTCGTCATTTGTAAATGTTTATTAACTTATTTGTCTGTGATGCGGTTTATTCGTGCTGGGTGTAAGTTATCGTTGCAAGAATCCGGTTGCAGTAACGCAGTTGCCGTAACGTTTGGGCTGTATTGTGTTTGGAGCAGTTTAATGCCTTCGTCAAAAGCTACCAGAGGAATTGCAAAAATAAGAAAAGGCCATTTTCTATGGGATGATTTTAGACTCAAAATGATTAATACATGCACACACAATTATCCATGAACTTTTCACTATCCACAAACAAATGCCTTTCAACTTGTATGTGCAAAACACAGAATTGCATGAATGTGCTGCAGTTTGTACAAATAGAGACATTTTTTTGAATACAAATGTTTTATTTTGCATTAGTGTATCGTAATTTGCACATGCAACAAATAAGATGTGCATTTGTGGATAATGTGACGCGTGTGCATTTATTGACGTCTTTTCTGCATTGATCTCATTTTATTCATTTGGATTTTGAGACTTTCATTTCGCGTTTTCAAGCATTTCACGTTTTCAAGCATTTCACAAACCACACACAAACAACTACCAGTGAATGCGCCTGGTGCTGATTATTAATGTATGCACAACTACCAAATGTGCATTTCTACATTAAAACTTTACAACTTGTATGTGCAAAATCCAGATTGACATGAATGTGCAGTATTTTGTACAAGCAGAGACATATTTGTGAATACAAAAATTCGATGTTGGTCAGAATTTGTGCGTGCACCGAGTACGATGTGCATTTGTGGATCCGGTGACACGTGTGCATTCATTGACTCGTTTGTGAGTCGATCCTATTTGATTCATTTGGATTTTGAGACTTTCATTTCGCCAGTTTGGCCTTGCACGATCCACACACACAGCTGTCTAAGAAAACCTGCTACCACTAGATGGCAGTATTCTGCCGAAACAGACAACGGCACCGGAAGCGTTCTTCTGCCTATAAAACACTTAATATGAAATATAGAGCATAAAGTTTAGCCTACTCAATATCATTGAGCTTTAATATCATCGTCTAACTGCATTAAGCCACATTAAGCATTTTCTTTTATAATAGGGTGATTAGGCTCTATGGGAGAAAACGCCTTCACATGGAAAAATACTATAGTATATTATAGTAGAATTACTCTAGTAAATACTATAGTGTTTTTGAATCATTCTATAGTTAATTTACTACAGTAAATTAACGAAGTGTAGTAAATACTATATAATATACTACAATTTACTGTAATATCGTTACCATATGGTTCAAAAACACTATAGTAGGCCTTTACTAATTTATTGTAATTTTACTATAATATACAATAGTATTTTTCCATGTGGGGACTAAGCGTTTTCTCCCATAGAGCCTAATCAGCCTATTATAAAAGAAAGCGCTTAAATGTGGCTTAATGCAGTAAGACGATGATATTAAAACTGAGTAGGCTACACTTTATGCGCTATATTTCATATTAAGCATTTTATAATGGTTTTCTATAGGAGAAAAATATTGAGATAAATGTTGTGTTCATAACTTAATCTGCTTGCCTATACTGTTAAGCGTTTTTCGTCTTTATAATGAGGAAACATTAAGTGTTTTATAGGCAGAAGAACGCTTCCGGTGCCGTTGTCTGTTTCGGCAGAATACTGCCATCTAGTGGTAGCAGGTTTTCTTAGACAGCTGTGTGTGTGGATCGTGCAAGGCCAAACTGGCGAAATGAAAGTCTCAAAATCCAAATGAATCAAATAGGATCGACTCACAAACGAGTCAATGAATGCACACGTGTCACCGGATCCACAAATGCACATCGCACTCGTGCACGCACAAATTCTGACCAACATCGAATTTTTGTATTCACAAATATGTCTCTGCTTGTACAAAATACTGCACATTCATGTCAATCTGGATTTTGCACATACAAGTTGTAAAGTTTTAATGTAGAAATGCACATTTGGTAGTTGTGCATACATTAATAATCAGCACCAGGCGCATTCCCTGGTAGTTGTTTGTGTGTGGTTTGTGAAATGCTTGAAAACGTGAAATGCTTGAAAACGCGAAATGAAAGTCTCAAAATCCAAATGAATAAAATGAGATCAATGCAGAAAAGACGTCAATAAATGCACACGCGTCACATTATCCACAAATGCACATCTTATTTGTTGCATGTGCAAATTACGATACACTAATGCAAAATAAAACATTTGTATTCAAAAATGTCTCTATTTGTACAAACTGCAGCACATTCATGCAATTCTGTGTTTTGCACATACAAGTTGAAAGGCATTTGTTTGTGGATAGTGAAAAGTTCATGGATAATTGTGTGTGCATGTATTAATCATTTTGAGTCTAAAATCATCCCATAATTTTCAGACTTGTTTGATTTGAAAGGGATGTAGATGCAACCCGAAGTGAAGATCCGCGGTGCAATGGATTTCTAGCATTGCGAAAGGAAAACCCCATCACCTTTTCTGTCAGATGAGGTATGTTTAGACGTTTTATTGTCTTAATTTATACATACAGACATGTATAAGTTACTTCTGCCTGTAGTCATTCTTTACCAGATCCTTCACTAGTTTAATTTACCAGATCCTTCGTAGTGTTTCTGTTGTTTTCTTTTCTTTTCTTTTAAAAGGACTTAACTGTTTGCTGTACTGTTCTTCCCCTGCATTCATTATGGGTTTGTATTTTGTTTGTTTTATTAATGATTATCATGTAAAATGTCGGCAAAAACACATTTACATTTAAATTCTGAGAAAACATGTTGATAGAAAAAGATGATTGCGAAATACCATTCTTCAAATATTTGTATGCTTAATGTTAAATGAACAGTAGAAAAAACAAGTTGTTTAGGGAAGATTTAAACCTCTGTTTGGAGTGGTTTTCTGAAGTGATCATGTAATGTTTTTCATTTTGTAATTAGTGACAATCTCCTCCCATTGTGGCAGTGAGCTACAAAATACCTGAAGAAGATGGCACTTATCCTGAAGTTCAAAAAGGTAAGGAAAACATTTTTTTTTATGATATTGTGTATATATCATTTTGTTGTGTTGCTGTTTATTTAGTTAAAAATAATGAAACCACATGTATGTGTTTGAAGTGAAGAGCTAACATCATGCAAATGGAGTCCATTGAAAACACAAATTTTGATAATCAATTGATGATCAATTGATAATTTAATGAACCTAAAAAACTTCTGTGATGGATATGGTTTTCCACCTCAGCTTGGTCTGCATTTTACTCTGTACTTCAGTTTATTTAATTCAATTTGATTTCTTGTGTAACTAAACACAACATATGTTTCTTAAAATAACTTTCCTTTGCAGAAATCCTGAATGAGGGTCGACTAGGCTGTGATGCAGGAAACCAAACGGCTACACATTCCTCCAAGACTGCTGAAGTTCCTGTATGTATAACAGCTTTGAAAATCTTTGAAAATTTTAGCTTTTGTCAAAAACGCATAATTGAACTTTAAAGGGATAGTTCACCCAAAATGATCCCATCATTTTCTCACCCTCAAGCCTTCCAAAGTGACATTCTTCTTTCAGACAAATACAATCAGAGTTATATTAAAAAATGTCCTGGCTAATCCAAGGACAGTTAATGGCAGCCCAAAATCTATAGCCCAGATAAGCACATCCATTCATTATAAAAGTGCTCCTGGGGGGTTAATAAAGGCCTTGTGTATTGATGGGTTTGTGTTGAAAAAATATCCATATTTAACACGTTATAAAGTAAAATATATAGCCTCTGCCAGACCTTCCTCCATATTCAGCTAACAAATAAAATGTAACGCCTCACGCAGTTCAAAATGCTTGCGCTACTTCCGTCGTCGTCTCGTCATTTAAAAAAAAAATTTACACTGCGTCCGAAATCGTCATCAAGGCAGTTACACTTTCTTTGTAAGTTGAATACGGAAGGTGGTTTGCCAGAAGCTAGATATTTTACTTTATAACGTGTTTAATATGGATATTTTTCTTGCACAAACCCATCAATAGACAAGGCCTTTATTAACCCCCGGAGCCGTGAGAATTACTCTTATAATGGATGGATATGCTTATCTGGGCTAAAGATTTTGGGCTGCCATTAACTGTCCTTGGAAGAGCCAGGATATTTTTTTACTATAACTCCGATTGTGTTCGTCTGAAAGAAGAAAGTCACACCTAGGATGGCTTGAGGGAGAGTAAATCATGTGGTAACTTTCATCTATGGGTGAACTACTAACCCTTTAACTCAGGGGTGGGGAATGTTGATCCAGAAGGGCCACTCTCTTGCAGTGTGTAGCTCCAACCCTGAAAAAAAAAAACACCCACCTGCCTGTAACATCAGTGATCCTGAAGACCTTGATTAGCTTCAGGTGTGTTTGATTAGGGCTGGAGCTAAACTCTGCAAATGAGTGGCCCTCAAGGATCAACGTTCCCCACCCGTGCTTTAACTGAACAGAACACTTTTATTAGTTCACCCAAAATAAGAATGTCATTGATTACTCACTTATGATGTTCCAAACCTGAATTTTGGAACACAAATGAAGATCTTTTTTATGAAATCTGAGAGCTTTCTCTCCCAGTGTTAACAGCCTACACAACAACCACTTTCAAGGTCCAGAAAATGAGTATAGGCATCAAAAAAGTAAAACCATGTCATAACCAAATGTGATAAGATTCTAGCAACAAACTGTTTTTCTGTCCACACCAAATGTGATAGTAAATCAATAACCACAGCCAATCAGACGCTCTTGTGGGCTGGCACTACATAAAATGAATGCTGTTGACGTAGTAAATACAGTACAGCGCTTCTGAGTTACGTCAGAGCTACTCCAGAATGGCAGCTTACCAGTGGCCGATGCGGTTCACGTAAGCAGTACGATGCATGCGTGATGCTGACGCAGGAGCTGACCAATGTAAGCAGCATTGAAGACTGACACAGATGAGGAGAAATATTTGAAGTTGTTATTTTTTGTTTTTTGAGCACAAAAAGTATTCTTGTCTCTTAATAAAATTAAGGTTGAACCACTTGAGTCACATGGACTATTTTAAAGATGTATTACTACTTTTCTGGACCTTGAAAGTGTTCATTAAATTGCTGTCTGTGGAGGGGTCGGAGAGGTCTTGGAATTCATCTTCATTTGTGTTCCGAAGATGAACGAAGGTCTGACGGGTTTGGAACGATATCAGGGTAAGTAATTAATGACAGAATTTAAATTTGAGTGAACTAACCCTTTTCCTATTGTTTTCTTAGGGTAAGGACACACCAAACTGACAGCAAAGAACTAGCGCTGATGAAAGCTGACCGTGTTGGGGCAAAATAGCTGTACACTTTGAACGGACTACAGCTGACTGTCAACTTGAAAATGCACTGTGCACCTACTGTATGTCTAGGTAGACAGCTGTCTATTGCTTCAGGTATTCATCTGTATTAGTCATTCAGAAAGGCTGCAGGGACACAAGCCATACATTTGGAATAAGAATCATGCATTGTAATGTAATGTAATGTAATGTAAAAGTAATTACTATTTAATCTAATGTCAAGGAAGAAAATAATTGTGTTGTTGCATAAGCTGAAGTGAGAGCTGGGCTGGGGCACGTTTGGTTCAATGTGAGAGTATTTAAATATTGGTTTAAATATCGTTACACCCCTACTCAGGTAAGATGATGTAAAATTAGAACAGCCTTCTGTCTGTACCGTCTTGTCTTTGCTCAATTGAACCTTTCACTCTATCATTGATTAAGTCTTTAGCAATTGTTAATGTTACAACCAGCAACCCTGTCTATGTATTCTGTTTGTTTGCTGCTTTATTTTTGTATTGTATTGCATTTGAAATTGAAATAAAATGAAAAAGCTAGATAGATTTTATCCATTGAATGCATTTTAGAATGTTTACATAATATAATTTTTTTTTTTTTTTCAAAGAGTATATTGTTCTTAATTTATTTTCTACCAAGTATATGCTATAATTTTATAGAAATTTCTGCATACGGATTATCCATGAAAGTACAGTAAATGTACTGTAAATCTACAGAATTTTCTGTTTATTGTTGAAGGAAATGTCCGTGACTATTACAGAAAAAGTATGGGTAATTTTCTGCCAGTACTTTCTCTGTTTTTTTACGGACTTTTTGGTAACGCTTTAGATTACGGCCGGAAAGTACCACGTAATTAAAGTGAATTTACAGGGTAATTTTCAATTATAGTGTAACTATAAAGTAAGTAGGTGTAGGTATAAGGGAACAATATGTAATATTGGGAGAATAAAGGGGTAACTAGCCCGGAAAGTACTGCGTAATGAAATCGTATTTACAGGGTAATTATTTTGTAATTATAGTGTAACTATAAAGTAAGTAGGTGTAGGTATAAGGGAGCAATATGTAATATTGTGAGAATAAAGGGGTAACTAACTCGGAAAGTACTGCGTAATGAAATCGAATTTACAGGGTAATTTTTTTGTAATTATACTGTAATGTTGTATGTGTTTAGGCAAAAAAACATGTCAAGTTTGGGGAATAAAGGGGTAACAACATGGAAAATGACAAATAAGTATACTGTAAGTATTTTATAACTAAGGGCTAACTATTCTAATATTACATGGTACTTATGGCATACTATACCTAACAACATGGAAAATTACAAATAACTATACTGTAAGTATTGCATAATTGTATAAGTATTGACACTTCCAGATGAGAACACAAAAACATTTTTAAATGATGATGATGTAGTTACCCTGTAACTACGTGTAACAAGGGTAACAAGCACCACTTTAATTTACAGCCCGCAGATGATGTAGTTACCCTGTAACTATGTGTAACAAGGTGGTAACAAGCACCACTTTAATTTAAAGCCCGTAGATGATGTAGCTACCCTGTAACTACGTGTAACAAGGGGGTAACAAGCACCACTTTAATTTACAGCCTGCAGATGATGTAGTTACCCTGTAACTACGTGTAACAAGGGGGTAACAAGCACCACTTTAATTTACAGCCCGCAGATGATGTAGTTACCCTGTAACTACGTGTAACAAGAGGGTATCTTTGCCAGTAATTAATTAATTTAGTCTTACTTGCCTTGAAACATGTATATCAAATCATATAAATTATAGGCTACTGTATATAAGTAGTAAAATGCAAGTGTGTTTTATCATGTTATATGAATATTTTATTTTCTGGGATCAGCTGAAAAGAGGTAAGCTTATTTTCCACTACATTTCACCGACTCCAATGCCTTTCAAACAGAATAGCAGACCAATTATCTGTAACACTCAGGTAAGTAACCTTGATTCTAAATCAAATCATAGCAAAAACCTTATGAATCTTACGACCTTACTAAAAAAAAACTTTTATATGACACTTATTATTACAAAAAAAGTTATGTAGTGGATGTGCTTTCTAAATTGCTCCCAAATGATTGTTTAGCATGCAATATCTCCATCATGTCAAGTTAAAACATTTTTAAATAGTGCTTTAAACTATAGGCTTCATATTGTTTGAAAGCAGCTTCACAATAATAAACAAATATAAAAGTAATATTTAAAAATGTTTTTGTGTTCTCATCTGGAAGTGTCAATACTTATACAATTATGCAATACTTACAGTATAGTTATTTGTAATTTTCCATGTTGTTAGGTATAGTATGCCATAAGTACCATGTAATATTAGAATAGTTAGCCCTTAGTTATAAAATACTTACAGTATACTTATTTGTAATTTTCCATGTTGTTAGGTATAGTATGCCATAAGTACCATGTAATATTAGAATAGTTAGCCCTTAGTTATAAAATACTTACAGTATACTTATTTGTAATTTTCCATGTTGTTACCCCTTTATTCCCTAAACTTGACATGTTTTTTTTTTTGCCTAAACACATACAACATTACAGTATAATTACAAAAAAATTACCCTGTAAATTCGATTTCATTACGCAGTACTTTCCGGGCTAGTTACCCCTTTATTCTCACAATATTACATATTGTTCCCTTATACCTACACCTACTTTCTTTATAGTTACACTTTAATTATAAAATTACCCTGTAAATTCGATTTCATTATGCAGTACTTTCCGGCTAGTTACCCTTTATTATCCCAATATTACATATTGTTCCCTTATACCTACACCTACTTACTTTATAGTTACACTATAATTACAAAAAACTTACCCTGTAAATACGATTTCACTACGCAGTACTTTCCGGGCTAGTTACCCCTTTATTCTCCCAATATTACATATTGTTCCCTTATACCTACACCTACTTACCTTATAGTTACACTATAATTACCGAAAATTACCCTGTAAATTCACTTTAATTACGTGGTACTTTCCGGGCCGTAATCTAAAGCGTTACCGACTTTTTTTTTACAGTGTATCCTCCTATTTCTAATGATTAATTTCAGTTGATTTTACTCAATAGAACCATTGATTGTTTGTTCTTCTTTTATGTTTTCTAAAGTTTGCATTTGGTCTTTGAGTGGCGTCTGGCCTAGGGCTGTGTGATGTGTCACTAAACACTTTATAGTTGTGTGTTTGGATTTTGGATTATATTCTGTTGCATAATTTTTCTGTTTAACACTCTGAAGCTGCTTTGAAACAATCTGCATTGTTAAAAGCGCTTTACAAATAAAGTTGACTTGACTTGGAGGTATCACACACCTCTAACATGCTGGGAGTGCAGTAACAGTGTTTGCTCACTTAGCCCGGCTTCCATAGATTAAATATGGATTTGTCTTTCATTTTTATTATATTTTATTCATTTTATTTTTCCTTTTACTGAAACACTAAAGAATCAAGATGAAAATTGCCTGTACTACTGTCTGTACCTCTCACTGAGAGAAAGCACATGCTATCAGTATGTTTTGGTTAAGTGCTTTGTTGATATGTAGTGTGACAGGGTGAAGAAGTACACGACACGGGGATGCAGGTGAGTTCCCCGAAGGGTGGATTTTATTGAAAGTTGTGGTTAAAGAGAAACAGGGTGAAAGGCAGGCAGTCGGTGCTCGGCGTCTCTCCTTCTGTCCTAGTGCGCAGTGGTGCAGAATGGGTCCGTGCTCTCCTGTGGTGACAAGGCTGGCGGTCACACGCTGCTCTCTGTGGGGAATAGCATCGGATAAGGTTAGCTGAGTCTTGTGGAGACATCTCTCACCTCTCTGCTTGTCTGCCCCGCTTATGAAGAGGGCTTCTGATCATCCACAGGTGTGACCGCTCAGCCCGTGATGAGCGGGTGCAGGTGTGGCTGATCCGTTTACAGGGCGACGCTGATGGAGGCTTGGGACGTTTGTCGCAGTAGTTAAGACTCTCCAACCTTGAGAGAGCTGTGATGCTAGGGAGCTTTTGTGTGTGTGCGTTGCATGATCTGTGCAGGCCCAATATTGAAGATAGACATTTTCTGCACATAACACCAGACGTGAAGACGCCTTTCTGCAACCTCCGAGGTCAACAATGATCTAAATCTAGTCATGGGACAACAACTAGTCTACCTAGTTTAGTGATATGCTCTGTTATCTATCCTTGTGTGGAAATTTACCACGACTGTGAATTTTCTCTGAGCCAATCAGAATCATACACGTTGCAATAATGACGTGGTTAGACCTTGAAAACAGTATAACTGTTGGGACAATTGTATGTACGGTACGACGAGACCGGTAGAGAGGAAGCGCGGCCTACGAACTCCTTGTGAGACTTGAAGCTGGCTTCTGCTGATGAAACTGCAAACTATTCTTCAGTAAAATTGTTCTTTAATTAATTGCACTCCTGACTTTTTGTCTTCATTCTTCACTACTGGTCTCTGGGTCTAAGCTGTTATACCCCTAACAATAGGGCCGGAGATCATACACTTTCTGAAGAACTCCTCAATGGGGTTTCACGAGTTACACTTACAAATAATTCAGATAGAATAAATGGTATGCATATTTGGCGTGCTGTCCGAGGAGAGGGCTCCGAGCTCGGTTTTTGGCCCGAATCCAGAGTACTCCCCCCCTATCTCTGGTTAGGAAGTAACCAGGTGAGAGTGAGGAAGACGGGGTGGTGGAGGCATGCTGGAAACCTGTCAAGGAACATTGGTGAGTTGACTGGGTATTTATGTGATCTTCCAGTTGAGCTGATTGGTAGACATGTTGATACCTGATTGCTGACAGCTGGTTGGAATGACATCATGATTGGATAGATTATTTGAATGTGCTTCTCCCGAACTTATTTTTTAAGGGGGTTAGTCACTGGATCGGGAGGTCTTGTTCGCTCGTTGATTGCACGTGGGTGAGAGGAGATAGCACTGCTAGGCAGTGGCAACAAAATTCTTCCTTTCCCAACTTGCTTTCAAAACTGTCTAATGAGCCAGTTATATGGAGAATTGAGCTCCTGCCAGAGCAGAAGAGATGACACTTCTGTGACAGTGAAAAACGCTTGGATGGCGTAACAGAGCTCCTGCGGCAGCAGAGTTGATGACACTGCTGCGGCAGTGGAACATGCTTCAACATGCTTTCCAAACTGTCCAATAAGCCGGTTTTAGAGCGAGGACACTGCTGCGGCAGTGGAGGCGAGCCGTTTTCGATATGTTTTCCAAATGATCCAACCGAGCTAACCGAGTAACCGAGCTCTTGCGAGAGCAGAGTTGTCGACACTGCTGCGGCAGTAAAACGAGTTTGGAACAGAGTAACCGAGCTCTTGCGAGAGCGGAGTTGTCAACACTGCTCCTGCAGTGGAAGCGAGCCATTTTCAACTTGCTTTTCAAACATCCAGTGAGCCAGGTTGGACATAGAACTGAACTCCTGCAAGAGTGTGGAGATAACACTGCTGCGGCAGTACAAGCAAGTTGAAAAGAAATACGGAACTCCTGCGGGAGCTGAGGCGGTATTATTGCTGTGGCAGTGGAGGCCTTTGGGTGAAGAAACTGGGCTTCTGTTAGAGCGGAGGAGATAACACTGCTTCGGCAGTGAAAGCCATCTGGACGGAGAAAACTGAGCTTCTGTTGGAACGAAGTAGATAACATTGCTGCGGCAGTGAAAGATTGAGGTGGGATCCTGCGGGAGCGACTGGGGAGATGCTGCTGCAGCAGTGAATATATGATTGATTCCCTTAGTGGATTGGTGATGTTGAATTGAAGTGGATGTGGTGATCCTGTAGGTTTTGGGTGTATGGAAACAGGCTGAAAGCTGAAACAAATTTAGCTGATGAGGGTCTGTTGGGCTTCTTTGATGTGAGAGTGATTGGAACGAATGTGGCTCTTGAAAGCCTCTGATGACCAGTGACCAAGTGTCTGGTGTTGGGAGAGGCCTTTTGGGCAGCTGTGGTTGCTGCACCTATGCAGAACAAATGGCTAGAAAAGTTGTCTGCTGGGATGCCGGATTGAATCATTATGGACTTGGTGTTTTTCGAACCAGTAACGTGTGACAGGGCAGTTGGAATCATCTGTGAAGAGTGGGTCAGAAGGGAGTTTAGTCTGCAAGCTTCTGATATGTAGATATACTAAAAGGGGTTGAGGCTGGATTGGTGATGGGAGGATTGAAAATGTAAATGAAATGGCCTTTTTTCATTTGATCTGTCTTAGTTTCTTTGATGAAGTAAGAGATTGTTTCGTCATCTAGCGCTGATAGGTCTGAAGTGTAGGATGCAGCTTTGGGTTGAAGGTGGACGTGATGGTGAATTCTGAGCTTCTGAGAAAGCCAAAGAAAGCCAATTTGAATATTGCATCCAGAGTGCGAGCAGTACTGGTGGAGTGGTAGCCTCGGCGGAGGGTGGAGATACATTTGGTGAGTATGTCTAGAGTTCTGGGTTATGCAGAAAACAAAGTGAAAGGAGAATGATTTTAGCAATAATGAGTCTCGGGGAATAATTAATTAAAATAGGGTGAATATTCATGAGTCTAGGAATATGATTTGCTTGTCGTACACAAAAATATTAACTTATAACGGAACTTTTAATCAAGTAAAAGTAACCTTTATCCAAATTGATTTGAGTTATCTATAATTTCTTCTCATCCTGCGAGTTGAAATTCTGATTTCTTCATCAAATATCAGTCTTACAAACTTTAAGAAACATCAATCGGCTGGTCAGGACAAATATTATTTCTTATGTTAGTACAATTTGTATTACTGAAATAGTAACAAGAAAATCAAGAGAGAGAGAGAGAGAGGCAGCTTTATCACACAGTCCTTTACAAGAAACCTCAAGTAATTAATCCCGTAAACAGGAATAATTGGGACATCAGTTTGATTGGGAAATAAAATACTTGCTTTGATCTGGCTTCTCGTGTGTGTGTGTCTGAGTGCAATTGTCCTCTGAGACTTTCAGGGCAGTGAGGCGCGATCTGGTTCTTGGAGGAGTTTTCTGGCGCTCAAGCTGTCGGCCTTTAGTGGGTGGAAGGCCACTCTCTCTCTGATGGAATGATGGTTGTCCGCCCTTTCTGACTAGATGACGGTCTTTCATGTTTGGCGGAATGCCGGGGTCTCTCTGGCGGAATGCAGAGTTGATGGTCATGCTCTGCTCTTATAGATGAGATGGGTTGAGCCCGATCTTGAGATGATCCAATAACGAACAGGAGGCCAAAGGCGCAAAGCTTCCTTTGCCTGTTGAACTCTCCCCCCTCTTGACTAATCACAAGGGGTGATATGTTTAAGCATCTATTGTCAGAAAGTTGGCACTTTTGTAATAATGCATCTTGTTGTAATACATCTGTATAAAGCGTTACAGCGTCCACGTTGAAGCACTTTGTGTGTGAAAAGTATCTGTCTGTGGTACACAGAGGCGGCAAGATCACAAGAAAGCTTGATGTGTGCAGGTAGCTGTTATTTTAGATGTATTTCTATTTCTTAGGACATGAACTGTTGTAGCTTTCCTCCTTCAAGTCTTTGCAGTGTGCACTCTTTACCCTGTTAGAGCGCTGCTCAAACAGTTGACTCATCATTGTTCCAAACCATATTATTAACTTATCTTTTGAACTTTGGAAAAAACAGCAATTATTTTACCATGATGTTGAGGAGTCATTGGTTTGAAATAAAGCTGGTGGAAGCGGCCAAAAAGGCGCTTTTAGGTAGCTTAGGAATTTGTAATGAAAGTTTTTGCATTGTAGAATAGTTTCAAGCAGCATGTGGAGCCATGTTGACAGCGTGAGTAGAAAGGGCGAACTGCCAGAATGATGAAAACCTGTCAAGTGTAGGATTGAAAATAATCAAAGAAATTTGTTATTTGAAATTGAACAAAGACATTTGCTTTACTGTTTTCAACCCCCATCTCTTATCAAAAGAGCCATTTGGAATTCCTTAAGACAAAGAGATTCTGGAGGCCTGTAGGCCAAATGTGTGTCACACCTGTATACAGTGGGGGAGGTTTGATCTGATTGGTCACTTTGAATGGTTTCAGTCACATGGTCAAGAAAAGGATAAAAGAAGATTGTAATTGTTGCTTTATCTCTTTTCATTTTCTGGCTTTCTCTGCTTAGGGCCTGCTATTTGGCTCTCTCTCTCTCTCTCTCTCTCTCTCTCTCTCGTGCGCATGCGTGGGCGTTTGCTGAGTGAGTGGAGTGTGATTCGGAGCGTGACTGTGGAGTCCTTTCCAATTTCAAAGGTCTGTTTATTAAGTGTTGTTTCTCTCACTTTTCTTCTTTTTTTTCTAATGTGTATGGTCACAAAGCACTGAAAAGATTGTGGTGAGAACGGGGGTTGTGTCAGTCAGCCAGTTGTTTTAAAACTGGCTGCCATGGCGAATTCGGGGATGGCGAGTTACGAGTAACTCACCCGGCAGCATGGAATAAAAGTGCCGGTTGGAGTTGAGCGCTCCGTTGAAGAGTGTGTGTTAGCGGTAGGAGAGGTGGTTGGTCACAGTAGTATTTGCTCGGCGTCTAGAATGAATGGGGCTGTGGTGTTATTTTTAGACAAAGTCGAAAAGGTGAATGTAATAGTTGAACATGGGATAGATATTAATGATAGTTTGATTAAGGTTTTTCCTCTTGTTAATCCAGCGAGAAGGGTTTTGCTTTCTAATGTGCCCCCTTTTATTAGTGATGACGCGCTGCAACGGGAATTGTCTCGATATGGACAGTTGGTTTCTGCGATTAAGAAAATTCCTCTTGGCTGCATATCTCCGTTGTTGAAACATGTTGTGTCTTTCCGTAGGCAAGTGTATATGATTTTGAGGAGTGATATTGATGAGTTGTTGCTTTTAAATTTAAAATTGACAGTTTTGATTATGTAATTTTTGCAACATCTGAGAGCATGAAATGTTTTGGATGCAGGAAAGTTGGGCATTTAGTACACGTTGTCCTGGAAAAAAAAATGCATCAAATGGTACAGAAGATGAAAGTGGGTCTCAAAGTCAGAATGAAGGTCACAGTGTGGAAAAAGAAAGTGAAGTTGGAGAGGGTTTGGATTTGAGTGTGGACAAATAAGAACCAGAAAGCAGTAAAGTAAAGGGAAGTGAGAAAAGAATTGATGAGACAATGGATATGATGAGATGGAGGGCGAAATACATAAGGAGGACGAAGCAGTACTTAAAGTGCCATCAGTGAAAAGGAAGTTGAATACTTGTGAGATGACAACTACATTAAAGAAAAAGGCACAAGATGAGTCTGTTATTAAAAATTCTGAGGAGGTTTTGAACACAAGTGATTTGTCTGGCTCAGAAAGTGAACGAGAATGTTCTGATGTTCAGGCTGAGGAAAATGGGGAACAAGATTATAGTGGTTACAGTTTGGAAAGAATGAAAAACTTCCAGCTGCGTACTAAAGGAATGAGGAATGTTGAAGCTGTGGACTATTTTCCCGATCTTTCTTTATTCATTGACTCAGCAAAAAGTTTATTGAAACAAAAAGGTGAAAGATGTTTGTCAAATCCTGAGGTCTATCGTTTAAAAAAAGATTGTGCAAAAAGTACGTCCCCAGATAATGCATGATGATATGTCACAGGAATAACGGAGTTAAATGGACCTGGCTTTTTGTGGTGCTTTCATCTCTCATAATGAGTCATTTTAAAATATCTTCCTTGAATGTAAATGGGGCAAAAGGGCGCAGGTTTATGAGTTAATGAAATTAAAGAATATAGATGTCATGTTTCTGCAAGAAACTCACAGCACAAAGGACAATGAAGTTGATTGGATGAAGGAGTAGGAAGGAAAGATTCATAAGACTTCTCGGTAACACTTTACAATAAGGGTGCACTAATATGCATTAATTCATGCTTAACTAATGCACAGATAATAATGAGTTAATGTGTTACTAATGGTGAACTAACCCATTTATTAATGATTACTGCATCAGCAACTAATGAAGAGTCTACATGATTAATAGATTAAGTAATAATTAAATTGTTATTAGTTAAATGTGTCATAATGTATTAATTCCTTAATAACATATTTTATGAACTAATAATGTAAATTAATGTGTTAATTACCACAATGGGTCAAAGCCATGCATTTAAACTTCCAGTTGTCTGCTTTAATTAATCATTAGCCAATGATTTACAAAGGTATCATTATGTTATGACTTTACTTGTTGGGGCACATGACTATTAACTAGTAAAACATTTATTCAAAACCCATAACCACAATTACATATTACTTAATCAATTAGTTAAATAGTCATGTGCCCCAACAAGTAAAGTCATAACATAATGACAGATTTGTAAATCATTAGCTAATGATTAATTAAAGCAGACAACTGGAAGTTTAAATGCATGGCTTTGACCCGTTGTGGTAATTAACACATTAATTTACATTATTAGTTCATAAAATATGTTATTAAGGAATTAATACATTATGACACATTTAACTAATAACAATTTAATTATTACTTAATCTATTAATCATGTAGACTCTTCATTAGTTGCTGATGCAGTAATCATTAATAAATGGGTTAGTTCACCATTAGTAACACATTAACTCATTATTATCTGTGCATTAGTTAAGCATGAATTAATGCATATTAGTGCACCCTTATTGTAAAGTGTTACCGACTACTCTTAGTGCTGGGGTGGCTGTTCTTTTTTCAAAGACTTGTCTACCCATATCGTATGATGTATTAGAAATAATACAAGGCAGATTAATTAAGGTAACAGCAAAGTTTGAAAATGCTACCATGGAATTAATAAATCTTTATGCTCCTGTAAAACCAATGGAAAGAATGTTGTTTCTTGAAACTTTATGTGATAATTTAAAACAATGTAATATGGAAAGTTTTTTAGTACTGGGTGGTGATTTTAATTGTACAGGTAATGATTTAGATAGAAATCATATTGAGCCGCATATGGCTTCAAGAAGTAAATTATTACATTTGATTAAAACCTGTCAACTTTGTGACGTAAGGAGGACTTTTTATTGTAATGATAAGCAGTATTCATGGGCACATGTGAAAGAAAAGTGCATTTCTTCAGCAAGATTAGATCGTTTTTATTGTTTTAAATATCAGAATTTTTTTTTTTAATCTTGTGAAATTTGTCCAGTTGGTTTCTCTGACCACTCAATGGTAGTAGCATGTGTTTTTATTAAATCTGTTAAAAATAAGAGCGCATACTGGCATTTTAATAGCGCTTTACTTGAAGATACTCATTTTTATAAATATTTTTCCTTTTTTTGGTTGGGGTGGAAATCTAAAAAGTCTTCCTTTATATCAGTACAGCAATGGTGGGATATTGGGAAAGTGCAGATACAAAAACTTTGTAATCACTAATGTAAAAAGAGATATGGTTCAGTCTATAAGAAGTCTAGAGATGGATTTCATGGAACTTCAGGCTTTAAATGAAGCCACTGCAAATCCAAACCAATTGCGGGCACTTAAAGGAAAAAAAGGAGCATTAGCAGATTTATTAAGCACAAGGTCTCTTAATCTCAAGGTTAGATTTATTAAGCCCCGTTGATTAGATCCAGATTTCAGAATCTCTCTCTGAACTGTCTGGTCAAAGTAAAAGTATCTAGTGTTTACTGGCAGAAGATGGAAATGTTTTAATTGAGCCTTCTGATATTCGAAAAAGGGCTGTCAGTTTTTATAAGGAGTTGAATTCCCACAGTTCTGTAGATGGCCAGTTAATGGCTGAATTTGTGTCAGATCTTCCAAAAGTGAGTGAAGATTCATATGTAGAACTGGAATGTCCGTTAACGATGAACTTAACAATGCTTTGCAGAATATGAAGAATGACAAAGCACCAGGACTAGATGAGTTGCTGGGTGACTTTTGTAAAGCATTTTGGCATCTGTTGGGAGAAGATCTATTTGAAGTTTTAAGTGACAGTGTGGATAAAGGAAAAATGCCACTAAGCTTCAGAAGAGCTGTTTTAACTTTGCTGCCCAAGAAAGGAGATCTCAAGGAGATAAAAAACTGGAGGCCAGTTTCTTTATTATGCACTGATTATAAGATTTTATCAAAAGCTTTGGCAAACAGACTGAAGAAGGTAATTGAACAAGTTATACATTCAGATCAATCTTATTGTGTGCCTAATAGATCCATAATGGATAAAATATCCTTGATTCGAGATGTTTTAGAAGTCTCTAGACTTTTTGGGAAAAAATGTGGCCTAATTTCCCTAGATCAAGAGAAGGAGTTTGACCTGGTGGATCATAATTTTTTATGGTATACGTTTGAAACTTTTGGTTTTCCACTTGTGTTCACTGCCTTGATTAAAGTGTTCTATGAAGACATCGAAAGTGTACTGAAAGTTAATGGTGGTTTGAGTAGCCCTTTTAAAATACAAAGGGGGATTAGACAAGGATGTGCCTTGTCAGGTATGCTTAACTCAATAGCAATTGAACAAAGCAATTGAATAAAATTAGGACTCATTTAGATGGTTTTATATATGGGAGTTCCTTTCCACTTATAAAACTGTCAGCATATGCAGATGATGTTTTAGTTTTAACTAGTGGACAGAATGATATTGACAAGTTGGTTAATATTGTTAATATTTATGCAAACATTTCATCTTCAAAAGTAAACTGGGCTAAAAGTTCAGCATATAGTGTTGGAAAATGGAATGAAGGAGAACTGGTTTTACCAGGTGAAATGGTGTGGTAACAGAGAGGCCTTACATATCTTGGCGTTTTTTTTTGGGTGATGAAATAATAATGCAAAGAATTTGGGAAACAATTCTTGAAAATGTAGAAGGAAGATTGGGAAGGTGGAAATGGCTTTTACCCAAAATGTCATTTAGAGGAAGAGCATTGATTATTAATAATGTAGTAGCCTCCTCTTTATGGCACAGGTTAGCAGTTTTAGAACCCCCTGAAGGGGTGTTGGGAAAGATACAGGTCAAGTTGACCAATTTCTTCTGGGACAAATTACACTGGTTGCCCCGGAGTGTTCTTAATCTTCCAAAGGGAGAAGGTGGTCAAGGAGTTGTTGATCTGATGAGCAGGAAAGTAGCTTTTAGGCTTCTGTTTGTTCCTAAGTTTTTATACAGTCCAAGTATATCTTGGTTTGGACCACATGTTGCCTTTTAAGTAAGGTTGGAGGGTGGAATTTCAGAAGAAATATCTTTTGGACGGATTGTCGGAGTTTTAATTTGAAGTTAATTTCTTCCTTTTATGAGAGTGTAAGAAAAGCATGGTGTATCATACAGGTTAAAAGGACATTGTCATATAAGTCACTGTATTGGTTTCTGGAAGAACCTTTGGTTAATGGTGCTCGACTAGATTTATGTGGAAATACAACTTTATGGTTGATGCAACTTTTTACAAAAGAAATGTAAAAATGAAAGACTTGAAAGAAGTGGCTGGTATCACGTGGACAATGTTGATGCACTTGCGCAGAGACCTGAAATCAAATCAACAAGGAGAGTCCATTTTTTTATTGATGAAATGCAGAGAAAATTTGTTTGAAGAAGACTGGAATTTTTTATCAAGTAAGGCACTTCCTGATAATACGGATCATTTTCCTTGTATGGTGATCTCTAAAAGTGTAATAGAAAATGAAAATGTTGTTATGAAAATTTTGTTATGAACATAGGAAAATGAAAATGTTGTTATGAAAATGATTTGAGAGACATAATGTTTGATACAATAGGAGGAAAGAGTTTATATAAAATTTGTGTAAAAGTGATAAATAAAGAGAAATTGAAACGAATGGATACACCATGGAGAGATCATTTAAGTGTTGATTTTAAAGTTAAACCCTTTTTGGGGCTCTTGTTACAAACCACCATTGACCAAAAATGTGGGTGATCTTCCTATAAATGCTTTTATTTCAGTGTTGAACCCAAATGTGCAGGATCAATGTCCTTTTTGTGGTGAAAGAGAAACCCTATTTCATTGTTTTATTCACTGTGAGAGACTAAGACCTTTGTTTGTTTTATTGGAGATGTTATTTTCTAATGTTAATGAAATGTTTACAATGATTGTGTTTATTTTTGGTTTTAAAGATTGTAAAGAAAAAAGGAAGAAAGGACGGTTGTTAAATTTCCTCTTAGGTAAAGCCAAAATGGCAGTTTATATTAGTAGGAAATATAAAATTGCATATGGTAGTAGTAAAAATATTGATTTGTTGTTTAAGGGACTTATAAAAGCAAGGATAAAGCATGATTTTATTTTCTACTCTCATATGAAAAAATTGGAACACTTTGAAGAGGTTTGGAGTGTAGAAAGAATGTTATGCTAGATTGAAAACGAGGCATTGCACTTTGTTGAAGTTTTTGAGTAATTGGAATAGGCATAATTATATGTGAATTGTGTGTTTTGTTTTTATGTGATGGTGTTTTTTGTTTTGTTTTATTTGATGTGGTTGAGTAGTAAATAAAAGTGTTGTTAAATCTAAAAAAAATCTCATCAAAAAAACTTGTAGCTGCGCTTATTTCCGTCGTTGGTATAAGTAGCAGTGGGTGGGAACTTAGTTCTTTAATGAAACATCATTTATGAAGAGGGAGTATGGTGGAAGGTATTGAACTGTAAATTGTGGGTGTTGATGAAACCAGATGGAAAGCTACATTGTCCCTGTGGCCAATGATATTTCTTCCCCTTCTTCTCACTGTTATTTACTTGATATTTTAATGGTTTTATTTTGGTCCATCTACATCTGATACTGATGACGACAATATTTTAAAATTGTTTTTTTACAATGTACATTCAAACATAAAAATGGGAAGTCCAAAACTGATTAAAATGTAACAAATGGCTGAAGACACAACTACAACAGAAATAAATCACAACCTAGACAGACCTATTGCAGAGTCAATGTCAAAATGCAGAATCAAAAGTGTTGCTGTATCATAAAACATAACAAAACAACAATGTATGATGGTCAAAATATTGTGGCTATTCTCATATACAGCTCCCATAGCCTACTGTGACTTGATTTGTCCTTTTAACTCCACTGCAACCAGGCCCGGATTAAGAACACATCGTAGGGCCCTGGGGCTATAACAAACCCAAGGGCCATCCGATCTTGGTGCCACTACATTTTTTACCACAGAAATAATTCCTATTTTTAAAAAACTAAATCATCAAAGCACAGAGATACAATGAGTATATACTGTCTGAATATTCAAGTTAATTATTAAGTAGGCCTATATACACTCACCTAAAGGATTATTAGGAACACCATACTAATACTGTGTTTGACCCCCTTTCGCCTTCGCCTTCATTGATTCAACAAGGTGCTGAAAGCATTCTTTAGAAATGTTGGCCCATATTGATAGGATAGCCTCTTGCAGTTGATGGAGATTTGTGGGATGCACATCCAGGGCACAAAGCTCCCGTTCCACCACATCCCAAAGATGCTCTATTGGGTTGAGATCTGGTGACTGTGGGGGCCATTTTAGTACAGTGAACTCATTGTCATGTTCAAGAAACCAATTTGAAATGAATCGAGCTTTGTTACATGGTGCATTATCCTGCTGGAAGTAGCCATCAGAGGATGGGTACATGGTGGTCATAAAGGGATGGACATGGTCAGAAACAATGCTCAGGTAGTCCGTGGCATTTAAACGATGCCCAATTGGCACTAAGGGGCCTAAAGTGAGCCAAGAAAACATACCCCACACCATTACACCAATACCACCAGCCTGCACAGTGGTAACAAGGCATGATGGATCCATGTTCGCATTCTATTTCGGCAAATTCTGACTCTACCATCTGAATGTCTCAACAGAAATCGAGACTCATCAGACCAGGCAACATTTTTCCAGTCTTCAACTGTCCAATTTTGGTGAGCTCGTGCAAATTGTAGCCTCTTTTTCCTATTTGTAGTGTAGATGAGTGGTACCCGGTGGGGTCTTCTGCTGTTGTAGCCCATCCACCTCAAGGTTGTGCGTGTTGTGGCTTCACAAATGCTTTGCTTAATACCTCGGTTGTAACGAGTGGTTATTTCAGTCAAAGCTGCTCTTCTATCAGCTTGTATCAGTCGGCCCAATCTCCTCTGACCTCTAGCATCAACAAGGCATTTTCGCCCACAGGACTGCCACATACTGGATGCTTTTCCCTTTTCACACCATTCTTTGTAAACCCTAGAAATGGTTGTGTGTGAAAATCCCAGTAACTGAGCAGATTGTGAAATACTCAGACAGGCCTGTCTGGCACCAACAACAATGCCACGCTCAAAATTGCTTAAATTCCCTTTCTTTCTCATTCTGACGTTCAGTTTGGATTTCAGGAGACTGTCTTGACCAGGACCACACCCCCAAATGCATTGAAGCAACTGCCATGTGATTGGTTGATTAGATAATTGCATTAATGAGAAACTGAACAGGTGTTCCTAATAATCATATAGGTGAGTGTATAAATATTCCAGGCTGCAACAATTTAACAGCATAAATGCATTAACTTTAGATATGATGTCAAAGCAAACAGGTTTCCAGAAACAGCAACAACTTTTGAGCATGCAACTGCCTTAAGGAGTTTTAAAACCAGTGTGATCCCAAATTTGAGCTATTTAGGGGGGTTCATGGGGCATGGTCCCCCAATATTTTTTTTATTTCTATGATCTACATATGTGAATTTTAAGATGCTTGAAGGTAAAAAAAAAAAAAGTTTTTAAAACCATGTCAGTGGGCAGTATATCTGTTATAACTGCTCTCTCCTCATTTCCATCACTTACTTTTTCTCTCAGTCTTCTTCTCTTTCTCTGTCTCTTCCCATCCTAAAGCTGAGCTCTGAGTGATAGTCTTTTTTATTTTTATCTGTGTCAGTGAAGAAAGTAAACATAGGATCAAGTGATATCTAGCCTATATTTTATAAAGCATTTTCTTAGACAAGTTAATTCACTGAAGGATACAAAGTATTATGAATGCTATAAATACTTACACACATTGCTTACACACTAAAATTAAAACTTTCCCACAATTAGCAAAACCTTACACCCAAGGAGCAAACCACTGGCCTAGATTTGCTTGCTTACACAACTTAAACATATCCACTTTGACCATGAAAGTTAAATTCAGTCCACATGCTGCAGACACCCAAGTGGTACTTTTCAGGAACTGAAATCAAAGTGATTGACATAAATGTAATAACAACTGATCTGATTGGGTGTTACTTAATAACAATTGTTTTTATAAAGTTGTGTATAGTTTTGACAAAAGTGTTCCATTTTGCAAATTATCTGAAGTGTTGTGCTACTTTGGTGTAGGATTGTGTTAATTGTGTGTAGTGTTTTGACAAACTGTTTTCAAAATTGTGCTTGAGCAATTGAAAAAAAATGGTAAGACTTGACTTGAAGGGGTGTGCATAAGACTGACATGACACCTTCATAATCTTGACATGACACATGTCATGAATATGACAGAGTTTGTATGCATGTTTATGACAACTGTCATTAAGTGTCATTCGTCTGGATTTGGGGATCCTCTGCCATTCCTCCTTGCAGATCCTCTCCAGTTCTGTCATGTTGGATGGTAAACGTTGGTGGACAGCAATTTTCAGGTCTCTCCAGAGATGCTCAATTGGGTTTAAGTCAGGGCTCTGGCTGGGCCATTCAAGAACAGTCACAAAGTTGTTGTGAAACCACTCCTTTTATTTTAGCTGTGAGCTTAGGGTCATTGTCTTGTTGGAAGGTGAACCTTTGCCCCAGTCTGAGTTCTTGAGCACTCTAGAGAAGGTTTTCGTCAAGGATATCCCTGTACTTGGCTGCATTCATATTTCCCTCGATTGCAACCAGTTGTCCTGTCCCTGCAGCTGTAAAAAAAACAAAAAAAAACAAACAAAAAAAAACAACATAATGCTGCGACCACCATGCTTCACTGTTGGGACTGTATTGGACAGGTGATGAGCAGTGCCTGGTTTTCTCCACACATACCGCTTAGAATTAAGAATTAAGAATCCCATCGTCTTCCAATTATGACGATTTTTTTAATATCTCGAAATAACGAGAAACTTTCTCGAAAAATTGACTTAACATCTCCAAATAATGAGAAACTTTCTCAAAATATTGACTTATTTTACTGTGTACTTTTGTCTCTGTGTACTGAAAAAAAATTCTGTGTGTGCAAACATAGCCTACAGGCCTGTTCTCACAAAAATGCATATAAATAGTACGAATGTGCAATGTCGTGGAATGTATACACCAAAATGAGTTTTCATTTTGTGTCTCAGTATTTTGAGATATTAAGTCAATATTTCGAGAAAGTTTCTCGATTTTTTTAAGATATTAAGTCATTATTTCAAGAAAGTTTCTCATTATTACGAGATGTTGAGTCATTATTTCGAGAAAGTTTCTCATTATTTCGAGATATTAAGTCAATATTTCTAGAAAGTTTCTCGTTATTTCGAGATATTAATTCAACAATTCTAGAAAGTTTCTCGTTATTTCATGATATTAAGTCAATATTTCTAGAAAGATTCTCATTATTACGAGATATTAAGACATTATTTCGAGAAAGTTTCTCATTATTTTGAGATGTTAAGTCAATATTTCGAGAAAGTTTCTCGTTATTTCAAGATATTAATTCATTATTTCGAGAAGATTTCTCATTATTATGACTTAAAGAATCAACTGTGGCGGAAACGGGCTTCCATATCAGACAGAAAACAAAACAATAATAATTATAATCTGCAAAACGTGAAATGGCTCAGTGATTTACTGCAGAGAGCAAGTACTAAACACAATCAAATATTAGTGTCAATGTCACTTGATGATGGATGTGGTCAAGAAGCTGTCAGTGATCAAAATATTGATTTAGAAGATGTTGAATATTAGTTTGGAGAATATGCGTGAGATGGCGAATATGAGCCAGATGCTGAATGTACTGGCAAATGAGCTCTGATGAGGACATATGATAATGGTATAAAACATCTGCCCAAACTGAATCCTTCCAAGCTCCAAAAGGTAACGAAATACGTTGTATTTTATTCTTCTATACAGTAATTGTTATTCTAATATCAGGAGTTTTATATATAATCGCGACAGGTAGAGATCTATCCATTTTATAGTTCAGGTTCGCAACGACCCTGTCATCGGTATCGGGACCCTAATTTATATGCAGCTAATAGCTTTCCACCATAAATGTCTGAATCAATTTGAATCAACATCTTTGATCCTGTAGAGAGAGACTACAGACGCTACACAAAACTTTATAAAAACAATATTTTGTTACCATACGAAACACACATTTCATATGCGACCCAATCTGGCGAAATGAGTCAGAAGAAACTGTGACAAAAATGCTGTGACTGATTTTGTCAATGGGAAGCCCCGTTTCGACTGACCGCAATTTTTCCTGTCAGACTAGCAGCGCTGTGTGTAAACAAGCTAGATCTTCTCAGAAAGATAGTTCAATACGTTAAAAGCGATTTTCTCAGGTTTTAATAGGAAAAAGAAGGCAGACGACCATAATTAAAATGGGTATATATTTTAAACCATTCATGTATGACTTTGAGTAGGGTATCACTTTAAAGCCTATAGTCTCCTCTGTCCATTGATACAAATATCTAAATTTTGAAATTTGGGTCACTGTGACTCATTTGGATCTTCAGGTCACATATGACTTCAATCTTTTTGAAGCAGTTACGCACTACTGTTCTCAATCTTAAACACTTGTAAAATGTCTAATTTTCTAATGATATAATCTAGGTTTGATCTTTTTCAGAGATATTAGAGTAAAGTATATGAATATATTGACCAAACAGTAATTGCATATTGATGAAAATATTTAGTACTGCATATTGATGACAATATTTATTTCTCTCCACATTGTAAAATCATTCGATTCATTCATGCATTTTGAAAGGTTTGTATTTTTGTATCTGCTGATGTTGGGCTGAAATATCTGTTCAGCCTCTCTTCCCATCCCTTCCCCTCTCTTCCCATCTCTACCCTTCTTCCTCCAAGGGTCTCCCTCTCAATCTCACTCTTCCTCTCACTGCGACGTTGCCTTCCATTTTTGTTGAAGACAGGTGAACTACCTGTGGCCTTTTTATAGTGCTTAAACCTGATTGGTGTGTTTAGAATTAAGCACAAGTGTGTTTGCACGCATGGTGGCTGTGTTTAACCAATTGGTTCATGGGTGTGTTCATTTGAAAACCTTTGCTTTGAAATTGCAAGGAAATTACATCATGATACATTTCTGTGTCAAATGCATGCAAGTGTGTTTAGTGTTTTGCAAATCACTGTGTGTAATGTTTTGCAAAAAGTTTGAAGCTAATGTAACGGAGGCCAGCTAGTTGTGGCTGTGCGAGTAAACCTCACTCCTCTGATCTCAAGAGATGCTCTACTGACTGACACTAGGGGCTGCAGCCTTTAGCCTCCTTGTCAGAGCATCCGACTCTCATTCCGGCAGAACCGGGCTTGAGTCCCGCTTGGAGCGGTCAGTTAGAACAGGAGGGGTTGCACTAACAATGTGCTTACAGTTGTGCAAATCTAGGCCAGTGTTTTGCTCCTTGAGTGTAAGGTTTTGCTAATTGTGGGGAAGTTTTAATTATAGTGTGTAAGCAATTGTAAAAAAAACTGTAATATACAATCATTGATGAACTAATGAAGAAGAAGAAGAAGAAAAAAATATATGAGGGGCAGATTATAATATACCTGATGCAAATTAATGCAAATATTGTTTGCAAATAGTCCCAAAAGGACTATTTTCCTACTAGAATTAGACCTAGATTTCGTTCACTCTTTTGTTTTTATGCTTTATAAAAATAAAAATATTGGTCCTACCCCTAAATATTCAAGATATGGTTACGGCCTTGCTTTGAATTAGTCTATTATTTGAAATAAAATTAATAAATTAATGATGTAATTTCTATAGGCTATATTTTAAAAAATTTAGTCGGCTCTTCAGAGTTTTTTCATGGAATACTTGATGGCCCAGCCTGACCCAGACTCTACCTCCAACGACCCCAGGTATGTTGATTTTGAGACCCCTGCTGTTAAATGACTTGTTCAAATCCCTAGCAAGACAAGTTCCTGAGCATCAGATTGATATCAAACATTCTTTGCAATGTGAATAAGATTTGAATTACCATTTAATTTGTAGATGCAAGACCCGATGGATGTTGATGAAGAACACTCAATGAAATGCAGCATGTCATCTAAATTGTTCGTGCTCTTCTGGAAAATCTCCCAATCCAAATTATGGTTCCTGAAGTCTCTCATGGAGTTAATGGCCTTTTGTGTTTGGGGAGATCAATTAGCTTGCTCTGAGGACAAACATGTTTACATTGTGTCTCTGCTAAGGTCATTACTTCTTACTCTCATGAGATGAGAGCAGCCTGGGGCTAATTAAGGAAGAAATAATTCACACGGACTAGAACTAATTTGTTTTTGTCTCAGATTTGCCTTAATACCACAGGCGAATGAGTCATTTTGTCAATGTTGTCTTTTTATAGAAACAATTAGGTTGTTTGGGAGTCATTAGATTGTTTATGAGTGTGTAAGGCCGGCCAAAATCGTTCCAATGGAGGTAACGATCCGCGGGGGAAGGTTTTGCGCATTCAGTGTTTTCAGTTGGGCAAAAAGGATGTAATTCCAATTCCTCTTTATCTGACTCAATTTCATCATAATTTCGAATTTAGATTAGAAAGCCAATTTGGTTATTTGGTAATTTATATTTAATAGTTAACTACACATTTAGTTATTCTGTTTAACCCTTTGTGGAAAGTATACCCATTCATAACCTCCCAGAGATCTTTAATAATTCCAAAGTACGTCAGAATAAATCAAAGTGTAACAATTTATTAACAGTCAGATAAATATATAATGCCAATTACATAATCAGATTCAAAGATACTCCATACATAACATCAAATACTCTGAAGTAAAGAGTGAGAGATGCATTCCTGACTTTCTGAATGTTACATAACGCTGGTTTGTCTTAAGACATCCAGCATTACGGGCCAACCTAGTTACAATATTGAGCCCCGATCGTTCTGCCACGTCACCATAAGTATTCAGACCAGACAGTCACTTCAAATGGAAAAATATGTTAACAAAGGGAATTTACATGTAATCACTGTCTTGTACACCTGAAAGCCACACCCACCATACTAGGCAAGATATCTCTAAACTCCTTTATTATGTTCTTGTTTGCTTCTGTGGAGATGAGATATTTGTACCAGTCGCACTAATCACTTTCCAATGATATCAAACACATATATACTGTATAGTATTTGTTAACTTTAGATCATATAGATTTTGGGTATGTTTCCGATGGTCACAGCATGAGGCGGAAGTAGGATGGGGGGAGATTCAGGTTAAGGAAATACATATAAATTAGAGCCATTCTCAATTGATCAGCGTGACATTGTCTGCAAAAAGTGTCCTCGTGTTGCTTTTTACAGTCTTTCAGTCCACCTCTTGATCCGTTGGGTCATAATTAGACGTTGGCTGATAGTTCTTGAGATGTAAATTGTCTTTGTAATGTTAGCAGCTGTAGAGACCTTCAGGGGGCTCTATGTTCACTTGCTGGACACCCAGTCTCACCAGGTGTGTGTAGCTTGAGTTCAGCAGGTGGGTGAATGTGTTCAGGTGTTCTACCTGTGGTTCAGCATGGCATGTGGGCATTATTCACAGAGTCAGTCTGAGACCTTGTGACCTTGTTCAGTTAATGTGTCATTCTTTCGTAGAAACTTCAGCTTCGGTAGCACCTTCCCAACGATAATTTGACCCTCTTTGTCCAATTCATTTACCTCCAAATGTGGTTGTTTGGGCAGACTTCAATAGGTGGAATGCTTCTCTATAGTTACATGCTGTTTTGCGTGGGACACCTGAAAAGCATCTTGATGGCCACTTAATTACTGAACACTGATGAACTTAATGAACTTGAAGTTGTAAGGAAATGTATGAGAACACATAATGCAAAAAAAACAAAAAAACATGGGTTCATGTCATCAAGTGCGAATGGTACATCTTTTCTGAAGTATTTTTCATGATGGTAGGGTGGTCTTATTTAAGCATCTAATTCTTAACTATCACTGTGATGGAGTGGTGGTGGAATTTAAGTATTCTTGGTCTTAACTTTTTCCCCGCCAGCGTTTAAAAAAAAAATTACCAGCCACCACCAGGGTTTTTGACCAATTTCATCTAAATTAAATAGCACATTATATTTTGTTTTAAGAATATCTGAGCATGCAATATGTAAAAAGAAAGAGCTGACCCTCTTCTTTTAAAGTCTAGTCTAGCTTCATGCATTCTTTTTTTATCAACTCTTAAATATGGGTAAGTTTATTTAAAAAAGCAACATTTTGAACAAAAAGCTGAAATCACATTTTTGTGAAAGACTACATCCATATCAGATTCAGAGCGATGATCAAACACAGATGGAGGAGATCGAGGCCATCAACACCCCTAATGCTTGCACAGTCCTTTAGCTTGCCCTGGCTCCACATTTCATTCAGTAACATTGGATAGTTTTGATTTATATGATGTTTAATGTTGTGACCCTTTATTTTACATATAATAATAAAAATAATAATACATTTTATTTATAAAGCACTTTACATTTTAAAGAAAATCTCAAAGTGCTACAAAGGGAGGAAAAATAAATAAATAAAGCAGTTAGAGCAATTAAAAATTAATAATTAAATTAAAAATCAACACAAAAATGTAAACACAAAGCAATTTAAACATTGAAATTAATTCATTATGTCCAAACTTTTGACTAGAACTAATTTGCATCTGTTTACATGCGATCACTTGTCTTACTCGCATGTGTCGACTGTGGAATAGCCTGATTTAGGTTGGAAGGAACTATATAATTAAATAGGCTAAAACCTATTTTGGCTTAAAACCATGCATATATTTCTTGTAGCCTTTTATATATATATATATATATATATATATATATATATATATATATATATATATATATATATATATATATATATATATATATATATATATATATATTCTCATGGCTAAATAACCAAACAAATAAAGACAAGCTCAAATTAGGAGGATGCGATGTTGACAAAAAAATATAGGCCACATATATATTTTTGAGGATTTTTTTTCAACAAGGATAAGATGATATCTTGTTAATTTTGTTTGGCTTTTTTATTTTTTATTTTTAAAACCACCAGTAGGTGGCTGCCCAATTCTGTCTTAATGAGTGATTCATTAAAACACAAATTATTTTGGACTCTCAAGTCTGTTTTTGCTAAGTCAGTGACCTACTCAATAATGTTAACTAAAGTTTTTTTTTTTCTTCTTCTTCTTTTTTTTCTCCAGGTTGCAAGATTTTATATTTTGCCTTCAAATAAGCGTATGCCTGTTGTGGTTGCATGCGTTTGTTGTTAAGTAAAATGAACAAGAGAACAGTGAGGAATTTTGACTTTGCATCTGTAACTCTTTTATATATAAAAATATATATTATATATAATAACCTAGCCTATGAAAATAGTTGGCTAATGTCTTTGTAATAAATGCATAAAAACTATCATATTGTATTATTTGTCTGATGATGTTCAATTATCAATCAATCCATCCATAACCAAGAGAATTACTAGACGATTTTCATTATCATTATTATTATTACTATCATCATTATCATAGATTTTGGCCTTTTCAGACCTTTTATTATTATGATCATTATTATTATCAATATCAATACTATTACTATCATCATTATCATAGATTTTGGACTTTTATCATAGACTTTTCAGTGTCCCACATAAGGGAGCACCAGATTGTTTTTAGACAACGTGCACTAAGAGCACTAATATGTCTATAATTTCTTTTATGAATGTGTTATCTGCATTTTCTCTTTTTGTTTTATTAGGAGACATCCTGGACATTTTAAAATGGTATTGTGTTTGAAATTAATGTTTTGGCTACAAATCGCCATGTCACAGAAGTCTTAAATGCAAAAAAAATGTCTCACAATATGGCATTTCACCCTACCATAATAAAATGAAACGTACATTACCAAATTCCTGTACTTAGCTTTGTTTTTTACAAATCACAGAATTTTTTGTACATGTTTTTAAAATGTAGGAAACATTATTATTTATTAATCGATGTCGGAACTCGTTTTAAGTAACAAGTAATTTATTGTGGTTTTTAGGAGCTCTTGATATGTCACACGTCGGAGCGGACCTAGACTAGACCACCGTGAGTCTCGCTCCTCCCTCAGTTTCCACCCCGAGGAGGTCCCAAAAACACCCCAACGACCAAACAGACGAGAGCAGGTAGGTTAAAACAATATTTATTTATTTAAAAGGGTATGGGAAGGGGGAAAGGGATACTTTAAAAAGAAAGGCCTAGCTCTCTGGGACTGGAGCACTTTAAATCCGAGCCGCTTCTGACTCTCTCACGGGGATGTGCAGGTAGGTCTTCCCAACTTCCTCTCTTTATCCACATGTGAATTACAGGTGAGTATACAGGGCGGTACACTGAGCTCTTGGCTTTGGCGTACAGGTGAGTATACAGGGCAGTACACTGGGCTCTTAGCTTTGGGCGTACAGGTGAGTATACAGGGCGGTACACTGGGCTCTTAGCTTTGGGTGTACAAACAAGTATACAGGGCGGTACACTGGGCTCTTAACTTTGGGCGTACAGGTGAGTATACAGGAAGATACACTAGGCTCTTAGCTTTGGGCGTACAGGTGAGTATACAGGGTGGTACACTGGGCTCTTAGCTTTGGGCGTACAGGTGAGTATACAGGAAGATACACTAGGCTCTTAGCTTTGGGTGTACAAACAAGTATACAGGGCAGTACACTGGGTTCTTAGCTTTGGGTGTACAAACAAGTATACAGGGCGGTACACTGGGCTCTTAACTTTGGGCGTACAGGTGAGTATACAGGAAGATACACTAGGCTCTTAGCTTTGGGCGTACAGGTGAGTATACAGGGTGGTACACTGGGCTCTTAGCTTTGGGCGTACAGGTGAGTATACAGGAAGATACACTGGGCTCTTGGCTTTGGGCGTACAGGTGAGTATACAGAGCAGTACACTGGTCTCTTAGCTTGGGCGTACAGGTGAGTGTACAGGACGGTACACTGGGCTCTTAGCTTTGGGCGTGCAGGTGAGTATACAGGGCAGTACACTGGGCTCTTAGCTTTGGGCGTACAGGTGAGTATACAGGGCGGTACACTGGGCTCTTAGCTTTGGGCGTACAGGTGAGTAGTGTACAGGACGGTACACTGGGCTCTTAGCTTTGGGCGTACAGGTGAGTATACAGGGCAGTACACTGGGCTCTTAGCTTTGGGCGTACAGGTGAGTATACAGGGCGGTACACTGGGCTCTTATCTTTGGGCGTACAGGTGAGTATACAGGAAGATACACTAGGCTCTTAGCTTTGGGCGTACAGGTGAGTATACAGGGCAGTACACTGGGCTCTTAGCTTTGGGTGTACAAACAAGTATACAGGTGAGTATGCTACGCTTTAGCTGGAATGGATGCAACCCACAGACCCTTAAATAGGCGGACGTCAGGCTTTAGCGCTTCAAGGCTCGGGTGACTGGAGAGGACGTATTTGCACACAGCGGACTTCTAGCCTTCCTCACTAGGACAGACTTCTAAGGAACACGTTGACTTCCCACACGTAGTAGAACAGTCCCACGACGACACAGAGCCCTTGGCTCAACCCTGCGAACTGGCGGCAGATAAACACACAGAGTTCCTTTAACAGTATACTACTTCAATGAACATTTAGGGAGAGATACAACACCTCTTCGCTTCTGACAAGCAGGGCAGATGGAGGTACAGGTCGAGGCTGCTGCACGCTGGGCCTAGCACGCCCACAGATGGTATTACAAAGGTGGGTAGATCAAGGTAGGGTACCACACCATGTGAAGTGCTACTCAAAAGACATAGAATCATACACAGAGTCAGCACATAAGCTCCTTCTACGCAGCAGCAAATTTCAACTTCCCCTCCTTCGATACTCCACACAATATTCACAGCAATCTCTTACTTCATACAGTTGCCACGCCACCACCAGGTGGGGGAAGGGGTTAATGAGTCACAGTCGGGTGTGTATATATATATATATATATATATATATATATATATATATATATAACAGTCGCCCACCGTCACCAATTCACTTCCTCTAATGCAGGGCTTTCTGTTGTGAAAATTTCAATGTTTAATGCTGTGATTGTCCCACTTCAGGTCCTGAGAGATGATGGTGCTCAGGAACCTGAATGACTCCACTGCAGTCACAGTGCTGTTTATGATGTAACATAGCCATGTGTAACATCACTATTTATAGTCAACTAACTTTCTGTGTCAAAACAGATGATGCAAGCATACCTTTCAGCTGAGGGGATACATGTACAGAGATGACGTGTCCGCAGTGTCCTCAGGAAAGTTAACCCAGCAGCAGCAGCAGCTGAGCGGTGGAGCCGTACTGTTTCAAGACAGACGTACTTTGTCCCATTTCCAAACAGACTTTGGCACATCGACGGGCATATGCGTCTAATAAGGTAATGGCTTAAGTGTTGTGCTTACACACTGAAATTAATTATACTGTTTAAATAGACTGAACCACACTTCTGTTACATTCTAACTAATATTATCTAATAAAACACCATGCTTAAATGCTAAATTTGTTCTTTCATAGTTGTTATTTATTTAACGTTTATTTAATGCACTGTAGACTTATTTAAATATTTTTCATTTAGCAAGTTGTTGTGGCACCCCTTCCAATCCTAGCATGTTTTAGAGATTTTCTTATATAAAACACCTGATTTAACTCCTCAGCTTATGCTGCGTTCCAGGCAGGTTTTTGAGCCCATAAATCACGACTATAAAACCACGACTCACGACTCGGAAATGGGAGTATGTGTTCCAGACAACCTGTAACCCGTGTTTTTCCAACCTTCTACCCGTGAAAGTGCACTGGAATGTCAGTCATACCCGTTACTTCCCAACCGTGAACTCGTACTAGATCAATGTACTCCCAGTTCTGAGTCATGGTTTTAAAGTTGTAATTTACAGGTTACAGGTTGCCTGGAACACGGCATTAGTGTGCTAATTAACGAGACATCTCCAACATTCTTGGAGGAAGCTGATGAGCTGAATCAGGTGTTTTATATAAGAGATCACAGACAGGGCTTAAGGCTTGTCCTAGACTAAAGCACATGTTTGAGCTTTTTCAATTGAAAATAACTTGCACTGACAGATCTTAATATGCCATTGATTTGTGTCAAGATAGATACCAGTATTTTCTAAGGCATGTTTATAAAAGATGCTTAAACGTCTTAATTTAACTAAGCATAGTCCTGGCTTTAGGTAAGCCTTTTCTGTGAAACCAGGCCTGCATATAATTAAGTTTTTGCTAAGCTGTGTCTTTTTTCCTGTACCAACATAGATGGGGAATAGTGACACGTGGAGGAATAGATGGACACTCACGGGTCATTACTTTTTTGAGAGCAAGTCTTGATAACACAGCTTTTACAGTGTTGGCCAATTTTGTTGGAGCAACTTTTCAGTATGGCCTTCCATCCAGAGTAAGGTAAGACAGTGGCGGTGAAAACACTTTGGTTGCTCTGCTTATGAATTTAATTTATGGAGCTGAACGAAGGAGCCACATCACAGGAAGATCAGTGCACCAACGCATTGAAAGACTCTGGCGGGATGTGTTTTTGCTGGTGACTCAGCATTTTTATCATCTGTTCTATTCATTTGAGGAAGATCAAGTGCTGGATCCAAATAATGACATACACAGATGTTCACTACAACAAGTTTACCTCCCAGTCATTCAGGAAAGACTGGACACTTTTAGGTCAGCATGGAACAATCACAATCTGAGAACAGAAATCGTACCCCTAACCAGCTATGGCTAGAAGGTATGGTTGCCAACCGTCAACAAGACACAACAGCCATCAACATTGTTTTTAGCCAAGACTTGGGTGCGGTAAAGTTGGTTTTATGTTGGACATTCGTCAGACATTCGATCTTTTCTTCAGCATTAATTGATATATAATCCCTTATTAGTCGTGGATGATGTTGTATCTCGTTCAGATCACATTATAAAGAGTAATATCAAAAAGTAATTATATTATTTTTCGATTATGTGATTGTTTTAAGTATCAGAAGTGAAAAAGTCCTCACAATTATCCCCACTTGGGACATTCAAGTTAGGGAATGTCTCAAAAGTGCAAAATCAACCACAGTTGGTTAAATATGTGCATTATTCCATTAAACACTAAAACGTGATCCTTTAACACTTGTAGTTGATGTTAGTAAATAGATTAAGTGTAGATAACGACAATTATATATATATAATGTGTGTAAGTAAACAATTTGTTTATGAAATAAATCTATTTAACTTTGTGGTGGTTTTATGTAAAGACCTGAATCACAATATATTTATATATACATGCAGCATATGATACACAACTTTTTGGGAAAAAATATATATATTTGTACACTTATGAATTTGAGACTTTCAAATCTATATAACTTCCTGGTCATGTGACCTGATGATGTCACACCAGCTGTGAAATGTTCACACACACTCGACACACATCACACACCACTTGGATTTTGAAAATGTCAATTTTATGTATTTTTGATGAATTTTTGAAATATACAAATCTATATAACTTCCTGGTCATGTGACCTGATGATGTCACACCAGCTGTGAAATGTTCACACACACTCGACACACATCACACACCACTTGGATTTTGAAAATGTCAATTTTATGTATTTTTGATGCATTTTTGAAATATACAAATCTATATAACTTCCTGGTCATGTGACCTGATGATGTCACACCAGCTGTGAAATGTTCACACACACTCGACACACATCATACACCACTTGGATTTTGAAAATGTCAATTTTATGTATTTTTGATGCATTTTTGAAATATACAAATCTATATAACTTCCTGGTCATGTGACCTGATGATGTCACATCAGCTGTGAAATCTTCACACACACTCGACACACATCATACACCACTTGGATTTTGAAAATGTCAATTTTATGTATTTTTGATGAATTTTTGAAATATACAAATCTATATAACTTCCTGGTCATGTGACCTGATGATGTCACACCAGCTGTGAAATGTTCACACACACTCGACACACATCATACACCACTTGGATTTTGAAAATGTCAATTTTATGTATTTTTGATGAATTTTTGAAATATACAAATCTATATAACTTCCTGGTCATGTGACCTGATGATGTCACACCAGCTGTGAAATGTTCACACACACTCGACACACATCATACACCACTTGGATTTTGAAAATGTCAATTTTATGTATTTTTGATGAATTTTTGAAATATACAAATCTATATAACTTCCTGGTCATGTGACCTGATGATGTCACACCAGCTGTGAAATGTTCACACACACTCGACACACATCACACACCACTTGGATTTTGAAAATGTCAATTTTATGTATTTTTGATGAATTTGTGAAATATACAAATCTATATAACTTCCTGGTCATGTGACCTGATGATGTCACACCAAAATAATAATAATAATAAAAAACTGTTGACACACATCATACACCACTTGGATTTTGAAAATGTCATTTTGAGATAATTTCTTAGTCATGTGACTTGATATTACAACCCCTTTAATATATTTACAAATATTTCTCACGGATTACTTACATTTTCTTTTTTAGGCTTTTACAAGGCATTTGATACAGTGGAACATTGGTTGAGGTTTCACTGTCTTTGGAAATTTGGCTTTGTTAATTAATGTTCTATGACAATTTATGCAAACAATAAAAGCTTACTTTTTTTTTTTACATTTACAAAAAAACAAAAAAAAATACATTATTGTTTGCTCCCTAAATTTAATCTCTAACGTGGCATCACACAGGATTTCCCAATTTCATCTGTTTTGTGTTTTCACCAATTTTCTGCTGCTTTTTAATGTTAAATAAACCATAAGAAATTTGAAGAGTCATTGCAAGTCCTTATTCTTCCAATGCTGCTTGATGCAGACTTTTGTACTTATTTTAGTTCTGCTTTGGAAACCAGTAATATTAGCATGTCATTTGATGCTTGATGTACACATATCAGGCCTATTTAAAAAAAAAAATGTAATAACCAAACCACACTATTTATTACCAGTATGCTATAATGTTATTGATAAATATTAAACATTTCTAAAGCTGTAATTAAACTACTGTATTTAGTACTTACCGTATTTCCATGTCAATTCATTAAGGCCAATTTACAATAATAAATGCACTTCCATCCGGTGAAGTTGACCATCTTCCCCTCACTATTGGCCCATTTAAAACATATAGTAGCCAACCAGATGACTTGAACAAGGGGTAGTGGGCCACTATCGTTTGTTAAAGTCATCTGATTGGCTACTAAATGTTTTAAAAATTGACGATCGTTCACTTTTCCACCTTTATTGCCAGTGTAGGTCAAAATCAAGATTGCTGTTTAAAACAAACAAAATTCCCAGTATTTTACATGAGCATGTTTGAACTAAGGTGTTTTTCTGGTTATCTAACAAGATGCTGAGCTTTTGCAGACTGATGTACACTTTGCTGACGCTAACTGGTAGTTTTGATTCTAAATATTAGTCAGTTAATGTAAAAACAAGCGGAACAAACTCGTGCCCCATCTGGTGAAATGGGTGTGCGCGTTATCGTGAACATATTTCCTCCTCACGAATACATTCGATAGCCTAAGTGTTGAGATCGGGAGAGCAGAAGCACCGAGTGGGCAAAAACAGTTCGACTACAGCCGTGATGTCATTTAGTAGACAATACAGGGAAATATTTAACTAATAACATTACTGTTTTATTTTTGGGTTATGTTTTGTCGTTGCTTTTACCTGTTTGTTTGTTTGTGTGTGTGTAATTCTTGCCATCAACCGTCTGTGATGGTTTTTGCCTCCAAAATAATAAATGTATGGTATGTTCTGTCAATATTTGTAAAGCATCAGAATGGAATTAATAAATGGGTTAAGCAGTTTAAAACCATTCCATGCTATAGTTTAACAGCTATGTTGTATTTGTGCTTCAATATGTATTTCAATATTAATGACATACCACACCAATTTCTAAACTAAAGACATATGTCAAATTCAGAAAAATGTGAAAGAAATGATCGTTCACAGATTTTAATATATACACATTTATTTATACATTTTAAACATTTGTATCACAAAGATTAAAACAAAAATCTTAAAAAAGACCATTACTTTGTGAACAGGTAAAAAAAACATGTAAAAAAATGTTTTTATTTCTGATAAATACAACAACTGAAATCAATGGCATGATAAACGCAAAAGCCATGTATATACATTTTCAAAAATAAACATTATTTCTGTACTTTGCCTCTGACAAACATTTGACACCAAGTAAGTGGAAATTCCTATTAATTAATAGGTCACCTGTAATGTGTCCACAAACCAGCCACATACCTTTGCTAATTTTCTGTGATTGGAAGCTTACTGCTACTTATGTATAAAAGGCCTACATGGAATTCCAGACATACCATGACAAACAACAAAGTTGTCCATAAAAATATCAACATATAACAATGGCAAGATCTAAAAGAGGTAAGGGAGCATTGAGGAAAGACTTGTGGGAAGCTACTGGAGGAACACAGGTAGTTAAACAAAAATTCATAGCTGAAAATATATTAAATGAAGACACTTCTCAGAAATCCCCTGTCTGGCACACACTATCCTTCAAAATATTTGGAAAAGATACCCCAAAAAACAGGCAATGGCTTTTTATTATATGGACATATAACAGGAGGAATATTAGAACCATGTTACAACCAAACAAAGATATAAAAGTATCTGAATGTCAGATAACCATGCCTTTAAAGCAACAGGAAAATGAAACAAAAAGGATACAGACAGAGAATCTGGAAAAAGATGAAAAACAAATGGATGGAGAGGAGACTGGGGAGATCAATGACTGGGGACAGTCATACCCTGAGTGTGACAACTTTCAGGTGATCGAGAACCCTGAGGTTCCACTGACAATTGACAACCACAGTAACTCAATCCATGTCCTAGAGAATCCAGAAAAAAAGACGGAATCAAAAACAGGGGACCAAACTTATAGACAAGTGCCACAAACTCCAACTAAATTTAAAATGTTTATTCATTCAAAGATATGGAACAAAATTTGCCCATTGAAATGTTCCAATAAATTACGAAAACCATGGACCCACTACATCTACAACCAGTTCAAGAAAAAAATCCTTCTTGTCCTCTTCACTTTACGTACCAGCACGTCCGAGCAATTGGGAGTCGGAAGCGTATGTGTGCGTTAAGAATATGTGCAAAATGTACATTTTCAACTTGCCGTGCAAGGTATTCCTTCACCATGAAGACGAAACCAGCCAAACATCAAACAGTTATTCCTGTGACTGTGTGCCGGACTGGAAACATCTTGCATCTAAAAAATGAACAACAGTTCCGACATGCCAGTAATGTCAGAAGGGGAAATATAGCTAAAGCTGTCCATCAAGGTGTAAGTAAAGAATATTATAAAAGGCTGCAAAACACACCCATCCAGGAACTTCTCGCTGGTAATATCACTCACAGCCTAAACAGAAACATTTTGAAAGTGATTTCCCATGAAATCAAGAAAGCCATGCAGCAACATGACAACATTCTTCTAGAGACTCCGCTCACACAGTCCATAATCAGACAATGTGACACTGCCTCTTATTTGACCACTGGGTATGTCCAACATTTCCAGGTGGATCCTTTTGGGGCTCACCTGTACACAGAAACAGGAATAGAAATACTGGTTCATAATCTGAGAGACAGATCCCCTGTGACCCTTTACTTAGATGCCACTGGGGGTGTCATTTCAAAAATTCCGCAACAAACAAAACCCATCCTGTACTACGCTCTTACCTTGCCAGGTAAAGGAAGAGACGCGCCTCCACTTCCAGTATGCGAGATGATATCAAGCGAGCATTCCATTCCTCCAATAACTTTCTGGCTAATGCAGTTCCTCCTCAAACTGTCAAAATACACCAGTCAACAAATTCATCAGGTGGAGACAGATTACAGCTGGGCTCTTATGCAGGGAGTAATTTTGGCGTTTAATAAAGAGAGCATGCCAGCTTACCTTGATAGGGTGTATGCCATCTGCCAGAAGCAAAAAACCTGGGTAGATATCAAATATCAACAGTTTTGCACCTGTGTGCAGCTCACATCATTAAAGCTGTGTCTACAGCTTTCTCAAAGAAGACAGGTGATAAAGGGCTGCAAAATGTGGCAACATATGTTTTTGCCAGGATGCAAAACATTGTTAATCTGGATGATGCCCTTGCCATTTTTAGACCATTCTGCTTGGTTTTTCTTGCAAGACATGTCAGTAAAAACGTCTAGAGTCTTAAATACTTGGAGGCCCTCATTACAAATGATGATGCTATTCTTCAGGACAGAACAGAAGAGGTCTCAGAAAAGTGGGAGATGGATGAGAATTCAGCAAAAACAATTGCTGGTGGGTCCCCATTTTCCAAACTTTTCAGAAAAATCTATGATGATGTCATGGCTGTTTTGGAAAATGAAAATCATCATAGTGGTCAAAATCCTTATTATTGTCCGGATATAATCACATTCCTTCTGGACAATTACCTGGGGATCTATCCACTTTGGGCGGATTCTGCTAGGAGATCTGAAAAGATATGCATGTGACATTACAGAGTCACAACTTCCTTCAGCAGAAAAGTCCAAAACAAGAGACACAAACTGTCATGTTGAAAAATGGTTTGGCATTGTAAAAACATGCATTCTTTCAAAAAGAACATGTCTTCGGCCAGCGGCCTTCATTCAGACAATGCACACATCTTTAATGGGACGTTACAGGGAACACATCTTGAGGAACAATCTTCATGAAGATATCCTCATTAGACCACATAAACCATCAGGTCATGTGGCTTTAGCAGAAGAAAGGTGGGGAAAACGGGCAGCAAAAAAACATAAAAGTGCTGGTAAATTTTACAGAGCTCCACCTGAAATGCCAACACCTGGGGTGCTAAGAAGAGCACAAACCACATTTAGTGTCCCTGACATTCCAGGTGTTGCTGAAGAGGTGAGTGGGGGTGGGGGGGGTTGGGAGTTCTTAACTGACTGTACACCTAGTAACCATATTTTTTGCAGGTGTTGACAAACAAACATGACATTCCCAAAACAAAACGGACCCCAAAAACTAAAAGTAGTGCCATGATAAATGCAAAGGACACTTCAAAAGAATATGTTCCTGAAAAGGTAAATATAAAATATTAATAACTATAAATATACATTTTTCAAAATAAACATTCTTTCTATACTTACTTTGCCTCTGAAAAACATTTTTGCACAGGTACCAACACCAAAATTATCCGATGGTCACATACTAAAACCCAAAACAAAAAAGGCACCAAGTGAGCACAGTGACACAAAGGACAAGACAGACATTGAGACAGGAATTGATGAAGAGGTAAAAGGGAAATTACAAAATATAGAAAAATAATTTAATATCATCCAAGAATTTACTAACAATTTTTATAGGTAACTAAACTATGGGGATGTCAAGCCAGTGAACAGGTCATTGCACGTATCAAGGCTGTCCATTACAGATTTGACATGACATTAAGACAGAAAGAATTTCTGACTCTGCAACCTCACAACAGACTATGTGGAGAAGTAAGTGCACTTTCTTATAAATGTATGTTAAGTTACATTTACCTTTTCCAGTAATCAACAATACACAAATTGCATGTAGAACTTTGCCTAAAATAGGACAAAAAGACAATTTGCACAAAGTTCTGCATGTCAATTTTAGAGTAGATGCTTTTTTTTATTTATTATTAATGAACGTAACTAAAATAATGAATAGCTATACAATAAGATTTTAATTTAGCTAAGGAATTTTTAGAGCAAATATCAATATTGTTGTGTTGTCAAACTGTTTAGGTTATGGAAAGTCACATCCGTTCTGTCCTTAACAAACATGATAAAACTGGGAAAATTTATCAGTTAAACCATTACACCACCTTTGTAATGTTCTATGGCGAAAGAGAACAAGTGGCTCGACAAGGCTTAAAGGACGTGAGTGTAAAGATATACTTAAATATTAAAGTGAATTATTTGAATATTAATATAAACAAGCATAACTGTGTTGTACAGGTTAATTTTGAAGCATTTGATGGGGTTATCACATTTGTTAACATAAGTGACATCCACTGGAAGTTTGTGGTAAGTGATGCAACTTACTTTTAAATACACTATAATTTGACTATGCATCAATTCCTGATTCAAACAGAACTTTAAAAATATTACTAGTAAAGATACAGTTTTTCAGCTCAAATGTGCCACTGCCTAGTGTTGTTCATTTTTCATATACTATGTTGAATATATATATATAAAAAAAAATTCTTTAACCACGAAGAGTCCGAAAAAAGATTTGAAAAGACGTGGAAAGAACCTTTGCAACCACCTATATGAATATCTGCAATAATCTGCGAGAATATCTGCTAGCCCACCAAAAATGTGCAATTATGTCATTGTATATGTTTTTCATGTTTTAAACCTGTGACTTTCTTAGGAGCATAAAATATGTTTTGAGGGATGTAGAAAGAAAAAAATGACTCAAAATATGTTCCTTTTGTGTTCAGCAGAACAAAGCCATAGGTTAGGAAACACCTAAAGGGGAGTAAATTATGACAAAAATGTTTTGGGGGAGGGGACCTTTTAAATAATGTTATTTATTATGACCTTATTTTTTAAAATTATTTTTATTTTAGTTTCACACTGTTTTTACTCCATTTAAAAATATCCATGTGAAATCAAGCATATGAAAGAAATGGAAGTAAACTAGAAATTGAAATCCAAAAAACACATTGCAGTCCCAAGGCTATAGGTATTAGATAAATAATCTAGGTAATGGATATGATGGCACATAATATTTTCTGTAATGGTCCCTTTGCCTTTTACAAAAAGCATGTTTAATGTAATTTCTTAGTACCTTCATCTTCCATCGCAACAAATTTTTGTTGTGGATCCTGCGTGCGCTACACCTGACATCAGGAGCCTGACAAACGCATCAAAAAAATTTCAGTGAGCCATTTTTTTCCCATATAAATATAATAAAAATAACAAGGAATGAAATTGTTACTTAGCAAGTTGTTGTCCAACACAGGCAGTACTTCAAAATGCGTCACAATCGCCTGGGAAAAGAGGACCTGGTCAATGTTGAGTGGAAAATTGGTCACATTAACCACACAGTGCAAGAGGACGCTACCAGTTGTGGAGTATTTGTTTTACAGGTATTATTGTGTACGGTACTTAAGCCTACTATAAGTATGAATGTGCTTTCCAGATGCCATTGCCCCTTGTTTAATGCATGAAAAGCAGTGCATTGTCATAGTGCTTGTTAATTTTGCCACTTTAAAAGTACACTGCTTTTCTCAGACAATGTAAAAGTGTACTGCTGTAGTGAGGTAGAAACTTCGCTTACCCACTTACTTGGGGTGCACTGTAAACCCTAAGAAGTTGAGGAAACGAACACCCAGTTTACCTGAGCTTGCAACCACCTAATGTGTTCCCTCTCTTGAATTAACTTAAACTTTTAAGAACAGGTCACTTAAAAGGCAAGTAAACTTAACTTAAACATTAATATACTGTTGATCTTACTTATATTTAAAAAAATATATACATCATTAAAACAAGTTTTTATTTCACATTACAGCTTTGCTGTTACTACATAGTTGAACTTTTTTAATGTATAGGCTATACTTGAATTAACAGCATAATAAAATCTAATCAGTTATATAAAAAATAATTGGGACATTCAACCAGAGGTCCCCAGCTCAATTTTTTTATGTTATTTTTTCCTCTGTAGAAATACAAACGTAAAAGTGATGAAAGGCAAAATATTAAATGTCATATGTATATAGGAAGTAATCCACTGTTTAATAGAGGACTGTTTAATAAAACATTTCAAGCAGGATTTCAAATCAATTTATAAGGGTGTAAAAATTACTCTAGAAAGATGGCAGCATTATTATTATTTTAACATTAAGATTGGGGTTTATTAGTTAAATCTGTAGAATTAAGCAATCTTATTTTCATTATATGCCAACGGTGACCGTTAGTGGAAAAACAAACACGTTTTTTGTGCCTCAAGTTTGCATGCCTGTACCTCAAGAAGTATTACATATATCTTCAGATCCTTTTTGGATTCAGGTTCTTAACAACATTTTCATTTGGAATCGTCATTTTAAAGTCCCTCAGTCCCAAAGATTTAATGAACTAAGGATGTGACACTCGACTCTCGAGAGGAATCATGTTTCAGAAATTAAGTCTTAATTGTTTATTATATTTCATTATTTTAGCGGGTATATAATAAAAATGGATAAAAGGTAATCGTTTACACTACACTGGCCATGACCAAACTCCACCTTATGAAGCGATTTGCCTAGTGTAAAGTTAGCCTAAATGCTAGTCTGCTAGTGCCTCTGTGGTAGGAAAATGGGAAATTGCGATCCAGAAATGTAGTGGCTCAAACGTGTAAATACCTTGAAATTCACTCTAAAAATAAAACATTTTAAAAAGCAATTACGCAAACGTTAGACTTGGGTTAGCTAACAGCATCTTTATCACAACTCGTGGGAACTCGAGTTAAACAGAAAAAGTTTATTGCAAATAACGTTAGAATAAAACCTATAAAGCAATAAAGAAACGTGTGTATGTATTTGAATGTGAACATACCAATTTATCTTTCGGCTTTCAATCATTTTCCGACGAATCTCTACCAGAATGAAGTGCAGCTGTGATGTGCTGGCCTGCAGCATCAGCAAATTCACGAAGATCAAAATCATATAACCACCTTTGTATTTGTAACAATCAAACAGTGCGGTTGTAATTCAAAAGTTCAAGCATAACCAATCAATTGTATTAATAATCGATAAATTGGCGATGCTACTGGAATCCCAACCTTGTAAAAGTTACACATTTATAATAACATGAATAATTGTAACATTGTTATTTTTGTTACATTTTTTAAAGATGGTAAAGGAAACTGTTTCCAGTCATTCCAATGGAATTTCAAATAAATCCTTCTGCAGAAAATATAGGAAATCTCAGAAGGGAAATGGCACAAGAAATTCTACTTATGCAGGTTAATCGATTTAATAAATGTATCATTGCATTTTAAATTAATTATACAAAATTAGGACATATCAATGCATTAAGTAACTTTACATTTTACCTTAGAATCAAACGAGGATTTCTGCTCTACCTGTGGACTGAGAGACCTCCCAAACAAGACAGATGTCCAGATGATTGACTGGGTAAATATCCACAGGTGCAAGAAAAGTCAATTAAAAAAATGTTTCTGTACACACAGACTAAAGGGGCGACAGCTAATGTGTTCCAGGGAGTAGGGTACAATTGTTGTTATTAGCCTATAAGTGACTCTTAGCGGAATAGATGTAGCATTGCACATGATTTTAATATAGTTCAAAAGCAGGGCCGGCCCAGACCAATTTGCTGCCCTAGGCAAGATTTTACTTGGTGCCCCTTGTATCAATGTTTAGCACTAGTCTAAGTTTTGAAAACACAGGAACTGTTTTATTTTTGTAATAGGCTATGATGTTGTTTTTTTTATTTTATTTATGTTTTATATGATGTCCAGACCCATTCTACCCTGTCATTATGTTCATAATATTATTATTTAGTTTTTTTTAAAGACTGATGATAGTTTAACTATACAAAAATAGCACCTATGCTACAAGACAGCCTGAGCCTAAACAAAAATAGCAAGAGTCACTGCAGTAGGCTATCTAGCATTCATGACAAACTATTCATTGAGAACTAGCAAAAGTGTTTGTTTTCCAGTAGATGGCAGCAATCTTCCACTGAACTATGCACATTTGTTTTCACCATGATTTAAGAGAAATTTGGATATTAAATGTGAATTTTATATAAAATGTTGCTATTGTAAATAAACCAAAATGTTGCTATTAAAAAAAAAAGTATATAAATACCACTACTAATCTCGGTATATGCATGTTAAAATTGCCACATGTCTCCTTAAAACTGCATAACTACAGAGTAAAAACATTAGGCTATTAAAAAAGGGATATTAGCCTACATGCGTTTAAAAAACGGATATGATTTTTTCCCCCTAAATCACATTGGCTGTGGCCACTGGAGAACCCAGAACAGCTGCTTGCATAAAGTTTAAGGTAAAAATTACTGGAATTAAGTAGCGAACATTAGCCTTTTACTAGGCTAGGGCCTAGGCCTACTTTACAATTAGATAGTTCAGTCATTAGCCTACATCACTTCTGTCTTTATCCCTTATCTTCCCAGCATCATAAGCTTCTGTCTTTTTTGACACTACAATTCGGCCATCCGTCCGAAATAATCAGACAACTTTCACTATCTACACTTGGCGCGGTCAGCCAAACACCCCAAAAAATGAAAGCAATCCTATCTACATTGGATGCGGCGAGAGGCGACGTGACACAACAAATTCCCAACGTCAAACTAATCGCGTTTCTGACGCACTATTCACTCACTTGGCGGGGGAGATTGATGCGGCGGACTGGGAAGAGTCTGTCGCACACCGGAGGCGAAGTTCGCCGCGCCACGTCTTTAAAATTCGAACACGTTTTCAATGAGTGTAGCCTACGCACACCGGCGATGACATTCGGCGCCTGTCCGCGGCGCCCAGCTACGACTCGGGAAGTTGTTCAAGAGATCAATATTATTTATTAAATCCAAACAACTGGTTGATAAAACATTGATTAAAATTAAGATGCAATTTACAAAACTTAATGAAATTCAAGTGATCAAAATCATTTCTGACCCCCATGTCTTCTGACATACATAATCTTCCATAGATTTCCATAAGGCAAATTTATCAGGAAGTTATATAGATTTGTATCTTTCAAAAATTCATCAAAAATAGACAAAATTGTACATTTTCAAAATCCAAGTGGTGTGTGATGTGTGTCGAGTGTGTGTGAACATTTCACAGCTGGTGTGACATCATCAGGTCACATGACCAGGAAGTTATATAGATTTGTATATTTCAAAAATTCATCAAAAATACACAAAATTGCATTTTCCAAATCCAAGTGGTGTGTGATGTGTGTCGAGTGTGTGTGAACATATCACAGCTGGTGTGACATCATCAGGTCACATGACCAGGAAGTTATATAGATTTGTATATTTCACAAATTCATCAAAAATACACAAAATTGACATTTTCAAAATCCAAGTTGTGTATGAAGTGTGTCGAGTGTGTGTGAACATTTCACAGCTGGTGTGACATCATCAGGTCACATGACCAGGAAGTTATATAGATTTGTATATTTCAAAAATTCATCAAAAATACATAAAATTGACATTTTCAAAATCCAAGTGGTGTGTGATGTGTCGAGTGTGTGTGAACATTTCACAGCTGGTGTGACATCATCAGGTCACATGACCAGGAAGTTATATAGATTTGTATATTTCAAAAATTCATCAAAATACACAAAATTGCATTTTCAAAATCCATGCTACATGTTTAGCATATCTATCTCCGTTGGCGAACAGGGCTTCACATGTGTTAAATGTAAGGAATTAATCAGGCTGACGGAGAAGATTTCAGATTTAGAGACACGATCCAGACTTTATGTGAGAGTAGTGAGAATGGTACAGCTTTAGATACTTTTTGGATGCGACTAGCTTAGTGAACACTCATTGTTTGGTTCCGGCTGAGCCCCGCAGCAGGGCAATTGGGTGACTGTGAGACAGCATAGTCGCGGATCTAAAACCACTCTTCCGCTCCGACAGAACATCAAACAGGTTCTCCCACTCAGTGATGCACCCACTGAGGATCCTGTTGAAAGTGCCCTAGTTATTGGCGATTCTATTACACGGAACGTGAAAATAGAGACACCAGCCACCATAGTCACATGTTTACCGGGAGCCAGAGCGCCTGACATCAAAGCAAATTTAAAAGTGCTGGCTAAATCTAATCGTAAATTCTCTAAGATTATTATTCACGCCGGCACTAATGATGTTCGACTTCACAGTCGGAGATCACCAAAATTAACATTAAAGAGGTGTGTAAACTCGCAAGTACGATGTCACCGCAGTCTGTTTATCTGGCCCTCCTGTTAAAAGGAGTGATGAAATAGTTAGCAGATTATCATCACTCAATGGCTGGTTGTCTAAGTGGTGTCCGCAAAATAACATAGGGTTCATAGACAATTGGAAAAGTTTTTGGGGCAGACCCGACCTGTTGAAGATAGACGGCATTCATCCTACCCGGCTGGTGCTGCTCTTCTCTAGTAATTTGGCACATAGTCTTAGAGCTAAACCTTGACTCACTGGGGCCCAGGTCAGGAAGCAGACAAACTGGCTAAACTAACCGCCTGCTAGCTGTCTCACGTCACCAGAGTCAGCTAAATCCCAGCACATAGAGACGCTTTCACCTAGATATTATCACATAGAGACTGTGTCTGTTCCCGAATCAGTAAATACAAAAACCATCAAAACCATTCAACAGTAAAAATTTAATTGATGTCCAACAAATAAACAACAGATATAATACGGATGAACAATTGATAAATCTCGGTTGCTGAATATTCGATCCCTTTCGCCAAAAACGCTTATTGTTAATGATATGATTATAGATCATAACCTAGATGTGCTGTGTTTGACAGAAACCTGGCTAAAACCTGACGACTACATTATTTTAAATGAGTCCACTCCCAAGATTATTGTTATAAACACGAGCCGCCCTGAAAGGAAAAGGGGAGGTGTTGCTGTAATTTATAATGATAACTTCAGTATTACTCAGAAGTCTAGTTTCAAATATAATTCCTTTGAAGTTTTGGTGCTTTATGTAACATTGTGTAGTGTAAATGATAAATCCTGCTTGACATTTGTGTTGGCTACTGTATACAGGCCACCAGGGCACAATACAGACTTTATCAAAGAATTTGCTGGTTTTCTATCAGAGTTAGTACTGGCTGCAGATAAAGTACTAATTGTTGGTGATTTTAATATCCATGTTGACAATGAAAAAGACATTGGGATTGGCATTTAAAGACATTATAAACTCTATTGGAGTTAGACAACACGATCTGGACCCACTCATCGCCTTAATCATACTTTTAGATCTAATACTGTCACATGGACTAAATGTTGATACCATTAAAATCCTGCAGCAGAGCGATGACATCTCAGATCATTACCTAATATCATGTATACTTAATATAGCTAAGGCTGCAAAGCCATCCTCGCTTCAAATATGGCAGGACTATAACCGCTGCGACTAAAGATTGCTTTATACATAATCTTCCTCATCAGTTCCATCTCCTCAGAATTACAGATAGCCAAGAGGAACTTGATGTTGCAACAGAAACTACTGACTCTCTCTTACTAGCACTTTAGACATAGTTGCTCCTCGCGCTTAAAGAAGATTAAAGCAAATAATCCAACGCCGTGGTACAACGAGCACACTCGGGCCCTTAAAACAGCAGCCAGAAAATGGAGCGTAGCTGGAAGAAAACAAAACTGGAGGTTTTTCGCAATTTGTGGAAAGAGAGCATGATTGCATACAGAAAGGCCATAAAAACTGCTAGATCTGCTTATTTCTCAACTCTTTAGAAGAAAACAAACACAACCCTAGGTATTTATTCGATACAGTGGCTAAATTAACAAAGGATAAAGCTTCAACTTCTGACGCTTGTAAACAACACAGCAGTAATGACTTTATGAACTTCTTTACTAGTAAGATTGATAACATTAGGAATAAAATTATAACCATGCAGCCGCCTACTACAGTATCACTTCAGACAGAACATTGTAGTCTCACTGAGGAAAATTACACTCATTCACTGCTATAGGAGGAGAAGAATTGGCTAAACTTGTCAAATCATCAAAATCAACAACATGTATGCTTGACCCTATACCGACTAGGCTATTAAAAGAGATGATTCCAGAGGTCATAGATCCTCTGCTTAATATTATTAATTCATCCTTGACATTAGGATATGTACCAAAAACTTTTAAGTTGGCTGTAATTAAACCACTTATTAAAAACCGCAACTTGATCCTAAAGAATTAGTCAATTACAGACTAATCTCGAATCTACCGCTTCTATCAAAAATATTAGAAAAGGCAGTGTCTTCACAATTATGTTCCTTTTAGAAAGAAATTGTATATGTGAGGATTTCCGGTCAGGATTTAGACCGTATCATAGTACTGAGACTGCTCTAATTAGAGTTACAAATGATTTACTTACCATCTGATCGTGGTTGTATCTCTCTATTAGTGTTACTCGATCTTAGCGCTGCATTCGATACTATCGATCACAATATTCTTTGAATAGACTCAAAATTATGTTGGCATTAGTGGAACTGCATTGGCATGGTTTAAATCTTACTTATCTGACCGTTATCAGTTTGTAGCAGTAAATGAAGAGATGTCACACCGATCACAAGTTCAGTATGGAGTACCGCAAGGCTCAGTGTTAGGACCGTTGTTTTCACCCTGTATATGCTACCACTGGGAGATATCATTAGGAAGCATGGCGTTAGTTTTCATTGTTATGCTGATGATACTCAGCTCTATATTTCTTCACACCCTGACGAAACTTACCAATTCACAAGATTAACGGAATGCATAGCTGATATTAAAAATTGGATGAATAGTAATTTCTGCAACTTAATTCAGATAAAACTGAATTTTTAATTATTGACAGAAAAGCTCCACAAAGAGTGCCCTAGAATACTGTCTAACCTCGATGGCTGCTCTGTCAAGTCCTCGTCCAGTGAGGAACCTGGGTGTGCTCTTTGATACCAATCTTTCATTTGAAAGCCACGTTTAGCATCTGTAAAACTGCATTCTACCATCTTAAAAATATATCTAAATTACGCTACATGCTTTCAATGCAAAATGCTGAACAATTAGTACATGCGCTCATGAGCTCAAGGCTAGATTATTGTAATGCTCTACTGGGTGGTTGCCCTGCTCGCCTAATAAATAAACTCCAGCTGGTCCAAAACACAGCAGCTCGAGTTCTTACTAGAACCAGGAAGTACGATCATATTAGTCCAGTTCTGTCAACACTGCACTGGCTCCTATTAAACATCGCATAAATTTTAAAATCTTGCTTATTACTTATAAAGCAATAAATGGTTTAGCTCCCAGTACTTAAGTTAGCTCTTAACGCAATATACTCCATCACGCCAATTGCGGTCTCTAAACTCTGGCCAGTTGAAAATACCTAGAATATCTAAATCAACTGCAGGCGGTCGATCCTTTCCTATTTAGCACCTAAACTCTGGAACAGTCTTCCTAGCATTGTTCGGGAAGCAGACACACTCTGTCAGTTTAAATCTAGACTAAAAACACATCTCTTTACTATGGCATACACATAGAACATTTTTAACTTTCTTTATTCAAATCAAATGACTGATTGTTAGGCTGCATTAACTAGGTCAGCCGGAACCGGGAACACTTCCCATAACACCTGATGTACTCGTTACATCATAAAAAGAGTGGCATCCACACTAATGTTAGTCTCTCTGTTTATCCCGAGGTTTACTGCAGTCGGCCGGATCCAGGCCGTGTCCGGATCGGATGGTGGACCTGCATCTGGACATGACCAGCTCATCCTGGAGTGTCTGCTGAGACCGTCCATTAGTGTCTCTCTGAATTCCTCACCGAACGTGATCCTCAATTAACCCGCCTCCGCGCAATAACTCCGATCTTTCAAGTATTCATATTCTTGTGTAATCAACGCGCCATCCTAAATGAGCCCGCCTCGCAAGGCCATACCCAAAATTTCGAATATTCCTATCTAATATGATTTAAGACCTGCAAGGTTGCCAGAGTAATAATTATACACTGTTAATAATAGGCCAGAGGAGAACTGGCACCCGACTGAGTCTGGTTTCTCCTGTTGTTTATTTTTCTCCATCATGCCCTGATGGAGTTTTGGTTCCTTGCCACTGTCGCCTTTGGCTTGGCTTGCTCAGTTGGGGACACTCAAATTATGATCCAAGTTACTCAACTAAATATACAAATAGAATTTATTAATTTGGTCATATATAATTCTATAAACTATCCAAATTAAACTAGCCAAATCAAATTTTGTTGCAATGTTGTCCTGTTTAACACTGTGAAGCTGCTTTGAAACAATCACATTGTAAAAGCGCTATATAAATAAAGTTGATTGATTGATTGATTGATTGTGATGTGTGTAGTGTGTGTGAACATTTCACAGCTGGTGTGACATCATCAGGTCACATGACCAGGAAGTTATATAGATTTGTATATTTCAAAAATTCATCAAACATACATAAAATTGACATTTTCAAAATCCAAGTGGTGTGTGATGTGTCGAGTGTGTGTGAACATTTCACAGCTGGTGTGACATCATCAGGTCACATGACCAGGAAGTTATATAGATTTGTATATTTCAAAATTCATCAAAAATACACAAAATTGCATTTTCAAAATCCAAGTGGTGTGATGTGTGTCGAGTGTGTGTGAACATTTCACAGCTGGTGTGACATCATCAGGTCACATGACCAGGAAGTTATATAGATTTGTATATTTCAAAAATTCATCAAAAATACACAAATTGCATTTTCAACATCCAAGTGGTGTATGATGTGTGTCAGTGTGTGTGAACATTTCACAGCTGGTGTGACATCATCAAGTCACATGACCAGGAAGTTATATAGATTTGTATATTTCAAAAATTCATCAAAAATACACAAAATTGCATTTTCAAAATCCAAGTGGTGTATGATGTGTGTCGAGTGTGTGAACATTTCACAGCTGGTGTGACATCATCAGGTCACATGACCAGGAAGTTATATAGATTTGTATATTTCAAAAATTCATCAAAAATACACAAAATTACATTTTCAACATCCAAGTGGTGTATGATGTGTGTCGAGTGTGTGTGAACATTTCACAGCTGGTGTGACATCATCAGGTCACATGACCAGGAAGTTATATAGATTTGTATATTTCAAAAATTCATCAAAAATACACAAAATTGCATTTTCCAAATCCAAGTGGTGTGTGATGTGTGTCGAGTGTGTGTGAACATTTCACAGCTGGTGTGACATCATCAGGTCACATGACCAGGAAGTTATATAGATTTGTATATTTCAAAAATTCATCAAAAATACATAAAATTGACATTTTCAAAATCTAAGTGGTGTATGATGTGTGTCGAGTGTGTGTGAACATATCACAGCTGGTGTGACATCATCAGGTCACATGACCAGGAAGTTATATAGATTTGTATATTTCAAAAATTCATCACAAAATTACATTTTCAACATCCAAGTGGTGTATGATGTGTGTCGAGTGTGTGTGAACATTTCACAGCTGGTGTGACATCATCAGGTCACATGACCAGGAAGTTATATAGATTTGTATATTTCAAAAATTCATCAAAAATACACAAAATTGCATTTTCAAAATCCAAGTGGTGTGTGATGTGTGTCGAGTGTGTGTGAACATTTTACAGCTGGTGTGACATCATCAGGTCACATGACCAGGAAGTTATATAGATTTGTATATTTCACAAATTCATCAAAAATACACAAAATTGACATCTTCAAAATCCAAGTTGTGTGTGATGTGTGTCGAGTGTGTGTGAACATTTCACAGCTGGTGTGACATCATCAGGTCACATGACCAGGAAGTTATATAGATTTGTATATTTCAAAAATTCATCAAAAATACATAAAATTGACATTTTCAAAATCCAAGTGGTGTGTGATGTGTGTCGAGTGTGTGTGAACATTTCACAGCTGGTGTGACATCATCAGGTCACATGACCAGGAAGTTATATAGATTTGTATATTTCACAAATTCATCAAAAATACACAAAATTGCATTTTCAAAATCCAAGTGGTGTGTGATGTGTGTCAGTGTGTGAACATTTCACAGCTGGTGTGACATCATCAGGTCACATGACCAGGAAGTTATATAGATTTGTATATTTCAAAAATTCATCAAAAATACACAAAATTGCATTTTCAAAATCCAAGTGGTGTGTGATGTGTGTCGAGTGTGTGTGAACATTTCACAGCTGGTGTGACATCATCAGGTCACATGACCAGGAAGTTATATAGATTTGTATATTTCACAAATTCATCAAAAATACATAAAATTGACATTTTCAAAATCCAAGTGGTGTATGATGTGTGTCGAGAGTGTGTGAACATATTACATTTGCCATGACAACACCTGTTTCTATCAGTTTCTATTCTAAATAAAATGTTGGATTACAATGTAATAACAATGTACCAACTGCATCTCTCATTGCTTATCATGCATATCCCATTCACAGCTTAAAATATGTTATACTAAATAAAGGTTTCCCACTAATTCACATCTGTACATTTTATGCAAAGCATGTATGGTTTGCCATCCTTTGGATGTGTGTAGGCTACGTTTGTGCGCGCGCACTTTTGAGACAGTCCCTTAATTTGCTCTGCGATGTCTGACGAATGTCCAACGAAACCAACTTTACCGCACTCCAAGACTTGTACAATGAGAACCTTAAGGCTATGCTGGGGTGTTATGGGATCCAGCTTAATCATCTTGAAGTCAATCAAGATGACCTTGACAGAGCTGTAATAGTTCAACCTCCACAAGTTAACTTGACTCATGAACAATGGCAAATACATTAACAGGAATTACCGACTTAAAGAAGTACTTGACCTGCTACAGGAAATTACCAGACTTCTGCAGTAGGCTGAACACTCTGGTGCTAGAACATTTGAGAAGCACTGGACTTACTTTAAAACTGTTCTTACTAATAGTAACCATAGTCAAATACTAGTTGGTTGTCATTGTCAAAAGAAAACCAATCAGTTTCAGCATTAACACATTTTATTTTTCATGAAAAATTAAGCAACACTGCTTTGTGCACCTTGAATGATATTTTAGTATGTTTATAAAACTCGCTATGTAGCAAAAATGTACATGGACTGCTGCAGAAACATTATATAAACTGAATATTAAACTGACCTATTTTCTAAAAACAAATTGCTTGTGAAATTTCTTCAAACAAACTCATTTGGCATTTCCACAGTGTCACTCTAAGCAACTCCAAATGTTGGAGCCTGCAATATGCCCTCAGTCATGTATGTTCTAAATAATTCATAGCTGTTGTGAAGGGGAAGTCTTAATATAATTGCACATGTATTGGCCTCCGGATAAATTATTTTGTAGTCTGTGCTGCTATGCAGAAATTTTATTTGGGGACGTTGAGAAAAGCCTAGTGGAGGCACAGCTGATGCACCTGATGCAAATGCAAGGACCAGCTCCATTGTCAGGGGACTGCATCCTCCCAAACACAATTAAAAAAAAAATGTACATGGGGCACACATTGTTCAAAATGATGTACTTTCTGAAATAAACATGTAGTTCTAATAAAGTGCTTGCCTTCGACATCTATGAGTCTCTCCAGAAGCAGATGGTCTCTCATTCTCCTCTGGCCGTCCTAGTGCTTCCGACTGGAAAGAAACACACTTCAGATAAGGATGACAGATCGTTTGCAAAAAGTGGCTTTTAAGATTTGTGAAGAGGTTACTCCTAATCTCCTCAAGTTTGTATGCAAGGCAAGGCAAGGCAAGTTTATTTATATAGCAAATTTCATACACAATGGCAATTCAAAGTGCTTTACATAGAAAATGAAATTAAAATAGTGATAAGAATTAAGAATACCACGTGTAAGACTTAAAAATAAAAACAGGATAATTAAAACAGTTGTAAAGAGAATTTTTAAAATAAGAAGACAATAGAAATATATAGTTGTAAAGATATTTAAAAAGAATAAAATTATTACAGTATATATAGATAAAAAATAAAAATAAAAAAAATAAAGAAGATGCATAGATTAGAATAGGTGCAATCAGTCGGACGTACAGTGGCACAGTGCTCATTCAGTAAATGCACAGCTGAACAGATGTGTTTTGAGTCTAGATTTGATTGTGGCTACTGTTGGAGCACATCTGATCTGTTCTGGAAGCTGGTTCCAGCTGCGGCTGGCACAATAGCTGAACGCAGACTCTCCTTGCTTTGAGTGAATTCTTGGTATTTCTAACTGATTTGATCCTGATGATCTGAGTGATCTGATGGGTTTGTATTGAATCAGCATATCTGCAATGTATTAGAGTCCTAGGTCATTGAGTGATTTATAAACAAGTAATAATACTTTAAAAGTGATCCTAAATGTAACTGGAAGTTACATTTAGGACATTTTACCAGTGTAAAGACCTGAGGACTGGCGTGATATGGTAATATTTTCTGGTTCTGCTCAGAATCCTGGCCGCAGCGTTCTGTATGAGCTGCAGCTGTCTAATGGTCTTTTTGGGAAGGCCGGTGAGAAGACCATTACAATAGTCCACCCTGCTGGTGATGAAAGCATGAACGAGTTTCTCTAAGTCTTGCCTGGAAACAAAGCATCTAATTCTTGCAATTTTTTTCAGATGATAGTAAGCTGATTTAGTTATTGCTTTGACATGACTATTGAAACTCAGGTCTGACTCCAAAATCACACCAAGATTCCTGACTTGATTTTTTGTTATTAGACCTTTAGTCTCAAGATATGCTCACCTTGAGAATTTCATCTTTGCTTCCAAATGTAATGATTTCAGTTTTGTTTTTGTTTAACTGAAGATAGTTTTGGCTCATCCAACTGTTAACTTCATCAATGCATTTGCACAGGGAGTCAATGGGGCTATAGTCATTAGGTGATAGTGCTAAGTAGATCTGGGTGTCGTCAGCATAGCTGTGGCAAGCCATTTGGTTCTCTCTCATTATTTGGCTCAGTGGCAGCATGTACAGGTTGAATAGGAGTGGTGCTAGAATTGACCCTTGTGGGACTCGCAAGTCATGGATGTCCAGTCAGACTTATGGTCACCTATACTCACATAATAACCTCTCCCTTCTAAGTACGACCTGAACCATTTAAGGACCATCCCAGAAAGTCCGACCCAGTTTTCCAGCCTGTCAAGAAGTATGTTATGGTCAACAGTGTCGAATGCAGCACTGAGGTCGAGTAGCACCAGAATTGATGTTTTGCCTGTATCTGTATTGAGGCGAATATAATTTATTATCTTTATAAGTGCTGTTTCTGTGCTTTGATGTGGTCGGAAACCAGATTGAAAATTGTCAAAGTATCCGTTTGAGCTTAAGAATTTGTTCAGCTGACTAAAGACAACTTTTTCAATGATCTTGCCTATGAAGGGGAGATTTGAGATTGGTCGGTAGTTGTTGAATATGGAGTTATCCAGATTTCTCTTTTCAGAAGAGGCTTAACTACTGGTTTTAAGGAGTTTGGAAAATTCCCATTGAGAAGTGATGAGTTTACCACTTCTAGCAGATCTGCTTCTAAACAGTTAAACACACTTCTAAAAAGAAGTGGGGAGTGTGTCAAGGAGGCAGGTTGATGTTTAAAGGTGCTGTGTTTCTTCCATAATTTTATAATCAATTGCTTCAAAATCAGACATAGTAACTTTCCGAGGTTGTGGTCTGATCTGACTGACCCCAAAGCAACTCACGGATGTGCTGATCGCCTTCCTGATATTATTGATTTTCTCTGAGAAGAAGGAAGCAAACTCACTGCATTTGCTGTCAGAGAGCATTTCACTGGGAATGTGACTCGGGGGGTTTGTCAGTCTCTCTACAGTAGCAAAAAGAGTGCGCGTGTTGTTTATGTTTCTGTTTATAATATTTGAGAAGAAGGTCTTTCTAGCCTTGCCTAGTTCCACATTGAAATCATGAAGGCTGTCTTTATAGATGTTATAATGGACTACAAGTTTTGTCTTCCGCCACATGTGTTCAGATTTCCTGCATTGTCTTTTCATTATTTGCACTGCCGTTGAGTTTCTCCAAGGTGCTTTCTGTCTGCCACTCTTTTTCTTGACTTTCTCAGGAGCAATATCATCAATTACACTCTTAACTTTTGAGTTAAAAGAGTCAAGGAGAAAATCAACAGATATGTCTGTTGTCAGATATGAGTCTTCAGATATGCTTGGTGTTATAGATATAGCCTTCATAAATAGCACACTAGTGTTCTCATTTAAGCTTCTCTTTTTGACGGCGACAGATCTAGCTTCAATTGCAGGAGAGATTGAAATATCAAAGAAAATACAGAAATGATCAGACAATGCTACATCTTTAACAACAATTGATGAAATGTTTAGACCCTTGCTGATAAGTAGATCTAGAGTGTGTCCACGATTGTGTGTGGGACCATGTACATGCTGTGTCAAATCAAAAGTGTTAAGAACAGTCATGAGCTCTTTTGTTGTATTGGATTCAGCATTGTCTATGTGAATGTTAAAATCCCCAGCAATGGCAAAACAATCAAACTCTGAGGAGATTGCGGATAACAGCTCTGTAAAGTCCTCAGTAAAGGATGGAGAGTATTTTGGAGGCCTGTAAACAATGATAAGCAGGATGCGTGGAGCACCTTTTAACACAATACCCAGATATTCAAAAGACAGATAGTCACCAAATGACACTTGCTTACATTGATAGACATCTTTAAAAAGAGCAGCAATACCCCCACCTCTTCTAAACGCTCTGGACATACTCATAAAATTAAAGTTAGGAGGGGCTGTTTCATTGAGGACTGTTGCACTGCAGTTTTCTTCTAGCCAAGTTTCATTTAGAAGCAAAAAATCTAGGTTGTTTGTGGTTGACTAGAAATGATTTGTTCTTAAGTGAACAGATGTTTAAAAGTGCTAACTTAACAGTATTATTTTTTCCCCCCACAGTAATCTTAGTTTGACATGTAATAGGCAGCAGCTTAGATGGGTTTGCTATACGGTCTGAGAAGATCTTACATTGTCTATCACGTAACAGAACAGAAATAGAGAAAGAGACAGGCACACTGGGTTCCCGCTCGTTCTGTTAACATTTGATAAAGTTACTGTTATCATGGCGGGGACCCAACACACATCACTGAGAGCTGGTATCAGTTGTTTTTGGTTCACCTACAACAGATGGAGGAGGGTGTTGGCCCTGCTGCAGGACCAAGAAATCTCACAGGAGGAGGCTGAGAGAGCTGGGCCCACAGGCTTTGATGGTTGTGGGGCTCGATGCTCTTTGGTTGATATCTGGGGGCTTGCAGAAATCGAGTGTGATAGTCTGGTTCCAGCATAGACCATTTGCTCCATTTTCTCTGACAGAAGCGGGGATGCTGGAGAGAGGAATACTATGTCTGGTCAGGGTGGCTGTTGTTCTGGTGTTATCGGAGGCTGAATTATGTTATCATCCATTTCATGGAGTGACTTAGACATTTCATGCAATTTCCTGTTCAGACTAGTCATAAAGCGTAAAGTCTGACCCTTAGAGCCCACCCTTTCGTGCACCTCCACAGTACGGGCAGAGATGTTACTGTTCAGTCCTCAATCTGTGTCAGTTCTAATACGTCACAGTCTGTCTGTGGTGAGCACTGTGGGCGGGACTCAGCTGGGAGTGTGTCTGTGAGCAGTGGCTGTTGTGGCTGCGTGGTGTTATCAATGTCCTTGTGGAGTGTGTCAGCTGCATGTCCATTCAGATGCTGAAATGAAGTCCTGTAGTCGTCCATAGTCTGTTCAGGTGTGTGTGTGCCATTCAGGTTGAGTGGTTACCACACAGCTGAGGGATGGTGTAGGGAAAAGTGAATATTGTTCTTTAGCACTCTTGTACCAAGTTTGTTTGGGTGAAGGCCATTTGATGTAAACAATTGTCTCTGGCTCCAGAATAGATTAAAGTTGTCGATGAAGTTCACTCCTTCATGTTGCAGGTTTTTGCAGCCATGTATTAAGCCCAAGTAACCGTGAGAACCTATTTGTTCCTCTTGCTGGAAGTGGTCCTCTGATGAACAGTTGAACTTTTAGTTTTCTAAGTGTTTCAAAAAGTACATTGAAATCCCTCTTAATGAGTTCTGACTGCTCTCTGAATATCGTTTTTCCCACATGAATGACAAGTCGATTTGCAGTCTTATGTTTCATCAGAATGTTCTGAATTTCCCTGTTTACGTCAGAAACTGTAGCTTGTGGAAGGCAGCATGTAGTTGTATCCCTGCTGCTAATGTTTCTGACTGTGGAGTCCCCACTATCAGAGTCCTGGGCTCGGCTGCGCCTGAGCTGAGTGCCGCTGTCTGCTTGACCTTGAGCGCCTGTTGGTATCAGTGTTAGCTGGCTGATACGATCTATGTTCGATTACATTCATCACATTTGGGGATTCATCACCCACATTCATTAATACTTCAAATCTATTTTCAAGTTGTATAGTTGGTGGTAGGAAATCAGCGTTTGCAATCCTTGAGTCTGGGGTAGAGCATGCTAATGTGGCAGTATGTGACGCTCGTGATCAGATGTCTCAGGTCCCTTTGGGTCTTGCTCCCTGTTTGTGCCATCGATTAGTGTGTTGATCAGTTATTTGTTTCCTGTTGAGTAGCACTATATTTATGGGACTCACCGGCAGTGTGCTGAGGGCGTTCATGTTGAAGCTCTGCTGTGTGATTCGTCTGGTTCGGTGGTTCCGCAAATAACTTTGTTTCAAGAATTGCAAACCTCTGTAAAAGTCTGTGGCAGTTTGTGCAGCAAGTAGATTCTAGAGGAGGCATTTTCTTATCCTTTTGAATGTAGGCAGCTGTTTTTTCCTTCTCCGAAATGTAAGCTGATGGCAGTGGGAGGCTGGTTGGATGAAATATTCCGCTTTTTTGTAGTAATCCAGTCACCAGAGTTTCAAATTTTATCATTGAAGTCAAGCTTTGTTGCTTGTGCACTGTGCTGATTTACAGAAGTTGAAATTACGAAATTACGAGATAAAATATAGAAGCGATAGAGCAAAGTGCGGAGCAGTAAGCAAGAGCGTCCGAACAGTAGCAAAGCAGGAAGCAGTTTATGCAAACCGTTTGTGGACCCCATTCACTTCCATAGTAGGAAAAAAGGAATACTCTTCCTTTGTGTTCATCAGAAAAAAGAAATTTATGCGGGTTGGTAACAACGTGAGAGTGAGTAAATGATGGCAGAATTTTCATTTTTGGGTGAACTATCACTTTAACAGATTACCTTGAGTAATTTCTCTTTCAAAGAGTAGTCTCCAATGTCTTCGAAGACTGCAGGTTCCGTGTTCTTCCACACAGCTGCGTGAAAAGTAGTTTGGAAAAGAAATGTGGGCCAACACTCCTGTGCGTGGAGATGAGGGAGTATCCGAGAGTGTGGATGGAGCAGATGTGCGTGGAGGTGAGGGAGTATCCGAGAGTGCGGATGGAGCAGATGTGCGTGGAAGTGAGGAAGCAAACATGTATGAAGGTAAAGGAGCATGATAATTTGTGGACAAAGCAGCAGATGTGTGTGGAGGCGAGGAAGCATAGGGTTTGTGAATGAAGTATAGCAGATGTCTGTGGAGGTGAAGTAGAGGAGGTCATCTGCATGTGAGGTGGTACCTGGTGATGCGTGATGGAAAGTAAAAGCTGGGTTAATTTACCATGATTTAAAGGTTGCTTTAAAACTAAAAATGGCATTGTTAGTCAGGACTTTTTTAAAAGAGAAGAAAAAAGTATATGCATATATGTATTAAAGACGACCATTATAAATTGAAAAGCACTTGCCATTTTTCCATTATATTTACAAACTAACAAACTTACAAACTATTTCATTTAATTTCCTCTTCTTTACTATTTTTAAATATTTAGTTTATTAGTTATATATTAATTTCATTTTATCTATGTATTCTATTCACGGACGTAGTGTCCGTGACGTCACCCATATGTTTTTAAAGATAGTTTCTGAAACCAATAGTAGGCAGTGCCTGCTGTCACCTTCTTGACCACACATCATCGCCCATCACTCACGTATATCCAAAAATGGGTAAAGAAACATGATGTGGGTAAAGCTGAAGTGGCTGGTTGCTGAAAGCACGCTTCCACCTAGCTCGACAGCCGTGGCAATTCGCCCATCACTCAAGTGGCCACGCCTTTAATTATGCAGAACTTTAAAGCTTAATATGATTTAAACGGATGAGTTACAAAAAAAAAATTTACCCCCCTCACAGTATTAAATTAGCTATACAGACCAATAACAATTTTTGTACCAGGCTGAAGGCATATTTTTTATTGGCCATTTTAACGTGGAGGTCTAAGGGGATTGAATCCCTTTTGGAGCCAGCCTCTAGCGACCACTTAATGAATTACAGTTTAAGTCACTTCCGTATTGGCTTCATCAGAGAGAGCGGAAGGTTGCCCCTAGAATATAACATGTTCATGTTTCACAATTGACTTATGTCTATACCACTGTTTGTCTCAGAAATATGCAACGATCTCTGATTGTGTAGCTTGTTTAATGTGTTGCAATTGGACAGCAGTTTAGCTTAGCGAGAGCCGTTTGAGCTTAACTCTCCAACATATTCCTGTGGGCGGAGTGAAGTTAATATTAAAAGCTAATATTGACTTCATTCAACAAGGAAGTATAAAAATTTTACTTTCATATATAGTAAAAATATTTCAAATATTTCAGTTGGTGTGCAATGAATCTAAAATATATGAAATTTAAATTTTATCATTACATTATGGAAAATAATGAACTTTTATCACAATATGCAAATTTTTTGAGAAGGACCTGTATATAAAATGAAAAGAACAGACCCTATGCTTTAAAAAAAAAAAAACTGTTTTATCCTATCTTTATTTTATAAAGAGTGTTAGAGATCGGATTTAGAGTGATTATCAAAACACAGTTTTACTGCTTTTGCTTCAGTGTGTTCAGTTGGATGAGAGCGGACAATAGCGGGAATACCACTTGCCATAAAAACTTGTCACTGCGTTTTCTTCTAATTGACAAAATAACTTGATGGTGGGAAAAGAGTTAAAAAGGATCAATCAAAAAGATTAATGGAAGTCTTTTACCTGAAGCCGTCTTTCTTCTTGGGTCTCTAAAATCGGACGTCTCATCTCCTATCATAGCAAATTTAGTTGACTGATTTCTCTTAAAAAATGAACAGCAAATTTATTTAAATACATACATATAAATACATACGCTTTCTCTGTCTGCCAGTAAAGACGCATTAAATTCATCATCTTGCTGCTGGCGCAAAGCCCTACGTTCCTCAATGGTCTGCAAATAAAACAATTCTGTTTAAACAATTTAAAAAGAAGAAGGCTATTCTTAAGTAACTAATGTTATGCAAACCTACACAACTTACAAACTTTAAAATAATGGTCTTTACCTCTGTTATGTTTTTGTGTCATATTGGGTCCTCTGGTTCTGGTGACCCTGATTCCTAAAAAAAATATTGCCATTGAATACACTGTAAACAGTATATAGGCAATTTATTTGCATGTACCATATAAATACATACACTTTCTCTGTCTACCAGTAAAGACATTAAATCCATCAACTTTCTGCAAATCCCTACGTTCCTCAATGGTCTGCAAATAAACATAACAGTTTGTATTATCTTTATGTAATTCTGAGTTGTATGTTTTGGTTGTGTAAGTTGTCTTTTCTGTTTCTAAAATAGTAAAGAAGGCGTGCATGGCATCTTAAAACCTTAGTGTTTGTGATTGACTTGTTTGTTCGGTCTGTATCCACTATTTGATAAATTTGGTTTAACAAGCCTTATTAGCTACTTCCTGAGTGTGGCCATACTCAATTCTAGTCAGAATATGAGTCTGGTACCGCCCCATTGAGCTTTGATTATGGGCGTGTTTCAACCGAGCCAGGAAAGACCTCAATTGGATAGACCTACAACCAATCAGAGCATTTTTTTCGAGATCCCCAGAAAGTTATTGTTTTCGGCTATAATTTTGAGTAGCAACTGTGCGCGACATTGCAAAAAAACGTGGCAACTGTGTCTGCACGCTGGATTAAGTAACGTTACAAGAAAAAGATGAGTGTAAACCATCTTTGCCAGTGTTGTAAAAAGAATTTAAGGATACACAGAGTACTTATCAACACGATCATCATTTCCGAGAGAAATAGTGAAGGTGAATGCATATACGAACAAGTTCTCCGCTTAGGATAAGAGCAAATTCAACCCAAAGCGCTTTTGATGACGTGGATGATTACGTTACTATTGATCATCTGTCCATCATAGTCTCAAGCCCGCCCTGACAATTTCATTGGTCCGAACAGTTTCTGTTCGGGCATAATAACTCCTCTATGGATCGAGGCCAGACCGAATTGCCTGTGCAAAACATTTTGTGGCCGGGCTAAATTCGGCTGGCATCCAGGCTACTTATTAGCTAAATCCACTTTGGAGACGTCGTATGTTACTGGCCCTCCTGTTAGCTATACATGATAAAATGTGTTTTTACAGCACGATCACAACTGTACTATGCTGTCTGTTGTCTTTACACCTTTAACAATTAAACTGTTTACTCAACAGTTTACAGTAGATCAACAAATGCAATTTTAACACAAGGGACCCGTGATTTTGGTTTGTAATATTAACATTTTGAAACACTTGCATCACTTCTCTGCCTGACGTATCCTTTACTCTGGCCTCATGGGAAGGAAGGGATAGAGAAGTGTCAAGTCAGCTTTATTTATAAAGCGCTTTTAACAATGCAGATTGTTTCAAAGCAGGTTCACAGTGTTAAACAGAAAAATAATGCAACAGAATATATTTCGATTATCATACAGTAACAATGTGGGCTTTAGATCAGTATTTAGATCAGTAATTTGGTCTATATGGTTAATTTAGTTTAATAATTAGATTTATTTTGAAATTCATTTGAAAAATAGTTTTTTCCCCAACTGAGCAAGCCAAGCCAGAGGCGACAGTGGCAAGGAAACCAAAACCCCATCAGGAGACCTAATGGAGAAAAAAAAAACCTTGGGAGAAACCAGGCTCAGTCTGGGTGCCAGTTCTCCTCTGGCCAATTAACAAACAGCGTATTATTATTATTTTGGCAATTTTAAAGGTCAGGGGTCATAATAGATCTGAATATTCGAAAGATCTGAGGCAACACGCCAGAAACGGGTTTATTGAGGATGACGTATCGATTAAATAATGATTAAAAATAAATAATTCGAAATATCGGAGTCATTATGCCGGAGACAGGTTTTTATTGAGGATGCCGTATTGATTAAACAATTACTAAAGTGTAATATTCAAAAGATCGGCGGCAACACGCTGGAGACAGGTTGTTTTGAGGATGACATATCGATTTAAAGAATTATTAACTAGGACTATTCAAACAATCGGAGTCATCACGCCGGAGAGGATGCCGTGTCGATGAGGCAGCTTAAAGGGGTACTTCAGCGCTGGGAAGATGAATCTGTATTTAAACTGGGTCATTAATGTAGTAGAAATGTGAAATATTTTTTTAATTTGGTGCCTTCTAGACTGAGAAAACACAGAACATGTATTTTTGTCTCATGGGGATGAAAGACAACGATTCCCAGAACGCACTGCTTCACTGCCCTACTCTAGGCGCGGCTATTCAGCTACTGGATTACTGGATCACTTGCCCACCGCGTTCATTTTCTGAAAATCAGTTCTGTAGTCTTCAGCCTCTGGCCAAAAACTCCTCCAATGACGCAAAATGACGATATTTGCATCATCGGAGGAATTTTTTCAGAAATAAAATACATAATTCTCTCATCTCAGGGTCATATGAGGGGGGAAAGTACGATAATTTGAATATACTCCTGGGTTTCTACTGATACAAAGCTTAATGATAATCACTGAAGTAACCCTTTAAGAGGGAGTCTAAATGACACGGTCTCTGCAGACACTTCAGGGTCATGTGATTATTAAATAGATTCCATCAAACAAAGTAAGTGGAGTGTTGTGTGGTAAGTTTTGATTCATCAACAAATACGGTAAGCCATGTCTTCTTCTCCTGTCATTGTCACTTGCACTGCATGCTACATGTTTAGCATATCTATCTCCGTTGGCGAACAGGGCTTCACATGTGTTAAATGTAAGGAATTAATCAGGCTGACGGAGAAGATTTCAGATTTAGAGACACGATCCAGACTTTATGTGAGAGTAGTGAGAATGTACAGCTTTAGATACTGCCTCGGATGCGACTCATTGTTTGTTCCGGCTGAGCCCTTGCAGCAGGGCAATTGGGTGACTGTGAGACAGCATATTCATGGATCTAAAAACCACTCTTCCGCTCCGATTAGAACATCAAACAGGTTCTCCCACTCAGTGATGCACCCACTGAGGATCCTGTTGAAAGTGCCCTAGTTATTGGCGATTCTATTACACGGAACGTGAAAATAGAGACACCAGCCACCATAGTCACATGTTTACCGAGCCAGAGCGCCTGACATCAAAGCAAATTTAAAAGTGCTGGCTAAAGCTAATCGTGAAATTCTCTAAGATTATTATTCACGCCGGCACTAATGATGTTCGACTGGCCAGTCGGAGATCACCAAAATTAACATTAAAGAGGTGTGTAAACTCGCAAGTACGATGTCACCGCAGTCTGTTTATCTGGCCCTCCTGTTAAAAGGAGTGATGAAATAGTTAGCAGATTATCATCACCAATGGCTGGTTGTCTAAGTGGTGTCCGCAAAATAACATAGGGTTCATAGACAATTGGAAAAGTTTTTGGGGCCCCGACCTGTTGAAGATAGACGGCATTCATCCTACCCGGCTGGTGCTGCTCTTCTCTCTAGTAATTTGGCACATAGTCTTAGAGCTAAACCTTGACTCACTGGGGCCCAGGTCAGGAAGCAGACAAACTGGCTAAACTAACCGCCTGCTAGCTGTCTCACGTCACCAGAGTCAGCTAAATCCCAGCACATAGAGACGCTTTCACCTAGATATTATCACATAGAGACTGTGTCTGTTCCCGAATCAGTAAATACAAAAACCATCAAAACCATTCAACAGTAAAAATTTAATTGATGTCCAACAAATAAACAACAGATATAATACGGATGAACAATTGATAAATCTCGGTTGCTGAATATTCGATCCCTTTCGCCAAAAACGCTTTATTGTTAATGATATGATTATAGATCATAACCTAGATGTGCTGTGTTTGACAGAAACCTGGCTAAAACCTGACGACTACATTACTTTAAATGAGTCCACTCAAGATTATTGTTATAAACACGAGCCACCTGAAAGGAAAAGGGGAGGTGTTGCTGTAATTTATAATGATAACTTCAGTATTACTCAGAAGTCTAGTTTCAAATATAATTCCTTTGAAGTTTTGGTGCTTTATGTAACATTGTGTAGTGTAAATGATAAATCCCGTTTGACATTTGTGTTGGCTACTGTATACAGGCCACCAGGGCACAATACAGACTTTATCAAAGAATTTGCTGTTTTTCTATCAGAGTTAGTACTGGCTGCAGATAAAGTACTAATTGTTGGTGATTTTAATATCCATGTTGACAATGAAAAAGACGCATTGGGATTGGCATTTAAAGACATTCTAAACTCTATTGGAGTTAGACCATCGCCATAATCATACTTTAGATCTAATACTGTCACATGGACTAAATGTTGATACCATTAAAATTCTGCAGCAGAGCGATGACATCTCAGATCATTACCTAATATCATGTATACTTAATTTAGCTAAAGCTGCAAAGCCATCCTCGCCTCAAATATGGCAGGACTATAACCACATGCGACTAAAGATTGCTTTGTACATAATCTTCCTCATCAGTTCCATCTCCTCAGCATTACAGATAGCCAAGAGGAACTTGATGTTGCAACAGAAACTACTGACTCTCTCTTTACTAGCACTTTAGACATAGTTGCTCCTCGGCGCTAAAGAAGATTAAAGCAAATAATCCAACGCCGTGGTACAACGAGCACACTGGCCCTTAAAACAGCAGCCAGAAAAATGGAGCGCAGCTGGAAGAAAACAAAACTGGAGGTTTTTCGCAATTTGTGGAAAGAGAGCATGATTGCATACAGAAAGGCCATAAAACTGCTAGATCTGCTTATTTCTCAACTCTCTTTAGAAGAAAACAAACACAACCCTAGGTATTTATTCGATACAGTGGCTAAATTAACAAAGGATAAAGCTTCAACTTCTGACGTTTGTAAACAACACAGCAGTAATGACTTTATGAACTTCTTTACTAGTAAGATTGATAACATTAGGAATAAAATTATAACCATGCAGCCGCCTACTACAGTATCACTTCAGACAGAACATTGTAGTCTCACTGAGGAAAAATTACACTCATTCACTGCTATAGGAGGAGAAGAATTGGCTAAACTTGTTAAATCATCAAAATCAACAACATGTATGCTTGACCCTATACCGACTAGGCTATTAAAAGAGATGCTTCCAGAGGTCATAGATCCTCTGCTTAATATTATTAATTCATCCTTGACATTAGGATATGTACCAAAAACTTTTAAGTTGGCTGTAATTAAACCACTTATTAAAAACCGCAACTTGATCCTAAAGAATTAGTCAATTACAGACCAATCTCGAATCTACCGCTTCTATCAAAAATATTAGAAAAGGCAGTGTCTTCACAATTATGTTCCTTTTAGAAAGAAATGGTATATGTGAGGATTTCCAGTCAGGATTTAGACCGTATCATAGTACTGAGACTGCTCTAATTAGAGTTACAAATGATTTACTCTTATCATCTGATCGTGGTTGTATCTCTCTATTAGTGTTACTCGATCTTAGCGCTGCATTCGATACTATCGATCACAATATTCTTTGAATAGACTCGAAAATTATGTTGGCATTAGTGGAACTGCATTGGCATGGTTTAAATCTTACTTATCTGACCGCTATCAGTTTGTAGCAGTAAATGAAGAGATGTCACATCACAAGTTCAGTATGGAGTACCGCAAGGCTCAGTGTTAGGACCGTTGCTTTTCACCCTGTATATGCTACCACTGGGAGATATCATTAGGAAGCATGGCGTTAGTTTTCATTGTTATGCTGATGATACTCAGCTCTATATTTCTTCACACCCTGACAAACTTACCAATTCACAAGATTAACGGAATGCATAGCTGATATTAAAAATTGGATGAATAGTAATTTCTGCAACTTAATTCAGATAAAACTGAATTTTTAATTATTGGACAGAAAAGCTCCACAAGTAGTGCCCTAGAATACTGTCTAACCTCGATGGCTGCTCTGTCAAGTCCTCGCCAGTGAGGAACCTGGGTGTGCTCTTTGATACCAATCTTCGCTTGAAAGCCACGCTTTCTAGCATCTGTAAAACTGCATTCTACCATCTTAAAAATATATCTAAATTACGCTACATGCTTTCAATGCAAAATGCTGAACAATTAGTACATGCTCATGAGCTCAAGGCTAGATTATTGTAATGCTCTACTGGGTGGTTGCCCTGCTCGCCTTAATAAATAAACTCCAGCTGGTCCAAAACGCAGCAGCTCGAGTTCTTACTAGAACCAGGAAGTACGATCATATTAGTCCAGTTCTGTCAACACTGCACTGGCTCCCTATTAAACATCGCATACATTTTAAAATCTTGCTTATTACTTATAAAGCAATAAATGGTTTAGCTCCTCAGTACTTAAGCGAGCTCTTAACGCATTATACTCCATCACGCCAATTGCGGTCTCTAAACTCTGGCCAGTTGAAAATACCTAGAATATCTAAATCAACTGCAGGCGGTCGATCCTTTCCTATTTAGCACCTAAACTCTGGAACAGTCTTCCTAGCATTGTTCGGGAAGCAGACACACTCTGTCAGTTTAAATCTAGACTAAAAACACATCTCTTTACTATGGCATACACATAGAACATTTTTAACTTTCTTTATTCAAATCAAATGACTGATTGTTAGGCTGCATTAACTAGGTCAGCCGGAACCGAACACTTCCCATAACACCTGATGTACTGCTACATCATAAAAAGAGTGGCATCCACACTAATGTTAGTCTCTGTTTATCCCGAGGTTTACTGCAGTCGGCCGGATCCAGGCCGTGTCCGGATCGGATGGTGGACCTGCATCTGACATGACCAGCTCATCCTGGAGTGTCTGCTGAGACCGTGGTCCATTAGTGTCTCCTCTGAATTTGCCTCACCGAACGCCATCCTCAATTAACCCGCCTCCGCGCAATAACTCCGATCTTTCAAGTATTCATATTCTGTGTAATCGACGCTACCATCCTAAATGAACCCGCCTCTGCAAGGCCATACCCAAAATTTCGAATATTCCTATCTAATATGATTTATGACCTGCAAGGTTGCCAGAGTAATAATTATACACTGTTAATAATAGGCCAGAGGAGAACTGGCACCCGACTGAGTCTGGTTTCTCCTAAGGTTTATTTTTCCATCATGCCCCCTGATGGAGTTTTGGTTCCGATGCCACTGTCGCCTTTGGCTTGGCTTGCTCAGTTGGGGACACTCAAATTATGATCCAAGTTACTCAACTAAAAATACAAATAGAATTTATTAATTTGGTCATATATAATTCTATAAACTATCCAAATTAAACTAGCCAAATCAAATTTTGTTGCAATGTTGTCCTGTTTAACACTGTGAAGCTGCTTTGAAACAATCGTCATTGTAAAAGCGCTATATAAATAAAGTTGATTGATTGATTGATGTGTTGGTCACATCTGGGTGCAGGTCCACCGTCTGATCTGGATACAGCCTGGATCCGGTTGACTGCAGTAGACCTCGGATAAAACAGAGACACTAACATTAGCGTAGATGCCGTTCTTCTGATGATGTAACGAGTACATCAGGTGTTATGGGAAGTGTTCCCAGTTCCGGCTGACCTAGATAATGCAGCCTAATAATCATTTAATTGAAAAAGTGTTTTATGTGTATGCCATAGAAAAGAGATGTGTTTTAAGTCTAGATTTAAACTGACAGAGTGTGTCTGCTTAACAATTCTAGGAAGACTGTTCCAGAGTTTAGGTGCTAAATAGGAAAAGTATCGACCAGCAGTTGATTTTGATATTCTAGGTATTATCAGCTTGTCAGAGTTTTGAGACCGCAGTAGACATGATGGAGTATAATGTGTTAAGAGCTCACTCAAGTACTGGGGAGCTAAACCATTTAGTGTTTTGTAAGTAATAAGCAAGATTTTAATATGTACGCGATGTTTAATAGGAAGCCAGTGCAGTGTTGACAGAACCGGGCTACTGTGTTCATACTTCCTGGTTCTAGTAAGAACTCGAGCTGCTGCGTTTTGGACCAGCTGGAGTGTCCGACAATGAGAGCTTCACCATTTTATGGAAGCAGTAGGCCATCGGAGGATTTCTCGCCTACTCTTTTATGATTACTGAGATTTCAAACATACTACTCTTTTCACATACTGTTTTCACCTACTATATTGTAGGCATATTTGAACGCAACATTGGTATGCACACGTCTGAATCTCGTGAGAAATAGTCCAAAACCCTGGTAATTCTCACCTACTCTTTTATGAATACTAAGGATTCAGACATACTATTCGCTCGACTACTGCTTTTTATGTACTGTATAGTAGGGTAAAAGGTTGTGGTTCCGAACGCAGCCTTGGTGTTATACTGTGATTTAAGTGTTCCCTTATTTTTTTGAGCAGTGTATTTTAAAATGCAATTTATTCATGTGATGGCAAAGATGCATTTTCAGCATCATTACTTTAGTCAGTGCCACACAATCCTTCAGAAATCATTCTAATATGATGCATATTAAACAGATGTATTTATTCATTTCATAATATAAATTAAATAAAACGATTTTAAGAGAAAATAAAATAAAAGAACTTCTCTCTAAGTTTTTCTTATAATTTGCACACTTTTTATAATGCTATCTTTCTATTATCCCACATGGGAAAATGTGTTGTTGTTACAAAAATCAAAACAAAAACATACTAATTAGTGACACTTAAGGCAAGTAATTATACCATAATCTCACATTAGTGAAGCAAAAACCAATAATGAATGTCTTTTCTCTTAAGACTATACCAGAGATTCTTTGCTGTTTAATGACACCTCTGGAGGACAAATTGGAAAATATATTGCCAAAAAAGATCACCAAGTAAACATTCAGGATTCGCAGTGATCCGGGACTATGGAGCTGTGGCAAAAACTGCAGGGAAGACAGTAGTGCGGTCTGCAATTTTCACAAGCCATCACAACGTTTTTGCATGTATGTATGAATAAGACAATCATTGTGACTTGTTTATATTTTCATTCTTGTTGCTAAATTTGAAGTAATCATATATTATGGATGTTTATGGTAAATAGTGAAGCACAAGCTGTTTGTAACTGTGCTGTTTGTTTCTCACAGGTATCTGGTTTCTCGTCCACTGAAAGCAAAGCACACCACAATCACGCTAAAAGAAGGACGGCCATGCAGAATGCCAGCAATTCTGCCCCAACAACTCCATCATTCATCCTGCAGGATTTTACATTGTTGCTTTGAGTTCAATGTCTTACAATACTATCTATGTCATGTTCCTCACTATGCTCTATGTGATCACAGTCATATGCAATGTCTTTCTGATCATTATTATTTTCTATGACCGCCGATTGCATGTCCCAAAATTCATGGCTGTTGGTAATTTGGCTTTGGTTGATATTATTCTCAGCACTTCTCTTGTGCCTGGCATGATAAAGATTTACCTTCTTCTGGACAATTTTGTTCCATTCAAGCTGTGCCTTGTGCAAATGTACACTTACTATACTTTTTTATCCCTCGAGTCATTATCCATATGTATTCTCTCTTATGACAGATTCATTGCAATCTGCTTGCCTTTAAGACAGGAGTCTATAAACACAAACACCAGAATGGCTTATATAATTTGTGCAATTTGGTTATTTTGTCTTACTTCCATACTCTTTAGCACTTATTCCATCCCAACCATCTCATTTTGTGGATCTCTTAAGGTCAACAGCTATTTTTGTGATTATACCCCTGTTTTAAGACTTGCTTGTAGCGATACGACGCACCACTGGAATTTTGCCACTGCTTTAACAGTACTGTTCACGGTTGCACCTTTCATTTGGATTTTCTTGACGTACATGGGTATATTAACTGCTGTATTCAAAATGAAAAATAACCAGAGCCGTTATAAGGCACTGGCCACATGCACCGAACACCTCATGTTAGTCGCCATATTTTTCATTCCAGTTTTTATTATCTTCAATCTTGGATTTTCTGGAATAATTATAAACCCAAATGTAAGAACGGTGTTCTTGTCTTTGTCGTCCCTCATCACACCCTGCGTGAATCCCATCATTTACTCATTAAAGACTAAAGAGATTCGAAGCAGGATTTATTCTTTGTTAACCCACAGACTGTCTGTTTATCCTTTAAAAAATGCACATTAATTTAAAACATAATGTTATAAATGTTATTCTGGAGGCTTTCTGTGATGATTCATGTATGCTTTTTTTGTCATTTTAAAATGCATAGTTTTTCATTTGAATCTCCAATTCTACATTTGTTCTGAATGTAACTTGTAAAAATGAATTCACTTGATTAATTTGCACCATTTAATAGTCATAGAGAATATCCATGTTTTCTCTCACTGTGTAATATTTATATACTGTTAGATTTTTTACATTCAAAGATTTCTTTAAATTATGCAAATTCTTGAAGGTCATAAATGAAGAATGGATGGACAGAAAGAATACATAGTAAGGGTGATAACAATGTTTTATATTTACAAAATATTTACACCTGTAAAAATGCTGCCAATAATGTGAGTGCAGTCTTCATCTGATTAAAACTGTGGCTTTTGATTGTCCATGTTATTCCTCAGCAGCTTTATTATATACAGTGTTGTGCAAGTTACTTCCAAACTGTAATATATTATAGATTACTTTTAAATGTTATTTAAATGTAATTATTATTCACATTATAATATTATTGTCTCAGGATTGTAATGCGTTACATTCCTCCTGTATTACTTTTGAGTTACTTTCACTAAAATAACTACAGAATTAGAACGTAACATTCTAAAATGAAAAATTAAAATTAAAATTTAGGCTACTAAAGAGCTTTATACATCCAGTAAAAGGCAAAATGATGCAGCATAATGACTGTGGGCTATGACAAAATGAATGTATAAGACAATACAAGAAAGGATGGAAGGAAGAATCAGAAATTATCCAAGTCTGTTAAAAGTATGGTAGCGGTAAAGTGATTATCTGGCAATATCTGGGAATAGCTTGGTCATGTTAGACACAACAGAGCTGATATGTAAAAAAATAAAAAGCGATTCACAACACACAAAAAAAACGTTATTGCATGTGCAAAAAATGCAAGTCATTGCTAGTGCTATTTCGTAACATCAACAGTTCTTGAGGTTTTAGGCAACGGTTGGGTTTGACTGCATTTGCATTTGACTATTACATTCTTCTTGTCCTTATCACTGACAAACTCAAAGTAATGCGCATACGTCCATCACGCAAATTTAAAGTCTTCTTTTGCCATCTTCACCCATTAAGCCTTGTTTATTCTTTTGTTTGGGTCAGCAGCACGAGCATCTGCGGACTGCACGCGTGCCTCATCTGTTTGGGCAGGTGTTTATATTCGCGCTCGCCGTTGTGCTATTCTTTGAAGCGACAGAGCCTTTAAGCCTTTTGTCAGGAAATGGGAAATAACAAGCGGCAGGCAGAGATGCAGGATCCAAATGCAGGGAGACTTTAATAAACAAGCAAACAATCAAAACCAGAAACAAAATAACACTGAGCAAAAATAAAGAAAACACAGGGAACTACAGGGAACTGCAGACACCTGCAACAAACCTTAACATTAAACAACGACCCACAGAGAACCACAGAAAACATTAAAACACATGGAAAACTAGCTAAATGAGATAACAAGGGGTGTGATGAATGGGAAACATTCCCTCCCTGGTCTGTTAACCCCCCAGTGAATAGTGAACGAGATGCATTTAAGCAAAATACAGCAAAGTCATTTTGATGTGCCACACTTCCTTCTGCCAGCAGGTGGCACTTTAACTATAACTGAATATTGCCATGTAGATGTCTTCAGGTCAGGACTATTATTAAACATGTGAAGTTTGGGGAAGATCCAAGGGGGTAATCCAGCCCCCGGAAAACGTACCTTCCATAGGGGCGGCCATTGCTAGCCAAGCCATCACCTGCTGTTAGCATTCCATTGACTCCTATTCATTTTTGCGTCACTTTGACAGTGAATAACTTTACATCTGAGGTGTTTAAAGACTTAATTTGTCCATTGTGTATTTCTAAAGAAACACGACAATGTACAGGTCCTTCTCAAAAAATTAGCATATTGTGATTATTATTTTCCATATTGTAATGATAAAAATTAAACTTTCATATTTTAGATTCATTGCACACCAACTGAAATATTTCAGGTCTTTTATTGTTTTAATACTGATGATTTTGGCATACAGCTCATGAAAAAATTTGCATATTTCATTGCAGCTTCTGGCATGGTAGCATGGGGACTAAAGTTTTCAGGGATGAAAAAGTGCACACAGAAATGGCTCCGTGGACGGCGCCGTCTTTTATTTAACACAACTATTCGCTGTATCGCTAGTTTGACCCAGTAGCGGTTTTGGGCACGGGCGAACCGGACAGTCGCCCGGGGCGGGATGTTTTCATGACACATGGGGGGCAGTTCATGGGTCTCTCCCGAGCGGCAACCTCCCTAAGAGGGGGAGCTAATACAGAAGTGATTTGAACTGTAGTGTAATTAATCGACTGGCCGCTATGGACAGGCTCTGCATAATTAAGGGCGTGGCCACTTGAGTGACAGGTGTATTGACGTTTGTCTGCCAAAATGCGTCATCACGTCACCTCAGCTATTTTTTTTCTATGGTCTCTCTGAAAGGGAACGGACAAGGGGGGAAAGGGGGGAAACGGGGGATCCACTGTATATAGAGCAATAAAGTCAGTCACACCTCGACTTTCTTCCAAAATAATTTTTTCGTTCATAAAATTATGAATATAGGCTACAGGCATATAGTTGCTGCACATTTTTCTGAATTGTGTGAAATGACTAATACAAATTGGTTTAAACGATTATGTGAAAAAGGTCAAAGCCAGGTGCCCAGTTTAGAAAAAGCGAAAAGAAGAAGAGGAAAAAAGAAGAAAAGATAAAGGTATACAAGGTATAGGTCTAGCGCTCGAAGGAGGTCTTCCGGGGTGCAATTCAATGTAAAACCGCCACTGGCTATAAATATCTAAGTTTTAGATTTTATAACAAGTTAAAAATTTTAAATAATAAATATAATAATAAATAATAAATAGACCTCTGTGTTGGGTTAGACTATACAAAAATACCAAAACATGCTCAGAAAAATACATGCAACAAGGAAAAGACAAGTAGGAGATTATATATTTTATGACAAAATTATCAAATTTCAATATTTTAAAAAGGTTAATGGTACCAAATCGGTAAAAATAAAAAATAAACCTAACAATAACTCAAATGCTCTTTCAATCCTTTGTTTTTGTATGTGTGAGTGACAGTGAATAAAATAACAGCTTTGTTATAGGCTCATTGAATGCATTGTTTGTTTGTGTGTGTGTTTGTGTGTGTGTGTGTGAGAGAGAGTGATTCAAGATTCAAGAGTTTTATTTGTCACATACACAATTATATACAGAATATATAACTGGCAGTGAAATGTAAAGTGAGTGAGTGAGTGAGTGAGTGTGAGTGTTTGCCACATTGAAAATGTTGTACAGACTCATCACTTCATGCATGGAAGCCCGTTTCTGCCACAGTTTGGAAAATTGGATTCTTTAAGTCATAATAATGAGAAATCTTCTCAAAATAATGACTTAAAATCTCGAAATAATGAGAAACTTTCTCGAAATATTGACTTAACATCTCCAAATAATGAGAAACTTTCTCGAAATAATGACTTAATATCTCGAAATAATGAGAAACTTTCTCGAAATATTGACTTAACATCTCAAAATAATGAGAAACTTTCTCGAAATATTGACTTAACATCTCCAAATAATGAGAAATTTTCTCAAAATATTGACTTAATATCTCGAAATAATGAGAAACTTTCTCGAAATATTGACTTAACATCTCGAAATAATGAAAAACTTTCTCGAAATATTGACTTAACATCTCCAAATAATGAGAAAATTTCTCCAAATAATGAGAAACTTTCTCCAAATAATGAGAAACTTTCTCTAAATAATGACTTAATATCTCGAAATAATGAGAAACTTTCCCGAAATAATGAATTAACATTTCGAAATAATGAGAAACTTTCTTGAAATATTGACTTAACATCTCGAAATAATGAGAAACTTTCTTGAAATATTGACTTACATCTCAAAATAATGAGAAACGTTCTCGAAATATTGACTTAACATCTCAAAATAATGAGAAACGTTCTCGAAATATTGACTTAACATCTCAAAATAATGAGAAACTTTCTCGAAATAATGACTTAACATCTCGAAATAATGAGAAACTTTCTCGAAATATTGACTTAACATCTCGAAATAATGAGAAACTTTCTTGAAGTATTGATTTAACATCTCGAAATAACGAGAAACTTTGTCATTATGACGCACTGAGCCCTTGCAGTTGCTGATTCTTGCGCCTCTGCGTGATCCATGGATTTTAAACAAATAGAGCAGTATTTCAGACGAGGACTAACAAATCGTGAAATACTAACTCTACTGAAAGATGTACATGGAGTCAGAATTAGCAATCGCACTCTTGAGCGACTTTTGAAAAAACACCAGCTTTGGAGGAGGAGGAACAAAACTGATGAAGCTGATGTGGCAGCTTTCATTCAGCAACAACTACAAACATCGGGGCAGTTACATGGTTACAGATGGATGCATCAGAAATGCTGGCTCAATGGAATCATCACTGACAGAGAGACAGTGCGGGTGATTTTACAGTTGCTAGACGGCGAGTCAGTTGACCTGAGGTCTAGGAATCGACTTCGCCGCCGAGTGTATTTCAGCCGTGGACCTAATTATGTGTGGCATATCGATGGATATGATAAATTAAAGCCATATGGAATTGGTATAAGTGGGTGCATAGACGGATTTTTAAGAAGAAGAATGTGGCTTGAAGCATACAGAACAAACAGTGACCCTCGGGTTATTGCTGGGTACTTTATGACAGCTGTCATAGAGGCGGAGGGCTGCCCTAATATGGTGAGATTGGATCTCGCACGGAAAACGCGTCAATGTTGCAGAGAAGCAGAAATTTCTGCATCATGGAACGCAGCCCGACTCTGCTTGCGTCAGTTCTGGTCCAAGCACAAGCAATCAACGGATTGAGAGATGGTGGCTTACACTTAGACGTCAGTGCATCCAGTTTTGGATGAATCTGTTCGACAATCTAAAAGAGGATGGACATTATGCTGCCACTTTCCTGGACAAGTGTTTGATACAATTTTGTTTTTAAAATGTAATACAGGTAAGTCACATGTTTTATTTTGTTAATTTGTATTTAAAGGGATAGTTCACCCAAAATGAACATTTGGCCATCATACTCACCCTCATATATATTAGTTGCTTTCTTTTGTTGAACATAGAGGAAGATGTTATGAAGAATGTTGGTAACCAAACTGCTTTGTACCTTTTGACCTCCAAATAGTATTGAAAGAATACTATGCAGTAAATGGTTGCTCCCTCTGCTTGGCTACAAATAGTCCTCAAAATATCTTCTTTTGAGTTCAGCAGAACAAATAAACCAACGCTATCTCACGACCAATTCGTACATATTTTACGAGGTGGCTATTTGCATTTAATTTGTACGACCTCACTGCATTTAATTTGCGTTTTGCCTAAACCCCAGTGATGGGTAGGTTTAGGCGGGTTGAGGTAGGTCATTCGCATTTAATTCATACGAATTTGCCAACTCGTCAAATATGTACGATTTAGTAAAAAAAGTGAGGTCGTACAAATTGCATTTAATTAGCCACCTCGTAAAATATGTACGAATTGCCGTGAGATCGGGTTGAATAAACTCATACAGTTTTGAAAAAACTTGAGGGTGAGTAAATGATGACATAATTTTCATTTTTGGTTGAACTATCCCTTTAATTTCATTTTTTTAGGAGGAACTGAATCAAGTGGCATCATCATGGAACAATCACAGAATACGACCAGTACATAATTCTCGATCTCCAAATGGTCGCCCAGCTATTATGCATGCCGTACCTCAGCTGTATGGCGCAAGAGATTACTTACACCCTGTTGGCCCACAAGAAGTTGAAGTGTGTCTGGAGGAATGCGTTTTCAAAGACTACCCATGTGACAAAGATGTGTTTGATACCTGTGTTCACCTTATTACAGAACATAATCTGGATATGTCAGGAGATGTCTATTCAACTGTGGACATTTATATCAAACTCCGAGAGTTGATAAATAATGAACTAAATGACAGACTGACATTGTGTCATTTGAGGGCACTGAAAGCATATCTGAAAACAAATGTTATTCTCTGCTTAATGTGCAAAAATAGTTAATGTCAAGCAGCAGTATCTTGATATGATCACAATGAATCTTATTTTGACATACACTGTATTTCACTTTGTTGGTGTCAACCTGTACATATAATTTTTATGCTGTGAAACATTTAATTGAAATAAAAGACAGACCTACTAATGTTCCAAATAAAATAAAAACTAAGAAAGAAGCAGGTTTTTTTACTGCATCCAAGCAAGCAGGCCAAAAATTATAACATTTATGGTTATGTACAGTATTTATGTAACCGTTTTGGGTGTACCGTTGTTGGAAAACAGCACACCATATATTTGCATTGCAACATATTCTTAAGACATCACATTCTGGAAAGAAAGCAATTCTCACTGTTGTCACAAACAAATTTACAACTAACAGTACTGCTATAAACACAAAACAATGCTAAAACACGTTGGATGTAGCGCTATTGGGTCAGAGCTAAAAACATCCATACATTTGCACTGAAATTGTGCAATATTTCTATAACTGTAAGATATCAAACAAGTACAGAAATACTCAGCAGTGATCAGCAAGTGCAAACAGTCTAACAATTGACAATAACATTGCATTACATTAACACTTTATACTAGTTATAAAACTTTCAAATTTACAGTACAGCTGTACATTCACAAAATTTAGAAAGAGAAAACAACAGCTTAAAACAAATAAAACATAAGGCTTTTAAATTTAGAGGCAATGCTCTTTTGAATCTTAATTCATTAGATGATGTCCATCACCCACACTTTGCACTCTAACACTTTATTAATTTCGGATCTGAAATCAGGATAACTGTCATAGAAAACTGACTGCTCCAAGACACAACCACAAGTGCGTGCAACTGGGCGTCGTTGGAAACCTTGAATCTGTGTGAAGTTGATGAGGATAGTTTTTCCCCCAAAAAGATCAGAGCCAGTGCAGAATCTAAGAAACCGAGACAGACCCGGTGTGCTACATTCCCGAAGGTAAGTGGTTAAATACCTTTGAATCTCCCTCTGCTGGGTATTCATGTTTTCTGGGAAAGAAATAGCCCTCAGAACCTTTCTCACAGTGGGCTGCAATTTTTCATACACAGAGGAAATGTCATCATGATGGTAGTGGAAAGCATGTTTGCCCACTGCTCAATGACAAAGGCAGGCTCTTGAATCAGTTTTTTGTGGGCAAGTTCTTGTAATATTTCTATTGGATAGTTCTCTGTCGGTGTTCTGCGACAGCTATGACCATCCAAAACTTCCAGTAGCTCTTCTTTGTCAACATTGTTGAAGTCAGATTGCCATGCTTCAAAAACTACACGTTCTGATTCTGGAACAAATTTCAGGAAATTCTCAATGGCATTGCTTTTAGCACTTCCAAAAGCGGCCTGCTCCAGGATTACTGGAGCTATTTTTACAGGAAGATACTTTTCTTTTAGCCACCCAAAGGCAATTATCCGGCCTACACTTTCCCAATGTATTTGTCCAAAGTCATGCCGAAGGAAAGGCACCTTGAAAGAGCTGCCCATAGTGCACTGTTCATAAAACTCATTCCAGAACTCAGAAAGACAGTCTCTCACAACTCCTCCTTCATCATGACCTCTCTCAAGTTTTCCATCTGGTGCAATAAGTCAATTTTTTTTTTCACACCCCAACACACTTTCATCCAAAAAATGAGCAATGAGTTCTGGGAGGAACTGACCCAGTGGACAACTAAGATCCTATTTTTTGTTCACTATTTGCCATGTTGTTCAGAAGTGAAAGAGGTAATGTGTCATCCAAAATTTGATCCTCCACATTAAAAATGTCTTCAGTGACAAATGTGACAGTGTTGCTGTCATCCAAAGCATGCTCATCAAGGTTGGAGGAATGTATCTCAGTGGAATAAAGGAAAGACATCTCTGGTTCCATGTTCCTCCCAATGTTAACCACATCTGTATTTCCAGATCTTTCAGCTGCCATTTTTGGTGAACTGTTCAGTTCTTGTGTAGTGTGAGCCACATCCATTTCCTGTTGCATAAGTGAGCCAGAGATACTTTTCTTCTTTGTTGTGAGGTAGAACCAAAAAAGGGACAATCTGAAGTCGGCATACAGTTTTCCAACTTTAATGTCTTCATCTATAGACATTTCTTTGCAATCCTTTAAATCTACCTCAAGCTCACTGATGTCTCCCCCAAGCTCACTGATGTCTCCCCCAGGGCTTTTTCCATCATTAAAAAACAGCTTGACTGCTTGCTGGATCAAATCAGATTTCTTAGATTCTTTTGGTACATCTACTTTTCGTGTGCCACCACCTCTTCTTGTTCTCACTTGTTTGAAGGTTTCATTTCCTGTACCGTAATTCATCCATCCTAATTCTACCTTTCTCATGGTCTTTTGAGCATTCTTTGCTGTGTGTTTTTGACTTGTTGTGGCAGAATCATCACACTTACGTTTTTGGGATATTTTAGATTTCAATCGCTCAAAAAGTTTTGATTTCCTGTGATTGGGGTCATTCTTGTTGCTGGCTTTCTGTCTGCAAAATCCCAAAATGGCCAAATGATCACCATATAATGGAAAGTATGTCTTTAGCTGTTCATCTGTCATTAGTTCGATGACACTGGCATCAATTTAGAAAAAAAGGAAATGCAGGTTAAATATTTGACACTTTGAGTTTGTATGTCAACATACAATTTTCACTGATCAATGCTAGATGCAATGTTTATTTATTTAATACTATAAATATTAAATTGGTTCACTTCCAAAGGAAAACTTCCTGATATTTTACTCACCCTCATCCCATCCATGATGTTCATGTCTTTCTTTCTTTCTTCAGATGGAAAGAAATTAAATTTTTTGAGGAAAACATTCCAGGATTTTTCTGCATGATCCCCGCTGAGGAATAGGGTCTTATCTATCAAAACGATTTGTCATTTTCAAGAAAAAGTTACATACTTTTTAACCCCAAATGCCCGACTTAAGTGTTGTCCTTCTTCATGGCATATCCCAGCAGGCACAGTATTTCAATGTGACATCAGGAAGACATTGGATTTTGGTCGACATTTTTAACTGGTTTGACGATTAAATCCAACGTTTGTTTCACGTCAAGTTCCAAAGTTGGGCAGACGTTGAATTTTGGTTAGAATAAAAAATTACAATTATAGCCAGCTTCACTTATTACTAACCAGATTGACTATTTCTGACATCGACAGATCCAGGCATCTACAGAAGTTCTTATTGAGAATCAGGTTTAGATGTTAATATTTTATTGACAATTCAGTCACCATTATGGTGATGAGTGTTTGCTTTAGTTGGGCAGTTTGATTGGACCTTTTAACATTAGTTTTTCTCTTGTTGCTGTAACTTTGTTTGTTATGGAGAGAACTGCAAGAGAAATTGTATTCAGATTATGTCAGCTATTTGATGATGATGATGATGATGATGATGATGATGATGATGATGATGATGATGATAAAGATATGATCATCATGTAGTGTTTAAGTCACTGATCATATTCAGAGTCTATTATTTGTTTAGATATCATGTTATCAATTTCTCATTATTGATTGTAATAATCCAGTGATTATTCAGCAGTGTTCTAATCTAAGGGATTGTGCACCAAAAAGTTAAGGATACACACAAACATTAAATATTCAGCATATGAATCTCAATAACAGTGACATGCTTCATGATACAATGAATTCTGGGTGCTTAATACAAAACTAGTCAATAGATTTAATGTGCTGACACACATTTTACCCTTTTTATTATTTTTTTATATATATAGTACAGTGCCTATTCCAACCAAAATTAAACATCTGTCTGATGTTGGAGCTTGAAGTCAAACAAACGTTGGGTTTAGACGTCAATCCGATTTTCCTTTTCAACCCAAATATGACGTCTGACCTTTCCGACGTGATGGTGTCATGTCAGCAGGCACAGTATGTCAATGTGACGTCAGAAAGACGTTGGACTCCAACTAATCCAACGTCTTTCTGGCGTCACATTGACATACTGTGCCTGCTGACATGACACCATCACGCCGGAAAGGTTATGTCTGTGATTTTACTTTAAAATTGTCTGACATTGTTGGTTTGCCTTTATATTTTTATTAAGGGCATTTGATTTAGTCATTGAACATTTGTCTTAACACTGGCTCAGTACTTCCACCTACGTCACAGGCATGACCTTTCAGACGTGATGAAGTCATACGCAGTGAAGAAATCACCACGCCAAGGTTGAGTATTTTAGGTTATAAAGTATATACATTTTTTTTTTTAGATGTCTGATGGTTTGTCTAGATCAGGCCCTATTCTCATCTGGGATCATCAGAGCCTCTGAAGCCCTTCCTTTGAAACTGCATTGATTTGGACCTTCAACTGTTGGTTCCCATTGAAGTCCATTATGTGGAGAAAAATCCTGCAATGTTTTCCTTAAAAAAAAAACTTAATTTCTGTTCGAATAAAGAAAGAAAGACTTGAACATCTTGGATGAGATGGGGGTGAGTAAATTATTAATTTTGAAGTTAACTAATCCTTTAAGATAAACAGAGTCATACATACATGTTTGTGTATTTCAGACACATAATAGAGTACACTTTTGGACTCATCCTAAAATTATGAATAAGTACATCATTTTTTTATATTCATAAATAAATAAATTCAAAACATTACATAGAATCATACATTTATTAATTTTACCCTTTTCACAGACTAAGGTTATGTGTTTCCAAAGTTATTACCAATACTAAAAATCTAGTGAAGTTAATTTAGTCAAATAAACTAAAGGCAAGTAAGTAAATGCTTAGTAAATGGCAAAAACCAACAACAAATTAACGCTTCAGGGAGGATGTTTCTAATACAACGGCTGAAGAAGTGACAGCAATTTCACATCATTCTCTATACTGCTGAAATCAATCTGTCATTATTTTTTCCCTTCTTTGGAAAGTTGTTGAAACTCCATCACAGATTTTTTGGTATTGGAGCAAATGAAAACACATTCAATTTGGTGTCATATTAAGTATTTATGCCATTTTATATTTTCATCATCTTTTCCTCTCTTATACACCAATTTTATTCATTTTTTTTTTTATTTTTCCATTACTGTTTAATCAGGTGTGCCATGTTGTCTTAATAAGAGATAAGAGAACATCCCCATCTCAACGTTTTATTCATCAAAAGATGTTGTGAAGTGAACTAAGATGATTTAATAGACTGCCCATTATTATCCCGTTGTCTTGTGCTGCTTGCTCCTTTACTGCCTATGTCTACCTCTTGGACTGATAGAAGAAATAATAAAGTGTTGACTAGATTTAATATTACAACCAACTTTGTGATAGATCTAGTTATCTTCCCAACTGAGGCCAGATAAGAAATCTGGGGCAGACAAGATGATCCATTAAGATGAACTAAATTAACTTAAATGTAACTAAAGAAAGTACAAATTACCAGTTTATGAAACCATTATATGTATAATCCTAAACCCCTCCCTGTGCCATTTTTGTCCAGTTGCATTGTCTCACCTTTTCTTGTTCCAGCATCTCAACGGTTTCGTCTGGAACAGTCCTCGTTAGCAAAAAATCGTCATCCATCCTGTAGACATACACATGCCAGTTTTTAATCCTCTCTAAGCCTTCACCCACATAAAAAGTTTATTACCAGTATTGTATTTAAAGAACATACACATTATGAGTATATCAAAACCATGGCCTATACATATTTATGTTCATTCCTTATGAAAATTAACCATGGTTTTATTTTTGTTTTTTTGGCTAGTTTATTACCACTTATAACCACAAATACCATAGTTAAAGTTTCAAAGCCATGGTTTATTTGTGTTTACCATGGTTTAACTATAATAACCATGGTTTTTTGTTTTTATTTGTAGTAAAAACCATGGTTCATTTTCATTTTATTCTTTGTTCTGTTGGATACCACACCAGCAGGTGGTGGTAAAGTTGCCAGCACAAAATAACATGTTAACGCGTCTTTCACGTGACAACATGTAATTATGTGTTAACCCGTAAATGACTCGTTAACACGTTATTACGTTTTTACATGTCAGTACACTATCGAAAGCCAAATGGGTCAGAATTTGCATGCTTTTCACTGCCGTATTAATATTAGGCTAGGCGTTAAATAAGCGCCGCTAGGCGTCAAGTTAACGTCTAACGACGCCACGTGTTAAAATAACGCCACTCACCGAAAGGCGTTAAGTTAATGCCACACACCACTCCAGATGCAGAATTAATGAGCTCATTTACATGGACACACCTCTACTGGCTTCGAGAAATCTACGGCAAGTCGGAGTATCCAGTTTGCAAGAACGATAAAATTGCGAGGAGAGAGTTTACTTTGCGCTGTAAACACACTGTAAATGACTGCACACTATGTTTAGCTAGTTTTACTGTATAGTAGCATTAACATATAACGTTATAGGGTTTTGGTAGTGGTATGTAGCAATTGTGGCCGCAACAGACACAAATGAATCTTACAGACGATTCATTCAAACATGAGTCCACACAAAATTAACTCAACATTCCAGGACCAGTTACGGCCTGGATCCCCCTCTCTCCACAACAAGCGGACAAAGATTTACGACACCTGTGGTACCAAGCCAGGAAGTAAGGGACTTCTCATTGGTCCACAGGCAGTTTCTTCCCTTCCCCCATCGACAAAGTAACTTCTAAGTCCGGCTCTGTGACACCATAACTTCCTTAAGATCCCAGCACTCAGTAGAAAATCAAGGAAACCCACAGAAACCTTGATACGTATAAACTGCATCAAATCACTAAACCAGTGATTGTCGAACGGACGGTAACCCAGCCATCTGTCGAATGCCCAAAGACACTTTACACCCACACGACCCATGTGGTGACCTTTGAATCATCCCCACAGTCCCAAGACATGGACTGTCTCTTTACACCCACATGAACTCAGATATGGATCAATTGGACAACTGCCTTTTCAACGTATTAAAAATATATATTTTGTTGATTTAATGTCTTTATACGATGTATTAGAATGTCTAGGGTGTGTACTTTATGTAAATCAAACTATGTATTCTAGTTACTGTGGAATTCTTGTATCTCTGTACTCTCAACTCTTAATATTATAGTGTTTAGTACCGCCTCAATCCGAAAAACTCAATTGTACCGAATCTTGTAAAATAATTTACAGGAAAAGTTTTATTATTAGAATACCAGCTTTGTACGGATAAACTGCTCCATCTGGATGCAGCCAGGAGGCTTAACCGAACTGAACAAAGAACTTTTGCGCGCCAAAAAACTGACAGACACGATTGGGTCAATCCGAAAGTGGGCGACGCTCGAATCGTATCTATAAGAGCAGAGACCAAGAGCCTGATGTAGAGCCTGCTGTTCGCCTGTTCGTCCTTCCTGCTGTTCTTGATTTCGTAGTCCACCTCGAAGAAGGAGTTGGAGAACTCCAAAGGTGGCAGACCAGAATGGGTTGAATTTCATTCAAGCCAACTAGAACTCTCACTTTCCTTTCTTTTACTTAAGTTTATTTTCTTTCCGCGAGTCTCGTGTTCTAAGTTAAGTTTCGCCGCAAAGCTTCTCAACGAATCTCCAGTGAGCGCGCTTCAACTTCAAAGCAACTTCCTCGCCATTTTCGCGTTCTTGCAAACTGGATACTCTGACTTGCCGTAGAGTCCTCGAAGCCAGTAGAGGTGTGTCCATGTAAATGAGCTCATTAATTCTGCATCTGGAGTGGCATGTGGCGTTAACTTAACGCCTTTCGGTGAGTGCCGTTATTTTAACGCGTGCTGTCGTGAGATGTTAACTTGACGCCTAGCGCCGCATATTTAACGCCTGGCAACGTTATGAAAACGGCGTTAATATTAATATTAACGCTTGATCGAACACGGTGATCGCATGTAATGTCAAGTGTAAACGCAGCCAGAATAAGTTCCCTCTAGAGTAGATTATTTCTGATAACAATCAAAATAAATAACAAGTAAATTACATTAGACACACAGACACTGTCAGACAGTCTAATGGCTCGTTTCCACTGAGCGGTACGGTACAGTACAGTACGGTTCGGGTCTGTAACCATGAATTCGGCGAGCGTTTCCACTGCCAACAGTACCATTTTTGATAGGCGTGGTGTATGCCGGAAAGTAGTAATCAACGTCACTTGATAGGCATGGTATATGACGGAAAGCATCGGTTGATGTCATTCGTGCACCGAGGATACCCAGCAAGGTCTGCACCTCCTGGGCCGACCACGGTAACGTTAAGCTGCGCGCCAACATTGTTTTGCAATCTTGTGATTTAAAAATGGCGCCTCTTGCGTTGTCGATCCCCCTGTCGCACGTGCAAGTGACAATTCTCTGTCAACCAATCAGCGTTCTGCAGTGAGTCTAGCTCCACCCTTTAGTACCGTACCACTGTGCTAGGTACCCCAACGGAAGGGTACCGGAAAAAGTGGTACAGTACAGTTCGGCATTTTCGTACCAGTCACAACTTTTGACCGTACCATACCGAACCGTACCACTCAGTGGAAACGAGCCATTAATTACATGACGCTGTTCTCGTATGCAGTCAGACTGAATATTTAGTTCTTCGGGCCATGCGCGTAACCGTGGCAACGCGTGTGTCTTCGATGAAACCGTCTATATAGTCTACTTTATTTAAAGAAATCTGTTTATGAGAGGCTATTAGGTTTGAACTTATATGTCCTGTGCTGCCTATTGATTCAGTTAATTTGAACAAAAAATACATTGCATGTATCTGATCTTTTTTTAGTGGCATTCAGTATAAGGATTTGCCTGTTCCTAGATTAGGTCAGTGGTCTCATTCTCTTGCGCTGCTGCTAGCGAATCGTCAGTATCGGGAGTTAAGACCGCAGTTTGAGCCAACGGCTGGAATTGATAAAGCTATTGACAACTTCTACAATTCACCCTCATCCACTTTAGGTGAAGGTGGGGGAGAAGTCGTCTACTTCAAAAGATATGTTGCAAAACTACTGGCGTCACTCCAGTCATTCTCCGTCTTTGCGAGTCTGACAGCTGTCAATCAATCCGTTACTGCGGGTCTCAGGTGCACGCCTCCCGCTCAGCCCCGCCCTCGGTTCGTCCCCTCTGTCTTCGCTGATTTTCCCGTATTTTACATAGGTCCACACATAGTTCAATAAACCCATACTGATCTTGCAGTGTTGAGAATACTAATAGCAAATATAAAGAAATAATTTTCACAAATAAGTAGTAGTAAAGGAGCCCGTTTGAGCATGGTTACATTTTTGTGGCTTGGTTGCCTTGCGACAGAGTCTCGAACATGTGCGGAACTTGCAAGTTTTTTTTAAAAACATTTTTTCAGCCTTTTGAAAAGAGGCTGGCTGGTCCCCACAATCTAGGTGATCTCAGGTTTTACTATCCTTATGGGGACATTTGGGGGGTCCCCACAATGTAATATAAGGACACACATACACACGCCGTCGCTAGTGGGGTGAAAGGTGGTGAGAATTATAGGGGCCCCTACCACCCAGGGGGCCCCACTAAATCCAGTAGTCATGCTGTATATTCCCCTACTCAAATAAATTATTTTATTATATACATTTGTAGGCCTGAAAGTTAAATGAAAATCACAAAAACATGCAATGTAGTTAAATAAGTTTTCCAGATTTCCCCTCTCTCCCCCTCCCTAAAAATGGTTTAGTCCAATGGTTATTAGGCTATTTCAGCAGAGAGACCCAATAAAATCGCAATCACCCCAGCTAGTGAACACAACCAATCAGAGTTGAGGCTGCTCCGAGAACAGTTGAAGTTAGAAAAAGTTACAGTGGAAGTGAAATGTCAGAAAAAAAAATCTGGGTACAAATAACGTCATGAAAAGGAGAGGGAGGCCATGATAACTGTTTAACCAGTTCTTAAACAAGACAGGCCAGTGAACTGTAGCCAGGGAGTCAATTTGATGGGGTGCCGTGTCCCAATCATTTCATTGCCCAATTTGCTTTCGCCGGAATAGTAGACTAAATGCCGCACACTCCGGGACTGTCATATCTCTGTATAGCGGCGCGGCGCGCGGCCGAAAGATTACGTGCTCAAAGTCTTTGTCTTTTTGCGCTATGTTGTTTGTTGGTTTGTAGGATATAACATCATGCATATGCGTGTCACAAGGACTTGTCGGCTGCTGATTTGATATTTTTAACAATACTGTCAAAAAAACGTGAATACAACTCATTGCTATTGATGGATACATTTATTCACTTTATTTAATTAAATAGCACGTTATCTTAATCAAAAATGAAGACAGTGAGAAACTGTCTTCAGTTTCATTTCTGATCTCTATCTCAGATGTTAGACAACTTGACTGGAACTTTTTTAACTTTTTAAAAAGTTTATTTTAGCAATAACACATTTATTTGTATTAATTTATTTGTATTTTGTAATTTATTTTGTAAGAAATCCTTATTAGGTGCACACACACACACACACACACACACACACACACACACACACACACACACACACACACACACACACACACACACACACACACACACACACACACACACACACACACACACACACACACACACACACAAATATGTATTTGGAAGGCTTTGGTTCTTTAACCCTCAAAACCCTGCAATGTTAGAACCTGGCTAAATAGCATGGTCAGTAAAACTGATTGGCATGCAGTGGAGGGTTGTGTCTGGCAGTGGTCCATATATTAAGGCACATAGAAATGTGCTTCTTTGTCAGGTTTTCTCAAGGCTTGCAAATGAGGCAGGTTGATATGAAGGCAGATGGTATTGCTAAAAGTTCAGCCAAACTCTCAAGGATGTCATCACGTGTAAGAAAAGAGTGCATACATGCAATGAGGTGAAATGAAAATAAAACAGGACAATGACTTGGAGATGAAATGGAGACTGCTGTCATCGATGAGAGCAACTTCCGCCATAAACGAAAGGTATTCAATAAGGATTACGATCTTGTTTTTTTTTGTGTTGCGTTCTACTACTAGAATGTGTATCAGCCCTAGCTTCCTATTTGCCAACTCAAATGCAAATAGTAAGCTCTATATTTGTGTTCCATTATATAAAATGTTACTGCGCTTGAGACTGTCCTTACATTACACACTGCGTATCATATTCATGATATATGAAAATAGGGCACTTAGGGTCAGGCTATATGACTATTATGATATTGAAAGTGAATTAAAGTGTGAGATGTTAAGCAAATATGTTGTTTTACAGTATGCTCGTGGGGAGAATATCCAACACCTGGAGATGTAAAAAATGGGGTTTTTGGGATGCTTGGAGTAAAAGAAAGGCATCGAAGACCTATCCTGAGGCTGGTCAAGAAGAGGTCCCGTCACCATCTGATTCCCTTATTGGTTAAGCATGTGCACCCTGGGAGATTAATACTTAGTGATGAGTGGAGAGCATTTTGGCTACAGGCATTTCACTGTGAATCATTCAAGGTGGTTTGTTGATCCTGTAAGTGGAGCTCACACTCAGCACTTGGAGAGGGCATAGTTGACATACAAATTGATAATTTGGCGATTGAGAAACCGAACTGCCAAGCTTTTGAAAGAGCATCTTGCAGTTATAGAATGGACCTATACTGGCTTGGAAACAAGCATAAGAAAGGATTACCTGGTCGTTTATTGAAGGACATTCCGCACCAGTTTCCCTGTTAGATAATCATTGTAATTAATTAGTTGCGTATAGAGTGTAGAAAAGAGAGATTCAGAGATAAAAATTCATTAATCTCTCTTATTCGTTTTAATTTGTATAGAATGAACGTATCAGCATTAAGCATGGCTTGGGGTAGATATGAATACTTTTGAAACTTGTAAGGGTTTTTTTTTTTGTGAGCAGGAGCCTACAGCTTCAGCTATCCTAAAAAAAGGATGATGGATCCTTACTGGATATTTTCAAAAAGTAAATAAGTAGTTTGTTTGTACTGGCATGTGTTTGTGCCATGTATTTGTTTAGTCTAGTTTTGTTCAGTATTTCATGATATGGAGGAGTCCACATAAGCTTTATACACTAAAAGGTGAGTTCTTACTCTAAAAGAGATAAAGCTGTTTGTGAAACAATTTTTTATTTTGTAAAATAGCTTAATGGTTTTATAAAGAGGCACTCAAAGTTCATGGTGTATGCACTGAATTGTACTGTTGATCAACCAGGCATTGCTGTTGATTAACCTGCATGGTTTTTACTGTTTAAAAATAAAGCAGTTAAGAGGTCCCGTTCTTCGCGTGTTTTCGAAGCTTTGATTATGTTTACAGTGTGCAATGTAACATGAGTGTTTTTCACACATTTTACTTATCTGTATACAGCTGTTTTCTCTGTCCTAAAAACAGCCTGATGATTTCTTTGTTCTATGAAGTCCCTCCTTTAGAAATACGTAACGAGTTCTGATTAGGCCAGCGCTTCCCGTGTTGTGATTCGACAGCAGCTTAGCACACGTTGCCCGGAAAGGTCCCGCCTCTTACCATAACGGGGAGATATGCGCGCTCAATGTTATTGCAAAAATGTCTATATTGCCTTATCAATATGAGCCGGAATCAGACCCGGAGAATATCGAAGAGGATTGATTACAACCTGCTCAGGGAAGACTTTTGCAGGATGTTTCACAATGGTAAGCTGTCTATTCAGTAGTTGTCATGCTTTTATATTTGGCTGTTACAAATTGCATGCGTGGCTGCAGCTGAACGAGCATGTGGTTAAACAGTAAATAACAGATATAATTAACAAATCATTTAAACTGATCATTACAAACACCAACAATCGATGGTGTCTGAATACACTTTTTAAAAAAGTTTTTCCGATTAGTTTCAATTACCATCTAATGTTAGTTGACAAAGCTAGACCACGCCCCCTAATTTGCGTATTCTTGTGGGTTAGTCAACAAACTGTTCTAGTGACGTCATTAAAGCAGGAAGTGTATTTGAATGCCAACAGAAGTCATGTGCTATGAGCTCTGATTGGCCAATGTTGGGATCTGTCCATTTACCTGCAGGGCATGAAGAAGACATGAACATGCTGGATAACTCAGATCATTATGAAAACACATTTTTCATCAGTGTTTCAAAGCACCAAGTCACCACTTTAGTTGAGGGCCACACACATGATAAAGTCATTAAAAGATAATACTTAGTTAATGATGACCACTGTATTTGCAACAGAATTCATGTGCTATGAGCTGTGATTGGCCAACGTTGGGATCTGTCCATTTACCTGCAGGCTATGAAGAAGTCATGCAGATGCTGGATAACTCAGATCACAATTCAGAAAAACAGTTCTCACATTTATTGATATACTGTACTAGCCTGTATGCATGCATGAGGTAATGTGGATTTTTGAATTATATGAATATTTGATCATTTGAAGAGTAGTATTACATGCATGAATTCATGAAGATTCATGTACCATAACCGTAGCTTTATCCACAATAGATAGTAAAGACCTTCTTTTTTTTTTTGTAAAGAAAGAAAACATCACCATCATGTGTAATATATCATAATTCATGATGATGTACTCATCTCAGTTAATGTTTTAATTAAGGAGTTGTTCATCCATGAAGTCATGAATGAAAAACGTTGAACTTGTGTTAGTTCCTGATGATTCATTGAATATTAATGCATTAATTAATGCATAATTCATGCATGAATTCATGATAATTCATGTACCCTTACCGTAAAGTGTTACCAAGTGTTAAAAAATACAGACATGACGGATGTGCGAGTCCAAAGGTTAAGCAGATAGGTTTAGATAAAAAGGTTTGAGTGATCAATTTTCACTATTTAACCTGACGAACATATATTTTTATTCAATGTTATCCACATTGTATTTCACCTGCAGCAGCATTGTGACATTTTTGTAATGATACGTTTGGCCATTAACTTTTAAATGCATCTTTATATAAACTGCAAACACATGAGGAGAGTCTCTGCATTAAAGACCCACAAATGGCAGATCAAAGTGCTACTACATTTCTCTCTGATACTGTAGGAAATTAAACAAAACGTGGAGTTAACAACTAAATTTTATCTGTGACGATGATTGACAGGGCAGTTTAAACGGAGACATAGTGCATGTGACTGATTCTGTTTAAGATGACAAAGTAGTAGGCCTATAAATGTCCCAAAGCTTGCATATTCTTCTGCTATACACCCATGTACTATTTTCTTCACAAAAAGAGTACGTACTTTTAGGCCGTAAGTAGGCAAATTGGGACGCAGCAACCATGAATAGCAGAATAGCAGACCAGACAGTGCTTATGATGATGACCCCTATCCACTACCGAAAGAGACTACAATAATGGGCATGTGAGAATCAGAACTCAAACAACAGCAGCTTTATTCTATATTTTTATTACAACACAACACACATAAAACTTTCTTACAGTTTCTAACAAAAAGTCTGTACTCAGCACGGTATAAAACTTTATATAACCTTTATCCTACACTACAGCATGGGTGCATCTTAATCTGCTCCTAGTTCAGTTGTCAGAACACTGATCAGGGAGTCAGCCCATTGTCTGATTCCCTGATCAGTGCCCTACTGAACTAGGGAGCTGATTGAGAAGCACCCCATGTCTGTGATGAAAATCAAAAGCTGTTTGATCTTTAAAGTGCAAAGCTGGTACCTACTCCCACAAGGTTGAAACTGCTGGCCTGCTGACCAGCATTTGTTCAGAAAGTTAACCTTTTCACATAATAGTTATGACAACAATAAACAATATGCATGCAATATGTAGTGGAACTTTTTTGACTTGATTCACTTGATTGATGTGTCTTGAACAAGCGCTTCAGCACATTGCTATTGACTGATATAACAATGACATCTAGTGGAAAACAATTGCAATTACATGCACTGTCATTTTAATTCAATTAATGGACGGGGGACCCTTAACAATGTAACACATTTCCTGTTCGTGAAATGAAATGTTCCCGGCAGCCGGCTAGACAATTTATGAAACCTTCGTGAAGTAAACTCTTGGTATCAGCGTGACTCGAGCGTTTTGTGTGGAATTACAAATTAACAAGATATCTTATACAAAGTAAGAGACGAATGACACATATACACATACAGGAGAGGGAGATCAAATCAAAACAGCAAAGGGAAAAAATGTATATAGATGTATCGCTATAGTAGTGTATGCAGGTACATTGGTACGTTTAAGCAATGGGATATTTTAGTGTGATAAGATAGTAATCAATATTATTATGTTGTGGATAATATATATATATATATATATATATATATATATATATATATATATATATATATATATATATATATATATATATATATATATTATCCACAACATAATAATATTGATTACTATCTATATAACAACACACATCTTCATATGATCATCTTTCTAATAGTATGGCATCGGCTCCTTCTTCATCCCCTCACAACCGCAGCAGGAGTGAGGATGAGGATGATCCAGTGGATGGGATGATCTCCAGGACAGGCTGTGCTTGCACTATGCTCTGCTGGACTGTATGGCTGAGCATCAGGACTGGAGGAAGTGTCAAACTGAGGTTCAAAAGTTTAAGGAGTGCATGACCACCTTCCAGAACACTCGAAAGAGCAGCTCCTGAAGCAAAGGGCTTCAGCTACACAATCTGCCTGATGCACAGGCCTCTGAGATGCATTATAAAACATCCATCTCGAAGAATCCCTCAAAATAAATATTTTGTGAAATGTGTACTTTTTCAGTACTTTTTATTGAATGTTTTATGTACAGCTTTTTCACTAGTCTTAGACATTTGGACTTTTGTACCACCCTTATGCTGGGTTAAATTGGTCAAAATTTAGTTTATTTTATCAGAATATAATTTTCAATTGGGCATTATATATATATATATATATATATATATATATATATATATATATATATATATATATATATATATATATATATAGTAGTTTGTAGTTTGCCTTTAATTAAAAAGAGTCAGATTCTTAATGACATCATCCTGCAGGAAGTGACCTCATAATTCTCTTTTTTTTTCTGTCGCTATGTCTCATAATTAGTTCATACCTAAACTTGGAATTGCAAGAAAAAAATATTGTATGATAAACTCGCAATTGTGAGGAAAAAAAAAAGTTAAGGAGATCAAATTGTACTAGAAGCCACTGGTGTGTAAATAAATAAATCACGATTAATACAACTAAACAGGCTAGTCAGTGATTTTATTGCCTCCACCCGCTTAAAAATCCCTGGCCGAATTACCTACTGCTTTTGACAAACACCAAGGTTTTATATATATATATATATATATATATATATATATATATATATATATATATATATATATATATATATATATATATATATATATATATATATATATATATAAATGTAATTATTAAGAATATATCACTTCAAAATTCACTGTTTTTGACCACTGCAGAGCACCGTATGGTTGCGCTTTTCTGTCATTTGGATGCATTTCTAGACTTGTATTTCTTGTGACTAGACTTCTAGACTTGTATTTCTTTTAACCCGTGAACTCTTACTAGATCGATGTACTCCCAGTTACACGTCACATAGCCCACAAAACAACAATGGCAGCTCCTACGGATGCTGTGTTTATGGTATAATAGGTGTATAACAAAAGGTATAAAAGCTTTTCTTGTATTATGCGCCATTTTTTCTCGTCTATTTCCCTAAAATAAGCAAGGAGTAAGCACCTTTGGCCGATTTAAATGATTGTAAATTATCATAAGCCCTGTACAGTTTGCCATGCTTTGTTTACATGTAGCTACCACAATTCCTTGCACTCAGGCAGTTTGGTGTGACTTTGCCTGGAATGCTACAAAGTCACGAGTCGTGGTTTAAAGTTGTAACTTACGGGCTCAAAAACCTGCCTGGACTGCAGCATAAATCACAATCCGAATGCATGTTTTAGGTTTTATCACTGAGGTGGCATGCAGATTTACTTTTTATGGATTTCCATGTGAGAAACAAATGCGAACGGCGCATGACATACGTCACGACTAAACGTTAGCCACTGGTTATGGCAAATCCATAGTCTCTGGACAGATCCAATAGTTTTAAATTTCAACAGAGTACCCACCTTCACGGAAGTAAACGCTTTTCAATGGAGAGTGGCCAGACTCTCTGTACAAATGAAATGTACGAGAGTCTGGTAAGACCAGGCTATGGCACAGGTTTGAGGGTATTTAGGTGGATAGAGTACAGAAGGAGTCTATTCATTCAGCGTCCTTCCCGTCTGTCCTGGGTGAAGGTTCAGATTTGTACGGAGACATCCGACAGATTAATAGCGTGCACGCAAACAGCCACGGAAACAGACTGCCACTATGGAAAATCCCAAAGAAGCTAGCAGAATATGATACACCGGTATTTTGTCAAATGAAAAAAATTATATGGCCACAGATGTATGGGGGATATAGAGAAATTAATTAAATATCATGATTTCCAAAAGAAAATAAACGCTTTGAGTCAACAGGATGAGAGGGGTGAAAGTTATCTGTTGAGGAGAGGAGACAAATCTAAGGGCTTTTGTGGGGGATGTGTGTGTGAGAAATGCAAATGAAGATTGTTATAAGAAGCAGATAACAGGGAAAGGAAAATGTTTTGTCTGATCACAAAGAAGCCACAGCTGTTTAAAGATCATTGGTGAGTATGAACTTTGATTATGGATAACAGTTTGTGATAACAAAATTAGAGCTAACAATTTGAGAGACATGATCAGTAACTTGATCAGGCCGGATAAAGTTTTTGAGACGAGAGAGCTGTAAGCAGCTCTGCTCTGAAGCCAGCAATTTAAAGAAATAAGTAGAACTTATTAAGACTTACTTTGATTATGGATAACAGTTTGTGATAACAAAATTAGAGCTAACAAGGGCTGTTGTGGGAAATGTGTGTAAGAAATGCAAATGAAGATTGTTATAAGAAGCAGATAACAGGGAAAGGAAGATGTTGTCTAATCACACAGAAGCTACAGCTGTTTAAAGATCATTGGGTGAGTATGAACTTTGATTATGGATAACAGTTTATGATAACAAAATTAGAGCTAACAATTTGAGAGACATGATCAGTAACTTGATCAGGCCGGATAAAGTTTTTGAGACGAGAGAGCTGTAAGCAGCTCTGCTCTGAAGCCAGCAATTTAAAGAAATAAGTAGAACTTATTAAGAAAATGGGCAGCAATGTTTTAATTATGTTTAGAAAATTATACGGCAATTTAACTGGCTACAAATTAATTGAGAACAAGAGAAATTCAAATTTCTAGATGTTAGTGCATAATGAATAATGAATAATCATGGGTTGTAAAATGGGTGGAATGCCACTAAACCCTGAAGGAAAGATCCCAGTAACTGTGGGAATCTGATAGCTAAATGTGATTTTTGTTTTGAAAAAGCAGATGAAAGATACCATGAATTGCTGAATGACACAGAGTGTTTTAATTGTGGTCAGCAGGGCTTTGTCCACTCACCATAAGGTGTCGAAGGTGTGACAAATGAGGCAACCACACTAAACCCAGTAAAAAGAAATGAATACAGAGATGAGATTTAAACTCTGTCTAAGAAAATAATGAAATAACAATAGAGGTTATAATAAATATGTTCTTGCTCTTCTCACTTTTGCAAAACTCTGATAATGCTTATTGGACTGAATATTGGGTTGTTGAAATAACTTTAGGTAAGTTAATATGTTGGAAACCCTAGAAGTTGATGCTTTGGTTTCAAAAGATAAGCTTGTGCTGAGCTGTAATAAATGCTGATTTGCTTATCTGAATCTGGCACCACCACGTCATTTCTGGTGCTGTGGCCTAGCTTGAGTAACACACACTCAACCTGAGGGTGATTTGAAAGTGTGATTTCAGTCTAAGGATAGAGTTTAAAAGGAAAATTTCTGAAGTTTATTTGAAAATAATATTAATTTCTAACCAGATCTCACTAGCTTGTGTAAAGAGTGAAAAGTTGCAGTGCAGATGAAGATGCAGTGTGCCAGCCCTGAAGGCCTCAGAGTCTCTCTCTCATTCAAACCCAGCACAAAGCTGTTATCTGAGCATGTGTCATAAGTGATGAGATACTTATGGTTAAGCACAGGGCATCAGTTGAAAATCATAGAGACAATGATTTGATAAAAAGGACATTTTGACTAATAGTTAAAGGATTGCCATGGAGGGCAATGATAGATATTTTGATGAAACAAAATGAGATGTTTTCACAAAATGAGATGTTTTCACAAAATGAGATGTTTTTTACAAAACGAGATGTTTTTAAAATATAGAACTGAAAATGTTGTGTCTGATCTAAGCCTTCACCATGTACAGGACCGATGGATCGAGACACAAAGGTAGCAGAACATTAAACTGAAAGGACAGTTGTTCTGGCTAAATTCACTGAGTGGTGGATTTTAGTGATTTAGTTGTATTGTGATAATTAACCTGTCTCCATGTTCTACCTATAGTAAGCAGACCAGATGGCTCTGATGACTCTTGAATGCACTTTCCACAAAGTTCCAAAACACAGCTGATCCTGTTGAGGGTCAAAGATCTCAAGGCGGGCAGTGGGCACGAGTGATTTTCCCAAAGACGGGTAAGATCCCCTTTTGGCCAGCGGGGGGCGACCTAAGACAGGGAAATCACGTAGACACTGAGACTCCGCCCCAAAAGGAGGGTGGAGTCTATGTGAGGTGTGTATGAGTCGAGCAGATGTCTGTGAGGCCAGCAGCATCATTGTGTGGGAAACTGTGTTTTGTAGGGGCCGAGAGTCCAGACAGACATAGCAGTCCACCCAAAAGAAAGGTTCCTCAATACCGCTCACCAAAAAAACCTCTTTATGTAGAACAGAACAAAATGTATTAATTGGTATAAGTAAAACTGTGTGATATTGAACTAATATGTCTCTATCATAGTCTTAAATCCTGCAGGTCATTAGATATGACATAGGATCATTCGGAAACATGGTGATGGCTTTAAGATGAGGACAGCTTTTGAAGTTCAAAAGAGAAGGTCTGGATAACAAAGGTATTTAAACTAAAGATTATAGTTTGTTCTGAGTTAAAGTCTCAGAGGCTGTTGAAAAGATTATCTGTGTAAGAGAGAGAGAGAGAGAGAGAGAGAGAGAGAGAGAGAGAGAGAGAGAGAGAGAGAGAGAGAGAGAGGCTGCTTGTGGAGGCGGGATGGCACAGTGTCTGTAATCGGCCATGTTAAAGCTGAGACAAAACCAAAACAACCCAGCTGACTTTTCTAAAAGACAACTTAATAGTGAACAGACATGATTTGAAAATGATTAAGAAACCAAGTAGAAGCAAATTTTGAGAATGAGCAGTTCATATTTATGCCCAGATTGAGCGTAGTGCTTTATCACTACAGATGGGCTAAGCCAAACGACAAACTTTAAAAGAAGCGTATTATTCTGAGTGATTCTGATAAAAGATGATCCAGAACATGGACGAGCTTTAAGTGGATTGATATCCAGCTTGGTCTGTTACTGGTAATAATAATGACTACTTTTGTCATTTATGATGAGGATTTGAATTACTCTCTGGATTAGTTAAAATAGTAAAAATTATAGACTTGAGGACAGAGACAAAATGACAAATTGGCTTAAGTCATTATCTAAATTATCCAGAGAATCCGTAACAATTATGAAAGGCCAGAGGGCGAACAAAGGAATATAAACTTTAAAATGAAAAGTTTTATTTTTGTGTTTCCTCCATTAAATGGAGGCAGGACATTAATTTATCTAGAGAACTACAATTAATGTAAGAGAAAAAACAAAAACAAAACAAAAACAAAACAAGAGGCTGTGAGGCTTTCTGTGTGACTAGGATTGAGATGGAGGACAGTAATATTTTGGATTTCTGCAGAGCAGTGGACAGTGGAAAGGTGTGCCATAGGTGAGACAGAGGACTTCACGGTGAAGGTGAGACTGCATCAAGGATCGGCTCTGAGCCCCTTCTTGTTTGCAGTGGTGATGGACAGGCTGACAGAGGAGGTCAGACAGGAATCTACATGGACTATGATGTTTGAGGATAACATTGTGATCTGTAGTGAGAGCAGGTGGACGAAAGTCTAGAGAGGTGAAGGTTTGCTCAGGAGAGAAGAGGAACGTTAGTCCCAGGAAGACAGAATACATGTGTGTGAATGAGAGGGAACCAAGTGGAACAGTGAGGTTCCAGGGAAAAGAGGTAAAGAACTTTGTGTGTGCAGGCAGGTTGGAATGGGTGGAGAAAAGTGTCAGGTCTGTTGTGTGAGGGTTACAGTAAGAATGAAAGGGAAGGTGTGCAGAACAGTAGTGAGAACAGTGATGATGTGCGGTTTGGAGACAGTCACACTGAGGAAAAGACAGGAGGTTTAAGGAAGACCAAAGAGGAGGTTTATGGATGTAGTGAAGGAGGAACATGAAGGTAGGGAAAGAAGGAAAAGAAGATTCAAGACATTGAAAGGAAAATGTTCTTTAAAATCCTAATTAATTGGACAGATTTTGATAAAGAATTGGGTATTGAATATGATTAAGCATAATGTCACAAGAGAAAGATGAGTGAACGAGCTGATTGAATGTAATACGAATAGATAATTATGTTGTTTTGATGAAAAGTTTTCAACATTAACAAATTTAGGTTTATTTTATAAATGGTTAGATATGATGAGTGAAATTGCAGTTGATGGAAACAGTAATTTTGAACAAAAACATGGTGGTTTGTAAAAGAATTGTGTTGAAACAACGGACTGGAGGAAGTTTGACAAGAATATGATGTTCAGTGAGAAACTGGGAGCATTTAGATCTGAATATAAACATGAAGTTGAGTTAGAGAGGATAATGACAACCATGACAGATGCACAAAAGAGAATCAGTGCATGTCAAACATAATGCCTGCATGGGCAGAGGAGTCCTCTGAACTGTGGCCAAAGCACAAACTGAAGGATGTTTATATGGAGATTTAAAGCGCTTAGATGGTTTTTTATCTATCTTACTTATTTTTTTGTCGTTTAGTTTGAGTTGGACAACATTGGGGTCTGTGATGATTTGGAATTATCAAGAGAATCAACGATTGTTTTTCTTCCTTTACACTAATCATGTATTTGGTCTCTGAGGAGTGACTGAGGGTCTGACCTAGGGTGTGATGTGTCGTTAAACACTTGAAAGCAACAAGGTGTCGTGTGTTTGGATTTTAAAGGTATCACACACCCCTAAATTGACAGGAGTGCAGTAACAGAGCTTACTCATTTAGCCCGGCTTCCAGATTTGAAATACAGATTTTATATTAACTTTCACTGAAACACGAAAGAATCAGGATAAAGATTGCCTGGTTAAGACTGGAGCTTGTAGCCCTGACTGACATATGCAAGCTGATGAAAGGTAAAAGTGTAACAATTTGAACAGATTTGCGTTTTGAGTTCGGAGTTGGGCATAATTTTGGGGCATTGTGGAAACACAGGAAAATTGTAATATCGGATGGGCGCCCAATTCTGAATGGTTCAACTGTGTCTGCTTCTCAAGACACAAATTTCTTAACTGGCCAGGTTGATATATATGAATGCGCAGCGCACATTAATAACAAAGATTTTATTTAAACAGGCAGATGAGATTGCGAAGGCCGAGGAAGAAGCAGTCAAAGGAACCATAATGTCTTTTGATATTTGAAATAACCACAAACGCTTTCACTTCTTTACCGAGTACAGAGACCTTCGCCACAACAGCAGAGAAACAGCTGTGGAAACTGTGGCTGCACTTTTCAAAATAGTGTGGTGATGGCAAGCCTTGTTTACCCCAAACATTCTTTGACCATTATGTTTAGATGGCTGCATAGATGATCAGGCAGCCAAAGGGGGAATTAGTCAAATGAAAACTGATGAAAACTGTCTGGGGTACAGTATTTTTATGAAAATTTTTGTAGAAGGAAAGGCCTAGAGCAAATCTGAGTCTGTTCGAGACTGTTTAATGGAAGGGGTAAACAATAGCTTACATCAATATAATTTGTGAATTATTTCAAAAGAAATGTCCTCTCTGTGTCTAAGATCTGTGTGCAGGTTAAGGGACTCCTTTACATAACATCAGACCAGATGTTTGATGTCGTGATACGGGACTACAGAAGGAACAGATGGAGAGTGAAAAGGTGACTAGGGCCTTTTGTCGTGCTTCTGATGACAAACACCGCCATCAAGGTAGCTGAGAAAGATCCCACCAGTGATCGGGGAGAAGGAACCGAGAGGAGCTGGAGGCACACGTCTGTGCGGACGGAGGTCACACAAACATCACTTGCTGCTATCATCTCAGGACCAGAGACGCTGGCACAACATGGAGCTGAGACAACAAGTTTAGAACCTGTTGCAAGCCCACAGAATCAGAGTTGCACAATCTACAGAGAGGTGGCGTCCTTTCATTAACAGAGCAGCTTTCTGGGCGTACAGCTGTGCAATTCATCTTGCCATCTGAAAGACTGGAGCAAAGAGAAGCCGTGGTGCCCTTTTCGATGTTTGGACTGTGCGACTTGAGAAGAACAACATTCATATATACATTTAATATTTTTCTTGTGAATTATCAAGGAATGATAAAAGGGGGAATTGTGAAGGAAAAATTTAATCATAGAAGAAGATTTATGTTTAAGGTTATACAGAAGTCAACATCTGTCTCTGTTATTCAAAAACACCTCTTATCATGGGGTCACGGGACACCAGTTTAGAGACTCTCTCGGGCCTTAGGTGCCACTGACTAAATCACACACAGCCAGTGTCACATTGTTTAGATCTTCACACACACACACACATCAAACCTACATCGACCTCATAAAATGTATGCCAACCACACCTGCTATTCTCATGCAGGGTCGTAAAACCACTTGAGGCCTTGACACAAACACTGATAAGGGAAGACGGAGGGGGGATCATTGTGTCCCTTGCTTTCTTTTCATTAGTTACAGAAGGGTGGGGGGAAAGGCATTTGTTTTTCTTTTCTTCTGTACGGAAAAACACTGTGACACTGAGGAGTATAAAGGTTTGGACCTTCTTTTGTTTCCTCAGTTCACACTCGATGCAGGCATTATCTGGTTGTATTGACTGTGGATTCATTCTTGCAAGAATTAAATCTTTATAAAGACTCAATTGGCTAAGGTTTGTCTCTTATTCAGAAATGCAACGGAGTTAACGTTATTTTGCCGCAACAATTGAATTCATTGCAAAGTAATTTTTAATAAAAGTATTATTAAATGTTTAAGAGTTCTTCTACACAGAATCTAACATGAGGTCTTTGTTCAGTGTTTAAATAATTTATCTTATGCACACAGTCCTGAATTTAATGTGCAATCTAAGAAAAATTGTAACGTGAGTAAAATGGGACACAATATAATTTTTTTTGACGAACTAAACCTACTAATTATACTACTTTTATCTTTGTAATCTGTTATTTGATTTAGTACATTTGTAAAGTTGTAAATAATAAATTCCACTGTGTGATTATATTATGCTAGCATTCTGTAACTTATAACTAACTAGTGCATGGTACTTTTGCAGTACAATTTTCCCTGAAACTGCAGCACCCAGGGTAAACAACGTATAGGTTATTTGAGAACAGTGTATCATTACATACTGCATACTATTTCACACAGACACCACTGCTGCTTTCCTGCATTTTAAGTATTTTTATTATGTACTCTATTATGGAAGCTTTATTTTAACTATTTGTGTGACTATTTAAGTGCTGCATAACAACACTTGTTTACTTAAATTTTGTGTGTTTCTCTTGGGCTGGTGTTCACTGTAGACTTGTTACTACTAGACTCCCTCTACAAACATTTTATCTCTCTTCTCTAAATGCCATAGACATTGAGATGGACAAGTCCCACAATATTTGAAAGTCTTACACTTCAAAACACAGTGCTCTGTAGGCCTTATTCACAGCAGCACCATCTTTGATTTTTAACGAGAATGAAAGTGAGGCTGTGAGGATAGACATCTCATCAGTTGGTTGAACTATTATTTAATGCATTTTTGGATTGTTCTGCTGATGAAACACTGCAAAAATATATTTCCAAGAAGTTTTAGTAGACAAAAAACTCCAGATAACATGAGCTGTGGAAAGTGATAAGTGATTTATGAGCTTTATACAGTTTTTTACAGCGGATGCTATTGAAAACATCGTAAGTCTTACCCTCACAGCCTTGCTTTCATACCTGTCATGGTGCTGCTCTGAATAAGGCCTATGGTGTTGGGGTGAAAAAAACGGTTTAAAAGCTGAATTTTTAATCTGGTCTGCCTTAGTGGTCTAACAGCGCTTACCAATGTCAAAACGTTTGAGATGTATCTCATACTATCCTATGCATTAAGTATCACTTTTATGATGATGACACAGATATTCTGTATGTCTATATTCTATACTCTATATTCATTGTAAACATTGTCAAAGTGAGGCTGTCTCATTGCGCACTAAATATATTTCTAAGATAAAATCGTGGATGGCTAATAATTTTTAAAGGTGTCATGAATTGAGAAATCAACTTTTCATCCAGACTTTGATATATAAAAGTTAATTGTGATATAAGAATATCCTGTAAGTGTCGGAGGGGAAAACTTCCTTCTTAGTCAAAGAAAAGCTTTTATTGATACCAGGCCCAGCAAACGCTCAATCTCAGAATGCTATGGCTCACCAAGCCATGACATTAGTGTGTGGTGAAATGCCGCCTCAACAGAAGAAGTACGCCTGATTCTGTAGCCCCACCGACACGACTCACTAAACGGATTGGGTTTCGAGCAATAAACATGCCTAAGATAGAAAGATATTGCGCTGTGCTTGGTTGTGGAAGAACACAGTCGCTGCAAAAGCTTCCTTCAGATTCTAATATTATGAATGCATGGTTGAACTTTATTTTTTAATGAAGCTCCAGCTCATGTAGGGAAGACATTGTGCATTTGTTCCTTCATTTCACCACAAATTTGTTTGTAAACAAGAGACTGGATTACCAAAACATAAGCCTGTCAGCAGGCGGTGAATCTTAAATAGTGAAATAATATTCCTTTCTTGATGTGTGTTGTTCATTCTCTTGACTTGATAATTGAAGGAAAAATACAATCGCGGAAGTTTTGATAATGCTGGTTTGTCTGACTCTGCAGTCAGGCTTGTGCATGTGTGTTGGTGATGCACAGTTTGCAGTTATATCCACCGATCGGGCAGGCCAAGTAATAAAAAATAACATTCCAATTAATTGTTGGTGGATGAGAGATAAATCATGTTTGTTTGATAAAAACATATTGCGAGCCCTGTGGGCGAATCATCATTCTGGTTGCCTTTTCCCACACGCTTTTAAAACAATTCCTCATGTGTAATCAAAGCTTATCCAATCATAGCAGTGGGTGTTTACTTCTAAGTCTTTAGGGCAGCACACCTATAAAAAATGAATGTTCCATGAGAGAGGCTTTTATTTTTATATACTGTTGTCTGAGGTCAACTAATGACCTCAGACAACAGTGTAAAAAAGAGCCAGTTCATGACCCTTTAAAACTCATGCTTTATTGGTTCTCCTAATCAGCTCCATAAAGCTGGCCAAAGACATTTTAAAGTTTCAAAATAAATTAAGGTATAGGAGTGAGCACCTTATGTACAAAATATTGTAAAGACTTATTTTTTAATCTTGGAGGTATTGCAAAATTGTGTCCCATGTAATACCTTTTAGTTGCAGAAAAGCTAATGAATGTATTTGTTTCTTCTCATATTGATTATTGTAATGCACTTCTTACTAGAATTTTGAAAGCTATAAATTATGCATTTAGAATTTTAACTTGGACAAGAGGTCATATTACTCCAATTTTAAAATAATTTGCACTGGGTAGCTACCAGTTAAATTCAGAGATGATTTTAAAGTTCTTAAAATGCTCACATACAAAGCACTTCACGGACTGGCTCTGGGGTATTTCCTTTTACCAACATATATTCCTAAACAAAGTCGTCACGCTTCTCAGCATGGTCTTTTGGATGTCCATGAAATATGGTTATGTTCCATGGGTGATGGAGCTGTTTCTATAGCTGCTCGCCTGCTCCCATTTCACGAGTTACATATAATTTGTAGAGAGTTAATTGAATTGCGTATTTGGCGTGCTGTCCGGGGGGGAGGGCTTCGAGCTCGGACTTCGGCCACGCACCCAGAGTACCCCCCGTATGTAAGTGGTTTAGAACTAAAAGATAGAGCAAGATGTGGAGAAGGGGTGGTGGAGGGATGCTGAAAAACTGTCAAGAAAATGAAGGTAGGACGGCTGCGTATATACACCTCTTTGTTGATTAGCTGAGTACTCTCCACCAGTGTCAATTATCTGACATGTTCCTCCCGAACCTCGTTTAGTGAAACAGCATGTTGTGGAACCAACTTCCAGTTTAAATGTGGGAAGCACAGTCTCTTGGAATGTTTTAAACTTAGCTTACTGTTGATTGTGGCAACATTGTTGATTTCTTGTTGCTTTAATACTCTAATGTATTATTGTTGATTTATTTTGTATTTTTACTTTTTAAAGCACTTTGAGAAGCTCATTTAAAGTCATTACAGAAAATAAATGTATTATTATTAAATGTTTACCCTTTTATATATATTTGTCTAATCATTCATTTATTTTTTTTTTGCTAACAAATGTTATTTCAATTTAGACAGATGAAAAGTGCGATGCAGTGGACTGAATTACAAATACTTCAGATTTTGGAGTGAAACTGTTATTTGGTGGTGTCATTGGAAGATACAATAATGGAGCCACACAAATTATGATTAAATATTTTTATTTGAACACTGTGTAAATTGTAATCACACATGAGACATTTTTACAATTGTTTTATAATATCTAAACATTAAGCCAGACAATCCTGATCATTTGTTATAGAGTTTCTTTCATACAATCATTAAACACAGAAGGACAAAGACCTGTATTTATTTCCTCTGTTTCACATTTCTTTCCAAAATTGTATTCACCTTGCGTCGTTTGTACAGTTCTTTTATGGATTGCATGACCTCCTCTGTCTTTAGAGTGTATATGATTGGATTCAGCATAGGTGGTATTATTTGTGTTAGGGAATTGTTAATTATTCGGGAGTTTGGATCAATAGATGTTGAGATGGATTTAACATTTACACTTAAAATTGGGAGATAAAAAATTGCCACTAACACAAGATGTGAGGTGCAGGTTTTCATGGCTTTGATGCGATCAACACCATGGGCGATCTTAAACAATGCTCCAGCAATGCAACAATATGTGAGGGTTATCAGTAACACCGGCATGCAAATCAGGAGACCAAAACAAATATATGCCAAGAGATAATTTATGAAATTACTATTACAGGAAAGGCTGATGATAGGGCCGTGATCACAGAAATAACTGTCGACCACAGTAGATCTACAAAAAGAGAGTCTGTTGACTAAACCCACAAGTACAGCAAATAGAGTCACAGAAAAAATCCACATACTGCCTATGATAAGTGACATGGATGTTTTGGTAATAACTGCATGGTACTTTAGAGGAAAACAAATAGCAACCAGTCTGTCATAAGCCAAGGCAAGTAGTGTCAAAGACTGCACATTCATGAAATGAAACACAAAAAACATATTCATCAAGCATGCTTCATATGAAATCTCCTGGTGCTCAAATAAAAACATGTCTATGAGTTTTGGAACCAAACCTGAGCTTCCACACAGATCAGAAAGGGCAAGATTTAAGACAGCAATGTATTTGGCTGTGTGAAGTCTGCGGGCCAAATAAATGATACACATGATAAATGAATTCCCTAAAACAGTCACAGCATATACAAAACACAAGAACACATAGTAATATTTTGCATGTGGGATATTAGAAAAGCCATTGATGAAAAATGTTGCAGGACGAACAAAGGTCACATTTGCAGAGGAGTTTGACTGCATGGAGGTTGAATTGCTTGTTGTCTGGAATGCTGTGTTACCTGTGATAAATAACTGTTTTTAGATATGCACTCATTAACAGAACTTCAAAATAATGATTTCAATGAATTTGTCAGTATTGCTTGGCACCACAGTTTATGGAATAACCCTTGTCTTTATAGACCAGCCTTCCTAAACATTTGTTTTGTTTGTTTTTTTGTTTATGAATTATAAATACAGTGTCGCTTACCAGAGTCTCAACATTACAATATAAATGAATATGGGACGAATTTTTATATTTAGTCAATCAGACTGGCACAATATATAAGATGCTGCACTTACAATTTATGCTTCAAGTAACACAAAACAAATACTGTTTTACATTTTTTGTTTCAAATTCTATAATATACTATATATTGTTTAATTTATTGATAAGTATTCAAAATGTACAGATGAAATGAATTCCATAAAAAAAAGAAAAAAAAAAGAACACAGCTTCTATTACTATAACTGGAACACAGTTGGTATTCTAGATGAAAACGTTATACTTTTTTTGGATAAGACTTTTCACAGACGCCATAAACTCTTTGTCATAAATGTGTAGATTATTGGGTTAAGCATTGGAGGAAGTGCAGAGGTCAGAGAAAGAATCATTATTAGAGTGTTGATGCTTATAAGGACCTGAAAGACATATGTTATGCAGATGGGCACATAAAATACAGCCACTAATATTAAATGAGCAGTGCATGTCTTTGTGGCTCTTTGATGGCCTTGTGGGTTGTGCTGAACAATGTCACAGCTATGCATGTATATGAAAAAATAATACAAAATACTGGAAGCACGATGATCACCTGAAACAGAACACTCATGATGACACAGCTTGGGAAAACAGACCCGTTGTCAAATAAATGGATGATTATAATGCTATTTCTGCAGAAATAAAGTCTAGTCATGAAAACTGCTGCAGTTATTGTTTGCATCAGTGCCAGTATCCATGAAGCAACAATCATAAAAGGCATTGATCTATGGGTCACAATCATATGATACCTCAGTGGTAAACAAATAGCTACTAATCTGTCAAAAGACAGAACAGTGAGAGTTAGTGACCGCACTGAAACAAATAACATATTGGAGAACATGTTGGACATGCACAATCCATACGAGATCAACTGATTCCCAAACAGAAATGCATCCAGTAGCTGAGGGATTACAGCGATACTCTCACAAATGTCTGTCAGTGATAAATTAAAGACAACAATATATTTAGGAGTGTGAAGATTTCTGTCTGTAATGATAACAAACATGAGGCAGGAGTTTCCTAGAAAAGAAATAAAGTAGGCAATAAACAGGAATATATAATAGTGTCTCATGTGAGGTATACCAGAAAGTCCAGCAGACAGGAAGGAAACATTCCTGTTTTCAGTGACCTCTTGAATCATTGTTCAAATGCTTTTTTCATCCTGTCTGGGCAGAAAAGCAGCATAATAATTATAGTAAAACAAAAATGAATGAATGAGATACAAAGAATCAATACTGAATATGATATACTCACAGTTAGTAAGTATATACTTCCCAGGCTGCAGACTTCTCCTAATGCATTATATATACTGAATAAAGAAGTGTCAGTCTCTTCAGCCAATCACTGACTGTGACAGTCTCCAGCAATGCCACACCTCTAGTGTTTTCATCAAGCCAATCAAAGCACAGGGGTGACAGTAATGACAATAGTTAATGTATCCTCTTATTTCTCCTGGATGTATTGGCATTATTTCTTGGCCCATATCTTTAGCTATAAATGTAAACACTGATGAACACCCAACTATAAAAGGATATTTGCTTAACAACCAATGAATATCTGGGTATTTTGTGTGGCTTCAGAAGTCTTGACATTTAAAATAAGAGTCATATGGATTGCTTAATGATACTTATATATTTTTTTTTTTTTTATTTCGGCAGGCTTAGTTACAATGCTTCTGTTGCTATTATTAGTTTGAAATAATAATACAAAAAGAGTAATGAGGTTTCCACATCAGTCAATTTGCTAAACAAATTTCCCACAGTAAATCACAATTAAGCTCCATTATCCATGGACACAGTTGGCTATGTCACTAGAGGGCAGACTAGACTTTTTTTAATCAACCTAATGAATGCAGCTTCATTAATTTTCCATGTCCTTTTAATAGCTCCTGAGCTCCTGTGAGAATTCCTTGAGCCTATATTTTACTTAATATATAGATACTGCCGTCTAGGCCGCTTTCCATGTAGGACTACATTTTATTGTAAGCCTTCATGGAAAACAATTTTCAAACATTAAATGTTTGGGCTTTTTTTTATTTATCTTTTTAACCTAACTGTGAAAAAATGATGTATTGGTTTATGTCAAGTTGTCATAACAAAGACATCTCAAATAAGGTCATCTTTGCATTAAAAATGACATAATTGAGCGAATGACACTTAATGATAGTTGTCATAAACATGCATAAAACTCCTTCATATATTCATGACATGTGTCATGTCAGTCTTACACACGCCCTTTCAAGTAAAGTGTTACCGTTCAGGATCTCAACCCCACAAGGTTGTCAAAGAGCCACAAAGACATGCACTGCTCATTTAATATTAGTGGCTGCATTTTATGTGCCAACCTGCATAACATATATCTTTCAGGGTTGGATTTCCCAAAACCTAACACTACGTCGTTCTTAAGTTATACCTTAGGTGTACCTTTAAGTTAATATGTGTTTCCCGAAAACAATCTTAGTTAAGTTCTGTAAGTCATACTTTTGTAAGGTTGGTCCGGACCACTCTTAGCTATACCTTATCACTATTGACAGTTCATTACACTAGTGGCCACCACTGTGCAAAAAGCTTCCTTACATGTCAGTCTATACAAATATATTTCTGAAGTTGTAATATAGCTACACCAGTGTTCAATTAGGCTAATTTAATTGTTTGTTAATTAAATGCAACGAATAAAATTGTCATTACACTAATGGTTGTTAGTTTTTTAATTATATGGTACATAAGCTGGCAAACCATTAGACAGTAAAGGCATAGTCTATTTAAAAGGAATGATTGTGGAGGGAAGTTTGGTCAAACTATGGCAGCGATACAGTGAATAGTTGTGCTAAGTCAAAGATGGCGCTTGTTATGGGAGAGACACGGAGGCAGGAGTAAAAGCAGTAAGAGATGTTTATTGTGAACAATCAGCAGAGTTAGCAATGAGGTTGTGTAGAATGGAATAGACTTAGAGGATACGGAATGAAATACTGTCCTTTGTAGAATGGTGGTTGTAGAGAAGATGCGGCGTAGGAGGCAGACAAAGGGAACACTCACACACACAGGAAGGTTGGAACACGGGGAGAGATGGAGACAATGGAGACGATGGAGACGATGGAGGCTGGTAAGTATAGTGAATGGAGTCCTTGAGGTAAGCATACAAACAGTGTTGTGCAAACGAGACCGGACAGTGAGTGTGTGTGAGTGTGGGTGGTTTATAGTCCAAAGTGATTGATGGATTGAGTGGCTGCAGGTGGCGGTGATCAGAAGGCTGGTGATAGGGATCGTGGGTAATGTAGTGTGGTGGAACCTGACGTTTCTGTGACAGTACCCCTCCCACGGCCCGCTCCTAAGGGCCGAGGACCCCGACGTCGTGGTGGTCGTCCTCTAGGGCGTGGGGAAGGTCTGTCCGGGTGGATGGCATGGAATGTCTCTAGTAGATTACCAGTCCACCAGGTACTCGAGCTGACCACCACGGCGCCGGGAGTCCAGGATTTCACGAACAACCTAGGCAGTTCCATCATCTAGGAGGAGTGGAAGGGGGGACTCGACGGCTGCCACGTCAGGTTCTGTGCAGGGAAGAACAGAGGGATGGTGAGGCTTTAACAGGGAAACGTGAAATGTGGGGTGAATTCTTTTGTATTGTGCGGGGATTTGAAGACGATAGGTGACCGGGTTGATCTGTTGGACGATTGTGAACGGGCCAATGAAGCGGGGACTCAGCTTCTTGCAGGGCAGATGCATCTTGATGTCTCTGGTGGACAGCCAGACCTTCTGTCCCGGTTGGTAATTGGGAGCGCCAAAGGTCGGCTGTCATCTTGCGTCTGCGCAGGGCTCTCTGCAGTTGATGGTGAGCTGAGTCCCAAACACTCTCACTCTCCCGGAACCAGTAGTCGACCGCTGGAACATTGGAGGATTCCCATCCCAGGAACAGTGGAGGTTGGTAGCCCAGTACGCACTGGAATGGAGTTAATCCAGTTGTGGCTTGTTGGAGGGAATTTTGTGCGTACTCGGCCCAGCCCAGATACTGGTTCCAGGAGTCCTGGTGGCCGTGACAGAAGTGCGCGAGAGCGGCCAATCTCCTGAATTTTCCTTTCTGTCTGCCCGTTCGACTGAGGTGGTAGCGGAGGATAGACTGGCGGTCACACCCAGGAGGAGAGAATGCCTTCCAGACCTGAGAGATTAATTGAGGTCCTCTGTCAGAGACAATATCTTCAGGTATTCCAAAATAACGGAAGACATGGTTAAAAATTAGTTCAGCCGTAGTCATGGCTGTAGGTAGACCTTCCAGAGGTATAAGGCGACAGGCTTTGGAGAAACTATCCACCACTACCAGAATGCATGTGTGACGGTCAGACTCAGGGAGATCTGTGACGAAATGGTTTGACCAGGGTCTCTCAGGAACGGGCAGAGGAAGTAGCTTGCCGGTGGGAAGATGGCGTGGGGTTTTGGAGATGGCACAATCCCTGCAGCCCTGCACGTACCTCCTGACGTCGTTGGCCATATTGGGCCACCAGAAGCACTGTTTGAGCAGTGAGAGGGTCTCATTGACCCCCGGGTGACCAGTGCCAAGTGAAGAGTGAACTGAGTGCAGGAGTGGAGTGCGTCGTGCCCGTGAGATGTATTGCAAGCCCTGGGGGCAACCTGGCAGAGTAGGAGCGGAGGCATTGGAGGAGGGAATGGTCTCTGCTGACCATTAAATAGGAGTTACGAAGATTGGCTCTGGAAGTATTGTTTCTGGAGCTTTGTTCTTTTCTTCGGGAGCATGAAGACGGGATAAAGCGTCAGCTTTCACATTCTTTGATCCAGGACGATAGGAGATTGAGAAGTTGAATCTGGAGAAGAACATTGCCCATCGAGCTTGGCGAGGATTGAGTCGCTTAGCAGCTTTCAGGTACTCTAGGATCTTGTGGTCTGTGAGAACTTGGAATGGGTGTTTGGCTCCCTCCAACCAATGCCTCCACTCTTCCAAAGCAAGCTTGACTGCCAGGAGTTCTCGGTCACCGATGTCGTAGTTGACCACCGCCGGGTTGAGCTTGCGGGAGAAGAAGGCACATGAATGGAGTCTACTTGGTGTCCCCTGCTGCTGTGAGAGAACCGCTCCCACTCCTGTGGTGGAGGCGTCCACCTCTACGATGAATGGCCTCTCTGGGTCTGGGTGGAGGAGGAGGGGAGCGGTGGTGAAGGCTTTCCTCAGTGTGTCGAAGGCGTTGGTTGCAGACTGGGACCAGGACAGAGATTTGGGTTGTTTACGGAGAAGGTTGGTAAGTGGACTGACAATGGTGCTGTAATTCTTTATGAAGCGACGATAGAAGTTGGAAAATCCGAGGAAACGTTGGAGTTCTTTGATGGTAGTGGGAGTGGGCCAGGTCTGTATGGCCGAGACCTTCCCCTCGTCCATTCGGATGCCACTGTGATCGATATGGTATCCCAGAAATTGGACAGAGGGATGGTGGAAAGAGCACTTCTCTGCTTTGAGGAACAGGTGGAACTCTCGTAAGCACTGGAGGACCTCCGCAACGTGTTGGCGATGTCGGCCAAGCTCCGGGAGTAGATGAGGATGTCATCAATGTACACTAGAACGAACCTGTGAAGGAACTCCCGAAGTACCTCATGGATGAAATCCTGGAATACGGAGGGGGTGTTGACAAGTCCATAGGGCATGACCAAGTACTCATAGTGGCCGGTGGGCGTGACAAAGGCGGTCTTCCACTCGTCCCCCTCGCGTATCCGGATGAGGCTGTACGCGCTGCGGAGGTCCAGCTTGGTGAACACAGTGGCACCACCGAGATATTCTAGGGCCGCTGGGATGAGGGGAAGTGGTTAGCGAAACCACGTCAGCGGTGGACTCCTCCAGAACCAGCAGATGGAGGCTCTCCACATGAAGACTCCCTACTTGTAGTTAAAGAGGTCCCACACATCGACGGATCATACTGCAGCTTAAGGGTTTGCCCCTGATTGACTGAACTTGGTAGACGGCTGGAGACGGCAAAGTCTTGAGCTTGAGGTGTCGACAGAGGGATCCGGAGATAAAGTTTCCTGCTGACCCAGAATCGAGGAGCGCCACCACTGGAATGGAAATGTCAGCACCAGTAAGGTTCACTATCGTTGTGAATGGTTTCATCTGAAGAATGGAAGGAATGATAGCACTCACCCTGGGACGAGGAGGACGAGTTGGGCATGCGGAGATAACATGCCCAGGCGATCCACAGTATAAGCACAGATTCTGGGTCAGCCTTCTCTGTCTCTCAGAATAGATCAAACGTGAAGTATCCACTTGCATAGGTTCGGGGGCTGGTTCTGGAGAGCTGACGGGTTCTGATCGACGGAGGAGGTTGTTTAAGGATGGCTGGCCCTGGTGCTCTAGGAGACACGACTGCATACAAGAACCCACACCTCATGAGGGCTTATTCATTCCATCCACTGGTGGCGGCTATCGTTCTGAACTGCAAGGCATAATCGTTAACAGTCTTATTTCTCTGTCTTAGATTGTAAAGTTTCTCACCGATAGAAGAATCCGCCAGGGGTTTTCCAAAGACTTCCCGGAAGTGAGATACGAACGCCGGGTAGGATTTCACAAACGATCCTTGTTGAGTCCAGAGAGGATCAGCCCAATGAAGGGCCTTACCTTGTAGTTGGGAAACAATGAACGCAATTTTTGCCGTGTCGGTGGGGTAGAGCTGCGGTTGCATCTCCAGGACCAGTTCACATTGTAGGAGGAAGCCGCTGCAATCCTCCGCCGATCCTGAGTAGGGCGCCGTTTGGCCATGGGACTGGCAGTGAATGCCGGTGAGGGAGTGATGGGCGGTAATGCGGAAGCAGCAGCGGTGGTGGTGAATAATGTCGTCGGGGATTGAGCAAAGCGTCAACGAGTTCCTGGAAGGGATCGGTTTGACTCATGTTGATGTTATGCTGTTATGGTCCAGTCTTCTGTTACGGGAGAGACACGGAGGCAGGAGTAAAAGCAGTAAGAGATGTTTATTGTGAACAATCAGCATAGTTAGCAATGAGGTTGTGTAGAATGGAATAGACTTCGAGGATACGGAATGAAATACTGTCCTTTGTAGAATGGTGGTTGCAGAGAAGATGCGGCGTAGGAGGCAGACGACGAGAACACTCACACACACAGGAAGGTTGGAACACGGGAGCAATGGAGACGATGGAGGCAGGTAAGTATAGCGAATGGAGTCCTTGAGGTAACATTGTTGTGCGAACGAGACCAGACAGTGAGTGTGTGTGAGTGTGGGTGCTTTATAAGTACATAACATAACACAAAACAACATTAACTATAAACTGAACATACCGGGAGATCACAGGAAGGGGGAGACGTAGACAGAACAACGATCCGACAAGGACTGACAAACACAAGGAGTATATAAAGGGGAGAAATCAAACTGGGAATGAGGGAACACAGGTGGGGCAAATTAAACCAATAATGAGATAACAAGGGGGTGGGATCTACAGAGACACGAGCACATGGCCCAAAATAACAAAACACCACATGTGCAACACGAGACAGGACATTCAAAATAAATTTAGCCTGCCACGGCAGCAAATTCAGCAGCTTTTAGATTGTTGGTCCGACTTTGTCAAGACAAACCCGAAGGAGCTCAGCCCGAAACTTCTCTTTTCTCTGCTATAGTAGCTGTTGATTATGTTTATTTAGTAGGTCATCCAATAACAGAAATTAGTGATTTACACCAATACTGTGATGCGGGTGATTAACCCTGCTTGTGGAGTAAATTAAGGCTGTGGAAAATATATTATGATAATATAAATGGCACATGCCACTTAGTGTAGTGAGTTGATTCAGTGAAAAAATTCTGCTGTGATTTTACAGTAAATTACTGGCTACTCAAAACATTAGCATTACTTTCACAGTGATTTACAGTAAAAAATATATATAAATTACAGTAAAATTACAGTTGTATACAGTGATTCCACAGTTAATGATATCACATCATTACTGTAATTTCACAGTGCATAACTGTTTAAATACAGTTATCAGCTGTAAATTGTACAGTAATTTATTTTTCAGCTATAAAATGAATGTAGCTAGTAGGCAGTAATTAACTGTAAACTTACAATTAAATACAGTAATGCAATATGATGACAGACTAGTAGTAAAAAAAAGAGATTAAACAATACTTTCCACAATTGATTTATTTTTACAATTGATACAATAAAATCAAACAAACATGTTGCATAATGTTAGGACTACATCCCAAAGTCTAACAAAAATTTAAATGTTCCAAGCATGGAACAAAGCTTGGAAAAATGATTGATACATTCTGGCAAACCCAGAAGGATGAGACAGATTAAAGGGTTAGTTCACCCAAAAATGAAAATTCTGTAATTAATTACTTACCCTCATGTCGTTCGACACCCGTAAGACCTCCGTTCATCTTCGGAACGCAAATTAAGATATTTTAGTTGAAATCCGATGGCTCAGAAAGGCCTCCATTGACACCAATTTTCTCTCTCAAGACCCATAAAAGGTACTAAAGACGTCGTTACAAAGTCCATCTCACTACAGTGGCTCTGCAATCATTGTATGAAGCGACAAGAATAGTTTTTGTGTGCAAAAAAAACCACAACTAAAAAACGACTTATAGTGATGACCGATTTCAAAACAAAGCTTTGAACTGTTGTGAATCAGCGTATTGATGGATCGCCAATGTCAAATGATTTCCGGATCATAACCATTCAAAACTTTGTTTTGAAATCGGCCCATCACTATACAAGTCATTATTTTATTTATTTTTTTGCGCACAAAAACTATTCTTGTTGCTTCATAAAATTATTGTATAATCACTGCAGTGAGATGGGCTTTGTAACGACGTCTTTTGTGCCTTTGTGTCTTATGTGTCTTGAGAGAGGAAATTACATTGGTGTCAATGGAGGCCTTTCTGAGCCATCGAATCAAAACAAAAATATCTTCATTTGTGTTCTTAAGATGAACGAAGTTCTTACGTGTGTCGAACGACATTAGGGTAAGTAATTAATAACAGAATTTACATTTTTGGGTGAACTAACCCTTTAAAGGCACAATATGTAGGATTGAACAATGTTATGTATGGATTGATTGATACAATGTACTCTTTAAGTGCGAGAGCGGGCAGGAGTCGCCAATGAGATATCAGTCCAACATATTCAGTGGCGATATGGCAGGTGAAAATGGAGAGAGCCAACAATGGAAAAAAGAAAAGAAAACTAAACGAAAACACAGGACAGGACAGGAACAATTAACAGCAACCCGAGCCTCAACACACAGGTTTTATGCGAGTACATACACAACACAAAATCTGCTAATGTTGCCATCCATCAAAATCTTTTCGCAGCAGAGAACAAACTTGAGAAAGATACCAAAGAAAAGGATAAAGTAAATGCAAAAGTAGCCTATATTTGAAGTGACATTACAGAAAATGTTGAATAATATTTCAGAAATTATCTTTTCGTGCCTTGCGTTGTCTTTGAATTGAAATTCACAGGAATTAATAAAAAAGAATGACCCTGATTTTTTTCCCCCAGATAAGTTATAACGTTACGAAGATCGACATTTCACACTGTTGGACTCGGCATCAATTCATCGAGTCTGCGTGTTTGTTGAATGAGGAGAGCAGGAACAAAATATAGTTTAACTCTTTTAATGATTAAGTAAGTCAAATGAAGATAGCATTCAGAGCTCTGGGTCACAACTGTCCCTGATTTACACAATGCTTATGCAAGGTTTGTCCAGGCAGTCTGACAAACTTGCCTTTCCTGACCCAATATTTATACACAAAAAATACATAAGTTGTCTTTCTTTGGGAGTCTGGTCAGCTGTGCTTCATTTGCAACATCACCCCTCCAATTTCCTGGACAAAAGACTACTTTTTTGTTAACAGACACAAAGGCACTCTGAAAGTATAGCAAAATGCATAGCAAAACACTTTCTCATATGGATCTGTTATACCTACCACAACCTCTGGCTGTTGCTCTGGTGACTCTTATGTCCAACAGAAAGTACATACAGTCTTAAAGCAAAATCATTTCATAAGCTAACATTATCTTAAATTTACTATTGTTAATAATTAATTTCTACAAGCGTTGTTAGCAATAATGCACAAACAAATATTTTATTCTCAACAACACACAAGGATAATGCAAAATGGATGACATCCCAGCTAGAATTATAAGAATGTTATAAGAATGTTCTGAGAACATTACCTACATTGTTCTATAAATGTTTTCAGCGGGTAGTTTTATTTTTGTTCCCAGAATGTTCTTCTAAAAGTTAGGATAACATTCTTTAAAAACATTCTAAAAATGTTTAGTGGTAACATTCTAATAACATACCCACTAAGCAAAGTTTCAGCGTCTTTGACCCTAGAGGCGAACGTTGAAAAGACGTCCACTGAGGAGCCAGAATGAAAGTTTTTATGACATCTGTTTTGGACGTGATCTGCACGTCCGATATAGACGTTCATGGAACCTCAAGGTTAAATAGTTCAAATGTGCTCATTGTGGACATATATTCCTTTTGTAATTGCAAATCAACTCACAGACAGTGTGTGTTTGTCCAAAATCTTGAAAATAAAAGAAACTTAGCTCACACCTTTAGACACTTAAGGCAACTTAGCATCTGTAATTCACACATCTTTGGATCATGAGAGAAACCAGACCTGAAGGAAAGACTCTCTGGCACAGGACTCAATCCAGGATCTTCTTGCTGTGAGGAGCCAGTGTTTCCCACTCATACACTGGTGCTGCCCTTAATCACAGATATAAGAGACACTTTGACTATTTCTGTCAGACGTCTACAGAAAATTAACAGAGGTTGATGATTTATGGTTCATTTGAAGTCACCATTGTGGTGGGAAGCGTTTGCTTTAGTTGGGCTCTTGGTCCCTGTAGTTGTGTTAGTTTTTCTTTGGCTGCTGTAACTGTGTCTGTGAAGCACAATAGTTGTGGCTGAGCAAGCAATGATGACGTCATATATGCTAATTGACGCATGACGTCATCTAGCGACATTTAGTGACTTTTTGGACAGGCTTTAGCTACTTTCCTTGAAAAATAGTTGGCAACACTGATTTTCTTGCGTTTTATTTTAAGTGTGCTGTTGCTTTAATATAGATGTGTGTGTATGATTGTAACACGATTCTTCTCTGCCACTGTAAACTTATTAAACATATTTACACTTAAATCACAACTAAAGTAGGGCTTATAGCATACACTGCATATAAATGGGGTTTTAATGCATTAGTCATCATTTAACACTTATTTATTCACTCTTAATTTGAACACTTAAGCATGAACAAATAACCTTAAACATTATTTAACTTTAAATATACTACAGCTTAATGATATTAATTATGTATTTTTTAAGATATGATTTTAGTGCATTGTTAATTTGTTACAATGAGAATTTTGAGCATAAAGTTTAAAATATACAACAAATATATTTTAATGTTCAAATAAGTACACTTTACAAAAGTACACAAAACTTTCATTTAAAGTATATTTTTCTAAAATATATTTATTTTTGAAAATATACTAAAATACAATTATTTTAAAGTGTGTTAAAAATTGTATCATGAAAACATATTTAAAGAAGGTACATTTTTTGTTAGTATATTACCAATATACTATTGGAAAAGAGAATATATTTGAAATACAATAAAGTATACTTTTTTTCACCAGGGAAGTTATACCTTTAGAGTCTTTGTAGCGCGCTAAGAGACAACGTTATCGGGAAATGCAGCGCAGGTCCTTGTAAGCATCAACACCACATTAAATATTCTTCCTCTGACCTTTGCGCTATTTTCATTTATACCCTTTTGCATGGAGATGTGAAATGAAAATTCTGTCATAATGTACGAATGACATGAAGGTGAGAAAATTATGTCTTTCTTCTAGTCCCATTCACTTCCAATCACCTTTCCATTTATTATAACTTAGTTGAGGGGCTGCCTTTATATAATAATATATATTATGATATTTTGTGTTGCAGGAATAAAAAGAGTGTCAAATGGCTTTGGTACAACATGAGAATGAGAAAATTATTATTATTATTATTTTTATTATTATTATTATTTAACTATCATTATATACCATCATCAAATCCGCATGAGCATGGCACTGCAAGCTTTGTTGTACTACAAACAAACATTGCAATAATTTTTTACAAAACAAAATTAAGTGAATTTATTACGTTAGTTATATATTTGTTTATTTTTTTGCCTGCTTACAACACAATTTCTAAATTCTGTGACTTTTTATTACACATGAAAAGACTGAGATAATTTTTTACACACAGTTCAGTCAATTTTGTTAAATTAGATATTTGTTAAATGCTCTCAGTCTACATTATATCCAATCAGATATTCATAGTCAACACACAAGTACAGATTCATTCATGCAAATGAACAAAATCAACTAACAGCAACCTATTTATCACTCTTTGTGTTTAACCTTTATTTCTGTATAGTATTCACCTTGCTTTGTTTGTACAGTTGTTTTATAGATTGCATGACCTCCTCTGTCTTTAGAGTGTATATGATGGGATTCAGCATAGGTGGTATTATCTGAGTTAAGGAATTGTTAATTATCCGAGCGTTTGGATGGATAAATGTTGTTAAAGCTGCAATATTAGTACCTATAAGTGGGACATAAAAAATTGCCACCAACATAAAATGTGAGGTGCAGGTTTTCATGGCTTTAATCCGTTCAGCACCATGAGCAATCTTAAGCAGAGCCAGAGCAATGCAGAAATATGAGATGATTATTAATATCAGTGGTATACATACCAGAAGACCAACGCAAATATTTGCCATGATACTATTTATGGTATTATCATTACAAGCTAGTTTATAGATAGGGCCGTGATCACAAAAATAACTATTGACTACAACTGAACTACAAATAGAGAGTCTTGTTATCAAACTCACCATTAAAACAATAAAAGTCACAGAAAAAGTCCACATAACCCCTATGATCAGAAACATGTTTTTTTTAGTTACAATTGCATGATACCGTAAAGGAAAACAAATTGCAATTAGTCTGTCATAAGCCAATATAAGTAGTGTTAAAGACTGCAGATTCATGAAATGATACACAAAAAACATATTCATCAAGCATGCTTCATATGAAATCTCCTGTTGCTCTAATAAAAACATGTCAATGAGTTTTGGAACCAAAGCCGAGCTTCCACACAGATCAGTTAGTGCCAGATGGAAAACAGCAATGTATTTGGCTGTGTGAAGTCTGCGGGTCAAATAAATGATACACATGATTAATAAATTCCCTAAAATAGTCACAACATACACAAAAGCCAAGAACACATAGTAATATTTTGCATATGGCATATTAGAAAAGCCATTGATGAAAAATGTTGCAGGACGAACAAAGGTCACATTTGCAGAGGAGTTTGACTGCATGGAGGTCGAGTTGCTTGTTGTCTGGAATGCTGTGTTACCTGTGATAAATAACTTTTTTTAGATATGCACTCATTAACAGAACATCAAAATAATGATTTCAATGTATTTATCAGTATTGCTTAAAACCACGATTCATTGAATAACACATAGACCAGGCTCCTAATTTTTTTTTTTTTTTTTTATGAAAACATAGTACAGTGTGTCTAAACTGGGAAGAATTTTCATTTTTAGAAAATCAGACTGGCACAAGATTAAAAATGCTACAGTTACAATTTATGTTTCAAGGAACGCAAAACAAATACTGTTTTACATTTTGTAATTATACTATAACATCTATAACATTCTGTAATACACTATTTACTGTTTACTTTAATTATAATTATTCAAAATGTACTTATGAGATTAATTCCAAACAAATAAACAACAACAACAACAACAACAACAACACAGCTGAACAGCTACACAGCTGCTATTATTAGCTGCTATTACTATAACTGGAACAAAGTTGGTATTCTAGAGGAAAACATTATTCTTTTTTGGATAAGCCTTTTCACAGACGCCATAAACTCTTTGTCATAAATGTGTAGATTATAGGGTTAAGCATTGGAGGAAGTGCAGAAGTCAGAGAAAGAATAATTATTATAGTGTTGATGCTTACAAGGACCTGAAAGACATATGTTATGCAGATGGGCACACTGTCTATAATACTATAAAATATAGCCACTAATATTAAATGAGCAGTGCATGTCTTTGTGGCTCTTTGACAGCCTTGTGGGGTTGTGATACTGAACAATGTCACAGCTATGCATGCATATGAAAAAAAGATACAAAATACTGGAAGCACGATGATCACCTGAAACAGAACACTCATGATGACACAGCTTGGGAAAATAGACCCGTTATCACAAAAACAAATGATTATAACCCTATTTCCACAGATAGAATAACTCATGAATACTGCTGCAGTTATTGTTTGCATCAGTGCCAGTATCCATGAAGCAACAATCATAAAAGGCATTGATCTATGGGTCACAATCATATGATACCTCAGTGGTAAACAAATAGCTACTAATCTGTCAAAAGACAGAACAATGAGAGTTAGTGACCGCACTGAAACAAATAACATATTGGAGAACAAATTGGACATGCACAATCCATACGAGATCAACTGATTCCCAAACAGAAATGCATCCAGTAGCTGAGGGATTACAGCGATACTCTCACAAATGTCTGTCAGTGATAAATTAAAGACAGCAATATATTTAGTAGTGTGAAGATTTCTGTCCGCAATGATAACAAACATGAGGCAGGAGTTTCCTAGAAAAGAAATAAAGTAGGCAATAAACAGGAATATATAATAGTATCTCATGTGAGGTATACCAGAGAGTCCAGCAGACAGGAAGGAAACATTCCTGTTTTCAGTGACCTCTTGAATCATTGTTCAAATGCTTTTTCATCCTGTCTGGGCAGAAAAGCAGTATAATAATTATAGAACAAAAATGAATGAATGAGATATAAAGAATATATATTGAATAAGATATGATCACAGTGAGACCTTAGATCAGACTTCTCCTGATGCATTATATATACTGAATAAAGAAGTGTCTGTCTCTTCAGCCAATCACTGACTGTGACAGTCTCCAGCAATGCCACACCTCTAGAAATGTTATCTAGCCAGTCAAAGCCAGGGGGAAACAGCAGGGCCCTCTTGGTCCCCAAAGAGGGCATAAAGAATTGTAAAAAATAATATTTATAAACTAGTATAGTTTAGTATATTTTAATAGTTTAAAAAGGAAATACTTTTTAATAAAAAGTCATCAGTGCTTATGTTATTTTAGGAATTAATATTTTGACAATAAACATCTATATCTTTTTGTGGAAATAGGCCTAAATCCTTAAAATCTGCCTAATCTGCCTATACATTTCACGAGGAGGAAATGTATCTGCCTATACATTTCCTCCTCCTCCCCTGCTCCCCCTTTTGTACAATTTTGACTGTTATAGGGGGCAATCAGAGGTAAGCTGCTGGTTTTATACCTTGGAATTAATTGGAAGATTAGATGGGCGTACTCCTCCCAAAATTACGTTGAATAACTTCACTAATGAGGAAGACATTGCTCATTTATTATCCACAGAGTTTTCAAGATTTAAAATCTAATATGTTACATTTTAAAACTGGCAACCACTGCCACTGCTTTATATGTAAAGCTTTATATGAGAAATCAGTTATTTTGCAGAATTACTGGTCTGTAAATTTACTAACTTAGCAACCATGCACATTTGCACATTTTCCCCAAATCATACGTTTAACATGATCTGTTACATACATTTAATCTCATTTGACTCAAAAACAAGTAATTTAAGCATGCCAAAGTCAACTTAAATTATATACAATGTAATTTCCAAACAGCAAAATTGTGGCCAGTGAAAACCACTAGCCACAGTGGCTGGTGAGCAAAAAAGTTAATGTCAAGGCCTGTTAATAACAATTCTAGTCTCGCACGAGAACTCCAGTCTGACGTATGTGTGATCTTGCGTTGTTTACTTGTCACATCGCCCCTGGTTTTGGTTGGGAACGTTGGGAAACGTAGTTTGCGCACCAGAGAGAGAGAGAGTTGTCGGCGATTCTTCCTCTTGTACAGTCATTCGGTGTAAAACCCCCTGTTGCCGATCCATCGTGCAGTGTGAACACAGCAGTGACTGAATGCTACCCCAGAGAGCCATGCAGTGTGGAAAGAGCAGTGATCCGACGAGTTGGAAAAAGTCAGAACTCGGCATTACTTGTCACATGTTCCTTTTGTAGCGTCTGGAGTCTCTCTCTACAGGATCAAAGATGAGTCGATTCAGACATTTATGGTGGAAAGCTATTAGCCGCATATAAATTAAGGTCCCGATGCCGATGAGTCTGGGGAAGATGGCACCTTCGACAGTTTTGTGACCTAGCCGAAGGAGAGGTAAACACCATGGGAGTACCATGACAAATCAGATTCTAATCTGGTTCCTCAGACAGAGAGAGACCTGAGACTTCCCGATACACACACACACACACATGTTGTGTTTCCATGTTTTATGGGGACATACCATAGGCGTAATGTATTTTATACTGTACAAACCGTATTTTCTATCCCCCTACACTGCCCCTAAACCTACCCATCACAGGAGACATGCTGCATTTTTACATTTTCAAAAAACGTCACTTAGTGTGATTTATAAGATGTTTTCCTCATGGGGACCAAAAAAATGTCCCCACAAGGACAAAAATTTGGATATTGCCATCTTTGTGGGGACATTTTGTCCCCATACCGTAGGGATTACCAGTCCACACACACACACACACACACACACACACACACACACACACACACACACACACACACACACACACACACACACACACACACACACACACTCTCTTATGTAGCCTTTAATTAAGCTATTTTAGAATGTATATGATATATCCCTGTGTGAATGCATGATCCCTATGTCATGCCAATTAATCATGATTAAAGAAATATGTAAGTTTATTCTAAATGCTTGTATTGTATCCCTGTAAAAGAATGTATCTCTGTTTTAATATCTCTCCGACATACAGTGTTTGATATTAACGTATTCCTCTCTCTCTTCCTGAACCAATGGTGCACAGTATGTGATTATGAAATGCATCACCTTATGTTTACCACCCTTTGGAATAGAAATTCTGACACCATCGTAAATTAGGCAAATTTAGTCGTAAACGGAGACAAAGACAGTTCTCTCGCGCCTAAAACTCCCACCTATGATTGGCCATTTCAGGATAGATGGGCATATGTTAAATGTACCTTTAAAGTACAGTAACACAAGCTCTCTGAGTCCTTCTTCTTCCTCCCATCACGTAAGCACAGCTCGTCCTCGAGCCATGGGGCTCTGGCCCGGCTCGGGCAGCTCAGCCAAGCTGGTTTTCGCGCCTCAGCCCTGCAGCGCGCTCCATCGCAGCGCTTGAGAAGCTTTCTCAGCTTGGACGAGATGATCTTCCTTTTCTCACTCCTTGGCAACATTCGCTCTCAAGCAACCCACTTTCAAACTTCCCGCGTATCGGAGACCTGATCACTGGAGAAACTGAGAGAGAACACCCCAGCTGAAGGACACACATTCTCTTACATGCAATACAAAGAACCATGCAAGTATAGACTCTATCGAAATTTAGATGCGTTAAGATGTATACCCCTGTTTAAGGTGATAATGTTCTTTGCTGGCTCACTAGGGTTACTTGCTTGTGAAATTGCCATTCCTGCCCTTTCCCTATTTCACTTCATTTTCTCTTCTTCCTTTCGTTACTTTTCGTTATCCTGTATATACATGTATTCTTCATCTAGTCGTATTAATTCGTAGTATCAATTATTAAAACCATTGTATCCATATTTGATTGTCATTGTTGCCGCTCACAAAACACAAACTGTTTCCAAGGTTACCGAGAGGTTTCAGGAAGCAAAAAAGCAGGCAGCGGCGCTCCAGCGGTTACTTACCCGTAAGCCCCAGGCCTCACCTGTTGTAGTGGTACCATGTCTGTCCGCTTTCTCCCCACAGGGAGGCGCTGTTGAGTCAGCCGTTACAGGGCGCTGCACTCACAGTGCAGAGTACATCAGAGGCCAGTCTTGCGAGCAGGGCCGTAGCTAGAGGATTTGGGGCCCCCTGAAAAAATATTGATGTGGGCCCCCCACCCAAATCATATACTGTACAATATATGAGAATGGAGGCCCACATGTAACCTAATTGGGGTTTATTACAAAATAACAAAACAGATAAATGTAAACAAAGATTTTTACTTAACACCAGCAAAAGCAAAATACACATTATAAAATGGTGGTGGTGTTGTAAACTCTTTATTTTAAAAGGTAAATGTTTATATACATTTTTACAACTAATAAAAACTTAACAAAGACTTTTTTAAATATTAATAAATTCAAAAAGTAAACAAATAAATTGTCAAGAATGCAGTCAAATGTAAAGACTTTTGTCTTTTTTATAAGAATTACTTGTCTTATTTAAATAAAGACACTATGTAACTGTGTAATATATTATTAAATAAAGCTAAAGAATGTATCCATCCAAGAGCAGTGTGTTGTATTTGTGTTTTCTTGACTGTAGCCTAATAAAATAAATCAACAGCCAGTAGGTGCATAATGCTTGTGACATGCGTTGTGACATTTTTTTCTGTGTGTTATACAAACAAACTCTATTTACAATAGCGTAAAAAGACGGGGATTTTGACCACGTAATCATTTAATCAATTTGACTGCGGTGCGTGCCGCGGTGTCGGTAATGACAGTAGGCGGCAGGTGGTAGTTTTCCTACGAAAGTAAATCTGACAGCGAAATAACAATTCACTAAGTTACTAACCTGTCTTAAAGAATGTCTTGATCGGCTGGGATACAGCAACTCTCCTGTCCTCCTTCTCGTTCTTTTCAAGGCGTTTCTGGTACCCTGATTTATATTTTCTTTTCCCTGACATTTTCAGCCTGACTGTCAGTCTCCTGTTCTTTCAACAAGTTCATCTTTAACTTCAGCTGCCGCCTCAACTCCGATTGGTTCTGTTCACGAGCTGGGGTGGGACTTACAATTTGATTGGGTCAAATGATCTAATGTTCGTCACTGACTGATTTAATTAATAAATACTAAACCGGACTGAACCATTTGTATGGAGAGGAGAGGAGCAGATATTTGAAAAACTTCTTTAACCTATTTGCATGGTTTTGTGGTTTTCATTTAAATCTTAGGCATACATCTAATAAAAATATTATAATTATTCATAGAACAGGGGACTATATAGTATAAATTCTGGATTTTGTGGGGCCCCTTGGGCAGTGGGGGCCCCTATAATCGTCACCAGCTTTCACCCCACTAGCGACGGCCCTGCTTGCGAGGCTGGTTCCCTTACATCATACGATTCCTCCGTGGCACACTGAGGTTGAGGCCTCCAGTGCGCACTAGGGTGCTGCCCTGGGACCTGGCGGTGGTCCTCAGGGGCCTCACCGGACCTCCCTTTGAACCCTTGGCGGAAGTCCCAGAGAAATATCTGACCATCAAGATGGTCTTTCTGCTGGCTATTACGTCCCTCAAAAGAATCGGGGACCTTCAAGCCCTCTCTGTGGCACCCTCATGTCTGGAATTTGCGCCCGGTATGGCTAAGGCCTTCCTGCAGCCGAGACCGGGCTACGTTCCAAAAGGTCCATCAAATCCGGTGCGTCTGGTCGTACTACAGGCCTATAATCCTCCACCTTTTGTGACGCCTGACCAGGAAACGCTACTTTGCCCTGTGAGGGCAATAGACACGTATGTCCACAGAGCTGCCATGTGGAGAACGACGGACCAACTGTTCGTCTGTTACGGATCCCCCTTGAGGGGGGGACCCGTGTCAAAGCAGAGGTTCAGCAAAGGGTGGTCGAGGCGATCTCACTTGCTTACGAGTCGGCCGGACTCCCGCCTCCTACGGCTGTCCGGGCGCACTCGACTCGGAGTATGGTGGCCTCCACGGCCTTATGGGGTGGTGCGCCCCTCCAGGATGTAAATGATGTGGCTAGCTGGTCCTCACCGCACACATTCATTCGCTTATGAACTTGATGCCGGCCCTGGGGGCCCGGGTGCTTTCTTCATGAGACGTAGGCACTCGGGTCGTATGGAGCCGTTGATATTCTCGTTCCCAAAGCGGTGACACAGTGCGAGTTCCCACGAAATGGAACATCTCTGGTTACATATTTTGTAACCTTAGTTGCCTGAGTAGGGAACGAGACACTGCGTCACTTTGCCATACTCCCGCATGCCCACACTCCGCTTGTTTCAGCTTTTTGCAGAAGCTGCTTGACGTGTGTGTGCCGGCATGCTTTATAGTTTCCGGGTCAATGACATCACCCCCACGTTCATTCATTCCATTGGACAGTTGACATACGGGCTTCAAGACGTAATCATGCAGAGGCGTTCCCAAAGCGGGGACGCAGTGTCTCGTTCCCTACTCAGGGATCTAAGGTTACAAAATATGTAACCAGAGACGTTTTCCTAAGGATTAGGTTTCCTTGGTTACCCTTGTTAGTTAGTTTGGTTCAGCTTTGTCCAGGGGCGCAACTACCCAGTGCCAGAGGGGTATGCAGCAACAATTTTGGCGCCCCCCAAATCCCCCCCCCCCATCATCATGTATGGGATGTAAATAATAAAGGTTTATTTTAACGTATATCAGCCACTGTAGGCCAACCATAATTATACAGTATGTGCATATATACTGAAATAATATTAATATTCTTTAATATTAAGAAATTAATCTGTTGGTATCAAGTGGTCCCCCTACACTTCCACCTAATGTTAGACCTACCTGTTTCCTTCCCTGTCTTTCCTGATCCACCATCCTCACACCTGAATGAAATGAACTCACTGTTAAATATAGCAGCCTAAATTCAATTCATAAATCAGCCTAGTGATGGCATCAGATAAGACAACTATTATGCAGTAAGGTTGTGCTGCTGTTGAAATTACATTCACATTTTGGATTTTAAAAGTACAAATATGGCAGACACACATACACACACAGACATAAATACATATATATATATATATATATATATATATATATATATATATATATATATATATATATATATATATATATATATATATTGTGGCATCATAAGAGGGTGTTTTAGAAGGCAGATACATTGCTCTAAGATGGCTGGAGCAAGAGGGCATCTTGTAAGAACTACACTTCCCAGGTTACCCCACATGGACACTAGGAGGCACGAGGGCTGCCTGTGAAGGACTACAAAACCCAGGCTGCCGGAGAGCAGGTGTAGTTAATCAGACCAGGAACAGGATATAACTGGAGATGTGTGGTTGTGAGAGGGTGTTCGATTGTGAGCCAAGGAAAGATTAAGTTGGGTGTTGTGAGCTGTAGATATTTAAGTTGATACTGTTTTGTTGAACGATTAAAAAATACACACCTGCATCCTGAAGAGACTGTTGAAGTGGTGTTTTCTGGGCAACTACACAAGTCAAAGATCCTGAACCTCTCATGGTGCCACATATGGTGGAGAATGCGGGCACTCGTGAATGACTGCTGATGTTCCAGAGGGAAGTGGAGGACCTCACCGGCCTGTTTTCTAAGCTAAGTACCGAGTCAATTGATGTCAAAATGGAAGACTTACTGAAAACAATGATAGAAAGTAGTAAAATCCAGCACCAAATCCAAGCGGCTTTACTGGAGGAACAAAGAGGGCTAATAACCTTAAAGTTAAAGAATTGGAACTGAAACGAGGCCCAAGATGTTAGCAGGACACGGGCTAGTGACTTTATTCCTAAAATGGGAGAGAAGGATGATGTGGAAGCTTACCTGCATGCCTTTGAAAGCACTGCTCTTAGAGAAAAGTGGCCAAAAGATCAATGGGCCAAAATATTGGCACCATTTTTATCTGGAGAGTCACAGAAGGCATTCCTAGATCTAGACCCTACACTGGCCAATAGTTATGACTCCTTAAAGAAAGAAATATTAAGTCGTAGTGGCCTTACAGAGTTTGGGAGGGCACAAAGGTTCCATGCATGGTGCTTCAAGAAGGAACAGCCACCCCGTACACAGATGCATGAGTTAATGCGCCTTGCTAAGAAGTGGTTAGAGCCCGATAGGCGCTCTGCATCAGAGGTTATTGATTCCTTGGTGTCGGACAGGTTTGTGAGAGCCCTACCCCTTGAAGCCAAACGATTTGTCTGTCAGAATAACCCAAGTTCACCCCAAGAAATGATAGAAGCTGTCGAAAGATTCCAAGCCAGTGCAGACATGCTGACCACACGGTTCCCAATCAGTGCACAGCCCCAACAAAAGTTGTCCCCTAGAGCCCCTAACCCCAGGTGGGCTAGTCCACAGGGGAGAAGGCCCAGCCAGCAAGAGTCCCCAGTTGAAAGCACGCCGTATAAACTGAGCGTGTTACAAGTGTGGGAAGTAGGACACATTTCGTGGCACTGTAATCAGGCAGATGAGCCTATGCCAACAGCAGAGAGTTCAAGTGGCTTGAGAAATAACCTCTTTGCTGCCTTATTGGGGACCTCTGCGTTCCAAGCCATGACATGCCCGGTATCAGTCAATAGCCAAGATGTAGAGGCATTATTAGACTCTGGAAGCATGATTACCCTGGTTCACAAATCATTGGTCAACCCAAAGCAAGTCTCACCAGAAAACCCAGTTCCAGTTTCGTGTGTGCATGGGGACACTTGCACATACCCCACATCTGCAGTAACACTAGTCACCACTAAAGGGAAGTATGAAATTCGAGCTGGGGTGGTGGATTCTGCCGGTACAGGTACTGATTGGTCGAGATTGCCCTGTGTTTCACATGTTGTGGCAAGAGGTACAAACAAGGAGAACAAAGAGAACCACAGCGGCTCCGGGGTAAAAGTAGACGAAAGATAATGAATCATGTAAATCAAAATGTGCAAAGTCTAATACATCATTGCCTTCCAGTGCAAACATGGACGGATGGGGGAGACAACCAGGAAGAGACGGAGTCTGCTTCAGAACAAGCAGATGAGCCACCACAACAGCCCATCACCCAGAGGAGGGTACAGATACAGTCTGAGGAGCTGAGATCAACCCAAGGAACTGAGAGCGGTCCAGAAGTGCCAGGGCGTCAGATGCTAACAGGCCAGTATGGAACAGCCCAACTAAATGACCCTACGTTCATTAATGCTTTAAAAACGTGAGAGTAGTGGATGGGGTAGCTACAAGTGGTCTCCCAATAGCCTACCCTTATTTTGCAATCAAGAAAGGGTTGCTCTACCAAATAAAGAAAGAAGGAGATGATGACGATAGAACAGTTGCTTGTGCCTCAAACCCATAGGGCCACAGTACTGCAATTAGCCCACACTCATCTGCTTGGGGCACATTTAGGGTGGAAAAGACCAAAGAAAGAGTGTTAAAACGGTTCTTTTGGCCTGGTGTGCATAAGGAAGTAGAGAATTACTGCCGTAGTTGTCCGGAGTGTCAGCATGCAGCTCCAAAGCCTCATTTTCGTAGTCCATTGATTCCTCTACCCATCATTGAAACCCCCTTTGAGAGGATTGGGATGGACATTGTGGGGCCACTCCCAAAGAGCGGCAGGGGTCACCAATATATTTTGGTGGTGGTAGACTATGCCACCCGCTACCCTGAAGCGGTGCCATTAAGGAAAGCCACAACCAAACAAATTGCCAAGGAACTATTCCTGATAAGTAGTAGAGTGGGTATCCCAAAAGAAATTCTTACAGACCAGGGGACCCCATTCATGTCTCGTGTAATGAAAGAGCTCTGCACCCTCCTAAGGATAAAGCAGATAAGAACATCAGTGTACCACCCACAGACAGATGGCCTTGTGGAACGGTTTAATAAAACCCTCAAGCAAATGCTTCGTAAGACCATTGACAAGGATGGCAGAAATTGGGATCAACTCTTACCCTATCTTTTGTTCTCAATTAGAGAAGTGCCGCAGGCCTCCACAGGGTTCTCCCTTTTGAACTTTTGTACCCATACAAGCCAAGAGGTCTGCTGGATATAGCAAAGGAAGCGTGGGAGGAACAGCCTTGCCCTCATAGGTCTTTTGTCGAGCATGTGGGGGAAATGAGAGACAGAATGGCAGCCATTTACCCTATTGTTAGAGAACACATGGAGAGAGCACAACGGGAGCAGCAAGCGATATATAATCGCCCAGCTCAGCCCAGAGAATTTCAGCCTGGAGACCGAGTGTTAGTGCTGGTGCCCACAGTAGAGTGCAAATTCCTAGCCACTTGGAAGGGACCTTTTGAGGTCATGGAAAGGGTAGGGGAGGTAAATTACAAGGTTAGGCAACCAGGCAAGAGAAAGCCTGACCAAATATATCATGTCAACCTCTTGAAACGCTGGCACCCTAGAGAAGTGATGATGTGCTCTCTTTTCCCAAGGAAACCCAGTGACCCAGCACGAGAAGAGGTCAGGTAAGCCCAGATCTGAACCCACAACAAAGACAGGAGGTGATGGAGCTAGTAGATCGTAACAAAAATGTGTTTTCCCCAGTTCCAGGCCATACTAGAATAATCCAGCACGAGATCCATACTGTCCCGGGGAAAACTGTACAGCAGCGTCCTTACAGAATCCCAGAGGCCAGGCGAGAAGCCATCAAGGAAGAGGTGAAGAAAATGTTAGAGTTAGGGGTCATAGAGGAGTCTCAGAGTGCATGGTCAAGCCCTATTGTAATGGTCCCCAAGCCAGGCGGTACAGTAAGGTTCTGCAACGACTTTCGGAAATTAAATGAGATATCGAAGTTTGATGCATACCCTATGCCCCACATTGATGAATTGATTGACAGGCTAGGTAAAGCCCGGTTCATTACAACATTGGACCTAACAAAGGCTACTGGCAAGTTCCTTATCTCCAGATTCCAAGGAGAAGACTGCTTTTGCAACACCAGAGGGCTATACCATTATACTCATTTACCCTTTGGCCTACACGGGCATCGGCCACTTTCCAAAGGCTCATGAACCGTGTTCTTCAACCCCATCAGCAGTGCGCGGCTTATTTAGATGATGTGGTTATCCACAGCTCAGATTGGGAAAGTCATCTGGAATTGGTACAGAAGGTTCTGGATTCCCTCAGAGAGGCGGGCTTGACTGCAAACCCAAAAAATGTAAAATTGCTTACAGTGAAACTGAGTATCTGGGCTACACAATAGGCAGGGGTTCAGTACAACCTCAAGAAGCCAAAGTTGGGGCAATTAAAAACTGGCCTAGACCACAAACCAAGAAACAAGTAAAGTCTTTCCTGGGCCTGGCCAATTACTATAGGAGGTTTGTGCCAAACTTTTCCAGTCGGGTTGCACCCATCACAGAACTAACCTCGAACAGACACTCCAGAATGGTAAAATGGAGCAAAGAGGCAGAGGAGGCCTTCTCCAAGTTAAAGAGGATGTTGTGTTCCAGACCGATCTTGAAATCCCCAGACTTCACAAAAGAATTCATAGTGCAGACTGATGCCTCTGAGGTGGGTCTAGGAGCAGTCCTTTCTCAAACACATAAAGGTGAGGAACATCCTGTACTTTACATCAGTAGGAAATTGGCAAAGCACGAGAAAAATTATGCCACAATTGAGAAGGAGTGCCTGGCTGTTAAGTGGGCACTAGAGACACTCAAGTACTACTTACTGGGGAGGAGGTTTGTATTAATAACAGACCATGCACCACTGCAATGGATGGCCCGGAATAAGGAGAGCAATGGCAGAATAACTAGATGGTTTTTAAGTCTGCAAGCATTCAACTTTTCTGTTGTCCACAGGCCAGGGCGATACCATGGAAATGCGGATGCCCTCTCGCAGGGATGTCCTCTTAACAGCGGCCTGCCAACCAAGTGCCTCAGAGCAAAGGAGGGGGGTATGTGGCATCATAAGAGGGCGTGTTTTAGAAGGCAGATACATTGCTCTAAGATGGCTGGAGCAAGAGGGCATCTTGTAAGAACTACACTTCCCAGGTTACCCACATGGACACTAGGAGGCACGAGGGCTGCCTGTGAAGGACTACAAAACCCAGGCTGCCGGAGAGAGCAGGTGTAGTTAATCAGACCAGGAACAGGATATAACTGGAGATGTGTGGTTGTGAGAGGGTGTTCGATTGTGAGCCAAGGAAAGATTAAGTTGGGTGTTGTGAGCTGTAGATATTTAAGTTGATACTGTTTTGTTGAACGATTAAAAAATACACACCTGCATCCTGAAGAGACTGTTGAAGTGGTGTTTTCTGGGCAACTACACAAGTCAAAGATCCTGAACCTCTCATGGTGCCACAATATATATATATATATATATATATATATATATATATATATATATATATATATATATATATATATATATAAAACAGACATTTAAAAAGAGAGAAAGAGATGTGACCCTGTAATTACAGCTTCCATGTCACCCAACAGATGTAGATGTAACTATAGCCTACATGTTTGACAGCACAGCTAACATGAACAGCAGCTAATGGTAAAACAAAATCTACTAATGATTCAATGGTAAACCAGACATATTGCATAAGTTATGTATTCCAGCTTCTAGTCATTTATTGTGCATGCTTCCTTATATTTACCAGTTATTATTTTGCATTAGTTGTTTTCCAAACTTATGTAATTTATTGTACATGGCCTGCTACCTTATATTTTCCAGTTTTCAGCTCAGCAACCTCGTTTTGCATATAAACTAGCCTTTATTTAATCCCCCATTTGGCTGCTACATTCCTAGTGTTAGCAAACGCTAGCTGGTCTGTTAACATGAATATGTGCAAGCCTCCAAGCACAGACGCCACACTTTAAATCCTACCTGTTGCCTTTCACTATCCACTTGTTAAGCTGCTGTCGCATCCCTTGACATGCCATCTCCTTTTCCCTCTTTCTTTTTCTATTTTTAGCCCCCGACAGCTTTTTTGCTTTATCCATCTTTCAACAACTTTGCGTATAGTACTATGACAACTGTACTCCTGCTCGCTTAGCGCGCTCACGGGGTGCCACGCCCACTCGCGATATTCCATTATTATCCCAAATTAGTTTATGGATCTTATGAGGGCGCCAACTCTAGCCTGTTAGTCCTCTAAAATGTTATATAATATTGAGGAAATACAGAAATTATTTAGAAACGCACAACAGCATCTACATTTAGAGAATTAAAAAAAAAAAAATTATACCATCGCTTTGGCGCCCCCAAGGTGCTGCGCCCCTATGCGCCGCATATAGCGCATACCCACTTTTTGCGCCACTGGCTTTGTCCAGTTAATTATCTTGTTTCTGTTCGCTATTTAAGTTCTTCCCTTTTCACTCAGTCTTTTTCCAGTCACCGTTATGCTAAGTTGTGTTGTACTATTACCTGTGAGCCTATCTTTGGACTATTTACAATTAAAGGGACTTTTTGTAGGATGGACACCCAATGGTTGAACTAGGTATTGCAATCCAAATTCAAAATACTGGAGCAGGTTTTTTTTCACCCGGCCCCTCCTCCTCAGACTTGAAGCAAAGCACGCAGGTTGCCAGATTGACGACAACAGCAGGAACGAGCACACATGACGATGGAAAGCAGCGAGCCTTACACTGTAAGCAGATTTTTACATGGGGTTGAGGTGCATGGAGCCTCGTAGCTAAAGTCAACCAAGCAATGTACGTTAGCATGATAACACAACATCAACTTATTCAGTTGCAAATGCATTTGTAAATTAAATTAAAATTTGTATTCGTAGTTTACGTATTTTTCTGTCACGGTTGTTACCGATGTGATAAACAGCCATGTCTGCACCTCTGCACTAATCGGTCACTCTCTCGAATACACACTGTCTTAACAACCATGTATCACGAAACAGTGTAAATGCAAGTACTGTCTGAATGTTGAATTTACTTAAAATATTCCTACTAGTAGCCAGGACACATTAGCTAACTGACTTTGGCTAATTACCTGTCAATTAGACTTCTCAGCATTTGTTTTGAAGCCTTTGTCTGCTTTAAGTTGTCTCCATCTCTCAAATGCATCTCCAATATGTATACGCTTTTATTATAACGTTTATCATACAGTTTTTAGGATGGATGCCGAGTTTTTAAGGACAGGAATGTTCGCTTTCTGACTCGGACCCCTTTTGTTTGGCACCTTCCATGACTGGACTAAAATTAAATGAAATACGCAGTGTTTGCCGAAATACAATTGGATAAACTGACAGTGGGAATGTTACACAAACCAAAACAAAGACAGAAGTTCCGACACGGAACGCACATTTTTACAGGAGAATAACTAGCTATAGCATTGTTTTTCAGATAAACAAGTATGTTAACTTAGCATATCAGCAAACATATTATGGTATTTTTATGCTTTAGTAGAGTATGTTAATGTAAACAGGATATTTGCTTAACAATTAATCAAGGATAACACTTTAGAGTACTGTTCCATCATTACTGAAAGGCTTTAAATAGTAATGCTGGCTTGTCTGGTTGAAAACAAAGGACACTTTTTGCAGACGACGTCACACTGAGTGAATCAACTTAGAATGGGTCTAATTTACATGTATTTATTTCTCCCCCCATCCTACTTCCCCTCAGGCTGTGACCATTGAAAATATACCCAAAATCTATATGATCTAAAAATGAACAAATACTAAACAATATATATGTGTTTGATATCATTGGAAATGTCTTAGTGTGACTGGTACAAATATCTCATCCCCACAGAAATATTCAAGAAGATAACAATGGTTTTAAGAGTTTAAAGAGATGTTGCATAGTATGGTAGGTGTGGCTTTCAACCATTTGGTCTTTTGTCAATACAGGTCTGAGACAGTGATTAAATGTAAATTCCCTTTGTTAACATATGTTACCATTTGAAAGAAGTTATTGTCAGGTCTGAATACTTAAGGCAGTGTAGCAGAAGAGTCAGGCGCGCAATATTGTATTCAGATTTGCCCGTAACGTTGTGTCCAGCCAACGTTACATAATCTATGGAAAGTCAGGAACGCATCTCTCACTCTTTACTTAAGAGTACTCGATGTTTTGAGGATTGATTATGTAATTGGAATTATACCTGACTGTTTAATAAATTGTTACATTTTGATTTATTCTGACTTACTCTGGAATTATTAACGATCTCTATGAGATCATGAATGGGTACTTTCCACAAAGGGTTAAATGAAATGATTAAATGTGTAGCTAACTATTAAATATGAATGACCAAGTAACCAAATTGGCATTCTAATCTAAATTCTAAATTATGATAAAATGGAGTCAGATAAAGAGTAATTGGAATTAGATCCATTTTGCCCAGCTGAAAACACCGAACGCGCAAATCCCTTCACCCGCGCTTCGCTGCCGCCATTGGAGCGATTTCAGCGGCCCTACAATGAATAACTACACAGGGAAAAATGAGTAATGCATTATTAACACCTTAGTATCTTTTATTATTAAACTCTGATTAATGAATTATAGTGCTTAGTCGAATGTGGTAATTCACTATTAGCTAATCGCCCAGCCAACATGTCCATGTGGGCCCCACATGGGTTTTATCAGGGCTATATGGGCGTCATCAGTACACTTCTGGGCTGAATGTGGGCCCCATCTTGGATAAATTTGTGGGGCCCAGTTAGGTTGCCCATTATTGTTGATTGGAGCTTTATTTTTTACATTTGGGCTTTATTTAGAAAGTTTTATTGTTTGCAGTTGGTTTTGTTTTTGTACAATTATGGTTAACAGCCTAACTCTAACAACTGATTATTTATTCAATTTAAAGTATTTCATATATATATATATATATATATATATATATATATATATATATATATATATATATATATACACTCACCTAAAGGATTATTATGAACACCATACTAATGTGTTTGACCCCCTTTCACCTTCAGAACTGCCTTAACTCTATGTGGCATTGATTCAACAAGGTGCTGAAAGCATTCTTTAGAAATGTTGGCCCATATTGATAGGATAGCATCTTAAAGTTGATACAGATTTGTGGGATGCACATCCAGGGCACGAAGTGGTTCCATCACATCCCAAAGATGCTCTATTGGGTTGAGATCTGGTGACTGTGGGGGCCATTTTAGTACTGTGAACTTATTGTCATGTTCAAGAAACCAATTTGAAATGATTCGAGCTTTGTGACATGGTGCATTATCCTGCTGGAAGTAGCCATCAGAGCATGGGTACATGATGGTCATAAAGGGATGGACATGGTCAGAAACAATGCTCAGGTAGGCCGTGGCATTTAAACGATAACCAATTGGCACTAAGGCGCCTAAAGTATGCCAAGAAAACATCCCCCACACCATTACACCACCACCAGCAGCCTGCACAGTGGTAACAAGGCATGATGGATACATGTTCTCATTCTGTTTACACCAAATTTTGACTCTACCATCTGAATGTCTCAACAGAAATCGAGACCAGGCAACATTTCTCCAGTCTTCAACTGTCCAATTTTGGTGAGCTCAAATTGTAGCCTCTTTATCCCACAACCCCAAATCAGAAAAAGTTGGGACAGTATGGAAAACGCAAAAAAAAAAGAAAGAAGTGATTTCTAAATTTACTTTGACTTGTATTTCATTGCAGACAATATGAACACAAAATATTTCATGTTTTGCCTGGTCAACTTCATGTCATTTGTAAATGAGGTAAAATGGTTAAATAATGATGTGATTTGAAACAGGTGATGTCAACAGGTGATTGTAATTATGATTTGGTACAATAGCAGCATCCAAGAAAGGTCTAATCTTTTAGGAGCAAAGATGGGCCGAGGATCGCCAGTTTGCCAACAAATAAGTGAAAAAAATTATTGAAATGTTTAAAAAAAAAAATCCTCAAAGAAAGATAGGAAGAAATTTGGATATTTCACATTCAACAGTGCCTAACATAATCAACAGATTCAAGGAATCTGGAGGAATTTCAGTGCATAAAGGACAAGGGCGCAAGCCTAAGCTGAACAACCGTGATCTCCGATCCCTCAGGCGGCACTGCATCAAGAATCGCCATTCATCTATAAGCGATATCACCACATGGGCTCAGGACTACTTTGGCAAACCTTTGTCAAGTACCACAATACGTAGTTACATCCACAAATGCCAGTTAAAACTGTACTGTGCCAAAAGAAAGTCCTATGTTAACAGTGTCCAGAAGCGCCGTCGACTAACTTGCACTTCTGTGAAGGCACCATTAATGCTGAAAAATACATAGAGATTTTGGAGCATAATATGCTGCCTTCAAAAAGACATCTTTTCCAGGGACGTCCATGAATATTTCAACAAGACAATGCAAAACCATATTCTGCACACATTACAAAGTCCTGGCTGCGGAGGAAGAGGGTACGGGTACTTGATTGGCCTGCCTGCAGTCCCGACCAGTCTCCAATAGAGCATGTGTGGCGCATTTTGAAGCGCAAAATGCTACAACGAAGACCCCGTACTGTTGCCCACTTTTTTTGCAGGAAGAATGGGACAAAATTACACCTGAAACACTTCATCACATGGTGTCTCCAGTCCCTAAACGTCTTTTAAGTGTTGTGAAAAGGAATGGCAACATTACAAAGTGGTACATTTTTTACTGTCCCAACTTTTTTTTAAATGAGTTGTAGGTCTGAATGACAGGAAAGGATGCATATTTACAAATGACATGAAGTTGACCAGACAAAACATGATTTTTTTTGTTTGTTCATATTGTCTGCAATGAAATACAAGTCAAAGGAAATTTAGAAATTAATTCTTTTTTTTATTTATTTGCGTTTTACATACTGTCCCAACTTTTTCTGATTTGGGGTTGTATTTGTAGTGGAGATGAGTGGTACCTGGTGGGGTCTTCTGCTGTTGTAGCCCATCCACCTCAAGGTTGTGCGTGTTGTGGCTTCACAAATGCTTTGCTGCAAACCTCGGTTGTAATGAGTGGTTATTTCAGTCAAAGTTGCTCTTCTATCAGCTTGAATCAGTCTGCCCATTCTCCTCTGACCTCTAGCATGACAAGGCATTTTCGCCCACAGGACTGCCACATGCGGGATGTTTTTCCCTTTGCACACCATTCTTAGTAAATCCTAGAAATGGTTGTGCGTGAAAATCCCAGTAACTGAGCAGATTGTGAAATACTCAGACCGGCCCGTCTGGCATCAACAACCATGCCACACTCAAAATTGCTTAAATCACCTTTCTTTCCCATTCTGACATTCAGTTTGGAGAGTTCAGGAGATTGTCTTGACCAGGACCACACCCCTAAATGCATTGAAGCAACTGCCATGTGATTGGTTGATTAGATAATTGCATTAATGAGAAATTTAACAGGTGTTCCTAATAATATCCATTATATTTTTGTTTTTAAACTGTTGGTTTTGTTACCAAAGCTTCAGTAGGTAATGACACTTACTTCTATCTGCCGCGAATGTATTGCAAATGCTCTAAAGAATGCTGACGACGAGCAGAATTTAGATTTACAGCTCTCTGATTGCAGTACGTCAGTCACGCTCGTCAGGACTCGGTTACCGGTGCGCACCCGAGTTCGGATGACAGCGTTCATCTCTGATGTGGTAATTTCACAGTAGGCATACACGCAGGTTCGAAGACTTGTTCTCACTCCCTACAGTGCGCGCTAAAATATCAAGTTGAAAGTCATCACAGCTTGCGTAGGCTAGTATAGACCCAGCTCCCAACCCAACTTTGAGAATAGACTAACGGCGATATTTGTTTTATCGCCCGATAAGAGTCTCACGTTAACGCAGCATGTTAACGCCAATAACGGCCCACCACTAATTATTTCACGTAAATTAGTCACAGACGCTAACATGCAGTAGGATTTTTCAATACGGTAGCATGGATTGATAGATATAACTATCATTTTGCGCTACGGTAGAAAAATCTGACAAGGTAGGACAAATCGACAGAAAGGCATCATTTCTCTCCTTGGGTTTTAGGTTTGGGGAAGGAAAAATATTCCACCCCCTGTCCAAATTTATAGGATACCGGGTATCAGATTTGCACAATCCATAAGCTCAATGCTTCGGCATGTTACGCTCGCTCGAAAGCTTGACAGACCTTCCGCGCTTAGTTACGGCTGCTAAGCCACGATTGGCCTGTGGCGGTTTTCAGGCGTGGCTTAGCGAAGGGTCAATTCGGTCTAATGCGTTTTCGTCTGTGATATTCACTACATTTGTGTCTAATATTGCCTATCACATTAATCTGACCTCACTAGCTTTTAATCTAAATCGATTTATAATTTTGCTAGCCTGTTAAACTGTCATCCATGCTTTCGGTCTTTTTTTCTCTTGCATGCTTTTTTTTTTTTACGATTCCATTAAACATGGTGAGACATGTCATCTTCTCCTGTTATTGTCACCTGCACTGATTGCAAATTTGAGAGTTGCCACCATGGCAAGTGATACATATATTTCCCGGAGCTGGAAAAGCCTAAATCTGACTTGCAAAATATAGCTGTTTAACTACACAATGATTGGTCATTTAGTCTAAACAATATTCTAGTTGGAATATAGTTGGAATTATAACTCTTTCCCCGCCAGCGTTTAAAAAAAAAAAGTTGCCAGCCACCGCCAGGGTTTTTGACCATTTTCACCAAAATGTAATAACCCATAGAATATTTTGTTATGAATATCTGAGCATGCAATATATCAAAAGAAAGAGTTGTCCCTCTTCTATTTTTTTTTTATGTTTTATTCTAGCTTATGCAATCTTTCTTTTTTATCAATTGTTGAATATGGGTAAGTTTCATAAAAAAAAGCAACATTTTGAACAAAAAGCTGAGAAAATCAAGTTTTTGTGAAAGACTGCATTCAGATCAGATTCAGAGCAATGATCAAACATAGATGGAGTAGATCGAGTTCATCAACACCCCTAATGCTTGTACAGTCCTGTAGCTCGTCATGGGCCCACATTTTGTGAAGTAATATTACATATAGTTTTGATTTATATGATGTTTAATGTTGACAACCACATTATTTTACATATGCATCTGTTTACATGCTATCGCTTGTTTTACTGCGTCTTCCTCGCGTGTGTTTTGAGCTGAGATTCAGTACTCATTCAAAAGATGCATAATAGCACCTCCTAGCGTCTAACAGTGAAAACACGGAAACAAGGAAAATTCTGTGTTTGGCGGTGAAGTGTTTTCTCACAAATAACGGAAAATTCCGTCAAAGCAAGGAATTTAAGAAGTGCTGCACAGGGTGTAAAATCTCTGTGCTCTTTGGTTGTGTGGGATAATTAAGTGCAGAAGCAAAGGTAGTCCAAGGCACTCGATGGTTGTGTTGAAAAAGTTAAAAAGCCTTTATTTTTTCATGGCTTAAACATTTAAAAAATTGGTGACAGGTACACCTACGCGTTGCGGCTTTACATGCCTTTGTCAGGGTGTGTATAACAAACAACATCTCAAGCTCATTTTTAATCAGCCATTAATTGATCTGATTACAGACACCTTGTCATTCTGTGTAAGAAAAAAAAAAAAATCAAAGATGTATACAAGTCAAAATTTTACAAATCGATATTGTATATATTCAACAATGAAATTAAGTAAGACATAGCAATACATAAATCAAGTAATTCATATAATTAAATTCAACATAATTCAAAAATGTCAAATAATTCATAATGTAACATATTACTAGAAAGAACTAAATTATATTACAAAAATGGTACAAAATCTAACTCTCCGTTTAAGCCTGGAAATGTAGTTGCTTTCAGTGTATAGATCCAGAAAGACTCTCTTTTTAAAAGCCTGTTAACCCTATCTCCTCCTCTTATTGATTTAGGAATATGCTCAATGCCGATTATTTTCAGTGTAGGCTACCATGATTTGTTTCTCTATAATGTATAGCCACAGGGTATAGAGGGTTACAGACTCAAATAGCATTTTTATGTTCTGATAATCTTGTCTTTAATTTTCTTGTAGTCATCCCCATGTAAAAGCAGCCACATGGACACTCCAACATATACACCACGAATGAAGTATTGCAATTAATAAATTATCTAATTTTGAATTCTAAGTCTGAGGTCACATCTCTAAATGTATTTGTTACATATCTGTGTTTCTGTAGTGTGTCCCGCCACTCTCTCTGTCTCCTTGGTTACCCTCCTTAGTCTTGTTCTGTTCAGCTGTGTTTAGTTATCCTCATATCTATGCTCTATCACCTGTGCCCCTCATTTAGTTAGTCATCAGTGTTTGTATTTAGTTCCTTGTGTGCTCTCACTCCTGGTCCTGTATACTTTATGTTACAGTTATGTCAAAGTGATGTTAAGGATGTTTGATGTTGTGTATTGAGTCTGATTTCATTAAAGCCTGTTTGTGTTTGGAAGTCCTGGATCTCCTCATCTCTGCTGCATCCAACACCCGTAACAGTATTAGTCTTAATCATATTATTACAGTGATTACAGTTGCCACACCTGTAATTTCCTGTACTCAAACTTAGCCAGGTGTTTGATTTCTTGGAGGGAAGATGGCTTCTTACTATTTTATCTTTAATCGTGGGTGCTTTCTGGAATGCAATAAAGGAGATTCAGGCATAACTTCTCTTAGATAAGGATCACTCATAACTATTTCCCAGTTACTTTTTTATAATTTTCTTGATTCTGTTAGCCTCTGTACTATACTGTGTCACGGAATAAACCGAATTATCAGAATCTTGTGATTCACGTTTTTGTCGTAATAGCTCATCTCTACTAATGTTTCTCACTTTATTGTATGCTCTGTTAATCACACTATTTTAATCCCCTCATTCCTTAAATCTTCGAGTCATATATTGTGCCCTGATGTTAAAATCTTCTTCCTTATCACATATACTTTTCAACCTCTGGAACTGACCAAAGGGAATATTCTCAGTCATCCATAAAGGGTGAAAGCTGTCTGCTCTTAATATGGTATTTCTGTCAGTTTCTTTCCTGAAAATAGTGGTATGCAACACTCCAGTACTTTTTTTTAATGATTTTTATGTCCAAAAAATTAATCTGAGTGTGTGAAAAATCTAGACTCAACTTCAAATTTACATTGGTATTATTTAAATGTGTGAAAAGCTAACATATCTGCCTCAGACCCTGTCCATATCAATATAATGTCATCTATATATCTACCCCACCATTTCACATACTTTAAATATGGATTTAAGTCAGAAAATACAAATTTATTTTCCCAAAATCCCAAAAAGAAATTTGCTTTATTTGGGGCAAAACAGGCACCCATAGCTGTACCTTTAATTTGTTTATAGAATTCATCTTGAAACAAGAAAATGTTGTTATTCAATGTCCATTCTGCTAATTGCACAATAAAACATGCAGGTGTCCTTTCAGTAGATGATCTCATATCCAAATATTATGAAAATGCTTCCAGCCCATCCTTATGGTCTATGTTTGTGTACAGTGATTCAACATCCATAGTCTTTAGTGGTGTATAGGTTGGAGTGTCCATGTGGCTGCTTTTCCATAGGGTTGACTACAAGAAAATTAAAGACAAGATTATCCGAACATAAAAATGCTATTCGAGTCTGTAACCCTCTATACCCTGTGGCTATACATTATAGAGAAACAAATCATGGTAGCCCAAGTACACTGAAAATAATCGGCATTGAGCATATTCCTATATCAATAAGAGGAGGAGATAGGGTTAACAGGCTTTTAAAAAGAGAGTCTTTCTGGATCTATACACTGAAAGCAACTACATTTCCAGGCTTAAACGGAGAGTTAGATTTTGTACCATTTTTGTAATATAATTTAGTTCTTTCTAGTAATATGTTACATTATGAATTATTTGACGTTTTTTAATTATATTTAATTTAATTTAATGAATTACTTGATTTATGTATTGATATGTCTTACTTAATTTCATTGTTGAATATATACAATATTGATTTGTACAATTTTGACTTGTACACATCTTTTATTTTTTGTTTTTTTCCTTACACAGAATGACAAGGTGTCTGTAATTAGATCAATTAATGGCTGGTTAAAAATGAGCTTGAGATGTTGTTTGTTATACACACCCCGATGAAGGCATGTAAAGCCGCAACGCATAGGTGTACCTGTCACCAATTTTTTTAATGTTTAAGCCATGAAAAAATAAAGGCTTTTTAACTTTTTCAACACAACCATCGAGTGCCTCTGATTACCTTTGCTTCCGAACTTAACGGAAAATTCTGTGTATGCCGGGGAAAGTGGTCTAGAATTGTTAACTGAAAATCTGTTTTTAAATGTTTGAAAATGATTTATATAGTTGATTTAGTAGATTATATTTTGTGAATTAAAAAGAAATCAGTTAACACTAAACATTTTAAATAGGGTAACTTGTAATCTGTAACATCTTATATTTCCAAAGTAACTTTCCCAACACTGTATTTAATGATATTCATACAAAAATAGTTACTATGGTTTTGTTTGTAATATTTTAATGCCAGTCTACAAAAAGTTCACTGAAGCACATGCCTGCATTATATAGTTTGGGGTCACTCACAAGCGACAAACGTGCTAATGTGTAATTGCACAGAATGATGGGAATAAACAACTAGTTATAAATAAAGAAACATTGAACATATAGATTGACAGGAGTGAATGAGGAAAAAATGTAACACAGAGGGTTGTTTCATACTAGAATGTCTATTTTATACAAAATACAGAAGGATAAAGTCTCATTCAAGCAGATAAGGAAAGCAATCCAACAGTAAAATAAGTTCAATACAGCAATAAGAAATCCTTTTTAATCATTTTTAATCTCTCTAATTGAAATTCATATTTCTTTCCTGAGTTGTGTTCACCTTTCTTCGTTTGCACAGTTCTTTTATGGATTGCATGACCTCGTCTGTCTTTAAAGTGTATATGATGGGATTCAGCATAGGTGGTATTATCTGAGTCAAGGAATTGTTAATTAACCTGGAGTTTGGATGGATAGGTGTTGTGGCAGCTGCAATATTATTGATTAAAAGTGGGAGATAAAAAACTGCCACCAATATGAGATGTGAGGTGCAGGTTTTTATGGCTTTGATTCGGTCAACACCATGAGCAATCTTAAGTAAAGCCAGAGAAATGCAGAAATATGAGATGACGATCAGTATTGGAGGCATGCAAATCAGAAAAGCAAAGCAAATTTTTCCCATCAGTAAATTTATAGAATTATCATTACAAGCTAGTCTACATACAGGGCCATAATCACAGAAATAACTATTAACCACATTAGAACTACAAATAGAGAGTCTATTCAGCAAACCCACATGTACAGAAAAATAAGTCCCAGATAAAATCCAAATAAAGCCTATGATCAGAAACATGGCTGTTTTAGTTATAATAGCATGATACCGTAGAGGAAAACAAATAGCAACCAATCTGTCATAAGCCAAGATAAGTATTGTTAAAGACTGCAGATTCATGAAGTGATATACAAAAAACATATTTACGAAGCATAGTTCATATGAAATGTCTTGGTGTTCAAACAAAAATGTGTCAATGATATTTGGAATCAAAGTTGAGCTTCCACACAGATCAGATAATGCCAAATGGAAAACAACAACGTATTTGGCTGTGTGAAGTCTGCGTGCCAAATAAATTATACACATGATGAATGAATTCCCCAAAACAGTCACAACATACACCAAAGACAAGAATGCATAGTAGTATTTCACATGTGGAACATTAGAAAATCCGTTGAGGAAAAATGTTGCAGGACGAACAAAGGTCACATTTGCAGAGGAGTTTGACTGAATGAAGCTCATGATAGCTGTTGTCTGGCTGTTTGTGTCACCTGTGATGAAGAACTGTTATATAAATGCACTCAAAATAGAGAATATACAAGTAATTATTGAATTGCTAGTAACAGTGCATTTCTGAACAAAAATGCTTGAATGTTGGTTGACATTCAATACTCATATTGAACAAATAATAAATGTAATTTGCAGTAAATTCATTGGAGAAAAACAGAGGAAACATATAGCCTACTCTACCTTCTCCAAAGGTGCCACCATCTCACTATTTCACCAGCCATCAGTCAAATATATAGTAGATCACTGTCTTGCACTTGAGACTTTAGTTTATGGATCAACCCTTCTCCCTACAGACTTGAGGAGAAAGAGGCAGGAGTAAATCGATAAAAACATGTGGCAACATAAAAACACTTACCTTAAATATTAGGAATATATTGCTAAAAATACTTATTGTAACAGTAAAACAGCATAAATAGAGATGACTTATGAAGATATTATTCTCTGAATTGTATGGCATGTATGTCTGACTTGTGTGTCTGGGCTACATAGCTCTATGTATAGTTATATATGCTAATCAGTTAAAAATCTGTGGGTGGGGTTCTGAAAATATTTTTTGTTTTGTTTTTTATTTCCCATTTTTCCACAAGAAAGCTACATGAGTAAGAAATTAAAAAAAAAAAAAACATAAAAAAAAAAACATACAAAAGCCTGTTTTTTAACTTAAGGCGAAATAACATACTTATTTGACGCAACCATTCTGAACCTTGTTTTGTTTGTTGAACGTAATTATAGAATATGTGATGATTGTAGGTTGCAGAATGAATGATTGTAGGTTTTGTAAACACAACCTGAACATTGCGTGGAACAATATTGAATATTTGGATTTCTGTGAGCCATTTATCACAGGCCATTGCCAATGCTTTTCCTCATAGACATGACGCCATAGACCTTAGTCAGGATAGCTGCATATTTAATTATTGACAGGAATGAAAATGAGGCTGTGATGGATAAAATGCAGTGTGTTTAATGGATTGCACTGTTGTTTAACTCTTTCCGCATAAAACGCTTCCAGGCCAAACACAGAATTTTTCTGAGTTTTCGTGTTTTCACTGTTAGACACTAGGGGGCGCTATTACGCATCTTCTGAATGAGTACTGAATCTCCAGATCAAAACACACGCGAGTAAGACAGAGTATAGCAATCAATCGCATGTAAGCAGATAGATATGAAAAATAACGTGATAGTCAACATTACATTTCTTATGACTCAAAACTATCTAATGTTACTGAATAAAATGTGGACCCAGGGTGAGCTATAGGACTGTGCAAGCAATCGGGGTGTTGATGGACTCCATCTACTCCATCTGTGTGTGATCATCGCTCTTAATCTGATCTGAATCCAGTTTTTGACAAAAACCTGATTTTCTCAGCTTTTTGTTCAAAATGTTGCTTTTTTTTATGAAACTTTTTTTATTAAAGTGTTGATAAAAAAGAATGCATGAAGGTATAATAAAATGTTTTAGTTTTTTTAAAGAAGAGGGTCAGCTATTTCTTTTGATGTATTGCATGCTCATATATTCATAAAACAAAATATTCTATGGGCTATCAAATTTTTGTCAAAATGGTCAAAAAACCCTGGCGGTGGCTGGCAACTTTTTTTAAAAAACGCTGGCGGGGGAAGAGTTAAGAACAGTCAAATTTAAACGTCTTTCCGGAAAAAAAAGTAGACAAAAGCTCCATTAAACAGTTCCCTTTCACTCGGTCACGTTCGTCGACGTCGACGAACTGATCTGCTTTCAGAGACCAATCTGCTTCGAGTGTTTCTAAACGAGTCAATTGGCATTGGCATGCAGTCCACGCTCTGCCCACAACGCGGGTATAAATACGGAAGTGAAACACCGCATACTCGCTTTCTACTTCGGAGCCAAACATTGAGTTTTTCCAGTGTTCCTGCGAAGTGTTAAACGTCTACGAGTTTACAAGAAGAAGCTCTTTCTGGCTGGAGTTACGGCACAGTGCAGCGGCGGTCACGAGTCTGTGGAAGAAGGCAGCTGTTCTGACAGCTCGCTGGGCGCTGTGTGTTTGCAGTGGGCTTGCACCCTCTAAACCACTGTGGGTAGTGGCCATCTCCCCTGTGTGCCTCGGCACGAAAAGAGTGTTTCCTTTCTCTTAAAAGAGCTACACGGTTTGAGCCTGCGTCTTTTTCAAGATGTCATTCAAACCGTGTGTTTCTGGATGCAGCCAGTTTCTGTCCCCAGCTGACGGGCACGATCGCTGTCTCACGTGTTTGGGCGTTCAGCATGCTGAGGCGGCCGCGAATGACTCATGTTCCCACCGCGGAACATAACCATCGCAGTTTTACGGTCTAGGCTCGACTTCCTCAAGCGGGGAGCGGCCCCATTGCGCATCCCCCGATCTAGCGGTCCTCCTGCTGCAAAACAGAGGGCTGCTACTTTGGCTGATGCCTTTGGTGGAGACCTGAGGGTTACACTGAGGACAACCCCGACGGGACTCCAAGCCCCTCAGGATCCTCCCCCCTCTGCTGCGGCGGTTGAGCTGCCGAGAGAGCGACACGGTCCTTCCCACGGGTTGCCGGTCGTTACTTTCGGGGCTCCGGCTGAGGATATGATGTCGGTTGCTGCATCGTGGGGCGAGATAATGGACTCCGGAGATGAGGACTCGGCTGTGTTGCCCCCTTCGGGTGTGGTAGTGTTGAGTGGAACCCTCCACCGTGTCCCGAGCCCTCACGGCTGGACGATTGGTACTTCGGGACGGCCCGTGCTGGTTTTCAGCGCCCCGGCCCGGTACCTTTCTTTCTGGAAGTGCATCACCGGCTCACGGAATCGTGGATTGCGCCCTACAGCGCCAGACATCGAGGAAGTGGCTCCTCCGTCCTCACCACCCTTGACGGTGAAGCAGACGGAGGCGATCCGAAGCATCCTGCCCCGATCAGGGCCCCCGCTAAGTCCACTGGCAAGCACAAGGGCAAGCAAATTTTTGTCAAAATGGTCAAAAAACCCTGGCGGTGGCTGGCAACTTTTTTTAAAAAACGCTGGCGGGGGAAGAGTTAAGAACAGTCAATTTTAAACGTCTTTTCGGAAAAAAAAATTGACAAAAGCTCAATTAAACAGTTCCCTTTCACTCGGTCACGTTCGACGTACGTGAAGAAGAGAAGATGGTGTCGCGGAGGCAGCCATTGTTCCGCTCAGAGAACGCGGCGTTCAGATTCTCAACTACCTCGACGACTGGCTGATACTGGCCAAGTCTCGGGAGCAGTTGTGCGAACACAGGGACCTGGTGCTCCGTTACCTCAGCCTGTTGGGCCTTCGGGTCAACCGAGAGAAGAGCAAACTCTGTCCCACACAGAGGATCTCTTATCTTGGTATGGAGCTGGATTCGGTCAACCGGACTGCGCGCCTCACAGAGGAGCGAGTCTAGGCGGTGATGAACTGCATGAATAGGTTCAAGGGCAGGACGGTGGTCCCACTGAAATCTTTTCAGAGTCTCCTGGGGCATATGGCATCTACAGCCATGGTAACAGCGCTCAGATTGCAACATATGAGACCACTTCAGCACTGGCTTCATGGCCGAGTCCCGAGATGGGCGTGGCAGACCGGCAGGTACCGGGTCCCAGTCACCCCGTACTGCCGCCAAACCTTCAGTCCGTGGGTCGGACCCTTCGTTTCTACAGGTGGGAGTACCCTTAGAACAGGTGTCCAGGCATGCTGTGGTCTTCACGTACAACGGGCACGCAGTTTCGGGTCTGTGGACGGGGCCCCAACTGCGTTGGCATATCAACTGCCTGGAGTTATTGGCAGTACGTCTCGCTCTGGGCCGCCTCAGAAAGCCACTCTAGGGCAAGCACGTACTGGTCCGCACGGACAGCACTGCGGCCGTTGTGTACATCAACCATCAGGGTGGTGTACATTCCCGTTGCATGCTCCAACTCGCCCGCCATCTCCTCCTTTGGAGTCAGAAGCATCTGAGGTCGCTTCGAGCCATCCATATCCCAGGTGTGCTGAACCAGACTGCCGACGAGCTCTCTCGACAGCTGACACCTCCGGGAGAATGGCGACTCCATCCCCAGACGGTCCAGCTGATATGGGGCCTCTTCAGAGCCACGCAGGTAGACCTGTTTGCCTCTCAAGAGTCGACCCATTGCCAGTTGTACTATTCCCTGACCGGGGGCACCCTCGCCACGGATGCGCTGGCACACAGCTGGCCGCGGGACCTACGCAAATATACGTTCCCCCCAGTGAGCCTTCTCGCACAGACACTGTGCAAGGTCAGGGAGGATAAGGAGCAGGTCTTGTTAGTTGCGCCTTACTGGCCCAACGGGACCTGGTTCGCCGAACTAACACTCCTTGCGACAGCCCCTCCTTGGCCGATTCCCCCTGAGGAGGGACCTTCTTTCTCAGGGAGGGGCACTCTATGGCACCCGCGTCCAGACCTCTGGAAACTCAATGTCTGGTCCCTGGACAGGACGCAGAGGTTTTAGGTGGACTTCCACAAGCAGTGGCAGACACCATCACTTCTGCAAGGGCGCCCTCAACGAGGCGGCTCTATGCGTTGAAGTGGAATCTGTTCATTGAGTGGTGCTCTTCTCGCCGAAGACCCACGAAGGTGCTCTCCTTTCTGCAAGATGGGTTAAAGCGAAGGCTGTCTCCCTCCACCCTGAAAGTGTATGTTGCAGCAATAGCGGCGTTTCACGACGCAGTGGATGATAAGTATTTGGGGAAGCACAACCTAATCGTCAGGTTCCTCAGAGGTGCAAGGAGGCTGAATCCTCCTCACCCAAACTCGGTACCCTCTTGGGACCCTCTTGGGAGCACTGCAGAGCTCTCCCTTTGAGCCTTTGCAGTCTGTAGAGATAAAGATCCTGTCCATAAAGACAGTACTCCTGGTTGCTTTGGCCTCTATCAAGAGGGTAGGGGACCTGCACGCACTTTCGGTCAACGAGTCGTGCCTAGAGTTCAGGACCGGGTAATTATCACGTCATCCTGAGACCCCGGCCCGGATATGTGCCCAAGGTTCCCACTACTCCCTTTCGGGACCAGGTGGTGAACCTGCAAGCGCTGCCTTCGGAGGAGGCAGACCCAGCCCTGGCTTTGTCATGTCCCGTCCGCATTCCCTACATTGACCGGACTCAAAGCTTCAGGATCTCAGAACAGCTCTTCGTCTGTTACGGAGGCCAGCAGAAGGGAAAGGCTTGTCTCCAAGCCGAGGTTAGCCCACTGGATAGTGGATGCTATCATCTTGGCTTAACAGTCCTGAGACGTGCCTTGCCCGTTTGGGTTGCGAGCACACTCCACAACGAGTGTTGCCTCCTCCTGGGCGCTGGCTCAAGGCGCCTCGCTGACAGATATATGTAGAGCTGTGGGCTGGGCGACACCTAACACGTTCGCTAGATTCTATAGCCTCCGTGTGGAGCCGGTATCTTCCCGTGTACTTGCCTCCAGTGGCCGGTAGCGGGAAGTGCCCGTTCTAGTGTCGGCTTGCAACGCCACTCCCGTCCCAGGGGCCGGATACGTGCGTCTATACTCTCCAGTTGTATTCCCCAGAAATGGCTAACCCTGTGAGCTCCTCCGCTACCCCTCGGGGTCAGACGTAGAGGTCGTCTGACGCCAGGCCTGCACCCGTATGCTTTTGAAACGTGTGTGTAGGCTGGGTATCCATATGTACCGGTTCCCTAACGGCAACCCCATATGTGTATTCTCCACGGTACCTAATTGGTTAGCCCCATGTCTTTCCCTCGACAGAGCTCCCTCTGTCGTTCCTGGAGGTGCTCTTCCCCCCCTGGAACCAGGTGGGAACCACCCCAGGGACTGCCATATGTTGCACTACCCTGCTAGGTTAGTCCTTATGTGTATTCGCCACCTCTCCTTCCATTGAAGGACGTGGCTCTGCAGCGTGCCATCTCCTCGAGACGGGCATGCTTTCCCAGCGTTATCCAATAGTCACGCTGAGTGGGTCATGCAGGAACAGCAGTGACTGTCCTTCCCTTTTGGGAGCCCTGACTCCCACTCCAACATAGGAGTGGTCCAGCGAGCTCAGGCAGGGCGCTGGAAGGGCATCCTGGCGAATTGGTAGGGATCCCAATTCGTCGGTCAGCCATGCGCACGTCGAACGTGACCAACTGAAAGGGAACGTCTCGGTTACATATGTAACCCTCGTTCCCTGAAGGAGGGAACGGAGATGTACGTCCCGTCGCCAGGTGCTGTGCTTCCGCTGAAGGACCCGCCACTAGTTTGGCTCCTCAGCAGAAAACTAGTATGCGGTGTTTCACTTCCGTATTTATACCCGCGTTGCGGGCAGAGTGTGGACCGCATGCCAATGCCAATTGGCTCGTTTAGAAACACTCAAAGCAGATTGGTCTCTGAAAGCAGATCCCAATTCGTCGGTCAGTTCCGACGTACGTCTCCTTTCCCTCCTCCAGGGGAACGAGGGTTACATACGTAACCGAGATGTTTTTAGACAACAGTACCTGATCTAGGACTTTTTTACTGTGCGTGCCATGGTAAAGTGATATTCACTACTTCTGTGACAGTCAATATTGTCTAATTGTCTATATTATTTTTTAATTTTTTTAGGATTCCATCAAACAATTATGGTACGTTTAGCATAGCCTTCTCTGTCAGCGATGAGGTTTTTACATGTGATAAATGCAGGGAAATAGACAGGCTGACATATAAGATTTTAAAACTAGAGACCCGCATCCAGACTTGAATCAAGGTTAGTAAGAATGCAAGGCGCTAGACACTGCATTGGATGCGACTAACCTAGCGAGCCCCATACTGTGCATCCAGAAAGTATTCACAGCGGTTCACTTTTTACACATTTTGTTATGTTGCAGCCTTATTCCAAAATTAAATTAGTTATTTTCTTAAAAAGTCTACAAACAATGTCATTGAGTGGCCCTGCCAGAGCTCAGACTTTTTCAGACCCGATTGAACCAACATGTCCTCCAACCAATATATGCCTTTATAGGTCGTTTGTCACTTTCTTGAAATACGACCCAAAGGAGCGTTTACTAAAGCTGCATTCCTATCAACAATATTTTAATTCATGAAATACAACCCATATGAGCGTTTTCTAAAATTTTGCTTCTATTGAAAACAGGACACTTTAATTTTAAAGCTTTTTTTTCCTTTTATCTGCATAATATTTCATAGCTCAATTGGTAAAGCAAAAATTGCACTATACAACCAAATGTGATCATGCAATCGTGAGTTCGATCCCAGGGAACACATATGCTCATAAAGTGTGTTAGCACTATAAATCACTGGGTATTGCCACTGTCGCCTTTGGCTTGGCTTACTCAGTTGGGGACACTCAAATTATGATCCAAGTTACTCAACTAAATATACAAATAGAATTTATTAATTTGGGCATATATAATTCTATAAACTATCCAAATTAAACTAGCCAAATCAAATTTTGTTGCAATGTTGTCATGTTTAACACTGTGAAGCTGCTTTGAAACAATCGTCATTGTAAAAGCGCTATATAAATAAAGTTGATTGATTGATTGATTGATTGGTAAGTTTAGGGATGGTGTGGGTTTAGTTGTAAAAAAAAACACAATATATATATATTGTATTATATATGTATATATTATTTTATTTGGATATAAAATAAATGGATATATGACAACTGGTGGTATAAAAAGTCCACACACTGCATTAAAATGAACACGCATTTTGATTGGTAACGATCAGTCATACCTCATTTCATGACAGACATAACATGACACTGTCATTATTTTTATGCCAGCTAGAGGGCACATGACTTTAAAATGTAAATATAGGTTGTAATAAGGTGCTTGAAAAACGACCTATAGAGTCAGTTTTTTTTGGATTGAACATCGGAGAGATCTGAAAATGGCTATGCACCGACGCTCCACATCCAACCTGATGGAGCTTGAAAGAGGTCCTGCAAAGAAGAATGGGAGAAACAAAAATAGGTGTGCCAAGCCTGTAGCATTATACTCAAAAAGACCTGAGGCTGTAATTGGTGCCAAAGGTGCTTCAACAAAGTACTTAGCAAAGGCTGTGAATACTTATATACTACATGTGATTTTATTTTTATTTTGTTGCTTTTTTATTTTAATTTGCAAAGATTTCATGTGAAAATGATTGTGACATATTTTTTTGTTGTCTTCTCGGGTTTAAACCTCTGTTAAAACAAAGCTGAGGTAACAACAAGCACAACATTGACAATATTTAATAGACATGTCTTCATCAGAGCTAAAAACTCTGATCAACGCTAAAAACCGAATTAGTATATCTTAGAAAACTTAGTATTTTTGTTTAAAAATACATTAAGTTGTACATCATACGAATTGCTGCATATTGGCCTGTGTGCTATATTCTACATTTTATATTCTGTTAAATATATTCTGCATTAAATATTAAATATTCTGCATTTTTGGCATGTAAATATTATAATCTCTTGTCTGGTTTGTCATTGTGCAATTTAATAGGATGGAAGTCTAATTTAAGGATTATTTTAAATTTGTATGTGTCATATAGAGCAAAATTGTGAGAATAATAACCGCATATAACTATAGGCATATTACACATATTGTCCATATAGGAACAAAAAAGTTTCCATTGTTCAGTAGCTATGCACAAATACAGCAAATTATTCAGAAATGTATAAAACATTTGTTACATTTAAATTAAATGTAATGGGTTATTTTCTTTTGACTTACTGTTAACTTAGCATCATCAAATGCAAAGGTACTGTTTTTATTTGTTTGTTTTTAACAAAAGAAGGACATCACAAAACACCTCTACATGGTTTTAAACATATTTGGCCAGTTAACAAGATAATTTCTATTGCAACTACAAACAAAATCAGTCAATTAATGGTTGAATAATCACAGTTTAGTCTCAAAAGCAGTGTGATTAAACCAGTGATTATTATTTTTAATTTATCCTCCTACTGCTTCATATTTCTTTCCTGAGTTGTGTTCACCTTGCTTCGTTTGTACAGTTCTTTTATGGATTGCATGACCTCCTCTGTCTTTAGAGTGTATATGATGGGATTCAGCATAGGTGGTATTGTCTGGGTGAGAGAATAGTTAATTATTCTGGCGTTTGGATGCAAAGGTGTTATTATAGATGCAATATTATTGCTTAAAATTGGGATGTAAAAAATTGCCACCAACATGAGATGTGAAGTACAGGTTTTTATGGATTTGATCCGGTCAACACCATGGGGAATCTTAAACAAAACTAGAGCAATGCAGAAATATGAGACGAAGATCAAAATCAGTGGTGTAAAAATCAAGAGACTAAAGCTTATTTTACCTAACAAAACATTTACAGAATTATCATTACAAGCTATTCTATAGATAGGGCCAAAATCACAAAAATAACTATCAAGCACATTAGATCCACAAAAAGAAAGTCTATTCACAGAACCCACAAGAACAGAAAAAAATGTCACAGAAAAAACCCACATAACACCTATGATCAGAAACATGGCTGTTTTAGTTACAATTGCATGGTACTGTAGAGGAAAACAAATAGCAACCAGTCTGTCATAAGCCAAGACAAGTATTGTTAAAGACTGCATGTTCATAAAATGATACACAAAAAACATATATGTCAAGCACGCTTCATATGAAATGTCCTGGTGCTCGAATAAAAATGTGTCAATAACTTTTGGAATCAAAGCCGAGCTTCCCCACAGATCAGAAAGGGCCAGATGGAAAACAGCAATGTATTTGGCTGTGTGAAGTCTGCGTGCCAAATAAATGATACACACGATGAAAGAATTCCCAAAAAAGGTCACAACATACACCAAAGACAAGAACACATAGTAGTATTTTGCATGTGGAATATTAAAAAAGCCATTGATGAAAAATGTTGCAGGACGAATAAAGGTCACATTTGCAGAGGAGTCTGACTGAATGGCGCTCATGATAGCTGTTGTCTGGCTTTTTGCCAGCTGTGATGAAGAACTGTTATAGATATGCACACAATAAAAGAAAATACAGTTCAGTCACAGCGCATTAATGATTAAGCCTACAATATTTGAATATTATTTGATATATGTAAAAATACTGAATTAATACAATATGTTATTGTTAAAAGGGTTGGAAATAAAGAGAAGAAACACAAGGTTTATACCTTTTTCAATCTGGCTCATGCAACTCATTCTACCAGTCATCAGACAAATTTATATTAGTTCATTTTCTTGAGCTTGGGACTTTATTTGTTGGATCAACCCTTCTCCCTAGAGACTTGAGGATAAAGGCAGGAGTTTACTTTAAATCATACAACACTAATAAAAAAGTACCATGGTTAAAAAGTACTGTGTTCAAAATGTTGCTGTTGTTGTAGTTAAGGATGCGTTTACTGTTCACGTTGTACTTCATTCATTTGTGGAATGGTACAATAACTTTTGGTAAAGGGTAAATATAAAGAATATTCATTCATAAGATAGAACAGAATTTTTTTTTTTTCATTCAACTGTTACATGTCTGTAGTTTAGCTCTCAGTTGTTTTCATCCTGTCACATGTTCCTTTGTCTAAGTTTCCCGTCACTTGTTTGTTACTATGGTAATACTCATATGGTTACCTATGGTTACACACCATTTTTCCCTGCTGTGTCTTGTTAATCATCTAATTTCTTTGATTCTTGTTCACTGTCTTATGGTTGAGTGTGTTTTCCATTATGTTCTTACGTGTTCCTGAGAGGTTGCATTAAAGTTCAATTGAGATTTTCTGATTCTTCAGTTTGTTCCAGTGCTACTCAACTGTGAGTACCGGACCACCCAAAATGGACGATAGGGCAAAATTATTGTCCTTGTCGTCCCCTGAAGGGTCTGAACTGCCATGGCTCCCTGAAAGGCCTCAGCCGCGGTGGTGCCCTGAGTTCCCTGAGCTCCCTGAGCCGCCATGACCCCCTGAGCTCCCTGAGCCACCATGACCCCCTGAACTTCCTGAGCCGCCATGCGCCCCTGAACTCCTGTCACCTCCGTAGTCTCCCGAGTTTCCGGCGCTGCCGTGGTCTCCTGAGCACTGGCACCAATTCCCGACCCTCCTCATCGGTTGCTCCTTCTACTCACCTACCTGCTGAGAGGTGCTATTTAAGTTCTTTGCCACCATTATGGTTGAGTGTGTTCTTCCGTGTTCCTGAGAGGTTGCATTAAAGTTTGTTCAATTGTGATATTCTGATTCTTCAGTTTGTTCCTGTGCTACCCAACTGTTACAGCTACTATCCCTTTGTTTTCATTGTAAACGCGCTTTTTTACTGATGCACTCTTTTACCCCAATTTCCTTTTGGCTTGCTCAGTTGGGGACACCTAAATTTCAACTATATTACCAATCTGCCCACTTTGACACTATATGATAATTCGAATTAGCTGGAGAACATCCCGGTTTTCACCAGAGCGGCTGTACAAATTCTGTTGCATTATTTTCCTGTTAACACTGTGAAGCTGCTTTGAAGCAATTGGACTTGTTAAAAGCGCTATATAAATAAAGGTGACTTGACTGTAGGCTATTCTAAAAACACAGTCCTCAATTTAAAATAATTATTATTTTCTGTTCTGTGTGATCTGGCCCATCAGGTGCACTGACAGAGCAAAATCTGTTGTTCCATTTATCAGTATTTACACCGACCTGGAGGGGACATGTTGTCACTTAGTTTTGTCGTGGCCACAACATATAAACTTGTGAGAACGTAATAATATGTCATGTCCATAAGATATGAATTTGTGGGAACATTATTTTACCTTTGTAACGTCTCCATGGATCATTTATCCTCTACCAGAGGGAGCCATCACCAGAATTCTAGATCCACTTCCTGTGTCACTAGTTCACTTCCTGTTTGCATATGCATGACCTTCTCTCTGGATTACTGTTTTTGGATTTGTTTGCTATTGGACTGCCTATTTGGATTTCTTGAATTCTGCCTATAATTTCCCATTTAACGTTTGTTTTTTGTTTGTTTGTTTTTTATCTCACTCAATATATTTAACCAGAACTGAACTGGAAAGGCTGGCTTTACTGATAAGTTTGATGAGTCTGCAGATAGATGCCAGGGTTTTTTTTAACGTCAGTGCTCAATCTATTTTTCACATCAACCTTTCGTCATGTTACTTCTCATGATCAAAGAGCTAGAGTGGGGATTTGCTGTCTGGAGCAATGATGTACAGGTCTGTAGTTCTTTCAAGCCACTGCAGGTGAATATGCCATTCAGTTCTGCACATTAGCAGAACAGTGTGGATAGAATGATGTTGCTTTAAAATCCGTGTTCCGTGAAGGATTAAATCCCATTCTACAAGCAGAACTGGAATTTAAGGATACATCTTTAAGTCTGTCACAGTACATTAATGTGACTTTCAAGTGTGATAATGTGACCAGAAACCAGCGACAAGTCAATAATAAGTCAAATTATTAACGCATATCTCTTAAAGATGTCTAAGCGGAAACACTGCACATGTGCTCTGATGGAGCACCTGCATATTTGCAGTTCGTCAAATACAGATAAAGCTGTGAGTAACTGAACCCGTGCATTAGCGATCTACTTCCGGAATGTATATCTAGTCATGGGTTGTCATGGGGTTGGGAGTTTTTAACTGATTTTATGACTACAGGGCTACAGGGCAAATGCTCCGTAGTTAGGAACTGCACTGCTGTTTTCCCGTGGCTGCTTTTCGCTGGTTTTCTTTACTATTTTTTGTTCTGTTTGTTTCACGCTCATGCTGGTGGCCGACGTGAAGGGTGGCTAGTCTGAGCCGTCATGTAGAGTGAGATGTACTGTTAACAGTGCACATTTAACCCTTCTGATTGTTTCATTGTCACCAGCTGCGTGTTTTTGTTAGTTTGTTGCTTTCTGTCTTTGTAGGAAAAAGTTGAGTGATCTCTCATCCCTGGGAAGATCCAGTGCCTTTTGTTTCGTTTAACATTTTGATTTGAGAATTTAATGAGACCCTACAGCCCTGTTATGTTTTACATATTGTTTTTTTGTTTTTCTTTTGTTATATATTTCACGCGATTATTTGGTGTTAATTAGTATTGTTTGCTTTATTTTTATTTTTGTTGTTTTCTTTAACACATTGCTGCTCCATGCTATGTCCAGGTCCATAAGCCTTTTGATGTGAACCTGTCTGAGCATCTATACATCCCTGGCTGACCTCTGTGGCCAGTAAATTGTTCATTGTTGTCCTTCATGGTAACTTATTCCAATGCAAGTTGTGAATTGAATGTGTGTCAGAGTAATTGTGTTTTTGTTACAGTTCTCTTTGTTTATTTCAGGTGCTGAAGGCCGCCAGTGAGGGAATCTAGCTGCTTTTGCCCTGTGGTGGTGGTGTTTACACTGCTTATTTTACTGGCCAATGGTGCAAACCACCTCTGTGACATCACGAGCTGTGGTATTGCAAGATGGCGCGCCTTGCTCCACAAGCTATTACAAAACTTTCTTTTTCTTTAAAATGGTTACATTAATCATGTTTGTTGTATAAATTTTATTAAAGTGGAAATCAGTTTACTAAATAATGTAAACTTGACTTACGGCTTCCACTTTAAAGATTAAGAATGTATTGCTAAATACAAACTTATTGACCAACCCCAAATCAGAAAAAGTTGGGACAGCATAGAAAACGCAAATAAAAATAGAAAGTAGTGATTTCTAAATTTACTTCGACTTGTATTTCATTGCAGACAATATGAACACTAAATATTCCAATTTTTTTTCTGGTCAACTTCATGTCATTTGTAAATATGCATCCTTTCCTGTCATTCAGACCTGCAACACATTTCAAGAAAAGTTGGGACAGGAGAAATTTAGGGCTAGTAATGAGGTAAAATGGTTAAATAATTATGTGATTTGAAACAGGTGATGTCAACAGGTGATTGTAATTATGATTTGGTACATAAGCAGCATCCAAGAAAGGTCTAATCCTTTAGAAGCAAAGATGGGCCGAGGATCGCCAGTTTGCCAACAAATACGTGAGAAAATTATGTTTAAAAACAATGTTTCTCAAAGAAAGATAGGAAGAGATTTGGATATTTCACATTCAACAGTGCATAACATAATTAAAAGATTCAAGGAATCAGGAGGAATTTCAGTGTGTAAAGGACAAGGGTGCAAGCCTAAGCTGAACAACCGTGATCTCCGATCCCTCAGGCGGCACTGTATTTCTGAATCAGTATTTCAGGTATTTTTTGGGAGGAATGGACGCTGTGTGCTCCGGACCAAAGAAGAAAAGGATCATCCAGACTGTTACCAGCAACAAGTCCAAAAGCCAGGGTCTGTCATGGTATGGGGTTGTGTCAGTGCCCTTGGCAAAGGTAACTTGCACTTCTGTGAAGGCACTATTAATGCTGAAAAGTACATAGATTTTGGAGCATAATATGCAGCCTTCAAGAAGACCTCTTTTCCAGGGACGTCCATGCATATTTCAACAAGACAATACAAAACCACATTCTGCACACATTACAAAGTCCTGGCTGCGGAGGAAGAGGGTATGGATACTTGACTGGCCTGCCTACAGTCCCAACCTGTCTCCAATAGAGAATGTGTGGCGCATTTTGAAGCGCAAAATGCGACAAACGAAGACCCCGTTCTGTTGCCCACCTTAAGACTTGTTTGCAGGAAGAATGGGACAAAATTAGACCTGAAACACTTCATCACTTGGTGTCTTCAGTCCCTAAACGTCTTTGAAGTGTTGTGAAAAGAAATGGCAACATTACAAAGTGGTAAATGCTTTACTGTCCCAACTTTTTTTTAAATATGTTGCAGGTCTGAATGACAGGAAAGGACGCATATTTACAAATGACGAAGTTGACCAGACAAAACATAAAATGTTTTTTGTTCATATTGTCTGCAATGAAATACAAGTCAAAGTAAATTTAGAAATCACTTCTTCTTTTTTTTTGCGTTTTCCATACTGTCCCAACTTTTTCTGATTTGGGGTTGTAACAGTAATAAAAGTAAAACTGCATAAATAGAGATTACTTATTCTCAGACTTGTATGGTGTGTGTATGTCTGACTTGTCATACATGACTGTGGCCTACATAGTGTATAAGTGCTAAGCAGCTAAAATTCTGGGGGGTGCGGGTCTGAAAAATTAAGTTTTGCATTTTTATTTTTAATTTCTCATTTTCCCTTATAAAATCTACATGGGGTAAGAAATAAAAACACGTACAAAAAGCCTACATTATAACTTGCAAAGGTCACCATCATGAGGTGTAATAACCAACACGATCTCATGACAATGCGTATAAATAGTACGAGTGTGCAATCTCGTAGAATGTATACGCCAAAACTCATTTTGGCGTGCATATGGTACGCCGTTTTTGGCGTGCATATGATACGCACTTTATGGCGTGTATATGACACGCTTTTGGGTAGGGTGAGGGTGGGGGTGTGGGGGGTTCGTACATATAATACGCCATAAAGTGTGTATCATATGCACGCCAAAAACGGCGTACCATATGCACGCCAAAATGAGTTTTGGCGTATACATTCTACGAGTTTGCACACTCGTACTATTGATAACACTCGTAATAACATAATGTACTTCTTTGACACAAGCATTCGGAGCCTTGGTTCCGGAAAGTATTCACAACGCTTACCCTTTTTCCACATTTTGTTATGTTACAGCCTTATTCCAAAATGGATTAAATTATTTTCCTCAAAATTCTAAAAATAATTTCCTAGAGTGGCCCAGCCAGAGACCAGACTTCTGAAAGAGATCTGAAAATGGCTGTGCACCGACAATCCCCACCCAACCTGATGGAGCTTGAGAGGACCTGCAAAGAAGAATGGGAGAAACTGCCAAAAAATAAGTGTGCCAAGCTTGTAGCATTATACTCAAATAGAGCTGTAATTAGTGCCAAAGGTGCATCAACAAAGTGTTGAGCAAAGGATGTGAAAAGGGGAGCACAGGGTTAGTTGTAACATGCATGGTTTAACACTTTCCACACATGCCAGAATGACACAACTTTGTGTTTAGAGAAAAAATTGCACCAAAATTAAAACATCTTTGGAAGATATCACTGAACATTTATTCAACCACAGCAAAAGTACATTTCTTAATTAAGTGTATCTCTGTTTTTTTGTGTTTATTTAAAATAAGACAAATCTGATATTATTTTAATCTTATATCTGTTATTTAACAGTTAAGATCGTTCTTAAATGCTAATCTAACCAGCAGAAGACACAAGCCGCGGTTTAAATCCCAGTTTTGCAGGTGGGGGGCGTTGTAACACTGTTACAATGTGAAATATGCTATTATATTCTATACTTATTTGATTTATTTTGAAAAACCATGAGAAAAGGGTAAATAATGAGTCAATGTTCAAAAAATTATTAATTATTATTATGTTTTTAACTATGCTGTATAGCTGTATTTAGCAATGTGTTTGTCAAACTCAAAATAATGCATTTTTAATGATAAAAATGCCATTATTTTATTTTAAAAAGTTAATAATTGTATTTTATTCACAAAATATTTTAGTTTGTCTTGGATATTTTTTTGGATTATATCAGGTACATTTTAAGTTGTAATTTGGTGATGTTACAATGTGCCCCCTCACATGTTACAATGTACCCTACCTATGGGGCATGTTGTCACATTTCACTTCCATTCTTTCAGGGTAAATCAAGAAAAACATATACACTGTATTAATGAAACAAAACAATGCACATAATTGTACATGTGTGCAATTAATGTGGGAAAAAATGAACCCTTTGAACCCCAAGTGGATTTACACAAACTGAGAAAGTCAAAAAGTGTTAGGCTGTGCCCCACTCTCCCCTACATGTGATTTATATATATGAGAATTAGTAACTGCCTATAACTATGGTCATATGGCATTGTTTTGTTTGTTTGTTTGTTTATTACAAAAGAAGGAAATCACAAAACATCTCTACTTGGTTTTAAACATTTGGTCAGTTTACAACACAATTTGTTAAAACTAGCAACAAAATCAGTCAATTTTTGGTTTAATCTCACAAGCAGTGTATTGTAATTATTGTTTTTAATTTCTTCTCTTACTGCATCTCATATTTCTTTCCTGAGTTGTGTTCACCTTTTCTTTGTTTGTACAGTTCTTTTATGGATTGCATGACCTCCTCTGTCTTTAGAGTGTATATGATGGGATTCAGCATAGGTGGTTTTGTCTGAGTTTGAGAACTGTTAATTATTCTGGCGTTTGGATGCAAATGTGTTATTACAGATGCATTATTCTTATTATTCTTATTATTATTATTGGGGTGTAAAAAAATCTCACCAACATGAGATGTGAAGTGCAGGTTTTTATGGATTTTATCCAGTCAACGAGATTATATAAATCAAGAGACTATAGCTAATTTTATCTAACAAAACAGTTACACATTTACACATCATCACAGGCAAATCTATAGATAGAGCCATACTCACAAATATAACTAACAAGTACATTAGATCCATAAAAAGAAAGTCTATTTACAGAACCTACAAGTACAGAAAAAAAACCCCACATAACACCTGATAAAAAAAAGTCTGCTTTAGTTACAATTGCATGGTACCATAGAGGAAAACAAAATGCAACCAGTCTGTCATAAGCCAAGACAATGTGTCAGTGACTTTTGGAATTAAAGCAGGGCTTCCACACAGATCAGAAAGGGCACGTAAACAGCAACGTATTTGGCTGTGTGAAGTCTGCATGCCAAATGGTTGGTGATGTCACTCGCTCACCTTCTACACAAGGCTATAAATTGATGAGCGTCAGCTGTGAGCTCTCAAGCCTTTTTGTTTGAAGAGCAGTCCTGAGACGTCATTGGCACAGCAATGAATCCGCTTTATCAGGGAACAGGGTTACATTCAAGTAAACCTCAAAAGTTCCCTTTCAAAAGCTTCACTTAATGTTACGCTAGCTTTTAACATTAATGGGAACGAGAATACCCACGCCGCCATTCTTGATGGTGTCTGGACCCCTTACGGTTGTACGTTTTAAGAGTGACAGGATGTACAGTCGAGAAAGGAACCTTAGGCAGGCAGTGAGGATGAGAATGCAAAATCACTTTCACCAAACCTGGGGCAAAATCTAAGCAGGATAGCGATATTGACAGAGCCTGAATGTCCCCAAATTCTTTTCAGAGAAGTTATAGCCATAAGAAAAAACATCTTTAGGGTTTAAGTTTGTCAGACGCTGACTTTAAAGGTCCAAAGGGGGTCTCAACCAGACCCTCAAGGACTATAGCTAAGTCCAACGAAGTGATCTTGGTTTTTACCAGGGGCCTCAGTCGCCTGGCCCTACGAATGAAGCGAACAAGCAGAGGATGTCTCACAAGTGGCACCCTGTCAACCAGGGTATGGCAAGCCGAAAGTGTGGCCACATAAACTCTTAGAGTGGCCGGGCAAGTGCCTGCTGACAGCTTTTCCTGCAGAATACCCAGAACTGAAGCAACCTGGCAGTTGACTGGATCTGTAGTATGTGCCATACACTACCTTTCAAAGACACCTCATTTATTGGCATACATTTTCCTAGTAGAGGAAGCCCAAGCACTGAAAATAGTCTCAATAACATCAGGTGAAAGGCCAGTATCCCTCAGTTGGTACCCTTCAGGGGCCAAACATGAAGTTTCCACAGGTTGGGCCTGGGATGAAGTATTGTACCCCGCCTGGCACAGAAAGTCCCTCCTCTCCGGAATCGCCCATGGCGAGCCATTGCATTATGAACCATTGCATCCAGACCCAGTGGGGTTGGGTGACTGAGAGAAAGAAGTAGAGGGGGCATCTTATCATGTCTGATAAGAGGTGAAGAGGTCCACTTCCACTCTGTAAAATCTGGTCCAGATCTGTTTGACTACTTCTGGGTGGAGTTTCCATTCCCCCATCAGTAAAATTTAGTTTACTTTGTTTTAAGGGAGGAAGAGAAGATCATTTCGGTTTTTAGAAGTTGACTGAGCGCTGAGATGACTGCACAGAGATTGGACTGCAATGGAGTGCACTGCCTGGCCAAACTTCAAAGGATTCAAGCAACTAGACTGAGCCAGGGCCTGAGCCCTTCTGGCCAGGGGACAAGCCGAGGTGAGATGAAGGCAGGAAGATACGAAGGAAGAAGAGTGGGAAAGAAACGTGTCCTTTGTCTTTAAGGACCATTAACATAAGTCCATCTTTCCTGAAATGGCCAATCATAGGTGTGGACTTTAAGTGGTAAACAATTATTTTGTCTTGATTTACAACCTGATGATGATTTAGCACCAAGGGTGCTAAACATACTAATGATGCATCTCATAATCACATACTGTGCACGGTTGGTTAAGACAAAGAGAGAGGGACATTTAGATACCAAACAAGTTGTGGTTTGAAGGTATAAAACCAGAAAGTTCCCTGAAGGAGAGGAACAGAGACGTTATGTCAGTGACTGACGGAATGGAGTTTTGCTTAGAAGCCTATCACCTTAGAGTTCCACAAAACAAGCCAATAGCATAACAATGCCATGGGTCTGCGTAATTCGCATAGCACAACTCTGCCCCACCTCGTGGGCTGCACTGTGAATACTTTACAGATCTCAAAAAACAAGCTCTGTGATCAGCAAAAGTTTATGATACTTACACATTTTGTCCATCAAGATGATTATCACAGTTGACCACAACTTTTAGTAGTTTTGTAATTTAGTAAGATGTAATCAACAGAAGTAAAAGGCTAAAGGTAGGCTATAAACGGACTACATCATGGTCCCACGATTTCAACGTCATCTTCACTAAGCTTCCGACAACTCTTTCAGTTTTTATCTCAAATTTTCCCAGAAAGTTTGTGTTAGGCTAGTTAATAAGAGCACAATTATAAGCATAATGAGGCTGTAAAAGTGGACTGAGTTTACCTGTTCTCTGTGATGAAGTGTAATCTCCCCGACTCTTTAGTCACATTTAGCCACTTGTTAGCAACCGCCTGTTTCAAGACGTAACAGCTTCAAAAATCATGAGAGGGTAATACTGATGTATTTTATGTCGTACAATAAAACATGAAAGTGTCTTGAGCTTGTGTTCACCACAGACCTTATTCAGTCATTTAACCAAAATCTCATTAAAAAAAAAACTCATTACCTTCAGGACGAGGGAAATGGAAGTGTTAAAATGCTTCCGTGTTTTGACCTACAAAGTGATGTCATACTTGCACCACTCTATGTTTAAAGTCAATAAAAAAGTTATTGTTTTGCTCCATCAATGAAAATACCTCCAAATGAAACCAAAGCAGGGTAAATGTGACGTTTTTGCCCAGAATGCATTGTTAACTTGCATTTTACAAATCAAATTTACAATTAATACTAGGTTGGTCCAACGATTGTTCAATCAACTTCTTTTCACTGGTTAAGCCATTTTTTTGCATCTAATTGTCCAGCTAACTAAAATATAATCATAGTCAACATTTTTGTGAGTAGGATTTTTCTCACTGAATCAGTGTTATTGAGCAAATCTTTTGAGCAACAATTAAAAAATAACTAATTCATGAAGACTAGATCCATCTACTGTTGTAACTATGTAACCTACAGAAAATGTCACTGAAAAATACTGACTGACAGGTGGACAGTGGCTGAATTCGTAAATAATATCATACACTGAATGAGGTAGGTCGAAAAAGTATAAGAAGCTACGGTAAAGGTATTATTTTAATTGCTGTGTTAGTAGCCTATAGCAAAGACAACCTTCAGTTTATTACAATTTTAAAAACCAAAACCTTCTTAAGATACATCACAACAGTGTTCACAAAAGTCACATATAAGCTGGCCTGTGTGTTGTATCCAGTGTACTCTTTTACATAATGTTTCATCCCGTCATGAATTGTTTACAAGGTGGATTTGGATGCAGGAAGCTCTTGCCTTGTACTGAGTATTGTGTATATTATGTGCTGGGTAATTGCCTGTCATAGTTATTGGCTGTATTAATTTTGTTAAATGAACAAGAACAAATATAGCCAAATGATTTAGTTCACTGAAGCACATAGTACCTGCATTACATAGTCTGGGATCACACTCAAGAAAAAAAAAAGTTGATCCCCTATAAAGTCACTGTTTAATTCACAAATGAGTGTCACAATCAGAACTGTATTGATTCATTCGGTAAAATGCATTATATTCTAGAGAGAATATTGCTCACAAATTTATGTTTTTAGAATCTTGACTAAAATTATTTCCATTTTGTTTTAAAAAAAATCCCAAAGCAGCTTTAAAGTTTTCCCAGAGGATTAAAACATATTTGGCCTGTTTACACAATATCTGTTACAATATCAAACATGGAAAATCAGTGATGTTTGTTGTATTATATCTGTTGAATAATCACAGAAGTGAATTTAACCTTTTTTTTATTACTTTTTATTTCTCCTACTGCATTTCATTTTTCGTTCTGTAGTTGTATTCACCTTGTGTCGTTTGTACAGTTCTTTTAGGGATTGCATGACCTCCTCTGTCTTTAGAGTGTATATGATGGGATTCAGCATAGATGGTATTATCTGTCTCAGGGAATTGTTAATTATCCGGGTGTTTGGATCGATAGATGTTGTTAAAGCTACAATATTATTGCTTATAAGTGGGATATAACCAATTGCCACCAACATAAGATGTGAAGTGCAAGTTTTCATGGCTTTGATCCGTTCAGCACCATGAGCAATCCTAAGCAGAGCCAGAGCAATGCAAAAATATGAAATGATTATCAGTATCAGCGGTGTACACATCAGGAGACCAAAGCTAATTTTTCCCATCATAATATTTATAGCATTATCATTACAAGCTAATTTATAGATAAGGCCTTGATCACAAAAATGACTATCAATCACATTAGATCCACAAAAAGAGAGTCTATTCACCAAACTTACAAGTACAGAAAAATATGTCACAGAAAAAATCCAAATAACACCTATGATCAGAAATATGACTGTTTTGGTAATAATGGCATGATACCGTAGAGGAAAACAAATAGCAACCAGTCTGTCATAAGCCAAGACAAGTAGTGTCAAAGACTGAAGATTCATGAAATGATATACAAAAAACATATTTGCCAAGCATGCTTCATATGAAATGTCCTGGTGCTCAAATAAAAATGTGTCAATTACTTTTGGAATCAAAGCTGAGCTTCCACACAGATCAGAAAGGGCAAGATGGAAAACAGCAATGTATTTGGCTGTGTGAAGTCTGCGGGCCAAATAAATGATACACATGATGAATGAATTCCCAAAAACAGTCACAACATACACCAAAGACAAGAACACATAGTAGTATTTCACATGTGGAACATTAGAAAAGCCGTTGATGAAAAATGTAGCTGGACGAACAAAGGTCACATTGGAAGAGGAGTTTGATTGCATGGAGCTCATAATAGCTGTTATCTGGCTTTTTGTGAGCTGTGATGAAGAACTGTTATAAAAATGCACACAATAACAGAATATTCAGTGCATCAGTCACAGTGCATTAATGAAAACAATATTTGGATGTTCTTAGATATATTTATATTGAACTAATAATTAAAACAAAACGGTTGCAGTAAATGCTTTAGAGATTGAAGCAAAAAAACTTGGTTTATACTCTACCTTCTGCTGCCAGAATGTTATTATTCTACCAGAATCAGACATATTTATAATAGATCATTGTCTTGTTCTAGGGACTTTAGTTGATGAAGCAACGCTTCTCCCTATAGACTTGAGCAGGGAGGGGTAGGAGTAAATCAATGCAAGCATGTGAGCTGTGTCACCCTTTTTTACAAATAAAAACCACAGTATTTGTCTGTGGGAGGGGTTAGAAAGTGTAAGGATCGGTTTTGGTGCTAAGACAAAAGCTGAGATACAAACCCCAGCAATAGAACAATAAAAGTCACTAATCTTGAGAGAAGATCTCACAGAAACTGTGGGACACCACCCTGATGAAACATTTCTCCCCCCTAAAGGTCTCGGTGCAAATGATAAATTGGTCTAAACTTCACTGTAGTCACTAGTAGAATGAGATATGAGAATTCGGCTATCCCTTTTTGAGTGGTCTCTGAAAGATATCTAAAACCTTTCCCCCGAAACCAGGTGTTGTGTTACAAATATTTACAATCCTTTGTTCTGGTCTGGGTATTTAAGCAAGGGTAGCAGAACTACCATTTGGGAACATTCTGTAGCCAGAACCCCCATGCCGTGTTGTGTGTGTGTCTTAGAGGCACTCACACACACACTGCATGTACTATGCCAGACACTATGACTCTTTGAAACTATTTTCATATTACTTTGTAATTATATTTTATATTTTTATGCTGAAAGTTGTGTACCATGGATTCATGTTTAATTATGTTTACTTAAGTTATGTCTGGCCAAAATAAATGTTAACCTTGATTTATCTTGTATTATTCTGAAATCATTATTTCTAGTATGGATCAAAGTGGAGTCCTTTATTACCGCAACTCTTTGGACCAGGATAGATCAAACCGAGGACTCAATGACTGGAGCATGGGGCACAGCATTTTGAGATAATCTGATTTCTGACTATTGCTGTATTAGCAAGTTGCAGCTCTCGTGATTATTATTAAAATTACACTTTTTGTTGAGTAAGCAGGTGCGACCACTTAAAGGTAAAATATTCACTCTGCAATCCTCTGACTAATATCAGAACTGGACAGGTTGTGATCGTGAGCGGGCGGAACCGGACGCTACGTCTCTGTGCGATATCGGGTCCCTTGATGAACGAATATTTGAAAATAAGAGATACTAAGAGAAATCAAAGATCTAAATGAAATCACAACTCAAATTATGATCAGCTGTTAAGTTACAACGTAACAAATTTAACGAAACCACATTAAATTAGAGTCAGATTAAATTATTCATGGAGTCAGATTTAAAATTCGATAACAATAAATTAAGTGAAAGTAACAGAAATGCTGAAAAGGCTTACACGCAGAAGACCTTCGACCAGGCCGTTAGATTCCGTCCTTGGGCTAACGGATGGACCTTACAAAGTGGTGACCCCGACGTGATCTCCAGGATGCGAGTGTCTTTTCAGCAAAATATTGGGATTGCAACAAGCAAGAGGTTTGCTTTTCTTCTCTTTCTTCAGCTGTTATGGTAAGTCCATTCTTATTTGCCTTTTAGACATGTTGGGAGTATTCTGAATACTGTATTTCGATGAGGCGTGAAAATTGGACAACCAGATTGCTTATCAGAAACATGAAAGCAACAGTGTAGAGTAGAAATGATATCCCTTGCTTTAACATTCTCCTTGTTTGCTCACGCAGCAAGAGAGGAAATTTTATTTCGGTACTCAAAAGAGGCCTGTAAATTAAAACCTAAATCTTGAGGAAAATGTCCAGTTACATTTGTTTATTTGCTTTGCTGCAACAACACAACAAAGAAAAGGAACAAATGGTCACGTTAACTTGTGAACAAAATCTTAAAATTAGATGAGCTAAAACATATCAACGGAAAAGATCTCACTGCAATCCTTTGTGTGTAAAATGTGAAGGAAAACTGGTTCAGGACTGATGTCACAAGAATATCTATGGTCTTATTTCAGACATTGCAATCACTGCATTTTTGTGTGTTCATTAGTGTCTCAAAAGAGACTGAGAAAGTTTACAGAACAAAGATAAACTTTGTCTTTCTCCATCAGACCTGTGTTTGTCAAACCTTCCTTTTCATATGCAAATATATTCTCTAAAGAATGTAATTGATAACTTCTCAGCCAAAAAAAAAAAAAAACAAGACAATTGTGCCCAATTCTATTTTGTGTAGTCACAAAAATCTTCAAATTGAGCAATGATTTGACCCGTGCTCTCAGTGTTTGCAGTTTATTGAACGTTCACAGCAACTAAGTTAATAACTGGTTTCCAGTTTGGTCTTGTTGCTGTGTTACACAATGATCATGCCAGCACAGCAGTAGCTGCAGGGCCAATCTGAAAGATCAGTGAGATTATAGCAAGTCATTCTGGACAAATGACTCAGCAAAGACCCTCTTGAGACCAGCAAATAAAATTATTTTTTAATTCATACTATTTTAATATAATATGATTTAAATTATGATTATAATGTAAATTATATTATCGCCAGGAATGGCTTTTGATCTCATGATGATTCAGCATTATTTAGAAAAGGAAAGAATGTTGGGGAAGAATAAGAAGGATTAGAAGGTAGAAAGATGGGATGTGCAAGTAGGGAACAAGACGGCACGGCAAGAGCACTATTAGTTTTGAAATGATGGGAAGGAGAATATAGATGGTTAAAGAAAAAACTGTTAAGGAAGAAAACTGAAGTGAATAAGCTAAAGAGAAAGAACTTCTTTATCTTCTATTTGTGCAAATAATCTTTAATGAGAAAAAATACAATTTCCAGTTGAATGATTAACCCGATTGATGTAACGTGAATAGGCCGAATTCATTCAAGGCCTAATGATTTACATTTCAGTGATCTGGAACCCAGGGAGAAAGGAGGTGCAAGCTTTCCATTATAATAAAACCACAAACGAAGTGGCACAAGTTTTAACAAACTCTTCTCTGGGAACATCAGATCATATGGGATCTGATTGGGGAAGTTATTTTACTGGAAATGTAATGAAAGATGTGTGTTTGTTAACCTCAGGCATTACCTCCACAGGGTTAAACACCAGAGAGATCCAAATGGTCAAGAGTTTGAAAGACACCATAAATACCAAGTAACCTGTTGCTCTAAACACAGATTTGGCTTGTATAAACAGCATCATTCAAAGAGATCCCCAGGGGACCTGGGTGTGACAATGATCACAACACAGCAGATTGTGTAAACGCAACTGCAAGCAACAGCTTAAGGTGCAACTAGTCTGACTGCATTTACACATCAGCAGTCAGATCTGACCATTATAAACCAGTTCATCTGACCTTTTCCTTTACAGAAACATGATCAAGATGATGATCCATGTCTTTGTAAACTAAAACAAATTCTCTCATAATGGCATGAAACCTTAACAGTTTAAAGCCATATGCAACAACTCTTGAGCAGTCAAGAAAAAAATAAGATAGCATCATCTATCTTAATTAAATTTGTATAAAGGTTCAATATTAGACTGTGTTTCTCTCTGTGTTTGTTCTCCTTTCAGGCTGATGACTGCCACTCTCCAGACCTGATACAGGGTCTGGGCTGGCCTGCATCAGCCAGGACACACACACAACTTAACACAAGGAGATGGGGTGAAGAGATTTCAAGAGGCCATTCACACTTTACAGCACACATAGTTACATGGCTTCCCAGTATAAAAACTGGAACTAAATTGTACAACACGGATTATAGTAGGATAGAAATCACCCATCTCCTACACACAACATACATAACACACACAAACACACACACACACACAAACACACACACACTTAATTCTAAGACCGCACAACATCTCTACCTGGCATAGATCATAGGACTATCCAGGCCAAAGTCATACACATAATGAAAAACTATCCTACATTATTCACCTTCCATCATACATATAGGACAAGGGAAATTATTTCCATAATTCCTTTTCAGTTATGTTGAACAAGTTACGCTTACAGCCATGTCAACTTCCTGTATGTAAACCATGTAAGGTGCATAAAACATGTGCATGGCTTAGTCACAAATCAATTTATTAACAATTACTTGATCAGTGAACTGATGGACAAAATGTTTATTATGTCCAGTCCTTAGCATTGTTGAAAGCTGGGAGGGCCCCCTAGTTTCCAACAAATGACTAATGACAATGAAAATATATCTAAAGAGTTAGATCTGAAATGCAGGTATTTCTATCAATTAATTAAACAATTCTCAGCCAGACCTGCATCATTGAGTGTGACTTAGCCTGTACATAAAATGCACAGAAGATGAGTGCAAAAGCTAAACTAGAGATTTTTAATCTCTGTTTCTGTAAACCTCATTCTCTAAGTGATCTGATTGAAACATTAGCTTTTAGTTAATGATTTGCAATTAAAACAACTGATATAGACAATTTTATAATGACAGTTATTAAATTGTGTATTTCCATGTTTAATTATGGGATATATTTTAATTATACATACTGCTGGTAAATTTATTCTGACGTTTTGTTACCCTTCCTTTACTTCATCCAGACCAATTTAAATTGCACTTCCATGTCAGTGGTAGTGAAGAATCTGGTGATCAAATGAGACCTAACCACAAAATATTTGACTCTGAGAAATGAGACCATATTTACCACTCGCACTTCTGAAATGATTCATCATGTGTTGTTATTTTTATGTTATTGTGTTTATCCAACTCTCTTTTCCCACCTCACGATAACCAAAAATTAATCGGTGTTCAATTATTGCATGGTTATTCAGAAGTTGTTCAGGTGTCTCACACACAATGGAGCATCATCATCGAAACGATTCCTTCACCCATGGAGATCTGACCTGCCCGGCAAACCAAATCTTCTGTGTGAAGGTGACCGAGAACTTCTCAAAGGGTCAGCTATAGCTAAGAATCCTGGGAGGACACTGATGTTTCCTCAAAGTGTAAAGACACTTTTCACTGACACTTCCTGCTCATGCTGACTAACACAAAAGACTTGGGACAACAAGTCATTCTACAGACTGAAAACTATCGCAATCAAGTGCAGGCAGAAGCAAACCTGACCAACGGGATAACCGATATCCTGCCTAATTGCTACAGCATCCAATCAGCACAGTACACCTACACCTAAAGGGACTTTGCCGCTGAGGTGTATTTCAGCAGTGTTTTCATCTTCATGTTCAGCCTGTCTTAAAGCTGTTATTTCAGGTGACTACTTGACTCCGGCACCCATTGACTCATGCTGTTAACTCAAGGATCAGCACCATGAACACTTCGGAAATGACATCCAAAATATGGAAACAAGGAATGTCTAAATATGTCCCCTTGGAAACTCATCTGAATTTGTCCCAAGGGGCCAGGGGTCGTCTGTAAGGATCGGTTTTGGTGCTAAGACAAAAGCTGAGATACAAACCCCAGCAATAGAACAATAAAAGTCACTAATCTTGAGAGAAGATCTCACAGAAACTGTGGGACACCACCCTGATGAAACATTTCTCCCCCCTAAAGGTCTCGGTGCAAATGATAAATTGGTCTAAACTTCACTGTAGTCACTAGTAGAATGAGATATGAGAATTCGGCTATCCCTTTTTGAGTGGTCTCTGAAAGATATCTAAAACCTCTCCCCCGAAACCAGGTGTTGTGTTGCAAATTTTTACAACCTTTTGTTCTCTGGGTATTTAAGAAAGGGTAGCAGAGCTGCCATTTAGGAACATTCTGTAGCCAGAGCCCCATGCTGTGTTGTGTGTGTGTCTTAGAGGCACTCACACACACTACATGTACTATGCCAGACACTATGACTCTTCGAAACTATTTTCATAGGCTACTTTGTAATTGTGTTTTATATTTGTATGCTGAAAGTTGTGTACCATGGATTCATGTTTAATTATGTTTACTTAAGTTATGTCTGGCCAAAATAAATGTTAACCTTGATTTATCTTGTATTATTCTGAAATCATTATTTCTAGTATGGATCAAAGTGGAGTCCTTTATTACCGCAACTCTTTGGACCAGGATAGATCAAACCGAGGACTCAATGACTGGAGCATGGGGCACAGCATTTTGAGATAATCTGATTTCTGACTATTGCTGTATTAGCAAGTTGCAGCTCGTGATTATTATTAAAATTACACTTTTTGTTGAGTAAGCAGGTGCGACCACTTAAAGGTAAAATATTCACTCTGCAATCCTCTGACTAATATCAGAACTGGACAGGTTGTGATCGTGAGCGGCGGAACCGGACGCCACGCCTCTGTGCGATATCGGGTCCCTTGATGAACGAATATTTGAAAATAAGAGATACTAAGAGAAATCAAAGATCTAAATGAAATCACAACTCAAATTATGATCAGCTGTTAAGTTACAAACGTAACAAATTTAACGAAACCACATTAAATTAGAGTCAGATTAAATTATTCATGGAGTCAGATTTAAAATTCGATAACAATAAATTAAGTGAAAGTAACAGAAATGCTGAAAAGGCTTACACGCAGAAGACCTTCGACCAGGCCGTTAGATTCCGTCCTTGGGCTAACGGATGGACCTTATAAAAGTATACAGCAAATATTTAATCGTAAGAATTTTTAAGTTAACATTATTTTTGCTCCATTCCTTGCCACTTATTTGAACATGCACATGCTCGCTTAGTCAACAAAGTTGCCTCTAATGTGACAACCTGGTCTCACAAAATTACGTGAAATGAACACGACCACCTAAACTCAAAATCTGTGGCAGTTTCACGTAATCACTGAAAATTCTGTGATGGATCCACGGAAGTGATGCCTATGTAAATCAATGACAGTGGTCCACACACGGATTCCCTGTTCCACATCTTAATCGTCGTTTTGATTCAGCCAGCATAATTATTTTTACATATATTTTATTTTTATTCAGGCACGTTTTGAACACATAACATTAACTCAATCCATTCCCTAAACCTACTAATTTGTGTATTATAACAAACGGTAACACTTATATAAGGGTTACAATAAGGGTGCACTAATATACATTAATTCATGCTTAACTAATGCACAGATAATGATGAGTTAATGTGTTACTAATGGTGAACTAACCCATTTATTAATGATTACTGCATCAGCAACTAATGAAGATTCGACATGATTAATAGATTAAGTAATCAAAACATTGTTATTAGTTAAATGTGTAATAATGCATTAATTCCTTAATAACATATTTTATGAACTAATAATGTAAATTAATGTGTTAATTACCACAATGGGTCAAAGCCATGCATTTCAACTTCCAGTTGTCTGCTTTAATGAATCATTAGCTAATGATTTACAAATGTGTCATTATGTTATGACTTTTACTTGTTGGGGCACATGACTATTAACTAATTGATTAAGTAATATGAAATTGTGGTTATGAGTTATGAATTAATTTTGAATTAGTTAATACCATAATGGTAATGTCAAAAGAAACCATAAAACAACATCTATTAATTCTCAATAAGAGCTTCTGCAGACGTCTGACAGAAATAAAGTCAGTCTGGTTATATACATACTGACTATTATCTATATATATACATACATACATACATATACACACACACACACACACATATATATGTATATATATATATTTTATATATATATATACAAATATATACATCATATATATATATATATATATATATATATATATATATATATATATATATATATATATATATATATATATATAACAATTTAGTGCTGCCAGTAGATTACCGTTAAATCAAGGAAAAAACAGTAATATACTGTAAAACATAACACTCAGATTTACCAGATGAATCGAGATATTTTCACTGAAATATTAGTGAAAGTTAATAGAAAAAAGTTGTGCAAAGTCAGTAACTGATAAGGAGAGTAAATGTTATTTTACAGTTATTTTACAGCACAATTTTTTACAGTGTCAATAATGAAACTAACTAAAATTACGGTACACAGCTGGAAACTCTGCTGCCAGTATGTAATCGTCTATAACGCAATGTTACAACGTGCCTAACCTGCGCAACTGGGATTTAAACCAGACTCGTGTCTTCTGCTAGTTAGATCAGCATTAAATAACTATCTCAACTGTTAAACTACAGATATAAGATTAAAAATAAAATAATATAAGACACACAAAAAAAATAAATAAATAAATAAAACAGAGATAAAAAATTACCTTAAAGGGTTACTTCAGCGATTTAGCATTAAGCTTTATATCAGTAGAAACCCAGGAGTATATTCGAGATGAGAGATTTATGCTTTTTATGTCTGGAAAAAAGCCTCCAATGGCAATATCGTCATTTCAAAATTAATTGATTGCAGCTCAATCATGTGTACAAGTATCCCACAAAAACTAAATTAAAAGGGACTAAATTAAAAAGGGAAAAAATGATAAAAATAATAATAATTATAATAATTTACAAATAAAATAATAGTAATTATTATAAAGATAATAAAGATAATAATAATAATAATAATAATAATAATAATAATAATAATAATAATAATAATAATAAATATTTAAAAAAAACGTGAAAATACAATACAAAACTGCCAGATAATTGGCAAAATAAATACATAATTGCAAAAAGACACTGAAAACAGATGAAGAAAAGAGTATTACAAACCGGGTATGGTTGTAACACTTTTTCTTCAGCACCTAAAACTACCCTTTTTAGCTACTCATCTGAAACTTTACGGCAATAAAGTTTGAAAAATACAAATTGTGTGAGATGGTGGTCCAGTGGGTTAAACCACTTAACTGACATACACAAGGTTGCTGGTTTGATCCCAGTGTGTCCTTGAGCAAGGCTCCAGGGGGATTGTCCCTGTAATTAGTGCACTTTAAGTCGCTTTGGATAAAAGCCATTGCCAAATGCATAAATGTAAATTGGTCCTTTGTTACAACATACCTGTCACAGGGTGTTTAGGTGTTCTTTCATGTTTTTAAGTTTATCATGTTCACAGTCATGTGTTGTCATGCACGTCGTGGTTTGTCATGTGATCCTGCCATGTGCTCCCTGGTCTTGTGTTCTGTTGTGTCATGTCATTGGCTTATTAGTTGATCATTGTTCATATGGGTACATTGAGGCCCGGCACGCCACCGTGGCCCCAACTACCATTACCGTCATGTCCCCTTGAACTGCCGTTACCTTCATGTCCCCTTGGACTGCCGTTACCACCATGTCCCCTTGAACTGCTTTTACCGCCATGGCTCCTGTAGGAACGGTCTGCGTCGAGGTAGGAGACAAGGAAGTAGGTGTCCTTCAGGTCGATCGCTGCAAACCAATCTACTGGACAAACGCATCCCAGAAGGCGTCCACAGCCAATATCCTGAACAGAAGTCTATGAAAGGATCGGCTCAGGACGGGCAGATCCAAGATTGGCCGTAACCCACTGGTCAAGAAGTAAGGGCTGAGGAAGCCGGACTTCATTTCGGCTGGAGGGACAGGCTTGATCGCACCCTTTGCCAGTTGGGTGGCAACCTCAGCACACATGACTGGGACATTGGGCAGCGAGGCAGTGTGACTGGCCCAGACGTGGGAGGCGTAGCGTCCCGGTGTGGGGGTACAGCCAGCAGCTGCGTCCTGACAGAGGAGACCTCTGAGAGAAGTGTGTCGAAAGACTGGGGCGAGAGCGGTGCGGCCTGGGGGCGGTGCATACTGCCATCACCAGTCGCTGTGTCCTCATAGATGGGGACATGAGTTCTTTCCCAGTGCCACTAGCCTGGAGGCCAGCAGCAGAAGGATTTCTGAAGGATTTCCACTGGGGGAAGGAGAGGCCCTGCTACCATCCCCTGGAAAGAACTGGAACCCATCTCTGAGTTTTCCACCTCCAGCCTGGCGTTAGTCAGGCTCAAGTGGACTGGGCATCATCCTGCTACCACCTCCACAGCGCGCCCTAGGTGAAGGCTGCTGCTGGGGCCTGCCCCATAGCTCTGCAGGACCACGCCATCGAAGTAGACAAGCCCACAGGCTTAGGGAGGGTGCTTAGGATAGCCACACCACGTCGAAGCCCTCCGTGGACACCGTAGTGCGCAACAGTGAGAGGGAGCCCAGTCTACCCTAGGCTGCAACCTCATCAAGGGCAGAGAAGGCGGAGGAGACCACTGAATGGTCACGGGAAGCACGGAGACTTCCGGGACTGCGTGACTCTTCATGCAACTCGGGGGCGAAAGGCATTGTGGGCGGGGCCCAACAGCTGTCAGATGCCGTCCCCAAAAACCAATTGCACAACCACGAGCACTCGTGACAGGGCGGAGTTCCACACCAGCCTGAGGCTCGCGGCTGCCAACTCTAGGTGGGATCCGGCAGCGCTGGCACACCCGGCGGAGCACAGCCTAATCGTCATCCCCAATGGACACTAGCCCACCTTGAGATGCGATCTAAATCTCGCTGCTATCTGGAGTGTGAAATGAACGAACAATGCATCAGAGACAGGCCGCTGTTTCAGTCCAGCACTCGCGGGAAGCGATTTGAGTCCGAGGAAGAGGCGTGGCCCAAGGAATGATCATAGGGGGTCTTAATCCCACGGCAACGCCCTCAGGTCACCCTGGCCACCAGCCAAAGTACCACCTCTCTCTGAGACGGTAAATTGAGTGCCGAAGCGCACAGGGGAAAACACACACAGCTGTTGCAGATCACAGCACAAATCAGCAGGCAGACAACGTGATATCGCTGGAATGCACCGTCACACCAACACCCTGGAGAACCACTCGTCTCGAAGACTGAAGAGAGGACTTCAGAATTCAGGCTTGCAGGAGTGAAGAGATGCTCTTGGAGATGTTGCCAGCGTACTGCCTTATATACCCACATGGTGGGGCGGAGTTATGCATGCAAATTCCGCATGCCCATGGCATTGGCACTGCCACTGGGCGTTTTCTAAGATCTCGAAGATGATTGGCTTCTAAGTGAAACTCCCATTCGTCAGTTACTCGGAGTGACTGAACGAAAGGGAACTAAAATATTTTGTCAATAAAATACAACTTATTAACTTTTTTAGATTTTTTTTCTTATTAAAAATACACACATTTTTGAGTTTGACAACAAACAAATCGCGAAATACAGCTATACAGTATAGTTCAAAACATAATAATAATGAATGATTGACTCTCAGTCATTATTCACCCCTTTTCTCATGGTTTCTCAAAATAATTAATAAAAGTACAGAAAATAATAGCATAGTTCTAATAGGGGCTCATTGTAAAGCAGTGTTACAACACACCACCTGCGCAACTTGGATTTAAACCGCAGCTCGTTTCTTCTGCTAGTTAGATTACCATTAAAGAACGATCTCAACTGTTAAATAACAGATATTGTCGTATTTTAAATAAACACAAAAACAGAGATGAAAAGTAAACTTAAGTAAGAAATGTAATTTTGCTATGGTTAAATAAATATGTTCTTTTTTTATTTTTTTCTCTAAATAATGTTGATATAGCAACTAATAAATACACAAAATTCCGTCATCCTGGTATGTGTGGAAAGTGTTAAACCATGCGTGTTACAATTAACCCTGTATTAGGTTGTGTCCTGCTCCCCTACTTATTGGACCAAAACCTGTACACAGAATCTCTTAGAATGTAACTTGCACTTAGAAGGATGTACTGTTACCTCATCCTCTACAGTTAAAGACCTGGGTGTTATATTAGACAGCAACTTGTCTTTCAAAAACATATTTCAAATGTTACAAAAACAGCTTTCTTCTACCTCAGAAACATTGCTAAGCTACGGAATATGTTATCCATCACTGATGCAGAAAAGTTAGTTCATGCATTCATGACCTCTAGACTAGATTACTGTAATGCATTACTACTCACTAAAAAAAGTTGGGTTAAAAATGACCCAACAGATAACCCATTGGTGGGTTGATATTGCATCGATATTGTTGCTTTAACCAACCTAGTATTATAATTATTATTACTATTATTACTGTTATTATTATTGCCATGCAAATAAATAACCAACAACTTTAATATATTGACAATGCTTTATTTACATTCAATTGGAAGTTATAACCATTTTACATTTACATTATCCAAAGCGACTTACAAATGAAGAGGGCAATAGAAGCAACTAAACAAACAAGGAGCAGTGCTGTAACAAGTCTCAGTTAATCTAGCCAAGTACACATATACACTTAAAAAATAAAAATAAACAAACAAACAGAAACGTGAATAGAATAGATAATTTCTAGTCTTTATAAGTCAGGTGCTGCTGGAATAGATGCGTCATAAGAAATTGAAAGCTATTGGCCATTGAAAATGGCTACAGACTCGGCTGCTCGAGCTGAGATAGACAGGTCATTCCACCAGGTGGGAACGGTCCAGGAAAAGGTCCGTGAGAGTGAGTTCATGCCCCTTTGGGATGGCACCACAAAGTTTCACTACAGCATTGTTTTCAGAGGGTTCTTCTGTCTGTATGTGAAGAAAAGAAATGTTTGTATTTAATTACAGTTTCAGTATAAATAACCAACTGAATAAAAAAAAAAAAAAAGAAATAACAACAACACAGCTCCTGTAGATTGCTGTTGATTAATGCACCACACCAATATTTGGCCTTTTATTCTAATAACTAGTGTTGTCAAAAGTACCGACCGCGATACAAAATCGGTACTGAAATTTAAAAAATGTGCCGCTTTGAGCGCTGTTGAGCTGTAATTGTAAACACCTCTGACTGGCCATTGTGCTCACGCGCTCATCGGATGTGCCTGTGGTTGGCTAGAATGATCAACGCACGTCAGCGCTTGAAAGCACAGGGACGTGTTTGAAAATGTTTTGAAAGCGGGAGCGGGAGCGGGAGCGGGAGCGTTTGAAAGCACAAGCAGGCATCAACCAGAGGACCGGTAGGCTGACAGACGCCTGCCTTAAAAAGCTCCGTGTGTATCTGTGTAAGCGCTCTTTGAAAAGCGTAATTGATGTATATTTATAACGTATTTGTGAAGCGCTGATCGTTGTAGCCAATCACAGACATGTTTGATGAGCATGTGAGCGTGATGGCCAGTCAAAGGTGTTTATGATTCCACTCAACAGTGCTCAAAGCGTCACACTTTTAAAATGTCAGTACCGATTTTGTATCGCGGTCGGTACTTTTAACAATACTACCAATAACAAACATTAAAATTCTAACATGTAACCTATGGTAAAGTGTGTATGTGTATGTACAAGAAGCTTATATTCATAACATGTAGCTATTTAATAAAGATGTACTGATAAGGACAGGGAAAGTAAAAGCTAAAAAAATATAAAACTGCCATAAAAACGTCTGTAACGCAAGGGAACGTACAAGTTATCCTCTACATTATATGATTTCACAGCATGCAAGGGCTGAAAATTGTGCAGTGAATTCACAGAGACAGCCTCGAGAGCATCATCAGAGCGGACACCGCACAATGCGCGTATGCAAAGTAATGGCGATTAAAACCCACAGATTGTATAGGCTACTGTCTTATTAAGTCATATCTTCAACTTTTTATCTTTAGAGTTTTCTAGACAAAATATGTAATATTTTTTTTGTCGTAGGCTATTTAATGTTACACTGTAGTTGAGATTTGTAGACATTTGAGCTATACATGTACGCTGCATACCTTCATCAATGGACACCAGACACCTGGCGGGAGGCTTCGAGCTCGTCGGTTAAATATCTGAAAACATGAATAACTTTCACAAAAATGATTGGAAAGAACAGAAAAAGTGAGGAGGGGAATACCAAGCGAGTATTTTTTTATTTTTTTATTAAGAAATGGGCTTGTGCTGGCTATAAAATTAAAGCATCGGATCGTTAGTCAAAGATACATTGTGACAGCGTACAAAAAGCACTCGCCAGTGAGAGATATAAACATATTTTTGGGGAAAAATAGTATGTAAGGAGCTTAAAGTCACTTTATATCGGAAAACACATTAAATATAGCCCAATATTAGGCTAACTTACCCATGTATCTTCTGTCACAGTTACAGCGGGCAGCCGTTGAAATTTGAATTTTAACCCAACTGGCTGAGTTGTTATAGAAACAACCCAATAAAAGTTCGGAATAACCAAACAGAATGAACCAATATTTTATGGAACAGCCCTCCTGACACTGTCCAGACTCACTCTCCCTAGATTAAATCTAGATTAAAGACGCATCTCTGTAGCCAAGCATTCGTATAATGCATCTCATAACATTGTACAGCACCGAGATGACCATATTGCTGCAGTGGGAACATGACTCATCCACAAGTGCAGTGACTGTGCCCATCAGAGGACAGTAGACCGACCACACCCAGAAGCACACGGGCGAGACATCTTGAAAAAGATGTGCCACGTGTGTAATATTTTAGGAGAGGGAGCTTCACAGTGATGTTGAAGTGCCCAGGGAATGCACGCCAGCTGTATACAGACCACTACACAGATCAGCAGGCAGGCAATCTGCCATCGCTAGAACGTGCCGTAACACCAACATTGACGTTACTCGGAGTGACTGAACGAAAGGGAACTAGTTTATAACTGCTGTCAATTAACGTTACTAATGGACTGACTTTCTTGGTAATCCATTATTTGTATTATTGATTAGTTGTTGCAGTCCTAAAACTGTTGTCTTGGCATTTTGGATATCATTGTGTTGTTTACACACTCCCTGAAAAGTGAAGCGAAAATATTTTGATCGTCCCCTGGTGGCTGGCTGCAGTATAGGTAGTATAATCCTTGCCCTCTCAATGTAATTAGAATGGATGTGAGCTAAACCTAAAAAAATCTAAATACACTTCATTCACTTCACTTCAATACACTAAATACATTTATTTTTTATTTTTTTCAAAGAGGGGTTCTTGTAAGTTTTTTGTTTTTAGTAAGTTATTTGATGCTATAAAAATAAAGCGTAAACTCATGATTGACAGCTGTGCTTACGAGTCTGCAGGAGTGAGTGTATGGGCGGGACCTTGCTGCCACAGCTCCACCTCAGGATCACTACTGCACAGATTCAGGCTTTAAATTACAAAATCGGTAACAACCTTTTCTATGATATTTTGGCTTAATTTTTCTACAGTGGAAAGACATGTTGTAAATCATACAGTATTCTGGGGTTATGTAGACTAGCTGATGTTTGTAGTTATTGACTGTATTACTTTTGTTAAATAAAAAATAAAAAAGTAAAATAATGATTGTTAACTTAAACACATCCTTGCCTTACAACATCCTGGATTTCAAGAGTTCACACTTACAAATAATCAGATAGTAAATAGTATGCGTAGTAGTATTTGGCGTGCTGTCCGAGGAGAGGGCTCCGAGCTGGGTATTTGGCCCGAACCCTGACTACTCCCCCCATATCTCTGTTTAGAAAAGTAACCATGTGAGTGTGAGGAAGACGGGGTGGTGAAACGATGTTGAAAAATTGTCATTGAACATTGGTGAGTAGTGATGGGACATTTGAAGCGAGGCTCCGGAGCTTGTGTCGAGCAAAAAGGGGCGTTCCAGATAAAGCCCCGATTCAAGGCTTGTATCGTTTCCATGAAAATCACGTGACGATGACAAACAAGGCCTCGGTTTCTTTTGAATACGTCATTGCTTCATTCTGAGTATCGCTTCCAGATAAAAGTGGTTTGAAACCTCGCGCCTCTTGTGGGGTTTGCAGTAGGCGTTTGCATTGGTGTTGAGGTGTTGGTTGTATGTAGTAGCGAGTAGTAGTGAGTAGTAGCGTGTTTGTAGTAGCATAGTTATCATTATATATCATAGCTTGTATTATATGTTATATTTCATTATACTTAGTTTAGTAGATTATTAGATTAAATTATGCATAGTTCAGTATTATTAGAGTAAATAAGCCTATATCTAGTTGTAATACCTATAATACGTAATTATATTTTATATCTATTATTAGTAGTAGTGTTGTTATTATATATATTATTGCTATTATTGTTATTATTATTATTATTATTATTATTATTATTATTATTATTATTATAAGACTAGACTGTATTAGGAAAGCTTAGAAAGTTGCTCTAGTGCAAACGCGTTATAGGCAAACCTAGAGGCCTTTTTGTCCTCCTTACAATGGAGCCAGCAAGAAAGAGGAAAACTTTTGCAGGAGAGCATTTTGAATTGGTTGCTCATAACAAGGTTTTTATAAATTTATATAATTTATAGACATAATATCACATAATCCTCGCCATATGGCTGTATAATCACAATGTGTATTATCTGCATGTTGAAGGTGAAATGTTTGCTGTTCCACAATCCCAGTTCCATAAGCGAAAATTATCTATTATCCAGTTCTACTGCACTCCCAATCAGCACTGCACTCACAATAATTTCTTTACAATCATTTGGGGCATTCACTGTGATCACTAACCCAAAGAACTACTGAATAGTTGAACACAAAGTTGTGTGTTTGTGTGAGTTTTGAGTGCATAGGTTAATACAAGCAGAGTAAAATACTTTATTTAATACACAGGCAATAGAAAAAGGGTGTGCCCACACTATGACAAATTGGTTGCTCAGGATGAATAGATTTGTGTGCGATACATTGCTTTGCACAGCAGGTGTCACAAGGAGCACAGTTTCATGAGGCATCGGGCAAATTAACCTTTTGGTGAACCATTGGGCTGGAAAGCCTCAGGGGTTCAGGAAGCCTCATTTGGCCATCACTATTGGTGAGCTGACTGGGTATTTATATAGTCCTTCACTTGTGCTGATTGGGTAGACATGTTGATTGCAGATTGCTGACAGCTGGTTAGAATGACATAATGATTGGATAGATCAATTGCTGATTGCTGAGAGCTGGTTTAGAAGGACATGATTTGGATAGATCATTTGAAAGTGTTCCTCTCGAACTTTGTTAATAAACATCATAGCTTTCAGCAAAAAAAGTTGATCCCCTAGATATGTAATAAGACACTGTCTGTGACGTACAAAACAAATGTCAGCAACTGATTCATTTAAGACACCAGTAAAATATAATATGATCAATAGAAAAAACATGATGCAGAAGCATTAAAACATCTTTGAAATTTAAAGCAAATGCAAAATGTTATTTTATTTGACTTATTATTAAGCTTAAATCATTGTATAAAAATGTGAATAATATTTCAAAAAGTTACTATTTAAAATCTTTACTGAAACATATTTGTTTTCAAACAAAGGAACCAATCACAAAGCAGCTCAACTAGATTTTAACCCTGAGGTTTTAAACATATTTGGCCTGTTTACAACACAGTTTCTTTTACTACATCAAACATACAACATCAATCAACTCTATATAGATATTTGTTGAATGATCACAGCTGATTAAGTTTAAACCTGTAATTTTCGTCTTCTACATTTCAGTCTTTTTGTAGTGTTCACCTTACTTCGTTTGTACAGTTCTTTTATGGATTGCATGACCTCCTCTGTCTTTAGAGTGTATATGATGGGATTCAACATAGGTGGGATTGTCTGTGTCAGGGAATTGTTAATTAACCGTGTGTTTGGATGGATAGGTGTTGTTAAGGATGCAATATTATTGCATAAAAATGGTACATAACCGAATGCCACCAACATAAAATGTGAGGTGCAGGTTTTCATGGCTTTGATCCGTTCAGCACCATGAGCAATCCTTAGCAGAGCCAGAGCAATGCACAAATATGAGATGAGGATCAGCATTAGCGGTGAGCAAATCAGGAGACCAAAATTTATTTTTACCATCAGAATATTTATAGAATTGTCATTACAAGCTATTCTATAGATAATGCCATGATCACAAAAATAGCTATCAATCACATTTGTTCTACAAAAAGAGAGTCTATTCACCAAACCTACAAGTACAGAAAAATATGTCACAGAAAAAAGCCACATTACACCTATGATCAGAAACATAGTTTTTTTTGTTACAATAGCATGATACCGTAAAGGAAAACAAATGGCAATCAGTCTGTCATAAGCCAAGACAAGTAGTGTTAAAGATTCCATGTTCATGAAATGATATACAAAAAATGAATTTTCCAAGCACTCTTCATATGAAATGTCATGGTGCTCAAATAAAAACATGTCTATGACTTTTGGAATCAAAGCAGAGCTTTCACACAGATCAGAAAAGGCCAGATGGAAAACAGCAATATATTTAGCTGTGTGAAGTCTACGGGCCAAATAAATGATACACATGATGAATGAATTCCCCAAAACAGTCACAACATACACCAAAGACAAGAACACATAGTAGTATTTAACATGTGGAACATTAGAAAAGCCGTTGATGAAAAATTTTGCAGGACGAACAAAGGTCTCATTTGAAGAGGAGTTTGACTGCATGGAGCTCATGATAGCTGTTGTCTGGCATTTTAGAAATGCACACAATATCAGAGAATATTCAAATAATGATTTCATTTCCAGTAAAAGTGCATTTATAGATAACATTTTTTTGATGTTCTTCGATATATCCCTATTGAAATAGCCACTATTAAAAAGTAATTGGTCATTTAAGTAAAATTATTAAAGAGAAAAGGTTTTTAATACTACCTTCAACTAAGCTGCCAGAATGTCTTTATTCTATCACCATCAGACACATTTATAATAGAACGTTGTCTTGAGCTTGCTATTTGAGTTGATGGAGCAACACTTCTCCCCATAGACATAAGCAAGAAGGGGCAGGGGAAAAGCAACAGTGCCACTGTCCAGAAAGTTCGCATTTCAGTTACTTTTCTCATTATAATAGGCCTTATTGCATTTTATGTAAGATTTCAGTTAAGTAAAACTTAAAACTAAATGGAAGGTCATATGTTTTGCTTTGTTTTCGTTTTTACTGTCCAGTGGCCTGTTGCACAAAGCTGGTTTCAGTTGCTACCCAGGTAAGTTTGAGATTAGTTTGAGCAAACTCTGGTTTTTCGGGCTCAAGAAGGTGGATTGGTTTTTTAGCAGTGTTAATCACCATGGTAACTTACACTACACAGCTAACCTGCTCTGGAGCAGGTTTTATTCTGGGTTAGAGATCACAAACTCAAACTGGACCAATCAGCTGCAAGTAAAACTCACACCACCTGTATCTCTCAAATTAAAGTAGTTTATAGTGAAAACACTTTAGAGACAAAATTGCTCATCTTTTGGTGCAAATTATTTATTATATTTATAATATATGAATTATAATTACTTTTAATTCACATAATATATTCATATAATTATATTATATTGACAAGTAGCAAAATATTAATATAAATATAAAACATGCATTCATAATTCTTTCAAACAACGTGTCTTTATTTGAGCTCTTTGTGAATCTATAATTATTAGGCATATTTCTTTGATTAACATCATGCATTGATATAGTCGAGCCCGATCTCACGAAAGTGCGTATCAATAGTACGAGTGTGCAATGTCGTAGAATGTATACGCCAAAACTCATTTTGGCGTGCATATGGTACGCCGTTTTTGGCGTGCATATGATACGCACTTTATGGCGTGTATATGACACGCTTTTGGGTAGGGTGAGGGTGGGGGTGTGGGGGGTTCGTACATATAATACGCCATAAAGTGCGTATCATATGCACGCCAAAAACGGCGTACCATATGCACGCCAAAACTCATTTTGGCGTATACATTCTACGAGATTGCACACTCGTACTATTTATATGCATTGTCATGAGATCGTGTTGTATAGTCAGATATTCTTTCAGCTGCCTTCTTAAATTGACGCTGCAGCATAAGTGTTTATTCCTGCTTTGAACACATTTAATTTCATGATAATTTTCAGAACCATCTCTCAATCTTCAGAAGAGAAGGGAATCGAACAGACACTGTTATTGGCTGTTTGCCACACGTGTCACACTTTCAGGTGCACGCGCTTCAGTGTTAATTGCAAACTCTGTATTAAACCTGAGTTGACAGAGAAAGTTTATACCAAGCTTTGAGAAACAATTGAACTTGATCTAAACCAGGTCTGGATTTGTCAACTCTAAACCTACTCTGAAACTCAGAGTTTGTTCAGCTAGCTTCATGCAACAGGCCTCTGGCTACCTGAGTTTTCGTTCTTGTATGTTATTATGGTTTCTGATTAGTTTCACACCTGTTCCTTATTTTGTTCATTATTTTTCACTGTGTATAAGCCCACAGTTTTCGCAGCTCTTTGTTCGTTATTGTTAATGTTTAATTCATGTTTAGTTGCTTTGTTGATTCTTCAAGTTTATTAAAGTCTCTACTCTCTAGTGTCCCATTCTTCCTGCATCTCACTCCTTATTAGATTTAGCTACACAGCATACTGTGACATCAAAAACATATATTTAATAAAATATTTTAATTAACATTGTTGTGTTGTATTAATCTGTCTCTCACAGTCTGTTTGACGTGCATGTTCTCACTTACACTGTTAAGTTTTTATCATAAAAACTTTGTAACTGCTGTAAATTGATGTTATTCATGGACAAGTAATCGAGAATTGTCATTAACGATTAGTTGTTGCAGTCCTAAAATAGTATCTGGTTCATTGTTGCTCATGACATTATGTTGTTTACTGTGTGGGTTTATAGATTTACGTTATTATATGGGGTAGGCTAATACTGCGTGATTAAGTAAGTTAAGTAAATTCCCATACTGCCCATAATTTTCTGAACTTGTTGACAGGGGTTCTGCCCTGGCAGCCTTGTATGTGTTGTCTTTATTTAATGTTTCTATGTTTGTGTTGTGTCTAAGCACTTGGCTCTGTCTTTCTTTGTGTTTGCCATGTGTTCCTCTTGTCCCACCTCCTTGTTTCCTGTTACCATGCCCCTTGTTTAGTCCTTGTCTAGGCCTTCATTTCACTAATTGTACACACCTGTTCCTCATGTGCTGATCCCTTTATATTGAGCTCCTTTCACTCTTGTCTTTGTTGGTTTGTTATATATTCAGTGTTTGCTCAGTCTAGTCCTTTGAAGATTTAGGCCCAATCCCAATTCTATGTTATACTGCTTTGCCTTCCCCTACCTGCCTGTTCCCCCTGCCCCTTGAAACAGAGTGGCAAGGTGTAGGGGTGAAAATATTCCCTAAGAAACAGGACACCTCTACTACTCCATTACATGTCATCATTCTTCATCACACACCGTTTCTTTTATTAGTGTCCCATAACTTTTAACTAGTATGAACAGAAATTAAAAGTGCATAGGCTATATCTAACAGAAATCAGACATGAGCATGTTTAACAAATTATTCACTCCCAACGTAGGTTTTCTCTGTATTTGGACGTAATAAAACAACGCTTGTTTTACAATTAAAAAATGTATGAGTCTTCGAGTTTCCTAAGATGATACAGAATGATACAAAACATACAAGACTAGTGGAACTGCTTTTCCATCAAACTGTTAATTTTGTTAATTAACCGTTCTATTCGTGCTGATCCGCAGGTACGGACATTGTTTCATTTTCTACTGTGGTGCTACAATGACGAAGCTCTTTGCAGTAATATAAACGAGTCAGGTGTTGCCTTGGTAACGCAAGTTTACAAAAGTTACACGTGATGTAAATATCGACTGCACTATGAAGGATTGCCAGATATATTTTTAGGGGCCAAGCAACAAAGGTGCTTAGGCACCTATTGTATCCATTCCCGTATTTTATTCTTCCGCTATTGAAGTCTATGGCAGCCCATAGAACAGTTTGCAGGAAAGTTGTAATGATTTGACATTCTGATAGAGGACAGTCCCAACATAAAATACACCAATTTTGGTGTCTCTAGCGCAGTCCCCCTAGCCATACCACCTGTCCAAAGTTGCACTCATGTTTATGCTAATAACTTTTGAACCCTAAGGTTCAATAACTTTTTACTCTGATTTCTGAGCTCATGCCAATCCGATCGCACCCTATGACGTCATTTCCGTCATTATATATTTCCCGCCATTTTGAATTTTCCCCAAAACCTACTTTTGCGAATTCGTTCAAGACGGTTCGTCCAATTTGCACGAAAATTAAAGCAGGTCATCTTCAGCCAGTGCCGACAAAAAGTTATGGAATTCAAGTTGATTCGTCAAATTGTTTCCGATAAACGTGCAAACAAATTTTACATAGCACTTGCGAAAACAGACGTAAGGCTGTATCTCCGTATCTCCGCAACGCTTTATCGTATTGAGACCAAACTTGGTACATGTCAGCACAAGCTTGTCCTGAGGCAACATGCAGCGTTTCGGTACAGCGCCACTAACTGATCCGGAGATACGAAAAATGGCTATTTAGATTCGGGATGTTATGCCGATTTGATATCCAATTTTTTGACTGTCGGCAATCTTGAATTATGTGCTAAAATGCTGTATTTTATGAACGCATGAACGGATTGTTACAAAACTTGGTATGGGTCATCGCCACGATGCCCTGAGAAGTTTCGAAACAGCCCCACCTAGTGAAGTTTTTTTTGTTAAATGCTTATATCTTTGAGTGTGGTTGACTCATTTTTAATAGACTCATCTCCTTAGACTCCTGAATTGGCGCCCGAGTCCAACAATACCACACGGCATATGGTTTGTGCACAGTTGTAACTTAGGGCTTACATTTTTTTTGCTGATATCTTCAAAACCACTAGTCCGATCGAGACGAAACCAGCATCAGAAGTTTGGAAACATAGGTCGATAGTCACGCAACGTGAGCCCAAATGTCAAAATATTGATAGTAAGGGGTAGTAAAATCCAATCAAAGTCAGGTGTCAGGCTGAAACCCTATTGTAACTGTTCATTTTCCCATGATCCATCATTCTCCAGCTAAAACGTCTCGATTAAGTATGTAATCTTCGTTCCTTGAGGAGTGAACGGAGAAGTAACGTCAGTGACTGACGAATGGGGGGTTTCGCTTAGAAGCCTGTCAACTTCGAGATCTAGAAAGCGCCCAATGGCAGTGCCAAAGCAATGGGAATGCGGAATTTGGATAGCGGACTCCGCCCCACTGCGTGGGTATGTCAGGAAGAACGCTGGCATGATCGCATTATGTTACCTGCTGAGGAGCCAAGACTGAACTCCCGGACGTTTCAGCGGTACAGCGGATGCGTCAGGGAATGAGGGTTACATACGTAACCGAGACGTTCCCTTTTGTTCAGTCTCTCCGAGTAACGTCAGTGACTGACGAATGGGGGTCCCAATATAATCACGCCACTCGGCTGTCTTCCAGTGCCCTGCGTAAGTGCGAGTTCCCTGTCGTAAGACTAGTACGGACGAAGGACATTTAACACGGAATACCAAGGTTCACTGGGAAGCATATTCCAGGTGGAAGTATGCGCCAAGCTGCCTACCTGTAGGGAGGACTTAAGAATACACATATGACCGGAAGGGGCTGCATATGGAAGAACTCTGAGGTACCAGCCGAAGGTGGACTTTTAACCCCAGGTGTGGCAAGGCTTGCCAAGCCTGCCAAGGGAAAGACACCTGCTAAGGGAGGCTTACGGTGGAAATGCACATGTTGGGGTCGCCTGGAGGGGGAACCATGCACACGGAGGCATCTGGCCTGACACGAGAGTCTGGGCTTAAGGGCAGACTTACTGGTGTTACGTCGACAGTGCTGGAGGAGCTCAGGGCTTCCGGGAAGCTCACCTGAGAATATATCACACATATCCAGTCCGTGGAGTGGAATGGTGAGCAAGCGAAGACACCTGAGCCTAGTCCATTACCTGCCACTTGTAGAGGCGAGTACATAGTCGGACACAGGCTCCACTTGGAGATTGTATAATCTGGCGAATGTGTTCGGTGTCGCCCAGCCTGCAGCTCTGCAGATGTCTGTTAGCGGAGCGCCATGTGCTAGGGCCCAAGAGGAGGCCACGCTCTGGGTGGAGTGTGCCCTGACCCCAAGGGGGCATGGGCGCCCTGCTGCTGGTACGCCAAAACAATGGTGTCCACTATCCAGTGAGACAGCCTTTGTTTTGAGAGAGCCTTTCCGTTCAGCTTCCCACCATAACAGACAAAGAGCTGGTCTAAGGTCCTGAAACACTGCATTCTGTCTACATAAGCATGGAGGGCGCGTACTGGACAGAGCAGTGCCAAGGCTGGGTCTGCCTCCTCCAAGGGCAGTGCTTGCAGTTTCACCACCTGGTCTCTGAATTGAGTGGTGGGAACCTTGGGCACATATCAAGGCCGCGGTCTCAGGATCACGTGAGAATAAGCTGGCCCAAATTCCAAGGCACGCTTTGTCAATCGAAAATACTTAAGGTCCACTGACCACAATGGCTCGAAGGGAGTCCTCTGCAGAGCATCTTACACAACTGAGAGGTCCCAAGAGGGCACGAGGGGAGCGCGAGGAGGATTTAGTGTCCTTGCTCCCCTCAGGAACCTGATGACCAGGTCTTGCTGACCTACCTTTTTGTTGTCCAGGAGGTCGTGGTGGGCAGATATGGTGGCCACGTACACTTTAAGGGTGGAAGGAGACAGCCTTCGATCCAACCCTTCTTGGAGAAACGAGAGCACGGACCCGATTGGGCATTTCCAGGGGTCTTCTTGGCGAGAAGAGCACCAGGTGACGAAGAGGTTCCACTTCAATGCATAGGCATGTCTGGTAGACTCTGCCCTAGCGGAAGTGAAGGTAGCCACCACAGCAGGAGGCAGCGTACTCAAACCTGCCGCGTCCCATCCAGGAGCCACATGTGGAGGTTCCACAGATCGGGACGTGGGTGCCAAAGGTGCCCGTCTCTGAGAGTTCCTTCCTCAGAGGAATCGGCCTGGGAGGGGCTGTCGCAAGGAGTAAGAGTTCCGGGAGTAAGAGTTCCGGGAACCAGGTCCGGCCGTGCCAATACGGGGCGACCAGAAGGACCTGCTCCTTGTCCTCCCTAATCTTGCACAGTAGCTCTGCGAGAAGGCTCACTGGGGGGATCGCATATTTGCGTTGGCCCCGCGGCCAGCTGTGCGCCAGAGCATCAGTGCCGAGCGTGCCCTCGGTCAGGGAGTAAAACAGGCGGCAGTGGGAAGAGTCGTGGGAGGCAAACCGATCTACCTGCGCGTCGCCAAACTGTTCCCAATTCAGCTATACCGTCTGGGGATGGAGTCGCCATTCCCCAGGGAGTTGCTGACACCGTGAAAGCTCGTTGGCTGCACGGTTCAGCTCTCCCGGGATATGGACAGCGCGAAGGGACCTCAGTTGCTTCTGACTCCAAATGACGAGATGGCGGGCGAGTTGAGACATCCGGCGGGAGCGTAGACCCCCTTGGTGGTTGATGTACGCTACTGTGGCCGTGTTGTCCGTCCTGACTAGCACATGTTGACCCTTGAGCAACACTCGGAAGCGGTGCAGGGCAAACCGTACTGCCAGCAACTCGAGGCAATTGACATGCAGGAGGCGCTGGGGTCCTGTCCAGGAGCCCGCGGCAGCATGTCCATTGCACATCTGTTGACACATCCACATGTCTGGAAACTCATTCTAAGGGCACTCAGGCCCGTAGAAAACCGTAGAAGGCTCGAGTCACTTGGGCCTGTCTGCCATGCCCATCTCGGGACTCGATCGTGAAGCCAATGCTGAAGCGGTCTCATATGAAGCAATCCGAGCGGCGTTACCGCGGCTGCAGATGCAGATGCCATATGCCCCAGGAGCCTCTGAAATAGTTTCAATGGAACCGCGCTCTTGCTTTCGATTTGATGGAGGCAAGTCAGCAGTGACTGCGCGCGCTCGCTCGTAAGCTGCGTGTACATGGCGACCGAGTCGATCTCCATACCGAGAAAAGAGATCCTCTGCGCAGGGCAGAGTTTGCTCTTCTCCCAGTTGACCCGAAGGCCCAGACGGGCTAGATGCTGGAGATCAAGATCTGGCCCGCAGCTCTGTAGGATTTCGCCACCAAGGTTGATGTGTATCTACAGGCTTTGGAGGGGTTAAGGTTTACCACACCAAGTCGAAGCACTCTGTGGACACAGTTGCATCGCAACAGAGCGCTCGACCGGGGGAACCCCAGTGTACCCTTTGGCCACGACCCCATCGAGGGTAGTGAAGGCGGAGGAGATTTCGAAGCAGTCACAGGAAGCCCACAGGAATTCCCAGGACCGTGCAAGCTCCTCATGCACCTCCGGAAAGAAAGGTATCGGGGGGACGGACGGACGGGTGTCCACACACGCCACCCCCAAAAACCAATCGTCCAGCCTTGAGCGCTCAGGTCGGGCAGAGGGTTCCACTCCAACCCAAGACTCGCGGCTGCCCGGGAAAGCATGACTGTCAACTCTGGGTCCGACTCGGGCAATGCTGCACCTCCCGGAGGCGGCATCACAGCCGAGTCATCATCCTCAGAGGACTCCAGCCCACCTTGTGATGCAGCGACCGACATCTCCTCGTCTTCCCCGTCCCCAAGCGAGACAGTCGGGATGGCCATAGCCGGCCCCGATGTACCCGCTTGAGTGGACAGCGGGTCCGGTGCATGAGAGGGGGGCGTGGGCCGAGGCATGAGCGTCGGAGCTTTATTCCACACCATCACCCTCAGATCACCCTGGCCACCAGCCAAAGTGGCGCCTCTCGTGAAGACCGCAGATTGGGGTGTGGCAGAGGGGACTCTCATCCCGGCGGCTGCACAGAGATCACTGAGTCTCGACCGTAACACCAAGATGGGTATGTTCCCGCAGTGGGAACATGACTCATCCACGAGCGCTGCCTGAGCGTGCAGTAAGCCCAAGCACGTCAGACAGTGCTCGTGCCCATCAGAAGGCGGCAGAGACTGAAGTGAGTGACTGAACGAAAGGGAACTGATGGGGCAGACCAAACCGTAAGTCGTAGAGACTTACGGTCAGTAATTAGCTCTTCAAAGTAAAGAGCTGACCCTCTTCTTTAAAAACAAAAACAAAAAAAACTTTTATTCTAGCTTCATTTTTATCACCACTTGAATATGAGTAAGTTTCATTAAAAAAAGCAACATTTTGAATAAAAAAGCTGAGAGAATCACATTTTTGTGAAAGACTACATCCAGATCAGATTCAGAGCAATGATCAAACACAGATGGAGTAGATCGAGTCCATCAAAACCCCTGATGCTTGCACAGTCCTACAGCACGTCCTGGGTCCACATTTCATTCAGTAACATTAGATAGTTTTGATTTATATGATGTTTAATGTTGACAATCATGTTATTTTACATATGGATCCGCTTACATAGGACTGAAGATTTGGTACTCATTCAGAAGATGTGTAATAGCGCCCCTAGCGTCTAACAGTGAAAATTCCGTGTTTGGCCTGGACGGGTTTTCTCACAAATAACGGAAAATTCTTGTCACATCCTTGTAGTGCCCTGTCTAGTGTCTGATTAATAAGGTCTCATAATTTGTTCATTCTGCACCTGGGTCCTCCCTCATTCAGCGTCCTGACACTTGTAGGTTTAGTGAATAGACATTTTGTAGATCTGATGTCCTTGATACTACTTTTGGCCCTATCTATAGAATAGCCTGTAATGATAATTCTATAAATATTCTATAAACAAATGATGTGACGCCAAAACCCCCTTGTGGAAGAACGCTGTCGTATTTACAACTGTCAAGTCAAGTCAAGTCAAGTCAACTTTATTTATATAGCGCTTTTAATAATTCAGATTGTTTCAAAGCAGCTTCACAATGTTAAACAGGTACAAAATGCGACAGAATATATTTCAATTATAATACAGTGACAATCTGGGCTTTAGATCAGTAATTAGATCTGTAATTTAGTTTATTTGGTTAATTTGGTTTAAATTTTTCAACTAAATTTCCAAATAAATCTAATTGTTACTGTCCTCAACTAAATGGTGTCCCCACTACTGTCGGCGACAGTGGCAAGGAAACGATTAACCCATCAGGTGACCTAATGGAAAAAAATAAACCTTGGAGGAAACCAAGCTCAGTCGGGGTGCCAGTTCTCCTCTGGCCAATTAACAAACAGCCTTTAATTATTATTCTGGGAACTTTACAGGTCAGAGGTCATAATAGATCGGAATATTCGAAAGATAGGAGGCAACACGCCGGAGACAGGTTTATTGAGGATGATGTGTTGATTAAATAATTATTAAATATAAATAATCGAAATATCAGAGTCACTGCCGGAGACTGGTTTATTGAGGATTCCGTATTGATTAAACATTATTAAATTACTATACACGAAAGATCGGAGTCATCACGCCGGACACAGGTTTTATTGAGGATACCGTATTGATGAAACAATTACTAAAGTGTAAAATTCAAAAGATCGGAGGCAACACGCCATAGATGGGTTGTATTGAGGATGACATATTGATTTAAAGAATTATTAACTAGGAATATTCAAACAACCGGAGTCATCACGCCAGAGACAGGTTTATTGAGGATGCAGTGTCGATGAGGCAGTTTCAGGGGGAATCTAATTGATACGGCCTCTGCAGACACTTAAGGGTCATGTGTTGGTCATGTATGGGTGCAGGTCTACCATCTGATCTGGATACAGCCTGGATCTGGCTGACTGCAGTAAACCTTGGGATAAAACAGAGAGACTATCATTAGCGTAGATGCCATTCTGATGATGTAACGAGTACATCAGGTGTTATGGGAAGTGTTCCCGGTTCCGGCTGACCTAGATAATGCAGCCTAATAATAATTTAATTGAAAAAGTGTTTTATGTGTATGCCATAGTAAAGAGATGTGTTTTTAGTCTAGATTTAAACTGACAGAGTGTGTCTGCTTCCTGAACAATGCTAGGAAGACTGTTCCAGAGTTTAGGTGCTAAATAGGAAAAGGATCGACCACCTGCAGTTGATTTTGATATTCTAGGTATTTTTAACTGGCCAGAATTTTGAGACCGCTGTAGACGTGATGGAATATAATGTGTTAAGAGCTCGCTCAAGTACTGGGGAGCTAAACCATTTAGTGCTTTGTGAGTAATAAGCAAGAATAAAAAATGTATACGATGTTTAATGGGGAGCCAGTGCAGTGTTGACAGAATTGGGCTGATATGGTCATACTTCCTGGTTCTAGTAAGAACTCGAGCTTCTGCGTTTTGGACAAGCTGGATTTTGTTTATTAAGCGAGCAGGGCAACCACCCAGTAGAGCATTACAATAATCTAGCCTTGAGCTCATTAACTCATGTACTAACTGTTCAGCATTTTGCATTGAGAGCATGTGCTGTAATTTTGATATATTTTTAAGATGGTAGAATGCAGTTTTACAGATGCTAGAAACGTGGCTTTCAAACGAAAGATTGGTATCAAAGAGCACACCCAGGTTCCTAACTGACGACGAGGACTTGACAGAGAAGCCATCAACTGTTAGACAGTATTCTAGGTTACTACTTGTGGAGCTTTTTTTTGTCCAGTGATTAGAAATATATTTTTTTTCTGAATTAAGTTGCAGGAAATTACTGGTCATCCATTTTTTTATATCAGCTATACATTCCGTTAATCTTGTGAATTGGTAAGATTCTTCAGGGCGTGAAGAAATATAGAGCTGCATATCATCAGCATAACAATGAAAACTAACGCTATGCTTCCTAATGATATCTCCCAGTGGTAGCATGTACAGGGTGAAGAGCAACAGTCCTAACACTGAGCCTTGCGGTACTCCATACTGAACTTGTGATTGATGTGACATCTCATCATTTACTACTACAAACTGATAACAGTCAGATAGGTATGATTTAAACCATGCCAATGCAATTCCACATTGCAATGCCTACATCATTTTTGAGTCTATTCAAAAGAATGTTGTGGTCGATAGTATCGAATGCAGCACTAAGATCGAGTAACGAGATACAACAACGATTGGATAATAAGAGTAAATCATTTGTAACTCTGATGAGAGCAATCTCAGTACTATGATACGGTCTAAATCCGGACTGGAAATCCTCACAGATTCCATTTCTTTCTAAAAAGGAACATAATTGTGAAGACACTGCCTTTTCAAATATTTTTGACAGAAAGGGTAGATTTGAGATTGGCCTGTAATTGACTAATTCTGTAGGATCAAGTTGAGGTTTTTGTGGTTTGATAATAGCCAACTTAAACGTTTTTGGTACATATCCTAATGACAAAGATGAATTAATGATATTAAGAAGAGGATCCATCCCCTCTGGTAGCATCTCTTTTAATAGCCTAGTCGGTACATTTAGATGATTTAATGAGTTTAGCCATTTCTTCCTCTCCTATAGCAGTGAATGAGTGTAATTTTTCCTCCTCTGTCTGATGTGAGACTGTAGTAGACGGCTGCATGGTTAAAATTTTCTTCCTAATATTGTCAATCTTACATGTAAAGAAGGTCATAAAGTCATTACTGCTGTGCTGTTTTCAAACATCAGAAGTTGAAGCTTTATTTTTGGTTAATTTAGCCACTGTATCGAATAAATACCTAGAGTTGTGTAGTCGAGAAATAAGCAGATCTAGCAGTTTTTACAGCCTTTCTGTGTGCGATCATGTGCTCTTTCCACGAATTACGAAAGACCTCTAGTTTTGTTTTCATCCAGCTGCGCTCCATTTTTCTGGCTGCTGTTGTAAGGGCCCGAGTGTGCTCGTTGTACCATGGCGTTGGAACATTTTCTTTAATCTTCTTTAAGCGCAGGAGAGCGACTGTGTCTAAAGTACCGGAAAAGAGAGAGTCAATAGTTTCTGTTGCAACATCGAGTTCTTTTAAGCTATCTGGAATGCTGAGGAGATGATACTGATTAGGAAGATTATTTAAAAAGCAATCTTTAGTGGCGGCAGTGATTGTCCTGCCATTTTTTAAATGGGCGAATGGCTTAGTAGCCTTAGCTAAATTAAGTATACATGATACTAGGTAATGATCGGTGATGTCATCGCTCTGCTGCAGAATTTCAACAGCATCAACATTTATACCATGTGACAGTATTAGGTCTAAAGTATGATTATGGCGATGAGTGGGTCCTGACACGTGTTGACTAACTCCAGTAGAGTTTAGAATGTCTCTAAATGCTAATTCCGATTCGTCTTTTCCGTTGTCTACATGGATTTTAAAATCACCAACAATTAGTAATTTATCTACAGCCAGAACTAACTCTGATTGAAAATCAGCAAATTCTTTAATAAACAATAGCTTACACAAATGTTACAGAAGATTTATCATTTACACTGTATCGTTACATAAAGCACCAAAACTTCGAAGGAATTATATTTGAAACTAGACTTGTGAGTAATACTGAAGATATTTTTACAAATTACCGCAACCCCTCCCCCTTTACCTTTCAGATGCAGCTCATGTTTATAACAGTAATCTTCTGGGATGGACTCATTTAAAGTAATGTAGTCGTCAGGTTTTAGCCAGGTTTCTGTCAAACACAGCACTACTATCTAGATTATTATCTGTAATGATATCATTAACAACAAGCGCTTTTGGGGAAAGGGATCGAATATTCAGCAACCCGAGCTTTATCATTTGATCATCTGTATTATATCTGTTAAGTTATTACTGTTGAATGATTTTTATGAATTTTTGTATTCACTATTTCGGGAAATAGACACAGTCTCTATGTGATAATATCTATGTGAAAGAGTCTCTATGTGTTGGGATTTTCCTGACTTCTGTAACGGGGGGCTGTCTGCTTCCTGACCTGGCCCCCCAGTGAGTCAAGGTTTAGCTATAAGACTATGATAAATTACTAGAGAGAAGAGCTGCACCACTCCAAGAAGGATGAAATCCATTGTTCTTTAACAGGGCAGGTCTGCCCCAAAAGCTTTTACAATTGTCTGTGAACCCTAGGTTATTTTGCGGACACCACTTAGACAACCAACCATTGAGTCAAAATTACAAATACATTCGAAAATGCTTCTCCCATTCGTTCACCTTAAGTGAATATAGCCTTGGCCAGGAGGGGTTGATGTCATCAGGCGGTACCCATCTTTAATTGGGTGTTTCGACCCTTATCCGCAACACCCTCCCGATGGTGGGTCGGCAGTGGTGGCCAAGTCACTGCCCATCTTCCCCTCCTGGCTTCCAGCTCAACTCCTCCCTCTTGCTCCATAACCAGCAAGAGGCTTCTTTCCGCTTCCTCCCACATCCTGCGAGCTGCTACCTTCCTCTCCTTCCCTGTTATTCCAATGGCTGTGAGCATTCTCCACACTGACTGAGCAGGGAATCCTCTACAGCCGACCTCGGCCGGGAAAAGCCAGGCCTGCCATCCTTTTCCCCTGCAGTCGTGCAGCAGGTCTTGGTATTTGGCACTCTTTCTTTCAAAGGCCTGTTCACACCCCTCTTCCCATGGGACTGTAAGTTCTATGAGGATGATCTTTTTTCCCTCTTCTGACCACAGTACCACATCCGGCCTCAGGGTTGTCTGGACAAACTGGGGGAATTGCAGCCTTCCTCTCAGGTCGACCTTCATTTCCCATGACTGGGCCTTTTGTAGCAGACTGGTTCTTGTTGATGCTGTGGTTGGTGGAATTTCCCCCTCCCTTACAAACTGGATCGAGGTTGTTTTCCGAAGAGGCCAGCGTCTCTTTTTCCTCTCCTGCTCTAAGGTGTTAGCGAGTGTCATGAGCACCCTATCGTGGGGCCACCTGTACCTTCCCTGAGTAAGTGCTTTTTTACACCCGCCCAAGATGTGTGCCATGGTGCCCCTCTCCCCACAAAGCCTGCACAATGGGTCCTCTCTCATGCCCCACCTGTGCAAGTTTGTTGGGGTTGGGAGTGTATCATACACTGACCTCAGCAGGAAGGAAATGCGGAAGCTCCAGTCTCCATAGGTCTTCCCAGGTAATCTTCCTCTTGGGAAGATCCCATCTGGTCCAGGCCCCCTGAGAAGCTAGGTCCACTGCCCTTGATCTTCGTCCTTCCTCTTCCAGGTTCCGAACCTCCTCTTGAATCATGGCTCTTCTTTCACTGGTTCCTGCCTTCCTCCACTGTTGAAAATGTGAGGTCCCTAGACCCTGTCTTCCTGAGCAGGGTGCTCCAATGACATCACGTAGCTTCAGCATGCTCTCAGCTTGTGCAACAGATGAATCAGCTGCCCACTTGCGACCTGATCTTGTGATGACGCCTGCATGTCTGACTTGTTCATCCGTGAGTCTCTATATGTCATTACGACTCTGCACTTTGCAACTTTGAATTCCTCAACTACGGATGACAGAGGAAGTTGGAGCTGCCCTGATCTTATGTAGAGGCCTACTGAAGTGAAGCTTGGAGGGATTCCTAACCACTTTCGGAGGTACTTATTAATCTTTCTCTCCACTCCTTCTACGCATGTCATCGGGACCTCATATACAGTCAGCAGCCACATGAGTCTTGGCAACAGTCCGTGTTGATAGAGCCAAGCTTTAAACTTCCCAGGGAGCCCTGATTTTTCAATCCTCCTCAGCCATTCCTCCATCTGCTTTTCCGTACTGGCTATGTTATTCCTATCAGTAAGTGAGTCGTCGAACCACTTTCCGAGACACTTGATTGGATTCTCCTCTATCGATGGAATCACTTCCCCTTGCACCTGCATCTTAAACCTGTTGGTCAACTTCCCATCACTGATCACCAAACTCCTTGATTTCTTTGGTTTAAACTTCATTCTGGCCCACGTTGCCATGTGGCCCAGAACAGTTAGCACCGACCTTGCCTCCACATGGGTTGTGGTCGTCACGGTAAGGTCGTCCATGTAACCTCTTATTGGAGGTTGTCGGATGCCTGACTCATTTGACATTTTGGACCCCGTGCTTCCTTCGCAGATGTTATTAGGAGGTTCATTCCCATGATGAAGAGAATTGTGCAGCCAGTTACGATACCTTTTTCCAGGCTTTGCCACTGAGTTGTAAAATTTGCCGTAGCTGGATTCCACCAAAGTGGCTGGTGATCATTCTTTTGATGTGCTGCGGGATGTGGTAGTGGTCTAGTGCTGCATAGATGAGGGTGTGAGGGATTGATCCATAGGCATTGGCCAAATCCAACCAGACAACAGTCAGGTTGCCCTTACTGGCTTTAGCCTCACGGATCATCTGACTAAGAACTCCGGTATGTTCCAGGCATCCAGAGAAGCCTGGAATTCCACCTTTTTGGATGGCAGTGTTGATGTATCCATTCTCTGTCATGTACGAGGTCATTCTCTTGGCCAGTACAGAAAAGAAGATCTTGCCTTCTACACTCAGCAGTGAGATTGTTCTGAATTGGTCAATGGTTGAGGAGTTCTCTTCCTTTGGCACAAAACAGCCCTCCGCCTTCTTCCAGCCTGATGGGATGGTACCTTTTCTCCAGATCCTCCGGAAAAGCTTCCACAGCCTCTGGAGAAGCATTGGGCATTTCTTATATACCTTGTAGGGTATACAGCTTGGTCCCGGGGCAGACCCTGTTCTGGCCTTCTTCACCACCTCTTGGACTTCCCTCCAGGATGGTTCACTGATGTTGAGCTCTTTTCCCGGGGTCTTCATATTGCTGATGTTTGGGTTGGCATCCAGGGCCTGATTTCTGGAGGTGTCATTGTGGGTCCCCCTCAAGAACGCCTCCACATCTCCTCTGGGGCTGGTCAGCCTTCCAGATTTTGCTTCACCCAACAGTGTTCTAGTGAATCGGAAGGGATCTTTTGTTCTCCCTATCCTTCCTCTTCTGCCGAGTGCTTTCTGCTTTTCGGAGTCTGCAGAGGCGCTCCCGGAGTTGACTTGTCAGGTCCTTGATGCCTTCCCTTTCATCAGCAAGGGCTCTTTTGAACTGCCTGGTGAGATTCTTGATTTCTCCCCTTAATCGATGGATTTCCCTCTCTCTTCTATTTGGCTGATGTGCAGACTTGATGTTAATTTTCTTCTCCTGAATTCCAAAACGCTCCCTTACCAGGTTATAGGTTATTGTTGTGAGAGTATTGACTTTCTGCTCGGCCGTCGCTGCTCGTTCCTCTGTGAGGTGCACAGTCCGATTGACCGAATCCAGCTTAATGCCGAGATAAGAGATCCTCTGCGTGGGGGGGGCGGACACCATCTCTCTCCGAGCAGATCCATCCGTCCCTGGGCTGCCCGTCTCAGGGCCGCTTACCCTTACGTTTACTGGCAGACTTAGCGGGGCCCTGAGCGGGTTGGGCAGCCCCCTTGCCCTGAAACAACTTAGTGGACATCGCCCGACCCAGGGAGCGGGCAGCAACTCTCGTCCGTTGCCATCCGCAGTTCCTGCATGATCCCTGGGTCGGCACTACCCTCGTGTATCTCCTTGAGCGCTTTGGTCTGGTAGACCTGCAGGAGCGCCATGGCATGCAGCGATGAGGCGGCGTAAGACTTGCCCAGTAATCCGGACGAGAACTTACACGCCCGGGAGGGGAGACGCGGGGCATTCCGCCAGTCGACCGCGGCCCTGGGACACAGTTGCATCACTACGGCGCGCTCAACCGGAGGTATCCCCACGTAGCCCTTAGCCGCACCACCGTCGAGGGTAGTGAGGATGGAGGAGTCAGTCGATCGATAGCGGGCTCCTGATGCACCTCCGGGAAGAATGGCACTGGGGCGGGGCGCTGAGAACCAGCACGAGCCCCCCCGAGATACCAATCATCCAACCGCGAGGCTTCGGGACACGGTGGAGGGTTCCACTCGAGCCCGACACTCACGGCGGCCCGGGAGAGCATAGCCATAAGCTCTGGATCCGGCTCGGACAACGCTACCACCGGAAGGGGCATCTCCAGAACCCATTAGATCATCCTCCGATGCAGCCAGCAAAATAATATCCGCAGCCGGAGCCCCAAAGGAAACATCCGGCCCCAGTGGGAAGCTCCACTGGCGCAGCGGAGGGTGGGAGGGGCCCAAGGGGTTTTTGGCCCATCGGGGAAGCACCCTCAGATCTCCACCAAAGGTATCCGCCAAAGCAATGCTTTGCAGTGGGAGGACCGCTAGATAGGGAGATAAGCAATGGTACTCCACCCCGTCTGAGGTATTCGAGCCTAGACCTAAGCACTGCGATGGTCATGTTCCAGCAATGGGAACATGAGTCATTCACGAACGCTGCCTCAGCATGCTGAATGCCCAAACACGTGAGACAACGATCATGACTGTCAACTGGGAACAGAAAACGACGGCATCCAGAAACACACGGTTTGAATGACATCTTGAAAAAGACGCAGGGTCAAACCGTGTATTTTGCTCTTTTAAGAATGAAAAATGCTCCTTTATAGTGCTGAAGATGGCCGCGGCTCCCCGCAGTCCGATAGTGCAAGCCCGCGGTTGAGCACTCAAAGGAAGACGGCCAGCGACCCAACAGGAAGTCCTTTTGCAGCCACTCGCTGACTTGCGCCGTCACGTCAACACCCGGAAGAGCACTCTCCAGACTCCTTCTCTTGAACACTCTCGGCAGAAACAGTCTTGTGCAGGTAAGCAACAAAACCATCGGCTTCGAAGTTGAAAGCGGTATGCGTTGTTCACGTCCAGCTTTATAATCGCTGGGCGGTGCGTGAACCGCATGCCAATGTTTATTGGCTCGTTTCTATACACTCGAAGTAGATTGGTCTCTGAAAATAGATCGAAATTCGTCGGTCAGTTCCGACGTACATCACACATGACCAACTGAAAGGGAACCTAAGTTAAGATGAATTGATTGGTTCATTAACCATTATTATATTTGTATTATATTAATTACATTGTATTAGTAAAATTCTTTCATAACCTTTTTTTTTTTTTTGTCCATGGGGTGGGGTGGGGTGTTTTTACAGGTTGGAATGTCTATGTATGCCATTGTGTGTGTTTTTTGTTTTGTTTTTACTGTGTGGGTAGAACGCTTCTATCTGGCATTATACTCTGGACTGTGTGATGGGGTTTTGTAATTGCTTGTAGTTATTTACTGCATTACTTTTGATAAATATACAAGGCCTAATATAAGTTAAGCAGACAGTCTACTAATACTCTAATGAGAGTTAGTTGACATGTAGGTGCAACGTTACTTATAGTCAACAGAATGTTCAAAGGGACCATCAAAATAAAGTGTTACCAAAAATGTTTTGTTCATTGAATAACATGCCTATATTACATGGTCTGGGATCTTAAGAAAAAATGTGATACCCTGTCAGTATTTATTTAATTTAGTATTAAATTAAATATTTTCAGGTGGGTAAAGATGTCTGTTCATAAGGATAACAAACATGATGCAAAATACTTTTTTTAAAACATGCTTTGCTATATTGAAAGAAAATGTAATGCCAATTTTTTTTTTTTTTTGCATTTGCATTTGCATTTGACTGTTAAATTAATGTTAATTTTAAATTAAAAACACTGAATAAAAATTGTGAATATTTATTTTTAGACTGAAATAATTTTTACATTGTTTTGAATAAAGGAAGCAATTACAAAGCAACTTTACTAGGTTTCAGCTCAGAGGCATTAAACATATTTGGCCTGTTTATGACACCATTTCTGTTACTAACAACATCTACTTACAGAATCAATCAACTCTGGATATTTATTAAAAGATCACAGCTGATGAAACTAATAAAATATTTGTAATCAAAGTACAAGTAAAACTTTCTTTTAGGCAGGTAATGAAAGTCAACTAACACCAATATTGTGGAAGGAAAAATTCACAAAATGCATGTTTCTTAGTCACACACTGATCAGATCCTGTAATTATTTTTCATTTATCCTACTGCATTTCATTTCTCTTTAATGTTTATCCTACTTCGTTTGTACAGTTCTTTTATAGATTGCATTACCTCCTCTGTCTTTAGAGTGTATATGATGGGATTCAGCATAGGTGGTATCGCCTGTGTCAGGGAATTGTTAATTATTTGAACATTTGGATGCAAAGGTGTTGTTACAGCTGCAATGTTATTGCTTAAAACGGGGAGATAAAAAATTGCCACCAATATAAGATGTGAAGTGCAGGTTTTTATGGCTTTGATCCGCTCAGAACCATGAGCAATCTTAAGCAGAGCCAAAGAAATGCAGAAATATGAGATGACGATCAGTATCAGTGGTGTGCAAATCAGGAGACCATAGGAAATTTTACCCATCAGAATATTTATCGTATTATCATTACAAGCTAGTCTACAGATTGGGGCATAGTCACAAAAATAACTATTAAGCACATTAGACCTACAAAAAGAGATTCTATTCACTAAACCTACAAGTACAGAAAAAAATGTTACAGACACAATCCACATAACGCCTATGATCAGAAACATGGCTGTTTTGGTTACAATGACTTGATACTGTAGAGGAAAACAAATAGCGACCAGTCTGTCATAAGCCAAAGCAAGTAGTGTCAAAGACTGCAGATTCATGAAATGATATACAAAAAACATATTTGTTAAGCACTCTTCATATGAAATGTACTGGTGGTCAAATAAAAACATTTCTATAATTTTTGGAATCAAAGCCGAGCTTCCACACAGATCAGAAAGGGCCAGATGGAAAACAGCAATGTATTTGGCTGTGTGAAGTCTGCGTGCCAAATAAATGATACACATGATAAATGAATTCCCCAAAACAGTCACAATATACACCAAAGACAAGAACACATAGTAGTATTTTGCATGTGGGATATTAGAAAAATCACTAATGAAAAATGTTGCAGGACGAACAAAGGTCTCATTTGAAGAGGAGTTTGACTGAATGAAGCTCATGATAGCTACTTTTAGTGACCTGTGATGAAGAACTGTAAAAAAAATACACACAACAACAATATTCAAATAATGATTTAATTCCCATTCACATGCATAAACAGTCTTAAATGTTCTTTGACAATAATATTCTAATAATGCAATTCTTTAGTCTTTGCAGTAAATTCATTAAATAAGAAACATAAAGCACATGGTTTATACTCTACCTTCTCCAAAGCTGCCAGAATGACATTATCCTACCAGTAATCTAACATATTTATATCAGATCATACTCTTGCACTTGAGACTTTCATGGATAAACCCTTCTCCCTATAGACTTGAAGAAGAGATGGCAGGAGTAAATCTATGAAAATATAGCAAAATGTTGAACAGTAATTTCACTGTAAATTACCACAAACCATTAAAGTTAAAAAGTAATATGTATACTGTCAGTAATGTGAGTATATATTATTACTATAAACTTAAATAATTATAACCAAATATTTGTTACAATAAATTAAAAGAATCACTGCTCAAATACTTAATCAAACCTATATACATCAACTTAAATCATCAAACCTTTAGCAATATACACATGTTTTAACTAATGCACTATAGATAAATAGATAGTAAATAAATAGATAAATCACTGCATTGGCAACTACACAGTTACCTTTAAATAAAGTAACATGCAGCATAATAAAAACATGTTTGGATCTGTCCTCGACCTGAACACAGACTCTACTATTCAGCTGCACAATGATGACCCCCAAAACACAGACAGCAAAAATCCTTTAAATCCCAATGGAATAGTAACCAGATCTTTCTCATATTCAACAAAAAGCACAACATTTCAACATTTATTCTGTATTGAGTTAAACTATTTTCTAACCGCAATGAACTTTCACTAATAGTTTAGTAAAATTCTAATTTAATTTAGTCAATTTGACTGTTGGGTTTAAAGGTGCCCTAGAATGACAAATTTAATTAACCTTGCCATAGTGAAATAACAAGAGTTCAGTACATGGACATCACATACTGTGAGTCTCAAACACCATTGCCTTCTACTTCATATTTAAATCTCGTTTGTGAAAAACACCAGAGCAAAATAGGCGAATCTCAACATAACACCAACTATGACGCAATCGATTGGATCACTAATATGTACGCCCCCAACATCTGCATATGCCCACACAATTTCAATGTCAGATGGAACTGCGCAGCCGAATCATCAGGAGTTCTGCAGGTAAACAAGCACCACGCGAGGGATGTAAGGACTTTTCATACCCTTCCCACAGATAAAAAATGTCAACAGGCATGGTTGATGTTTATTTATAATCAGATACTGCAACAATTTAATTCAAAATTATTTGTTTGCTCAGCCCATTTCACCACGGACAGTTTTTCTAACCTGGAACAATATCAAGCTCAGCATCTAAAACTGAAGAAAGTGGCTATTCCAACTATATTCCTGGAAGCAGTAAGTAATGTTGTTATCCACTTATTGACTATCTAAACAATTTCTGATTAAATTGAAAGTTTCTTAGAGAGACAGCATTGTCTATATAACGCAAGATGCTAGTACAGTAACAATAGCAAACTCCACGTACCATATACATAACTAAATAGTGTGTCTAATGACAAAGGTTAATATTATTTCCTGGCAGTGTTTTCATAAATTACTAAATACAACCGTAGATCAGCACTTGACATTAACACCTGCCAAATGCGGGTAGATTTCAGCTGTGGCATGTAGCCAGCCACAACTAGCCACTTTGGCGGGTTGAATATAATTTCAGCCTACAGCCAAATTAAATGCTAAGACCGTCGTATCAACAAATTACAATTCAACTACAATTCTTTATCGATTAACTTGCAGTTCGTGAAAGTAGGATAGGCACAGAAGCGCGCTCTCTCTTTCTCTGTCGCATACGTGATCAGTTCTCCTTGCGCCTGAATAGTCAAATACACACACTGATGTCAGAATGTCCATGGAGTATCTCGCGTGAACACAGTCAGTTATGGCTTAACTAAGTGTACGTAAACAGGTGCGCTGTAAAAAAAAAAAAATGGTAAATTAACAAAAACCCTAAAATTAAAGTAAAATATCTTAATTAAAATAAAGTGCAAAAGCAATACTTTTACAGATATTTACATTAAAAGTTTTACTGAAAAATACTGCTATTTTACAGATTTTTCCTGGTTTAAATTAATATATTTTACTTTAATTTTACGTTTTTTGTTTGGCAGCCGTAGCTGCCAGTCGTTTATTGTTTTTATACAGTGTTAAACTGTTATTTTACAGATTTTTCCTGGTTTAAAATAAGATATTTTACTTTAATTTTAAGGTTTTTGTTTGGCAGCCATACCTGCCAGTCATTTATCGTTTTTATACAGTGTTAAGCGGTTATTTTACAGATTTTCCTTGTTTAAAAATAAGATATTTTACTTTAATTTTACGGCTTTGTTTTGCAGCCATAGCTGACAGTCGTTTACCATTTTTTAAAGATTTTTTAAAAAGTGTTAAACTGTTATTTTAAAGATTTTTCTTAGATTATTATGATCAAACACCTTCAATAAAGTGACAGTACTAAATATTCTGTAGAATAACGTTATTTTACAGATTATTACAATAAAAAAATCCAATAAAGTGTTAAAGCATGCTCAAGATTGTAAATTTACAGTTTTATTTTGGAAGACAAAATACAGTCAGTACAATAATACAATTCATAATACATTTAACATTTGAAACACAGATAACAGTGGAACAGTTTCATAACATTTTTAAAGTTGAATAAAAATATTCTTAATTTCAAACTGAAAAAAAAAAAAACTGATCTACAATGTTTCACTATTGATTCTAAAACTTGTATTATTCAGATATAAATTTATGTAAACAAACTCTTCACAAACAGTTCTTTAGAGCCCCCAGGAGGAATTTAAAGACCCCGGGTCTCCGCCTTCAGCCACCTGCATTCCAGCTGCGCCATCCGGCGTGAAATATCCTTTATGTGTGTCTATGTTGTGTGTGTGTGTTGCCGCTGCAACGCCACTTCAAAGAGCTTACAGGCTTGTTCTATGCGAGGACTCTCTCGTTCCGCCGCGCCGTAGAAGCGCCGCGGAAAGACTGAGTTCTCCTCACTCTCCCTCTCTCTTGTTCCGTCGTGCTAAAGAAGCGCCATGTAGAGAGAATGTTAGAGGACATGAGCAAACTCAAGCTGAAGCTCTCTTTACTCTGCCGCCGCTGCCGCGGCTCTTCTTTTCCGCCGCTGCCACAGAGTTTTTCCTCACTGTTCCTCTTCTCTCGTTCCGTCGCGCTAAGAAGCGCCGCGGACAGAGAATACTAGAGTAAATAAAAAAACTCGAGCCGAAGCTCTCGTCACTATGCCGTCGTGCTGAAGAAGCACCGCGGACAGACAGAGTTTTCCTCACTCTTCATCCTCTCTCGTTCAGCCGCGCTAAGAACCGCCGTGGACAGAGAATACTAGAGTAAATAAACAAACTCTAGCCGAAGCTCTCGTCACTATGCCGCCGTGCTGAAGAAGCGCCATGGCAGACGCAGCTTTCTCACTCTTACTCTTCTCTCGTTCCGTCGCGCTAAGAACTGCCACGGACAGAGAATACTAGAGTAAGTTAGACGAGCGAACTCGGGCTGTTGGATATGTCAAGAACGCGGCTTACGACACAGCCGTTCTCACTGCAGCGCGCTTACTGCCAAGGAAGTTGTAATGGCTGCTTTGTCATGATAGCGTGCGCCCTTTCCACAGCGCGTGTTCGCTGACTAGAGCACAACTTACGTCAGAGCATGCGCTCACTGTCAGAGCATAACGGCGTCGGAATATGGCTGCCAAGCTAAGCCTTTTTTCACTCTCACTTCCAGTCCCCTCTATTCAGGCGGCTGGAGAGGTTTTTACACTGTAGACAATGTGTCCACTACACAGTGTGCACCCCTATATAAGCACTGTTAATTCAGCCCCACAAAATCACAAATAAATACCGCCGCTGCCAGATTACACCATGGACGTCCTTACATTCTCCCAGTTCCCTTGGTTCAGGTGACTGAAGATGTAAATATTGCATTCAACTAGCCTGTGGTCAAACACGCTTGTCTGCACACGCGCTTTCAGTCTAGACTAGAGCAGAACGGCATTGTAGAATGGGTTCCATACCACCCGCACTTCCTTACATTCTCCCAGTCCCCTTAGTTAAGTGACTGAAGATGAAATATTGGAGTCAACTAGCCTGTGTCAAACACGCTCGTCTGCACAATAATGCTGTGCGTTTCCCTCTGTGGACTTGCTCACTGGCTTGCGCCGTGGGTATTCTACGTAGGTTGCGCCCACTACACAGGGCGCGCCACTGCACATTATTTACAATGACACACAAAAGAGCTTTTTCTATGTAGGAAATATGCCCACTTTACAGTCTGCACTCCTGCACCCAAGCACTTTTCACAAAGCGCACTCGCGCCACGAGCAATATAAATGTGAGGAGCGCCCACTGCAAAGCCGGCGCCGCCAAAACCTAAACACTATCCCCACAGTGTTACAAGCTCAGTTTTACAGCACAAGCAACCGGGTTAACAGGCCCCTATTACTAAGCGGCCCGCCCCTGAATCTAATTCACCCCCTTGCTTCATGAGCCCAGGCCATTCCTGGTATATCAAATTGGGTGTTGAACATATAAAACGAGGTTACTCGCTACAGTTTTGCTCACAGACCCCCGCGATTCAAGCCGTGGTCGAGCCCTCAGTGAGAATCAGGGTCAGTCAAGTGCTTCTCGCTGAGGTGTAAAAACTGTTAAAGGAGAGAGCGGTGGAAACAGTGCACCCGACGCTAGCGAGTCAGGTTTTTACTGTCGCTAATTCCTCGTCCCGAAAATGGATGGCGGTCTCAGGCCCATTTTTCAGACATCTGAACAAAGCACTTATGACATGCTTGTTCAAGATGCTGACGGTGAAACAGATCATCGCGCATATTTGCCCCGAGGATTGGTTTTTCACAAAAGATCTGAAAAACGCATACTTTCACGTTCAGATAGCCCACCACTACAGGCCATTCTTGAGATTCGCCTTAGAGGGGCAGGCTTATCAGTACATTATATATTCACTGTCATAGACTCAAGACTCATGAACGAGCGGCTTACGTCATAAGAACCACCACGTCTTGGTAACGCGTACATAAAACGCCAGGCGGCCGAGATCAGACTCTCTTCACCGCATGGCTAAGCATCTCCTTTTATGGGCAGAGCACAATCTGAGCTCCCTAAGGGCGGCTCACGTGCCAGGTATTCTGAATCAGGGTCCGGACATGTTATCCAGAGGACCCATTCCCCCAGGGGAATGGTCTCTTCACCCGCAAACGATTCAGCTCGCACAACACTCGCTGACCAATATTTTTCTGCAAACGCAGGGACGCCCTGGCCCATGTTTGGCCCAGACTCCCTCTATATGCTCCCTCCGATCGCGATGCTGCTGCAAACCATCAAAAAGATCGGGGAGACAGTATCCACAGTGCTTTTAATAGCCCCACTTTTGGAAGAACCGGTTCTCTGAACTGATTCAGCTGTCAGACACAGCCCCATGGCCCATTCTGCTGAGGAAATACCTCCTCACGCCGGGGAAGGGAAGATCTGGCATCCCAGTCCCGAGCTGTGGGCCCTCCACATATTGCCCATCAACGGGTATCCGGCAACCTCTCTGACAAGTTATGAACACTATTTCGGAAGCTAGAGCCCCCGCTATCAGGCGGCTCTGCTTTGAAGTGGTCAGTGGTTTTCTAATCAGTGTGCTGCACGAAACATCGACGCACACTCATGCGACGTGGCAGATCTGCTCCCTTTTCTCCAAGAGCTAATGGACGTGGGTCGTTCCCCCTCCACGCTCAAAGTTTATGTTGCCGCCATAGCGGTTAACAACGCTCAGATCGTGGGTCATTCACTAGGGAAAAGTGATCTTATTGTACGTTTTCCTTAAGGGGCCAGGAGATTAAACCCGCCTCGCCCTTCCTCAGTCCCTATTTGGGACCTCGCCGGGGTTTTAGAAGCTGTGAAGGGTCCCCCCTCCTAACCATTGCAGACCACGAGCTTGAAGCACTTATAACTCAAAACCGCTTTTCTTCTGGCTTTGGCCTCGATTAAGCGAGTGGGTGGCTTACACGCACTCTCCGTGAGCCCTTCCTGTCTTGAGTTTGGGTCCAGCAACTTCAGGGTTGTGCTCAAATCGAGACATGGTTTCATACCCAAAGTGCTATCACTTTTCAGTATGCAGGTCATTACACTGCTTCCTTTACCCGCGTCTCAGAGAGAATAAGACGCGAGCCTATTCTGCCCAGTCAGAGCATTGAGATTGTATCCAGAGTGCTCCGCCCCCTTTAGGCAGTCGGATCAGCTCTTCATTGCTTCGGTGGTCACACTAAAGGTTGTGCTGTCATGAAACAAAGACTCTCACACTGGATAGTAGATGTGATCTCACTAGCATAGGTCTAGAACCTAACTTGTCCTATAGGTGGGCCCAGCTCGCTCTCCGCCTCCTCCTGTGAGATTTCTTCGGTCACAACGCCAGGGCACTCTCCCTCCTCCATCTGTAGGTGAACCAAAAACAACTAATACCAGCTCTCAGTGATGTGTGTTGGGTCCCCGCTATGATAACAGTAACTTTATCAAATGTTTACAGAACGAGCGGGAACCCAGTGTGCCTGTCTCTCTCTCTATTTCTGTTCTGTTACGTGATAGACAGTCTAAGACCTTCTCAGACCGTAAAGCAAACCCATCTAATCTGCTGCCTATTACATGTCAAACTAAGATTACCGTGAAAACGCTAAGCAAGTGTCATTTGGTGACTCCAAAGGTGCTCCACGCATCCTGCTTATCATTATTTACAGGCCTCCAAAATACTCTCCATCCTTTGTTGAGGACTTTACAGAGCTGTTATCAATAATCTCCTCAGAGTTTGATTGTTTTGCCATTGCTGGGGATTTTAACATTCACATAGACAATGCTGAATCCAGTACAACAAAAGAGCTCATGACTGTTCTTAACACTTGATTTGACACAGCATGCAGGTCCCACACACAATCGTTCACACACTCTAGATTTACTTATCAGCAAGGGTCTAAACATTTCATCAATTGTTGTTAAGGATGTAGCATTGTCTGATCATTTTTGTATTTTCTTTGATATTTCAATCTCTCCTGCCATTGAAGCTAAATCTGTCTCTGTCAAAAAGAGAAGCTTAAATGAGAACACTAGTATGCTATTTATGAAGGCTATATCTCTAACACCAAGCATATCTGCAGACTCTGTTGATTCTCTCCTTGACTCTTTTAACTCAAAAGTTAAGAGTGTAATTGATGATATTGCTCCTGAGAAAGTCAATAAAAAGAGTGGCAGACAGAAAGCACCATGGAGAAACTCAACAGCAGTGCAAATAATGAAAAGACAATGCAGGAAAGCTGAACGCATGTGGCGGAAGTCAAAACTTGTAGTCCATTATAACATCTGTAAAGACAGCCTTTGTGATTTCAATGTGGAGCTAGGCAAAGCTAGACAGACCTTCTTCTCAAATATTATAAACAGAAACATAAACAACACACTCACTCTTTTTGCTACTGTAGAGAGACTAACAAACCCCCCGAGTCACATTCACAGTGAAATGCTCTCTGACAGCAAATGCAGTGAGTTTGCTTCCTTCTTCTCAGAAAATCAATAATATCAGAAAGGCGATCAGCACATCCTTGAGCTGCTCTGGGGTCAGTCAGATCAGACCACAACCTCAGAAAGTTACTATGTCTGATGTTGAAGCGATTGATTGTAAAATTTTAGAAGAAACGTTACAGCACCTTAAAACATCAACCTGCGCCCTTGACACACTCCCCACTTCTTTTTTCAAAAGTGTGTTTTACTGTTTAGAAGCAGATCTGCTAGAAGTGGTAAATTCCTCACTTCTCTATGGGACTTTTCCAAACTCCCTTAAAACCGCAGTAGTTAAGCCTCTTCTGAAAAAGAGAACTCTGGATAACTCCATATTGAGCAACTACAGACCAATCTCAAATCTCCTTCATAGGCAAGATCATTGAAAAGTTGTCTTCAGTCAGCTGAACCAATTCTTAAGCTCAAACGGATACTTTGACAATTTTCAATCTGGTTTCCGACCACATCACAGCACAGAAACAGCGCTCATAAAGATCATAAATGATAATCGCCTCAATACAGATACAGGCAAAACATCAATTCTGGTACTACTCGACCTCAGTGCTGCATTCGACACTGTTGATCACAACATACTTCTTGACAGGCTGGAAACTGGGTCGGGCTTTCTGGGATGGTCCTTAAATGGTTCAGGTCGTACTTAGAAGGAGAGGTTATTATGTGAGTATAGGTGACCATAAGTCTGACTGGACATCCATGACTTGCGGAGTCCCACAAGGGTCAATTCTAGCACCACTCCTATTCAACCTGTATATGCTGCCACTGAGCTAAATAATGAGAGAGAACCAAATGGCTTACCACAGCTATGCTGGCAACACCCAGATCGACTTAGCACTATCACCTAATGACTATAGCCACATTGACTCCCTGTGCAAATGCATTGATGAAGTTAACAGATAGATGAGCCAAAACTATCTTCAGTTAAACAAAACTGAAATCATTACATTTGGAAACAAAGATGAAATTCTCAAGGTGAACACATATCTTGAGGCTAAAGGTCTAATAACAAAAAATCAAGTCAGGAATCTTGGTGTGATTTTAGAGTCAGACCTGAGTTTCAGTAGTCATGTCAAAGCAATAACTAAATCAGCTTACTATCATCTGAAAAATATTGCAAGAATAAGATGCTTTGTTTCCAGGCAAGACTCGTTCATGCTTTCATCACCAGCAGGGTGGACTATTGTAATGGTCTTCTCACCGGCCTTCCCAAAAAGACCAATAGACAACTGCAGCTCATACAGAACGCTTCGGCCAGGATTCTGAACAGAACCAGAAAATATGACCATATCACACCAGTCCTCAGGTCTTTACACTGGCTTCCAGTTACATTTAGGATCAATTTTAAAATATTATTACTTGTTTATAAATCATTTAATAGCCTAGGACCTCAATACATTGCAGATATGCTGATTAAATACAAACCCAACAGATCACTCAGATCATCAGGATCAAGTCAGTTAGAAATACCAAGAGTTCACTCAAAGCAAGGAGAGTCTGCGATTAGCTATTGTGCCAGCCGCAGCTGGAACCAGCTTCCAGAACAGATCAGATGTGCTCCAACAGTAGCCACATTCAAATCCATCTGTTCAGCTGTGCATTTACTGAATGAGCACTGTGCCACTGTACGTCCGACTGATTGCACCTAATCTAGTCTATGCATCATCTTTATTATTTTTTATTTTATTTTTTATCTATATATACTGTAATAATTGTATTATTTTTAATTATCTTTACAACTGTATATTTCTATTTCTTCTTATTTAAAAAAATTCTATTTACAACTGTTTTAATTATCCTGTTTTTATTTTTAATTCTGACACGTGGTATTCTTATTTCTTATCATTGTTTTAATTTCATTTTCTATGTAAAGCACTTTGAATTGCCATTGTGTATGAAATGTGCTATATAAATAAACTTGCCTTGCCTTGCCTAGGCATTTAAGCCCACTCCACTAGAGGCATGGCCTCGTCTTGGGCTTGGTCATGTGGCACTTCCATGAAAGATATCTGTGCGGCGGCAGGCTGGGCCTCTCCGCCCACTTTTTATCAGATTCTACAATTTGGAGGTCCCAGCTTTACAAGCAGTGCTTTTCTCCGTCTAAGGGCTCTATCTGCAGCCCTGGCAACACGATTGCTTATATTGCGTTCCGCTTATACACAATCATTCATAAGCACCACTACACTCTACCATAGATCCGACTATGTCCGGTCAGGTGTTCAAACGAACCGACTCTTCTGGTTCTTTCATTCTCTTTATGAAGCCTGCCTGTGTCGGTCTCCCTAGAGGTTTTTTGACTTTCCCTCATTCAGTTGGGGATTTTGGGTCAGTCAGCACGCACAGCGTTTTACATTGTGTTCCCATACGCAATACGAGGAACCTCTCGAAAGGGAACGTACTCGGTTACTTTCGTAACCTCGGTTCCCTGAGAGAGGGAACGAGTATTGCGTTCCGTGCCGTGTTCGTGCTTCTCAGGTGTCGCTGTATAAATAATACTGCATAAATAATACAGTGATTTTCCTGTATAAAAAATGAGAATTACTGTAATTTGTCATTAATGATACAATCCTTAAAATAATGGTCAAGTTATTAATTTACAGATATTGTAATTTTACATGAATGTGTATGTTATTTATGAAAACAGAAAAATACTGTATAAATAATACAGTGATTTTCCTGTATAAAATAATGAGAATTACTGTAATTTGTCATTAATGATACAATCCTTAAAATAATGGTCAAGTTATTAATTTATAGATATTGTTTGTAATTTTACATGAATTTGTATGTTATTTATGAAAACAGAAAAATAATGTATACAATTTTAAATGTTCTGCTTAAAGTGTCATTCACTTTAAGCGTGAATGACACTCTTGTGTTCTGTCAGGACTGTGTTCTGTCAGGACTCATGAGCTGGTTGTGCTGTTTGTGATTGTGTTAGCTGAACAACTGCACTTGTGTGAGCTGCTGAAATAAGCCAATCAGAGCAGAGCTCATCATTAATATTCATGAACCTTCCAAAAACAGCAAAAACAGAGCATTACAGCCTAGGCACAATTTCTAGGGTTGTAAATGGACCTGTAAAACTGTATCTGGACAAATTTTGCCCTTAAATAAACCACACACACTCTATGTAGATATCAGAGAACAATGTATAATGTTGTTTCAAATCATTCTAGGGCACCTTTACCAGTAAATTGCTGTATTTCTGCTAATTGTCTCTAATTCTTGTTTCTCTTCCCGTTAGTGATTCGGCTTGTTAATACCAGGTGTACATCACTGATGGTCAGTCATTTAATTAATTACTTAATAATCTCAACTTCAACAATGCTTCTATAAAGATATTCTATAGAGATATTAATTTAGAGGTCTTTAGAGTCGTGTGGAAAGATAGTATGTCACGTTATAAAAAGGCCCTAAAAGCAGCCAGGGCTGAGCATCTCTGCAAACTAATAGAAAATAACCAAGATAATCCAAGGTTTTTATTTAACACCGTAGACTAACAAATCAACAAGCATAGCCTGAGCAAAATATTCCAGTACAGTTTAGTAGTAAGGATTTTATGAATTTCTTTACTGAGAAAATAGAAAGCATCAGAAACAGAATTGTAAAAGTACAATCTTTAATGATGTCTTATGATTCAACCTCAATTATCGCCCCTCAAGAACTACTACACCGCTTTACAACTATAGGACAGGAAGAGCTAAATAAACTTATCATTGCATCTAAACCAACAACATGTTTTTTAGATCCAATGCCCACTCAACTACTGAAAGAGCTGTTACCTGTAGTGGAAGAGCCTCTTCTCAATATTATTAACTCGTCTTTATCTTTAGGTCATGTTCCAAGAATATTCAAGTTGGCAGTCATAAAACCTCTCATTAAGAAGCCACAATTAGATCATAATAACCTAGCAAATTACAGACCCATTTCAAATATTCCATTTATGTCTAAAATACTAGAAAAAGTTGTGTCCGCTCAATTGTGCTCTTTCTTGCAAGAAAATGATATCTATGAAAAATTTCAATCAGGGTTCAGGCCATCATAGCACAGAAACTGCGTTAAAATCACAAATGATTTACTTCTAGCTTCTGACCAAGGCTGTATCTCAATACTAGTTCTACTCGATCTTAGTGCTGCGTATCATAAAATACTCTTAGATCGACTTCAAAATTACACTGGTGTTCAGGGACAGGCATTAAACTGGTTTAGATTGTACTTTTCAGACCGCTACCATTTTGTCTGTCTAAATGGGGAAAAATCAAAGATAGCGTCAGTAGACTATGGGGTGCCACAAGGATCTGTGTTAGGCCCTCTGCTATTCTCAATATATATGCTGCCACTTGGTAATATTATAAGAAAACATGGAACTAATTTCCACTGTTATGCTGATGACACTCAATTATATATTTAATCACGACCAAATGAAAATGCTAAATTATCTAAACTGACAGCGTGTGTTGAAGATATTAAATATTAGATGACGTGTAATTTTCTGGTATTAAGTTCAGATAAAACGGAGGTATTACTTATTGGGCCAAAAAACTACCCACAAAACCTCTCACAATACAACTTTAACTTGGAAGGTATCCTGTCACTTTATCCACTACAGTAAAAGACCTGGGCTTTATATTAGATAACTTGTCTTTCGAAAATCATATTTCATATGTTACAAGAACGGCATTTTTCCACCAACATTGCTAAGCTACGTAACATGCTATCTATTTCTTATGCAGAAAAGTTAGTTAATGCATTCAAGACCTCAAGACTAGTTTACTGTAATGCTTTATTAGCTGGTTGTCCTGCATCCTCAATAAACAAGCTACAGTTAGTCCAATCTTGCTAGGTCATGAAAATATGATCTTATAACACCAATTTTATCATCTCTACACTGGTTACCTATTAAGTTTCGTATCAATTACAAAGTATTGCTGCTGACCTATAAAGCCCTAAATGGTTTATCTCCAGTGTATGTAAACGGATCTTCTATCGCCCTAAAATCCATGGCGCTCTTTAAGATCACTAAACTCGAGGCTTCTGGTCATTCCTAGGATATCTAAGTCCACTAAAGAAAGGAGGGCATATTCAAATGTAGCTCCTAAACTCTGGAATAGTCTTCCTGATATTGTTCGAGCTTCAGACTCGCTGTCCCAGTTTAAAACTAGATTAAAGACGCATCTCTTTAGCCAAGCATTCACATTATAATTACCTTTTATACTACAGTTAAATCAGATCAAAAGCATTAATATTCTGAACAGCAGCTATGCTAATTATTTCCCATCTGCTTTTCTGTTGTTATCTCGGGACACTAGTAAATAGTTTGTCAGCTCCAGTTTGTATCCAGCCTCTCATGGAGACTTCAGATGCCCCAACACCTGTGATGAGACGACTCGACGCCTGTGAAGAGACGACTCAACGCCAGCGTTGTTATGGCCTAAATTAATACATGATTGATTAACTTTTCTTAACATTTTTCTTTAACATTCTCTTTCTTACATTTTTCAATGTACATTTATGAAATGCACTTTCTGTAAAGCTGCTTTGAAACAATGTGTATTGTGAAAAGCGCTATACAAATGTATTTGAATTTGAATTTGATCTGCCAAGGGAAAGACACAGGCTAGCCGTAGAGAGCCGTATCATGGAAGAATACACAACATATGGCACCTGGCCCAGCATGGGGCACAGCAATGGGATGCGCTTTACCTTGCTGAGCCTGGCGTCAGATGCTCCGCGACATCTGAGCACCGTATGGTGGTGGAGAAACTCACAGGGAGGAGGGGAATGGCACTGCAAGCCGACACAAGAACGGGCACTTTGGAGTAACTGGCTGGTTGAAGCGAGCAGGTCCGGTTTTGGCCGGTACGGCGCAACTAACAAGACCTGCTTCTTGTCCTCCCTGACTTTGCACAGAGTCTGTGCAAGAAGGCTCACTGTGGTAAACACATATTTGTGTAGGCCCCGGGCCAGCTGTGAGCCAGTGTGTTCATGCCGAGGGTTCCCCAGTCAGGGAGTAAAACAACTGCAGTGCGACATGTCCTCGGTGGCAGTGGCCCAGTGGTTCATGAATATTGTCTACAAACCGCAAGGTTGGTGGTTCAATCCCCGGTTCCACCTGACCAAGTGTCGAGGTGTCCATGAGCAAGACACCTAACCCCAGCTGCTCCTGGAGCTGGATGGTGCCTTGCATGGCTGACACTGCCGTCGGTGTATGAATGAGTGAGTGAATGGGTGAATGTGAGGCAACATGTAAAGCGCTTTGGATTGCCATGGGTCTGTTAAAAGTGCTATATAAATGCAGTCCATTTACCTGTGTCGAGCATCTCCAAATCAGCTGGACCACCTGAGGATAAAGTCTCCACTCTCCCGGAAGCACTTGCTATCATGAGAGCTCGTTGAGGCTCATCGAGAGGCTGCATGATTGAGCAGGCCAGGAATGTGAGTGGCACAAAGCGACCTCAGATGCTTCTGACTCCAGAGGAGGAGATGGCGGGCAAGTTGCGACATGTGACGGGAGCGTAGACCACACTGATTGTTGTATTAACAGAGGTTTAGATGTTTATTGAAAACATTTAGATTGAAGTCACCAATATAGTGATCAGTGTCTGCTTTTTGGGTTCTTAACCTTTAACTTTATAACATTAGTTCCCCTTCAGTCAGTACACTGCAAGTTACGTCAGTTACTGACAGAATGGGGGTTTCACTTAGAAGCCAATTGCCATTGAAATCTACAAAACGAGCCAATGGCATGAAAATGCCATGGGTCTGCAGAATTTGCATATTGCAACTCCGCCCCACAGTGTGGGTATATAATGCGTTGCAATCTCACATTATGTTTCTGCTTCGGATCGGAGTGTTACTTGCCTTTCTGAGCTTCATCATCTTCAAGACGAGCATCTCTCCAGAGTGTCGGTGTGAAGGCACAATCCAGTGAGTTCCGTAGTCGTGTGCAGTGATCTTGCCAAGTGTGTGTTCTTCCTGGGCGTCTCTGCATTCTGCAGAGCAAAACTCCTCTCTAAAAGAGCTATACGTGGCATGTCTTTTTTTAAGATGTCTCGCCCGTGTTTCGTTTTTTTGGTGCGGTCGGTTGGTTAGTCCATTTGACTTGCATGATCGCTGTTTGGTGTGCTTGGGCCTCGCCGAGTGAGCATTCATGGATGAGTCATGTTCTCACCGCGGGAACATGACCATCACAGTGTTGCGATCGAGACAAGGATGGAGAGTCCCCTCTATCAACCCCAATCTACTTCCTCCACGAGAAACAGGTACTTTGGCTGATGGTCAGGGTGATCTGAGGGTGACGGTGTGGGCCAACCTGATAAAAATTCCTTGGGCAACACCCCCTCTAGCACACTGCAACCCGTGGTGTTGCCGGATGAAGGCGCTGGTGGTTCCCATCCTGGGTGCAGCGTCTCATTCAGAGTGCCGGCGGATGATACTATGTTGAACGCCGCATCACAGGGTGGGCTTGAATCCTCTGGGGATGAGTATTCAGCTGTGCTGCCTCCCACGGGAGTCCCAGCATTGCCGAGTCTGAGCCGGAGCTCACAGCTATGCTTGCCCAGGCAGCTGAAAGCATCAGGGTTGAGTGGAACCCTCCACCATGTCCCGAGCGCTCAAGGCTGGACGTTTGATATCTGAGGGCGTCCGTGCTGAAAGCGCCTGTCAGCCTCAAGTGCCTTTCTTCCCGAAAGTGCATGAAAAGGTGTCGAAGTTATGGAAGTCTCCCTTAAACTTCCATGATCACCCCCCAGCCACTTCTGCCTTCACTGCTCTCGACAGCGGCGCGGTGAAAGGGTCCCCCCTGTTGTTCTGTTGCGATGCAACTGTGTCCAGAGCGCTTCAACATGGCGTGATGACCCAAAGCACCCGTCAAAGCCTGTAGGTTTACGTCTACTTTGGTGGCAAAGACCTACAGAGCTGCAGGACAGGCAACATCCACTCTGCATGCTATGGCCACCCTTCAAGTCCATCAGGTGAAGGTGCTCAGAAACATGCATGAGGGCAATGCTGACCCTGCTTTAATGCAAGAGCTGCGTGCTGCTACCGAACTCGCCCACAATGCACTCATTGTCATGCCATTGGCTCATTTTTGTATATCTCGAAGGCAATTGGCTTCTAAGTGAATCCCCATTCCGTCAGTAATTGACGTAATGTCTCCATTCCCTTCCTTCTGGGAACGGGGGTTACATATGTAGTTCCATTAACTGATGGTAGGTTAGCCATCTGTTTCAGTGACCAAAAAAAGACTGAACTCCTCACGCATCCGGTGATGCCTAATCAGATTAACGTAAACTAGGGTCCCTTTTGTTTGTCACGACCATATAACTAATTAACAGCCTGACGTAACTGAATGTCTACAAGAGGAGCATTGTCAGCATGGATTTTATGGCACCCTGGGGAATTTTACATCAGCAACCCCGCTACCCCCCTTTCGTGGCTTTTGCCCCCACAAGACAGCCCCCGCACACGCGGACTGTCCCGTGACACACGCACACACACACACACACACACACACACACACACATCAGCATTTAAGAACCAATTGGACGAATTGCCTCTTACACAATTAAATATATATATTTGGTTGATTCAATGTCCTTATACGATTAAAATGCCTGGAATGTTTACTGGATGTAAATCAAACTCTGTGTACTAGTAACTGTGAAAGTTTATGGATCTTTGTACTTTGAACTCTCAGAATTATAATTCATGGTGTCCCCAGAATCGCGGAAACCTGATTACAACAAGATGCATTATTCCAAAATTGCCAACTTTCTGAGAATACATTTTCAAACTTCTCACTCCTCGTGATGAGTCAAGAAGGCAGAGATTTCGAAGACAAAAGAAACTTTGCACCTTTGACCTCCCGGACGTGATTGGGTCATCTCAAGATCGGGCTCGGCCCATCTCATCTATAAGAACAGAGAATGACCGTTAACTCTTCGCATTCCGCCGAACCGAGAGACCACACTGCGAGCGTTCCGCCCCGGGCATCCTGCCAGAGAGAGAGCCCAGCATCTAGAGAGAAAGAAAGACCGGCACTTCATCACCCACGGAAGGCCCACAGCTTCATCAGCGCCAGAGAACTCCTCAAAGGACCAGATCCTTGCCTCACTGCCCTGAAAGACTCAAGAGGACAATTGAACTCAGACACACTCACGCGAGAAGCCAGATCAAAGCAAGTATTTTATTTCCCAATCAAACTGCGCTAAAGGTTGTCCATATATTCCTATTTGTGGAATAATTTACTTGAGGTGTCTTGTGAAAGTACTGCGTGATAAAGCTGTATCTCTCTCACTCTCGCTCTCTCTCTCTCTTTCTCCAAATCTTCCATTCTCTCTCTCCTTTATCCTCTCCACGTTTATATCATTCGTTAAGTGTGATTTTTTTCCCTGTTTTACCATATTGTTTGTTTTACTACCTACATATATATGCATATTTCCCTTGTGTGAATCTAAGTTCTGTATACTTATTTGTTTTTATTAAAACCCAATTATTACATGAAACTGAATCTGTATCATCTTGCTCACAGATTTCGAAGTCAATGAGACGTAAGATCGTAGCTACCTATAAAGCTTGATTTTCTTATTACTATTTAAGTAATACCAATTGTACAAACAAAGGAAATATTATTTGGCCTGATCAGCAAATTAATGTATTTTATAGTTTGTAAGATTGATATTTGATGAAGTAATCTGAATTTCAACTCGCAGGACGAGAAGAAATTATAGATCACTGTAATCAGTTTGTATAAAGGTTACTTTTACATGATTAAAGGTTCCGTTATTAGTTAATATTCTTGTGTAAGACAAGAGAATCATATTCATTTACTCATGAATATTTACCCCATTTGAATTAATTATTCCCCAAGACCAGTGTTGGGCACGTTACTTTAAAAAAGTAATTAGTTATAGTTACTAGTTACTTCTTACAAATAGTAAGTGAGTTACATCATTATAAAAGTAACTAATTACCAGGGAAAGTAACTACTGAGTTACTTTTTTTTTCTTCAAAACGTGCCCCCAATATTGCCCCCAATATTAAAAATGTTAAATAAATGAGTTGGACATAAAATAGAATATGAAATAGAATAAATTATTATTATAAAACATTGTACATTAATGTACACTATTGTAATGTTCCTGTGGGACAATGTAAAAGAGACAACTATCAAATTCAATACATTATTGTAAATGTTAGGCTATCAGTAGGCCTATAGTGTAAATATTATCAGTAGGCCTACTATAGTGTAAATATTATCAGTACTGTACTACTCCTTTGGTAGTAGTGGAGCGTTATGAACTGGGTTTTTAGCCGCTCATTTTGTGGCGGCACGTGATGATGTGAGGTGCTTTGTTAGATTAGAATTACTTTACACCGACGTGGAGAGGCTCTGGGGATATGTTGCACGTTACATAAACATTCTTACCTTTCACCTCAACGACGGAAAAGTTCCGCTTATACTTCCAGTTTGCGAAAGCTACCTTTGAAGTCGTTAGACTTTCCATCGCTGACTGTGCATATGCGTGTGCGTCAAAGGTGTGTGTGTGTGAATTCAACCTATCAACCTCAACCTTGTCTCCCACCCACCAATCATCATCAGTTATGTGTTACTACCCCACCCACCCCCCAACAAGCATGCACACCCGCCCGCACACACACACCAACCAGAGAAAGAAAAACGTTGCATGTCCGACTGACAGAGAGCCTGTTCGGATGAAAACCGATTCAGTCAGCTCAATTATAGTAACGCCGTGTTTTTTTTTCTCAGTAACGCTAACGGCGTTGTAATGGGAGAAAAAGTAATTTGTTTGATTACTCGTTACTGAAAAAAATTATTCCGTTAGTAATGCCGTTTATCGATAACGCCGTTATTCCCAACACTGAGACTCATTGTCGCTACACATACGTAACAGTGTTATAGAAATTAAATAATATGAATGAATTTAAACACACTGTGCACAGGAAGTTTTGAACATCTGTTCTACTTAACCAAGAATCGATTAAATATCAGAAACATTAATAATCAGATATAGCTTTGCAACAAATAATGTGTGTTTTGTAACACAAGGTTACAAAAAGAAGTCAATTCACTTATTTATATAGTGCTTTTTACAATGTTGATTGTTTTAAAGCAGCTTTACAGTGTCAAATGGATCCCTGGTGTTAAGACTTGTATGGCTTAATAGAACATAAATGATGTCTCTTACTGAAATATGTAGAAAACCCATGAATGATCTGCGTTATTTAAAAAATCCACTAAATATTTGGACAATGAGCGCAATTTGGTTTTCGTTCTTGGATGATGACGTAGAATGGTTGCACTCGGCAATCAGCTGGGGCTACCCAAAGCTATTTCAGGAGTTTGTATGCCCCTATAATCTTAGTGAAAGTGGTAAACAGATTTTGCGTGCTGTCTGCTATAGAGGGGCTCGGAGAGGATATTCTACCCGGGCTCCGATTGCCCCCCTATAACAGGCAAATTGTTCAAAAGGGAGGAGCTGGGGAGGAGGAGGGATGCTGCAAGAACTAACAACGGGAAGAGGTAGGCTGCTGGTTTTATACCTTGGTATTAATTGGAAGATTAGATGGGCGTACTTCCTCCAGAAATTACGTTTAGTAACTTCACTTTTACCACAACACAACTCGAAAAATGTTTCAGAGTTAAACAAAACCAATTAATTGTTTTGTAATTGCACTTAAAACACACTCAAACACACATGTAGCAGTTTTTATTTACCGGGCCGAAAAACTCGGCCAGTGTGGATTGGAGGTAAGAAAATGTATTTCCACTAGTTTCTCATGTATTATAGCCCCCTTATTCAGTAGATAAGGCAATAGTCTGTCATGCAAGCTGTGTTTTAACCAAATTTGAGTATCTACCCAGCAAACACGTGACGTAACGGCGACCAAAAGTGACGTCAGTATTGGTCGTGTGTTCGTCACGTCACCAAAAGACTATACCACGACGTTGTGGCAATGAAGAACAGAAATTGCGATCTCGACTGAAGCGCTTGGTCGCTTCCTTACCTCCCCACAACGTTGTCTAAAGACCAGCTGATGACCAACTATTTTGACCTCCTCACCACGTCTTAGCCACGTCATTTCTTGACTTTAGCAGATAGAAGAATTTGTTTTCAGATGTTTTATATGTACAGGTGTTGGTCATATAATTCGAATATCATCAAAAAGTTGATTTATATCAGTAATTTCATTCAAAAAGTTAAACTATAATTTTATTTATATATATATAATATATATATATATATATATATATATATATATATATATATATATATATATATATATATATATATATATATATATATATATATATATATATATATATATACAGTAGGGGCAGTATGAACTCTCAAACGCTTGCTCCCCATATGCACAAAAGAAGAGCTTCCGCTGCTGGTCACGAACGTGCGTGGGTGTAACTGTCGTATCTTTGACCGTCTTAGTTGTTTATTTTACACACTTTCTTATCTTTTCAGTTTTTAGAGTTACCTAACGTTACAGCAGTAGTTTAACTTATCTAGAATCGAAGAAAGAAGAAAAAACACCATTCCTTCACGATGAAACACAGATAAGTGTAAATACAACCAGCGTTCTCTAAAGTATTTTCAGAATTTTACATTATAACCAAGATCTCTGTTTCAAATGTAGTTTAAAATGGCTTTTTAACTAGTTAGGTTTCATTGGTGAGTATAGTGTTGCGTCACATTTAGAACTCAAATAGAACATGTCCGAGTGGGCCTACTGTTGTTTTGCCATATCACCCACCCCTACGTCCCCTTTAAATCTTTCATAAAATTATGTAAGTGTATCCAATTATATCGAATCGAATTGTATCGTTGGCTGTCATCTAAACATCCATTCAGTCTATTGCCTCTATTGTTTTGTGGTGTAAAAGTATTCTCGTCGCTTGATAGACTTAAGAAGAGCCACTGTAGTCACTTGGACTATATTAACGATCTCTTTAATAACTTTTCTGACCCAGCAAGTTACAGTGTTACCTGAAAGCCTATGGAGTGAGACAGCTCTCAGATTTCATAAAAAATATCTTAAATTGTGTTCAGAAGATGAATGAAGCTCTTACGGTGTTGGAACAACATGAGGGTGAGTAATTACTGACATTATTATCATTTTTGGGTGAACTAACTCTTTAAGTACTTTTTTTTTTTTTTAAGCTGCTAAGAAAGCAAAATACATTGCATCGTGTAGAATACTTGTGAAATGTTTCAACTAATCCTATATTGTTTGTACTTTCCTAATGTTCACATTTCTTTGTAGCTGACTTTAACCAGGCACTTGGTGGTTGAGAAAGGCTGAAACGATGTCAAACCTGGAAAGTGCAGAGGATGGGGCTGTGCTCTCAAAAGGACATCAAAAGGCCAGCAAAATTTGCTTACAGCAGCGATGAGGGTATTTACAGTTTATTTATTTATTATTACATGCTGTATCCCTGACTGGTTTGTTGACTGGAGTTTATTGTATGCTTTTTAGATGAAGACTCTGCGGAACAGGTCCTCCATAGTAATAAGAAATCCAGAGGTATGATATTAAATAATTGTTCAATATTTCTCAAGCATGCCATGCTTCACAAGACTGTCCTCTATAAGAAAATCGCTAGCATGACATTTTTGGAAATCACAAAAGTCCCGTAAATTAATGATTAACCAAAGTATCTTGGAAATATGTATCTAGATTTGTCCCATAGACAGGACCCCTTCTGCAGGACCAACACTCCCTCCACCTCCCATCTGCATCTTTCCAGACAAACACTATGAACAGTAAGTTAACAATTGTTGCATAAGCTTTGTAAAGCTGTGCGGATCTATATTAAAATATACCTTATGTTGTGACTTTTTTTTTTAAACAGATCTTAATCCAGTTAGTCCTATTCAGCCTGAGATGTCTGATGGTATGATTATATTTTTATTGTTGGTTTAATGACTTTGAAAATCTTGTTTATTTGTAAGTGTTACAGTTATCAACCTGGTGACACACAAAAATGTAGCCTGGTGATTTGAACTTTGGTAGTTCTTGTTTTATACCATGCTTGCATTTTGTATTGCATATGTGCACACAGAAACTGCCAGCTGCTCCTCAAGTGTGTCAGACTCTATCAACGCCTTAACCGAAACGGTAACAGTAATGCAAGGTATGTTAATTTTTATTGTGGGTAAATTTCAGTCATGTAATAACTGCAATGTGTTATCTTTGCACTTTATACATTTCTGACCTTCATTTTAATGTCTTTGAAACATTTTGTGTTTCTGAATCAGAGACACTTAAGGCAATGTTGACCCGCCAGGATGTGATGGCAAAAAGCATCCAGGAGATCCTCCTCCGGTTAAACCAGATTGGAGGAGCCAGCCAGGGTCCAGAGACCCCAATAGAAATCGATGTGGCCCAGTCTTTGGAAGAACTTGCTGTCTTGGAGGCAAAACTGAAAGAGCTTCGGACTACAAGAAGGGATTGGTGGGTAATTGTTTAAACATACAACTATGTTTTATGTAGAGCTGAATATTTACCGCATTACTGATTTTTAATTTTCTGTAATACCTCTGTGTAGACACACCACCTCAGTCTGATTGGTGGAGCCAACCCGGGAGAAGCTACAAGGCGTATCATGAGGGCTGTAGCTTCTAGCAGTGTCTGGAAGAACTACAGCCTTCATGGGAAGAAGGGGAAAAAAACCTTGCTGCATACAGCAGTGTACCAGGTTTCAAAATATAGATTTCAAATCTATAAGACAATATCAATATTAAATGCCCTTCTGCTTCATTTAATTTACATTTCAAATGAGAACACCACTTGTTTTCCAAAACATTGTAATTACACTAGAAATTTACAAAACATTTCTATTTTTTTTATTCTACACATCAGGGGCTATCATGCTGAGTCGGTCTGGACTACAGGACAAAGCTGTGGAGGGACTCATCACAAATGTTTTAAAACATGCACCAGCCCACAGTAAACTACAGGTACAAAAATACACTTCTTGTGAGCATTTCACTTAAAAGACTCTGGCAATCGACTATTACTTGTAGGGATGGGCCAATACCACTTTATGGAATGAGTAGCAGTAGTATTTCATTTTTTGTACTTGCCGATACATACAGTGTACCGATACAAGTTTTTTTATTTTTTTTATTGATTTTTTGGCCAAATGAGAATGTCTGAAGTGAATTTCTTTGGATGGATATATCCTATTATAATGACTTTATCATAAAATATTCAGTTAAGATCATGTTTTTGAACAAAATATACACAGGCTACATCGCATTTCATACCATGAAAGAGAAAGTCTGGTATCAGCCAATCCCTAGTTACTTAAAATGGTTAACACTTACTTACTTGTTTGACATTAAAACTTGAAGGTCTGTTCACTGAATTTATTTAAATTGTTTGTCTAGGTGCTGTCAATCCCAGAGGTGGCGGTCCCACAAGAGATCAACCAGGAATTCAGTGACACAGATTGAGATTCAGAAGATTAAGACCTTTTTTAAATTTTTTTTTTTTTTTTTCATTTTTTGCTTTAATGTATATAGTTGTGTTAATGTTATCACCCATTTTATTAAAGTGTCTGTTAAATTGTTAAATAAAATCTGCAAAAACACTTTTCAGTTCTTTCAATTATTCTACAATGTTACAAACATTAGTGAATGTTTAAACATGTTTTTACCAATTGTTTGAGTAAAATGTCAAGATTTGAACAGTACTAGTTGAAACAAACTTAAATTCTGATGTTCTGAACAAGAACCACAATTATAGATGTTGCTGTGACAGTGGCAGGTAAATAAACTGAATGAACAACTGTCAATAAATCCACTGCAGAATGAATATGTGAAAAACTGTCAAAAGTCATCAAATGACCAATCAGCAACCAACGATACGTTGAAGCAACATACTGGCCACGTTACAGCAACGTCATCCAAAAGACGAATTGACGACCAAAATTAAATCACGTTACCTCAACGTACTGGCCACGTTACAGCAACGTCATCCAAAAGACAAATTGACGACCAAAATTAAATCACGTTACCTCAACGTACTGGCCACATTACAGCAACGTCATCCAAAAGACGAATCGACGACCAAAATTAAATCACGTTACCTCAACGTACTGGGGACGTTATCACGACGTCGGTTGGCGACGTCGTAGCGACCTCTTTTGGTGTTTCACTTTGACGGTTGTGGTGACGTCATATGCTTACGTAAGCGTGACTAAAAACGTCAAATTGTTTGCTGGGTAGAAATATGATTTCTGGAGTATTTTTATGTATGTACCGCTGCATCATATTTTTTTATTTAAAAAAAATACAAATTACAGGTCCTTCTAAAAAAATTAGCATATTGTGTTAAAAGTTCATTATTTTCCAAAATGTAATGATAAAAATTAAACTTTCATATATTTTAGATTCATTGCACACCAACTGAAATATTTCGGGTCTTTTATTGTTTTAATACTGATGATTTTGGGATACAGCTCATGAAAACCCCAAATTCCTATCTCAAAAAAATAGCATATTTCATCCGACCAATAAAAGAAAAGTGTTTTTAATACAAAACCTTCAAATAATTATGTTCAGTTATGCACTCAATACTTGGTGGGGAATCCTTTTGCCGAAATGACTGCTTCAATGCGGCGTGGTATGGAGGCAATCAGCCTGTGGCACTGCTGAGGTGTTATGGAGGCCCAGGATGCTTCGATAGCGGCCTTAAGCTCATCCAGAGTGTTAGGTCTTGCGTCTCTCAACTTTCTCTTCACAATATCCCACAGATTCTCTATGGGGTTCAGGTCAGGAGAGTTAACAGGCCAATTGAGCACAGTAATACCATGGTCAGTAAACCATTTACCTGTGGTTTTGGCACTGTAAGCAGGTGCCAGGTCGTGCTGAAAAACGAAAATCTTCATCTCCATAAAGCTTTTCAGCAGATGGAAGCATGAAGTGCTCCAAAATCTCCTGATAGCTAGCTGCATTGACCCTGCCCTTGATAAAACACAGTGGACCAACACCAGCAGCTGACATGGCACCCCAGACCATCACTGACTGTGGGTACTTGACACTGGACTTCAGGCATTTTGGCATTTCCTTCTCCCCAGTCTTCCTCCAGGCTCTGGCACCTTGATTTCCGAATGACATGCAAAATTTGAGCGACAGTCCAGTGCTGCTTCTCTGTAGCCCAGGCCAGGCGCTTCTGCCGCTGTTTCTGGTTCAAAAGTGGCTTGACCTGGGGAATGCGGCACCTGTAGCCCATTTCCTGCACACGCCTGTGCACGGTGGCTCTGGATGTTTCTACTCCAGACTCAGTCCACTGCTTCCGCAGGTCCCCTAAGGTCTGGAATCGATCCTTCTCCACAATCTTCCTCAGGGTCCGGTCACCTCTTCTCATTGTGCAGTGTTTTTGCCACACTTTTTCCGTCCCACAGACTTCCCACTGAGGTGCCTTGATACAGCACTCTGGGAACAGCCTATTCGTTCAGAAATTTCTTTCTGTGTCTCACCCTCTCGCTTGAGGGTCTCAATGATGGCCTTCTGGACAGCAGTCAGGTCGGCAGTCTTACCCATGATTGCGGTTTTGAGTAATGAACCAGGCTGGGAGTTTTTAAAAGCCTCAGGAATCTTTTGCAGGTGTTTAGAGTTAATTAGTTGACTCAGATGATTAGGTTAATAGCTCGTTTAGAGAACCTTTTCATGATATGCTAATTTTTTATTATGCTTTAGCTGTATGCCAAAATCATCAGTATTAAAACAATAAAAGACCTGAAATATTTCAGTTGGTGTGCAATGAATCTAAAATATATGACATTTTAATTTTATCATTACATCATGGAAAATAATGAACTTTTATCACAATATGCTAATTTTCTGAGAAGGACCTGTAAGTCTCTGGTGTCTCCAGAGTGTGCCTGTGAAGTTTCAGATCAAAACTCCTAATAGATCAATAATATCTGCCAACTTTTGGGACTTTAGCTTATTCACCGTATCCCCAGAGTTAGATAAGTCCATACATAACATTTTTATCTCTGTGCGTGCCATAAATCTATTTTTGACGGACCTAACGTTTTCCTAGCTTAGCACAAAGACTGGAAGACTGCTCAATAAGTGACTTAATAACGCCAACATTTTCCTAGTTACATGTTGCGATGTGTATAGTCACAGCGTGTGCAAATAACAAGGTAACATGAGACACAGCCATCTTAGAAATGTATGTATACTGGGGACTATATTCTCAGAAGACTTTATTAGTAAAGTCATGTAAATGCAGTTTACTTACATTGTCAGGTTACTGGTTTGCATGTAAACGGGGAAAACTGGTTCATATTTGAGTTATCAGCTTACTGGTGTGCATGTAAACGTCTCTGTCTGGATGCATTTAAATGTGCTCTATTCGTTTTTTATTTTGTCACCTAAAACACATGCGCACTTTAATAAGCCGTCAGAAAGCAGGTTAATGCGTTACTCCGTTAAAAGAAAACGGGTTACCGCATATACATGACCACTTGCGTTGTCGGCTTATTAAGCATAATCGGCTTAAAAACATAAACACACTCACTACAGGGGATACATGGAGCACGGGAACAACTGTAATACGGTAGTGACCAACCTATTCATGTAATAGTGTCAATAACGTTACTTAAGATCTAGTGAATGGCACTGTTACAGTAGGTTAGTCATCTAAAAACATAACGGAACCCTTACCGCAGCCGCAGGTGATAAACTTTGTCCTGTCTGTACTACCAATGGGATGGCCGTATCTTTCAGGACACGTTTCATGGTCCGTGTGGCAAATTCCATTTTTTCAAAATAGTCGTCCTCTGTGAAATGTTCTGAGCAAACGCGAAGGGACTTGATGATGGCTACAGGTTTGTTTGGATCTATATCCAGAACAAGTAGCCATAGATTCATCCGATTAGTGTTTTGGATCGGAATCCTATGAAACATTATGGTATTATCTTTTCTCCCCTGTTTATTGTCGCAGTTCTTTACAATACAGCGAACACCCATGATTGTAAACCATCTAGTAGTTGCTGACTGTATTACTCCAACTCTGAGCGAACTCTCTGCCTCCTCACCCCACCTCTCCTCCGGTGCTGCGAGCAAATCACTCCGCAGTAGTAGCAGTGCTTCGTCTTCTGAGAATATAGTCCTGAATATGTATACGTTTATAAGATGGCTGTGTCTCATGTTAGCTTGTTAATTAACACGTACTGGTTTTAAAACTACTTAAAGTAGAAAAGTAAAAGTAATGCACTTACCTTTGCTCTGACAAAACTACAGTACATTCGGTGAAGTAGAACACTTAGCACAGTCATAGCTGATGAACTGTTGATTCAAACCTTTTTCAGCAGCTGTTGGGTTGCTGCAGATGTCCTGAGTGTGTATATGATGCATAGCGATCTCTTGAATATACAGTCAGGAACGAGTTATTGCGCTAAAAATCTGGCTGTCATGATATGAATGAGCGTGTCTGCCTGCTGATCGCTGATTGGCTGAAAGTGATCATCCGAGGAAACCCGCCCAATCTGGCAACACCGTGTGTGATTTGTGCTCTGAATCATGTGCAGGCGCAATGGATCGCGTAACCAATAGAGAGTTGGAATGGTATATGTTTACACTTCTCATCCAACCACAGTCAAATTCACACTATCCGGATGACGCGATTTATCTGCATAGTTTTTTTAATAATCAAGCTGAAAAGAAATAGGAGTAATGAGGCTATTTTTTTTTTAAAAGTAAGGAGCAGAAAGTACAGACAATTGCGTGAAAATGTAAGGAGTAGAAGTAAAAAGTAGGCTGAAAAATAATTACTCCAGTAAAGTATAGATACCCAAAATTTCTATTTAAGTAAGGTAACAAAGTATTTGTACTTCGTTACTTGACACCTCTGCTGTAAAAGGGCATCGTTGTCGCTGAACCGGCGGCAGAATTCGCAACAAAACAATCAATGACAGAGAAGTACACCCTTTTCACATTGTCTGCTCCCATGGTCCCTCTGGATCCAGTGGTTGATGCAATGAAAAGCCCCCTCAAAAGTGATGACACTTTCTGCAGTCTTGCAGGTCGGGATTTGGATACTGTGGCTGCATACTCAGGTGAAATGCCTAGTGTGACAGCAAAGCTTTTAGCTTTTTCCAACACAGCCTCCCATTCATTGTCAGATCTGATGCTGTAAAGGTGCTCTTTTGTGCTTCGGATCGGAGCCACTGCTTTAAAGGGTTACTTCAGCCATTAGCATTAAGCTTTGTATCAGTAGAAACCCGGGAGTATATTGAAATTATCGTACTTTCCCCCCTCATATCCCCCTGAGACGAGAGAATTGTTTTTTTTTTTCTGGGAAAATTCCTCAGATGACGCAAATATCTTTTTGCATCATCGGAGGAGTTTTTGGCTAGAGGCTAAAGACTACAGCCAGCAGGAGACGCTATTTCCGCTTGTTTTCAACATCACACTCACAGTGCTCAGCTCGAGGAGCTGCGGAGATTTATGTAAACGGAGCGGTGGAGAGAAAAGTAAGTGTTTTAACTATTCAAATGAACTTCCTATGAAAGTTAAGCTTCCAAAGACATGAACTGAAAATTCACCAGACTGATCACGCACTGTGAATGTATGCAGCCGCAAATCCCTTGATTACCTCAACTCAGCTCATGTGATGAATGTAATCCGACTCCAGCTGCTTTTGTGCCATGACGGCCGTGACACTCAGGCTCACTCACATTATGTTGAACAGACAAGTTCAGTTTTTAATTGAAGTATCTCTAACTGAACTGATTTTGGGCAAGTGATCCAGCCAGTAGCCAGGCCTAGAGTAGGGCAGGGAAGCAGTGCATTCTGGGAATTGTTGTCTTTCATCCCCATGAGACAAAAATACATTTTCTGTGTTTTCTCAGTCTAGAAGGCACCAAATACAAACATAATTTCACATTTCTACTACATTAATGACACAGTTTAAATACAGATTCATCTTCCCAGCGCTGAAGTACCCTTTTAAGGACAACAAGGCATGACTGTTGCAGCTGTTCAGACAGACCAAATGTGTTAGCCAATACCTTTTCAACAATGTGAAGATTGACAATAAAAATGTATGACTCCAATTTTGCCAGCATCCTCGACTGACCCATCCTTGTGGGCTGCAGCAGTTGCATTCAAAACAGCCATAACTGCCTCATAGCGCAATATTAATTTCTGTACAGCTCTGTACCAGTACAGCCACCGAGTTAAGCATGTCCATTCCAGCTGTAGCTGTCCTAGGTGCTTTTGCGCTTCAATTAACATTACGTGCCTTGTGTTACTATTTGCGATGAAAGTGTATGTCTGCAGGACGCCAAAAAAATCTGACAGTTTCGGGAATATTCCTAATTCCCGATGTTCATAAGAACTAAATTTAATATAGCTATGAGTATAAACTGCATGGGGTACTTTCTCCTTAATCTTAGCCTGAACTCCATTGACTTATCTTCGCATAACAGTAGCAACATCATAACTCTGTCCAATGCTAAATTTCATGTCTACACCCAGAGGCGGACAGAGTACACAGCTTCATTACTTGAGTAAAAGTACAGATGCCCCTTGCTAAATTTTAATTTTACAAGTAAAAGTACTACAGTAGATGTCTATTTACGTAAAAGTCCTGAAGTACTTGTTTTTAAAAGTACTTGAGTATCAAGAGTACAGGAGCAGGCTACATTTCCTAAATATTGCATTACTACTGCCACAGTGCTTACATTTATGTACATAAACGTCCTACATGGAGTGTTAATACCTTGGAGAATGTAAAAGGAATTGAAAGTAAAATCAAGTCATTCTCATCTTTTTACCATGTTGATTTATTTAACATTTCTCATTTGCCCACAAGGCAATAGAACAATGGCAACGCTCTGACAAACCTCTACTAGAGTTTTAATGGATTTTTTTTGCACCCACATTTGAACCTGACTGTGTTAAACACACCGCATACTCAAGAACATCAAAGCAATTGCCCAGCTTACATTAATGTGTAGGGATGTAACGATTCACTCAACTCACAATGCAATACAATATACGATACTAATTTCACAATGCAATTTTCTCACGATTTTTTAAACAAAAGACAAATTATAAAATACAGGTGTCATTAAAAATCTGCATATTTCTTTGTAAAAATGTAAATATTTGATGTTAAACAATAACTCATTTAGAAAAAAATTTTTAAACAAATCCTCAAAAAGTCCCTTCAAGGTGATTTTCCAATAGTGTCTTCTTGGGAGGAGGTAAGCACATTTAGAGATTTACACATTTAGAGAAAGAGATTGTAAAATAAATACAACACTTGGTTCTGCAACAGCACAGATTTCTCCTTCAGTCTGTGTAATACAAACTGGAAAAAACTGATGCTTGGTATCTCCATGGTAATCTGCCGGTCAGTGTGGTTCTTTTTACATGCAGACAGAGGTGACTGGAGCCTTTCACTGTGGTGGTTATTAGTTGTCAGACAGTCAAAATGGCGCCACACTTCCGATTTGAATGAGTCAACGTAAACTGCGCACTTGCCGTCGCCATGCTTCTGTTTGACGGCGCATGCACACAGGTGCGCTGACTGCAATCGCGCCCAACTTCCATATGAATGAACTGAAAACATTTGCGTATTTCACTCGTTGTGCTAGTGTGCACGCATAGTTCGTAATGCTAGCTACAACTTGCCTGTAAAGTGAGGTCACAGTATATGGTTTCAGCGTCCCCTGTTTTTTAAAAGGTGAACACGTTTAAATAAATTTTCAAATGGCTCCAAATGAATCGTTACATCCCTATTAATGTGTAATAGGCTACGATAGTCTGTTTTACCAGTGTTCATACTCAACACCGGTTACATCACTCGCACACTGTGGCACCGCCCACACCGTTGTTTTGATTTTTTTTTTTTATATAGGAATAAAATAATTTCGTTCAGTTAGAGACAACAGGCAGTAGAAATAAAAACCTAATGTGTCTGCTTAATAAAGCATGTTCAGAACGAGTGTCGCAACACAAACGCAGCAGGAGTCAGAAGAGCCAAGAGCTGAAAGACCAGATTATCACGGTAGATTTGGTTTTAAAACAAAATGTAAAGGCACCTAATTACACGAGTTTATCATTGTACTGTGGTGTTGTTGTGTTTTATTAAGAATAATAGGCTAATGAACCCACAATTCAAACAACCTGCTCCCGAATTGGCGCTTATCCAAAACCGAAACTAAAATGTGCGCGTCCTCACAGAGCTCGCATTTACGGCTGCACTGTCATCCATTCACAGCCTCACAGCATGTACACACTGTGAAAAAAAAATCCGTAAAAAAACAGAGAAAGTACTGGCAGAAAATTACCGGTACATTTTTCATAATAGTTACGGACATACATTTCCTTCAACAATAAAATGGAAAATTCTGTAGATTTACAGTACATTTACTGTACTTTCATGGACAATCCGTATGCAGAAATGTCTATAAAATTATAGCATATACTTGGTAGAAAATAAATCAAGAACAATTTACTATTTGAAAATTGTTTATTTTTATATTATGTAAACATTCTAAAATGCATTCAATAGGTAAAGTCTATCTAGCTTTTTCATTTTATTTCAATTTCAAATGCAATACAATACAAAAATAAATCAGCAAACAAACAATACATAGACAGGGTTGCTGGTTGTAACATTAACAATTGCTAAAGACTTAATCAATGGTAGAGTAAAAGATTCAATTGTGCAAAGTCAAGACGGTACAGACAGAAGGCTGTTCTAATTTTACATAATTTTACCTGAGTAGGGGTGTTACGATATTTAAACCAATATTTAAATACTCTCACATCGAACCGAACGTGCCCCAGCCCAGCTCTCACTTCAGCTCATGCAAAAAAATTATTTTCTTTCTTGACATTAGATTAAATAGTAATTACTTTTACATTACATTGCATGATTGTTGATCTGAAAATTCAGCTTTGTCCCCGTTATGATTGAATCACAGGACCGGATACCAGTTGCCTTGTCAAAAACTCTTTATTGCCATATGTATCAGGCATAGGAGAGAAACTTGTTGTCTTCGTGCCAGCTGTATATGTTTCTCCATTCCTCCGTTTCTCTACCCTCTCCCTTCTCCATCCTCCCTTCTCTGTCTCCCGTCGTCCCGTCTCTCATCCCATCGTCCCGTCTCTCATCTGAGGCAGTGCACTCAATTTGGATGTTATATACTATTAACAGAGGATCTCATTAGGAAGAAACTTCCTTAGAAGGAAGAGAAACTTGTGTCCTATGTTTAAAATAGAGCGTATACTTCATGCTTACATCATTTGAGATATATCACAAAACAAATACATCAGCAGAAAATATAAGCCTGTATGCATCAGTGATATACATGTATATACATTCCTGCATGGACACGCATTCTTTGTATGACCAAAATTATCTCCCTGTGTCCTTCTTCCTGCCATATGACAGTAATATGTCATACAAACTTCAGCTCATGCATGTCTCTCCTTGGAACACATGTACAGACACAGCCTGACTTACATTGTACATTGAAAAATATTAAAACATAATAATACTAAATAAAAACAACATTAAACAATAAAATTGTAATCTTCAATGATTGTTATTATAAATGTATGGCTTGTGTACCTGCAGCCTTTCTGAATGACTAATACAGATGAATACCTGAAGCAATAGACAGCTGTCTACCTAGACATAGGTGCCGAGTGCATTTTCAAGTTGACAGTCAGCTGTAGTCCGTTCAAAGTGTACAGCTATTTTGCCCCAACACGGTCAGCTTTCATCAGCGCTAGTTCTTTGCTGTCAGTTTGGTGTGTCCTTACCCTAAGAAAACACAATAGGAAAAAGGTTAGTTCACTCAAATTTAAATTCTGTCATTAATTACTTACCCTGATGTCGTTCCAAACCCGTCAGACCTTCGTTCATCTTCTGAACACAAACGAAGATGAATTCCAAGACCTTTCCGACCCCTCCATAGACAGCAATTTAATGAACACGTTCAAGGTCCAGAAAAGTAGTAATACATCTTTAAAATAGTCTGTCACACGGTGACAAAGAGGAACTAAAAAGCGGAACTAATTTCGCGATCGCCTCCGGGACCCATAGTAAGGGAACACCGGGTTAGTTCCGGGTGTAGTGAATCCCCGCGAATACGGGGATGATGTGCTAATTGCGAACAGCGGTGTACAATTACAAACACGCTGCTGAAGAGGAGGATAAAGGAGAGGGCAGAGTCCTCTTAGGGGAGTCTTCGGGTGGCGTCTTGTTGTTGTGTTCTCTGGCGGTGGAAGCTGGAGTCCTTGGGAAGAGCCGTGGGCGGAAGTTCAGAGGAAACGAGACTGGAGGACGGGCACCGTATTTGAGTGTGAGAAGAAGGGAAGTTCGCTGGACCGGGAAGTGTTGGGAAGGATTGTGAGTAAGTCTATCGATCTCCACTCTCTTCATGGTTGAGGAACCGCTGATGTGAACGCCAGGTTGGAGCAGGACAAACGGCCCTCTTGTATGTATTTCCCACTGAGGTTTGAAATTGCCGTGATGAAGTGATGTGATGCACTGTGTGATGTGTGAAGTGTGAGCCTAAACTCGCCGTGTGTCTACTACCCACCTGAGTGTCGTTCATGTTCCAAACATAAGAAGAGGAGTAATTGTTGTATACTTGCCTGCCTGCTTACAGTGAATAATCTCCATCGAATGCCCTGTGTTGACAGCAGTGAAGAGGAGTAATTGTTGTATACTTGCCTGCCTGCTTACAGTGAATAATCTCCATCAAATGCCCTGTGTTGACAGCAGTGAAGAGGAGCAGTTGTTGTATACTTATCTGCCTGCTTATAGTGAATAATCTCCCTCGTATGCCCGTGTTGACAGCAGCGGAGAGGAGCAATTGTTGTATACTTATCTGTCTACTTACAGTGAACACTTTTCATTCCAGTGTCCTGTGCTACCAGCAGCGAAGAGGAGCAATTGTTGTATACTTACCTGTCTACTTACAGTGAATGCTTCCATTCCAATGCCCTGTGTCACCAGCAGTGACGAGGAGTGATTGTTGTATACGTATCTGTCTGCTCTCAGCGAACGCTTTCCATTTCAGTGTCCTGTGCTATCAGCAGCGGAGGAGCAATTGTTGTATACTTATCTGTCTACTTACAGTGAACACTTTTCATTCCAGTGTCCTGTGCTACCAGCAGCGAAGAGGAGAAATTGTTGTATACTTATCTGTCCACTCACCGTGAACGCTTCCTGTTTCAGTATCCAGTTGTTACCCGCAGTGCAGAGGAGCATTGTTGAACATTTATCTGTCTGCTTACAGCGAACGATTCCCCTCGTATGCCCTGTGTTGCCAGTAGTGAAGAGGAGCAATTGTTGTGCACCGATCTGTTTGCTTACAACGAGCGAGGTTTCCATTATATGCTCTGGTGTTACCAACAGCGAAGAGGAGTGTCTGCTGTGTCCCTATCTGTGTATTACAGGAACGTCCTCCAGTTGGACGTCCCCGAGTGGAAGCCTCCAGCGAGTGCTGCGACGACCAGAACGTATCTGGATGCTCACCTTGTTGCTGTGTACAGAGTTCCTCCAGCGTGAGTCCCTTGATTACGAAGTGTGAAGAGGAGTGGATCTCTGCATCTGTCTGTCTGTGTTACAGGAGCGTCCCTCCAGTTGGACGGCCCCGAGTAGATGCCTCTAGCGTGGCGCTGCGGCGATCAGAGCGTGCCTGAATACTCACCTTGGGGTTGTGTATGGAGTTCCTCCAGTGTGAGTCCCCTGACTACGAAGTGTGAAGAGGAGTGGATTTCTGTACTCGTCTGTCTGTACTACAGGAACGTCCTCCAGTTGGACGTCCCTGAGTGGAAGCCTCCAGCGAGTGCTGCGACGACCAGAACATACCTGGATGCTCACCTTGTTGTTGTTAAGAAGCCCCCAGTTGAACGCCTCCTGTGCGAGCTGTGGCCACCAGTCTTCAAAGAGGAGAGGAAGTAACATCCGGAACACCCAGCTGTCGGAGTGTGTGCCGGCACTCGCCTGACCGCCTGGTAGCGAAGCTGTCTAGACCCCCTGATCCGCCAGACCCTACGAGGAAGTCCCCTTGACACTTACTGGAACAGCCGTAAGGAAGCCCTACTCACGGGGCATCGACCTACCTCCACCCTCCTCTTGCCCTTGGACGCGACAGGAAGCCTCCCGGCGGGTCCGTGGGACGGACGACCCTGTCCAGAAGCATACAGATTTTAGATTGCCTTTCTTAACCAATAAATTATAAATTGAATTGAACTTGCCTGCCATTGTCCTGTGTCTGCTTCAGTCCGACTCCCCAAGGGTGGTGTAGATTACGGAGCGTGAGAGGCCCAGAGAAGGGCCGGCCTGTGACAAGTCCATGTGACTCCAGTGGTTTAACCTTAATTTTATTAAATCACGAGAATACTTTTTGTGCTCAAAAAACAAAAAAAAATAACTTCAACAATTTCTCCTCATCTGTGTGTCTTCAATGCTGTTTACATTGGTCAGCTCCTGCGTCAGCATCATGCATGCATCGTACTGCTGACGTGAACCGCATCCACGTGAACCGAAACTATTCTGTGAAGACTGAACTTGAGGCCACGGGTTATCTGCCTCCCGTAGCTCACACACATCTTCCTCTGCCTCGGCCATCATCTTCCGACTAAACACTTTCTAATTATAAGTGGGTGATGCGATTTACTCAGGTAAATGTAACAAAGTAAATGTAATTCGTTACTACCCACCTCTGCCTATCATATCGATTTATCAATAAATGCACACACGTTGTCCTCTTCTTCTGACGTTGGCACTGCGCCGCTGCGGAGATAAATACGGGGAGGAGGAGCTGGTTTTATATAGGGGCTGAGGATTGATCACAAACTAGTGTACTCGCATATTTTTAGTGGGGCTGGGTGGAAGTTTAGCTAATCATCATTAGCTGATGTTTTGTCTGGACTCTGACTGACTGCTAGGGTATGGCAACTACCATACTCTGCCATACGCAAACGCCACCCCTGCTCATGTGTATATTAGATCCGTCTGCCTAACTTTACTAAAGTGAAAGCAGTGTAATACAGTACCTGCTGCTCTATCTGCTATTAATATGAATCAAACAACAGAAGATAAACAGAAATTCACTCACTGCTCTTGACCGACTGAACTTTAGTACTTTAATAAGAACACATTTCTTACTTGAATGCTGCTGTTAATTCTCTGGCGAGGAGATAAACATGGTGGACTGTGAACAGCTCAGCTACAGCTCTCTGAGGGAGGGGTCTGTGCTAGTATGTCAGTGTCCATCAACACGTGTGGGCGGGGCCTCTGCAGTGCGACATCACACTGCAGGAATCTGGAAATGGCTTGTTCTGAGACACTGCTGATGATTTATGGGGATTAAAAAAAGGAGTGGGTGAATGTTTACCATAATAGGGTGGTTGTGTACACACACTGCCAACACACATTTATGTTCAAACACCTTTTATAAGTGAATTTTGCATAATAGGTGCCCTTTAAATTATATTTTATTTAATAACTATTGTTTGAAAAGTTTATGCACTTTAAAAAGTGAATGTCATTTAATTTCAATAAAAGATGCAATGCTTGATTTCGTTTACATTTGATTGTTGTGCTCATGTGTGCCCTCTTGTGCGCCCTCTTGTGGGCATAGGAGACAATACAGTATTTTTTCCCTCTATCATTAAATATTGCCTTTATAATTTGAATATAGTTTAATATAATTCAGATTTCCTTGTCTGACACCGACAAGGCACTTGAGTATTGTTTTCCCTTCCCTTTTATCTTTGTGTTTAGCTTGTTTTTCATCTGGTTATTTCTCTGACCTGTATTCACCATGTGCTTTCAAATCCCTACTATTACTACTAACACTCGTAAATCACACTCTGTATACACAAGAGACGCCGCAATCCTAATAATCTGCTTAGTCTACCTAGTTCCTCTGCTGCTTTACTCTCTATTCCAATTGGTCTCTGGAATTGCCAGTCTGCTGGAAACAAAGCAGACTTTATTTCATCTTTTGCGACTCATTCACCTCTCATGGCCTCATGGCCCTGACTGAGACCTGGATCAAACCACTGCCAGTCCTGCGGCCCTCCTTAACTAATTTCACTTTTTCATACACTACTTGTCCAATTGGGAGGGGTGGAGGTACTGGTTTGCTTATCTCAAACGATTGGACATTTGATCCCTTACCATCTCTATCTGGATATTAAATTGAATCACACTCAGTCACTATTACTCACCCTGTTAAAATCCATTGTTGTAGTTGTCTATCGTCCTCCAGGTCAACTGGGTAACTTATTGGAGGAGTTAGATTTATTACTCTCCTGAGGATGGAACTCCTCTGGTTCTTCCAGGTGGCTTCAACATCCACATTGAAAAACACCAGGCTGCAGACTTCACCACTCTACTGACCTCCTTTGACCTTAAGTGAGTATCTACCATGGCTACTCACAAATCAGGACCTTGTCTACATACGCTACTGCTCCACAGACAACACTTTTTGTTACTCCATTGCACACCGCCGACCATTTCCTCATCACTCTTAACCTCATAATGACTCCTGACACAACACACACTCCTCCGCAGATCACCTTTCACCATAATCTACACTCGCTCTCTCCCTCTCGCCTATCCATTATGGTTTCATCCTCACTTCCTCCACCTTCTCAGTTCTCAGCACTGGACACTAACAATGCTACTGACACTCTTTGATCCACTCTAACATCTTGTTTAGACAACTTTTGCACCTTTTCATCCAGACCAGCCCGCACCACCCCTTCTGCCCCCTGGCTGTATGATCCTACAATTGGTGTTCGTATCGCTGCCTGTCTGACAGACATTTCTGTTCACTGTACTAAAATGGCCCCCACAGTCACCAGATCTCAACCCAATAGAGCATCTTTGGGATGTTTGAACGGGAGCTTCGTGCCCTGGATGTGCATCCCACAAATCTCCATCAACTCCAAGATGCTATCCTATCAATATGGGCCAACATTTCTAAAGAATGCTTTCAGCACCTTGTTGAATCAATGCCACGTAGAATTAAGGCAGTTCTGAAGACGAAAGGGGGTCAAACACAGTATTAGTATGGTGTTCCTAATAATCCTTTAGGTGAGTGTACATCCACACCTCAGGGTGTTAGCAACACTATACAATTTTTACAAAAGATGAATTGAGAAATGGGCATTCTTTTATATGTTTTCTTTTTCTTGTTATATTGTTTATAATGAGTTGATTGAGGAATACTAAGAAGGTTGATGTTTTCAGAAGGCCAAGTAAAGCAGTTTTTATTTTGCATTCAAACGACATGGCGATAATTCATTAAAGCCTCATCTTCTTTCTTTTCATATGCCTTTGTATGTGCATTATGCAAATATTTCACATTGTGAGAGATGTTTGAGAAAGTAATATCTGGACTTCGATCGACATGAGAAAAAATATAGCCTGCATATCCATACATTTCACTCTTCCCTGTCATTGAAGATGTCATGTAGAGTGTTGTCGAGAAGCCAGGAGGTTGATAGGAAGGCTCAGTACAACAAAGGGGGTAGTTTCCCAAATGCCAGACGTGATTTATTTACAGCATTCAAAAATTTTACAGTTCACTCAAAGTACAAAAAAACAAAGAAAACAAAGAAACTGAATTGGACTTATACTTAAGCTAAAAACAAAAGCAAAACACTGTGAGCAGCAAAATCTGGCACTAAACAAGGCCTAGTAGCATATCAAACTTCATGTCTCACCTCAGACAAACATTCAAACACTTTGCGCCGTATGCAAACCCCCAAACAAATTCAAACAATGGTTTAAATGGTTTAAATATTCCAGTTTCCCGCCAAACCCTAGTGGGATAAATCATTGTCACGGGGTGGAACCTTTTCCTGTAACAGTCATCACAGAATTACACAGCAAAACATTATCAGCCAAATACTAAAAGTACATCTTCAAAATTTATTTCTTACATCCTCTTCTTATAATACAAACAAACCCAACAAATAAACATAAAACAAACATTTTATCACTTCATAGCACACATCTCTCCCCATGTTGGAAAAATGGTATGATTGATTAGACAGCAAGCTCTGGTTACCAGATCCCACCTCCAAACTACAGGTGCTACATTATGCAAATTAACCAAATAAAGACAATTTAAACCAGACACTATCTTTACCAAACATTAACAAATTAATCCATAAATGTTGGTATTATCCCACCAAACATGTACATCACAGCATAAACATGTTCAAACACACAATAAATTTACCATATAGCACTAGGCTGGCACACTAGTGATGATGTCATTGTCCAGGTTCATCTAATCTTTTATAAGAAAGCACTTCCCTGCCAAAGACTAGTTTTATGGCTTTCAGTAACAATTGTTACTGAATGAGTTTTATAATTTATTTATGTTTGTATGGGACCCATTCAATATGAAGGAGACCGGGGATGGTTGTAACACAGGTCAGTTGTAACAACTCCAATCTGTCCAACCAGGAACTAGTTACAAATCACCTAATTCACTTCGCACATGCTAAATTGAGCCCTTATTCCATATGTGATAAAGTAGAGTTCTGTGGTAGACATAGCAGATGTTAGAGTGAAAAAAACACTTTTGAGGTAAGAAAGTAACTTTTTTTTACTTCTTTTTATTTTTATTATGGGAATTTCAGTTTTGTAGTTAAACTCATCAAATTTAAATTATGTTTATTGTGTGTCTATGTAGATATTTTTCATGCAAGTTGTTAGTGCTAATGTTTTAGTTGTTAGCTGTAAGGTGAGCTAGTTCATGGCTACATGACTCTGGGTTAGTTGTAACAATAATGAGATTTTAGTTCAATTAATTATGGTCAATTACTATGACTGAGAGTCTCAGAGTCACACACACACACACAAACACACACACACACACACACACACACACACACACGTTCGAGTATTCAATTTCAATATTTTACTATGGCCAATACTATGACTGACTGTAACAAACATGCTTACACACAATTTTTGTGTTCAAGTTCAATTTATTATGTTCAATTACAATGACTGAGATGACTGATGACTGGTCAGTGTTGAATAAAAAGCTTTCAAAATATTTTTTTTATCATAATCTTATTTCATTATGTTACATCTCACCCCGGTGGATATCATAATATTACATCTCACCCCAGGGTATGTTACAACTGACCCAGAATATGGGGTGAATTGTAACATTCACTCCTCGTGTTTGAAACTAAACCATGCATTTTCTGTTTGTGTTGCAAAGATAATAGCCATCTCATTTAATAGCAGACACTTGTGACTAGTTTGAATCACATTTTGAACACACTGGCTTAAAAGTACTCTAAGATATAGACAGAAATGTCAAAAATTTTACAACCATCCGGTCTCCCCCTATACATTATAATAATAACTGTTATTATAACAATATTATTTTTAGTTTATTAAAGTATAAAAATAATAAACCCATAAAGAAATGTATAACACTGTTGCATATTAAATCTAGTCAAGAGTCTTTCTATGCACGCATGTTCTACAACAAGAGCGACCCACACAAAGTTAAATATGACAAAACATACACCTTTTTAAACTCACAAGAAAAAAAATAAAATAAAAATGAGATGAATTAATAATTGAATTACACACTGGGATGTTGTTTTCAAGTGTTACAAATATTTCAGTGCCGGGTGGATTGATCCATGGCTTAGAACTCTACTGAATTTTTTATTTTTTTAAATGCCTATAAAAATGATGAATGGCGATTTTGTGCTTTAAAATAAAAGACTGACTTAAAGCACATCTATCCTGTGATAAATGTCACAGGTCGGAGCGGACCGCGTGAGTGCCGCTCCTCCCTCAATTTCCACCTCGGGGAGGTTCCCAGGGATACCCCAGACGACCAGACACAACGAGGACACTGGAGTGGGGTTTTAAAACACAAATCTTTATTATTAATTTACTTAAAATGGGGAATAGGGAAGTGGAGGGGGCTAAAATCCAGGGGGACACTGGATGGGTGAGGACGCCGCCTCGGAGCTTGCCGTCTCCGTCACAGGGGAACCTCAGGTGAGTCGTTTCGTTCCTTAACTCAATGTCTGGCTCCAATGTCCTTCCGTTTGCTTACTCGTCTCTTTCTCTTTTCCAGTTTGGACCTTCAAGGCGTTCACAACACGGCTCGCTCCTTCTCCTGAGCACAGGAATATATATGGTAAGTACTGGGATCGGGGGCGACAGGGGTACCTCTTTTCTTGGGCGTGGTCCGGCGGCTTCCTTTAGGGATGGGTCAATGGTCCGGTCAGTATCTGGGCAAGCACCTCCAGGGCATCCGCTGGAGCTGGGTCAATGGTCCGGTCAGTATCTGGGCAAGCACCTCCAGGGCATCCGCTGGATCTGGGTCAACACTGGGGCTTTCGTTTGGTATGCAGGTAAGTATAACCGCTCAATGGATTTTACTCACAGACTTCGTGACACGGTTCGTCCGCTTTCTCTCCTCAGGCTCCGTGATAACAGTGGCTCGGGGCGGCTTGACCACGGCGGCGGTGCTGGATCGAGCGCTTCCGGCGACTCCACACAGGTTAGTGTAGATAAGTGTATCGCCCGAGGCGCGTTTGCTCGGAGCGCGTGCGTGGCGTTTTCCTCTTCTCCACTCAGGCACTGCACACACACACACGCAATTTCCTCCAACACAGCCACGTATCAATACAGTTACTTGAATCACAATGCAACACACGGTCTGTATTATACTCAGCCCGTCTCTTTCTTTCTCTTTGCAGTTCTCTGGATCCTTGTTCGCTCAGTCCACAATATTCACCACATATGGTCCTTCGTGTTTGCTCAGATGCCCAGATCCTCTCGCCGCGACGGCTGGAAGCGGTTACCACCACGCTTGGCTTGAGCCTGAACCGGAACTAACAGCTGTGTATCCCCGCTGCAATGACTGACACTCACTGAATTTTTGGAAGCCTATTTATACTCCTCCTTCCTCTTCCTCCAATCCAGCGGTCGCGCTGTTCATTTAGCGCAGCTGCCGCCGATCAAGCCCGATTTTGGCGCCGGGAGAAACCGAAGTGGCGGTGTTTGATCCGGGCGGAACCAATCTCTGCCACTATGGTTCCGCCCAGAAATAGTCACCCGGTGACATCCTCCCCCGCCAAACCGTTCTAGTCCCTAGAACGCCTTTCGGCCGCCCATTCTCCATAACGTGCTGGGGGCCGGCCACGGTTCTCTCGCTGGGACCGTCGTGGTGGCGAAACAGGGTCAATGCCAGCAGGCATATCCACTGGATCTCTAGGGGCCATTTCCACAGGAGCATTTACCCGGCCTCCCGGAATCACAGCCCATCCCGCTACCCACGGGGTTACGGCCTCAGGCTCCGTTGGCGCCTCCTCTACGGGGCTGGGGTAGTTTGGACAGGGGCGGATCTTGTTCCGATGGACCACTCTATCGGGCCCGGCCTTCCCTTCGGGCCGAATCGTGTACACCGGCTGTCCAGGCCGCTGTTGGCCCTGGATCACATAAGGAGTGGTCTCCCATCGGTCACTGAGCTTCCTTTCCCTGTCGCCGGTTGTCCTTACTAGGACCCTTTCTCCAGGGAGAAGGGGCCTCTCGAGCTGTCCGGTCGCAGCCTCTTGTTCTTCTCCCCAGCCACTCGGATCTTTCTCGAGACTTGCTCGTACGCAAAGTGGAGGCGCTGGTGGTGGCGCCCTACCCACTCGGTTACGCTTCCCTCCTCCTCGGTTGCTGCCGTCCCCAGCATCAAGTCGGTGGGCATCCGCACATGCCTACCGAACATCAAGTAAGTAGGGGCGTAGCCCGTGGTACTGTGCGTGCTGTTATTATATGCTTGCATCAGATTTGGCAATGCACTCACCCAGTCGCTCTGATGTTCTTGGTCTAGCGTGCCTAGCAAGTTCAATAAGGTCTGATTGAACCGCTGCATCCGCCATTTCCTAAGGGTGGTAGGTGGTGGTATGGGTCTTGGTGCAACCATACAATTGGCACAGCTCTCTAATCACCCGAGACTCAAAGTTTGGTCCTTGGTCCGAGTGTAGAAACTCGGGGCAACCGAACGGCTGGAAGACAGCTCTCCACAGGGCAGTGGCGGTGGTGTTCGCCGTCTGGTCCAGGGTAGGAATGGCCCAGGAGTACTTGGTGAAGAGGTCGGTGACTACAAGGATGTTCTGATAGCGGTCTGCCGGCCGACCCAACGTCAAGAAGTCCATTGCGACTATGTGGAGGGGGGCCTTCGCCTGAATAGGGACCATCGGTGCTCGTGCTTCCTTCCTGGCTTTGAACAGGGTGCAACGGGGACAGGCCTGCACAAAGGTACGTACCGTTGCTTCCAGTTTAGGCCAATAAAAGTGTCGCCGCAAGAGGGACACGGTCTTCTCGTGCCCTTGGTGCCCCAGCTGGTCGTGGTAAGCTGCCAGTAGCCCTTGTACCTGGTCTTTGGGGACAACGATCTGCCGGAGTTCTTCGTCCAGCCCCGGATCTCGGACAGACCTACACAGCACTCCCTCCTTCATCCGGAGTCTGGCCCATTGTCTCAGCAGCTTCCTTCCTGTTTCCCCTTGGGTCCGTCGTTCGGCCAACGTCGGCTTTCGGCCCTGTTCTAGCCATCGTGCCAGGCTACTAATCACCCGTCGGCCTGCTGTCGCTCCTTCCAGCGGCAGGGTCCCATCCCAGCTCACAGGCACCGCCTCGTGTTGGGCCCCAGGCGCCTCCACAATGCCCACCAGATACTCTTCCCCCTCGGGATCTGATGTGGGTTCTGGTGGATCCCTCGGGCCTTGGGCTTCCGGGAGTCGGGACAGGGCATCAGCGTTGGTGTGTTCCCGTCCTGGCCGATACTGAAGCTGGTAATTGTAATTGGCCAGCTGGGCCACCCAACGCTGCTCCACTGCCCCCAACCTCGCCGTCTGCAGATGTACTAACGGGTTGTTGTCCGTTACCACCGTCACCTGGGCACCCCACAGATAATCTTTAAACTTCTCGCTGAGTGCCCATTTCAGCGCCAGTAGTTCCAACTTGAAGGAGCTGTAGTTGGCATCATTCTTTTCTGCTGGATGGAGGCTCCTGCTTGCATAGGCTATTACCCGTTCCACGCCCGTCCTGTCGCTGGGCCAACACGGCCCCTAGGCCGAGATTGCTAGCGTCCGTGTACAGGACAAAGGGCTTGGAGAAGTCGGCATACGCCAGGATCGGCCCGGGGATGGGCCTCACCTCTTGCCTGGCAGTCCCGGCGTAGCTCATCCACGAGTGTCTTAGACAGCTCTGCCATCTGCTCCCGGACGTCCTTTAGGAGTTCGAGCTTCAGGTCTGTTTCCAATCCGCCATGTCGGGACAGCCGCTGCAGAGCTACTTACGCGCACACAGGGGCTCTTTCACCTCAGCCTGGTCAATCTCCAACGCCACCGCTTCTTTCTTTAAGTCTTCAAAGGTAAGTTCGGGCTCCCTTCTTAATTGTACTCGGAGACTTTGGCGTACTGGGCCTTCCCTTAGCCCCAGCAGGAATTGGTCCCTCAACAGGGTCTCGCTGTTGCCGAGACCATGGTCCTGGCGTCCCTGCAGCCTGGTAACTTGCTCTCGTAGATGGAGGGCGAAAGCTCTGACGGATTGGCGGGGGCCCTGTTTACTGCTGAAGAACTGGGCCCGGAGAACCGCAGTTGGAGTGGCATCACCATACCTTTCCGTCAGGAATCTAAATCTGGACTGGGCGGTGGCTCGGGCGGCTTGGGCGGCTTGGACTTCCCGCCGTGATTCCCTTCAAGGGAGTTGAGGGCAAACTGCAGCTGTTGGGCCGCGCTCAGTCCTTGGAGCCCGGCCAGATACTCAATTTGAGCCCGCCATTCAGAGAGGCGTATCTCCGACTCACTTCCTCCATATTTCTGGACCCAGGGGTTTCCCATGAATACTGGCATGACTCGGGGTGGGGCCTCCAGTGCCTCGTCGTCGGCCATCTGAGGATCCCTGGTCGCTCAACCCGAGGTGGAACCCTGCCGACTACGCCAAATCTGTCACAGGTCGGAGCGGACCGCGTGAGTGCCGCTCCTCCCTCAATTTCCACCTCGGGGAGGTTCCCAGGGATACCCCAGACGACCAGACACAACGAGGACACTGGAGTGGGGTTTTAAAACACAAATCTTTATTATTAATTTACTTAAAATGGGGAATAGGGAAGTGGAGGGGGCTAAAATCCAGGGGGACACTGGATGGGTGAGGACGCCGCCTCGGAGCTTGCCGTCTCCGTCACAGGGGAACCTCAGGTGAGTCGTTTCGTTCCTTAACTCAATGTCTGGCTCCAATGTCCTTCCGTTTGCTTACTCGTCTCTTTCTCTTTTCCAGTTTGGACCTTCAAGGCGTTCACAACACGGCTCGCTCCTTCTCCTGAGCACAGGAATATATATGGTAAGTACTGGGATCGGGCGACAGGTACCTCTTTTCTTGGGCGTGGTCCGGCGGCTTCCTTTAGGGATGGGTCAATGGTCCGGTCAGTATCTGGGCAAGCACCTCCAGGGCATCCGCTGGAGCTGGGTCAATGGTCCGGTCAGTATCTGGGCAAGCACCTCCAGGGCATCCGCTGGATCTGGGTCAACACTGGGGCTTTCGTTTGGTATGCAGGTAAGTATAACCGCTCAATGGATTTTACTCACAGACTTCGTGAGACACGGTTCGTCCGTTTCTCTCCGCCTCAGGCTCCGTGATAACAGTGGCTCGGGGCGGCTTGACCACGGCGGCGGTGCTGGATCGGCGCTTCTCCGGCGACTCACACAGGTTAGTGTAGATAAGTGTATACGCCCGAGGCGTTTGCTCGGAGCGTGCGTGGCGTTTCCTCTTCTCCACTCAGGCACTGCACACACACACACACGCAATTTCCTCCAACACAGCCACGTATCAATACAGTTACTTGAATCACAATGCAACACACGGTCTGTATTATACTCAGCCCCGTCTCTTTCTTTCTCTTTGCAGTTCTCTGGATCCTTGTTCGCTCAGTCCACAATATTCACCACATATGGTCCTTCGTGTTTGCCCAGATGCCCAGATCCTCTCGCGACGGCTGGAAGCGGTTACCACCACGCTTGGCTTGAGCCTGAACCGGAACTAACAGCTGTGTATCCCGCTGCAATGACTGACACTCACTGAATTTTTGGAAGCCTATTTATACTCCTCCGCTTCCTCTTCCTCCAATCCAGCGGTCGCGCTGTTCATTTAGCGCAGCTGCCGCCCGATCAAGCCCGATTTTGGCGCGGGAGGGAAACCGGAAGTGGCGGTGTTTGATCCGGGCGGAACCAATCTCTGCCACTATGGTTCCGCCCAGAAATAGTCACCGGTGACATAAAGAACTGTTTAAAAGTGCACTTCACAAAAGAGAATATAAAATTAATGGAAAAATACTTAATTATAGGATTAAGTATTTGAGGAAGCACACTGGTCAGAGAGAGATTAATGATCCTTGTGTTAGTATTTATAATGGATGAAAGAACAAAAGAAACAAAAATGTGTCCTGTATCTGAAGGATTCAACCTGGTCTCACAGAATTCCGTGAAATGAACATGGACCCTTAACTCAAAATCCGTGGTAGTTCCCTATATCGAGGAACTTCGCACTCGTCGGAACTATAAAGGGAGCCGGCGCATTGTAGCGTCGCTCTTCAGCATAACGCTCTGTGTGTGGAAACTGTCTGTCTATTTATTGTTGTTTGTCCCTTATATAAATATAAATACAAAGACTATGGCGTCTGAGTTTAAGAGGTGTGAGCACCCGTGTCCCCGCTTCATTTCGGGAACGGACACACACACTCTTTGTGTTCAGTGCCTGGGCGTTCAGCATGCTCCGGTGGCTCTCGAGGGAGCCGCCTGCAGTCATTGTGAGCTGCTGACGCTCAGGGTGCTGCGGTCCCGGTTGGCGGTTTTGATGAGGCCGGCCAACCACGTGAGCCCCGTGGTTCTGGCGTCATAGATCATGGGGCTCACAGCTGGACTCGTCAGCGGAGATTGAGACTGCCGAGGCACTTTTTAAATCTTCCTCTGACAGTTCAGAGGTTCTCCCACCTCGTGTGGAAGCCCGCGAAGCGGCTTCTTCCCTCGGGGTGGAAAATATCGATGCTGGTCCTCTCCAGGTCCGAGGATCCGGAGGTGATTAATATCGAGGCGGGTGGTGCGGGATATATGTTGCCACCGCACCCACCTGCCCAAGAGGATCTTATAGAGGTGCTGACTCGAGCCGTGGCCAAGTTAAACATCGATTGGCCACAAGAGAGACATGAAGTCCAGCCATCAAGCAGGCTCGATGATCGGTTTCTCTCGCGCCGGGCTCAGACACCTCGCCGGGGCTTGCCATTTTTTCCGGACCTGCATAATGAGTTGTGCAGGTCCTGGAACAGGCCGTATTCCGCGCGCATTTCCAATCCCCCCGTGTTAGATTATGCAAACATTCTGGGGGCGAGTGAGGCCGGCTACGGGACGATGCTGCCCGTGGAAGATGCTCTAGCGGGCTATCTTTCACCCAAATTGGCATCATCCCTGAAAGCCCCGGTACTGCCCACCAAACCGTGCAGGGACACATCGGCAATGGTAGGCAGGGTATATGGCGGCGGTCGGGCTGGTAATTCCCTGCACACTCTGTCTATCCTGCAGGCATACCAGGCTGACCTCCTAAAAGAGCTCGACGAGGGCGAGGTCCCTCCCGGAGGACATCCTCGAACTTAGGAAGGCTGCGGATTTGTCTCTCCGATTCACCAAGGAGATGGCCCGTGCCATCGGCCGCTCCATGGCCTCAATGGTGACTGTGGAGAGGCACCTATGCTTAAATCTGTTGGGGATGAAGGAGAAGGATAAGACCTTTCTCCTAGACTCCCCGATTTTGCCTTCTGGCCTGTTCGGCGACGCCGTTAATTCGGTCGTCGACAGGTTTCAGGAGGCGAAAAAGCAATCCGCGGCCTTCCAACAGTTCCTCCCTCGTCGGCCAAAAACTGGGAATGCTGCCACTAGTGGGCAGCCTCAGCCATCAGCCAGCTCCTCGCACTGTCAGGTGAAGAAGGAGAGCATCGCCTCTAGAGCCCCTCCTCCGGGAGTTTGGCAACAGAGGAGGCGCTCTCACCAGCAGGCTTCTGTGCAGAAGGGCGATCTGAGGAACATCTTTCTTGCTAAGAAGGCTGCTGGGAAGAAGTCCTAGCTGCGGCAGGACCTCTAAGAGCGCCCAATCGAGGTGGCCTCTCGCGCGGCGCTCTCGATGGTAAAACGATGTGGTAATCCCGCCGTCACAGACGCTTTATAGTTCCACATCGTTTTCCCACGGACAGAGGTGGGCAGAGAGCTGAAATCGAGATTCAATTAATACCAGAGAGGCTGATTCCTTAGTAGATTATCTCGGCGCACGGAAATGCCTTCCGAATATATCCACATGGGTCCTGCGGACTGTAGAATTAGGGTACAGTTCGATCACCCCCCTCCAAAATTCAATGGGGTGACATGGATTGCAGTGGTGCCAGAGCAGGTTCGGGTAATGGAACAGGAAGTAGAATCCTTGCTGATAAAGGGAGCCATAGAACGGGTCCCACTGTCAGAGAGGGAGGCCGGGTTCTACAGCCGGTACTTTATAGTTCCAAAACAGGATGGAGGGCTTCGGCCGATTTTAGATCTGAGGTATCTGAACCGGTCTCTGAGGAGATTCAGGTTCAAGATGTTAACTATTCCCACCATCGTGAGTCAGATCCAGCCCAAGGACTGGTTCGTCACGATAGATTTAAAAGACACCTATTTTCATTTCTCCATCCTTCCTTGCCACAGGAAGTTTCTGAGGTTCGCTTTCGGGGGCGAAGCGTACCAATATCGGGTGCTTCCGTTCGGTCTAGCTCTTTCCCCTCGCACATTCACCAAGCGCATGGATGCAGCTCTGGCTCCACTGAGACTTCAGGGCATTCGTGTACTGAATTATATCGACGACTGGCTAATACTGGCACAGTCGTATGAGATGGCAGTTCAACATCGAGATGTAGTTCTAGCACATATTCAATGCTTGGTGCTGAGACTCAACACGAAAAAGAGCATGTTGACGCCAGCCCGTTTTCTGGGGATAATATGGGATTCAGTTTCGATGCAGGCGCAACTGTCCCCTGCGCGAGTCGAGACCATTCTGGCGATAGTCTCAGGAATAAGGCTGGGCCACAGCATCACTGTAAAACACTTCCAGAAAGTGTTGGGACATCTAGCAGCAGCGTCCAACGTCATTCCATTCGGCCTGCTACACGTGAGGGCCCTACAGTGGTGGCTAAAAACCAAGGGGTTTTCCTCCAGAGGGAACCCGTTCCGTATGATCAGAGCAACGCGCAAATGCCTTCATGCTCTAGGTATATGAAAGAAAATTTGGTTTCTGTCCCAAGGGCCAGTGCTGGGAGCATCATGTTGCCGGAAAACCGTTTCAACAGATGCCTCCCTCACTGGTTGGGGTGCGTTCATGGAAGGCCGCTTTGCAAGGGGTCCATGGGAGGACCGTCATTCCACCTGGCACATAAATTGCCTAGAAATGATGGCGGTCTACAGAGCTCTGAGGAGTTTCTTCCCAGGTCGTGGCGTACCTGAAAGCGCCGGGGTTGGGGGGTTGAGATCGCGCCCCCTATGAAAATTGGCGCATCTCATTCTCCGTTGGTCACAGGAGATACTGTTATCCCTCAGGGCGATGTATATCCCAGGGATACAGAATCAGGGGGCAGACATTCTGTCGAGGCAGGGGCTGAGGCCCGGGGAATGGCGGCTCCACCCAGAGGTGGTGGAGTGAATATGCAGGAGGTTCGGCCAAGTGGAAGTGGATCTGTTCGCGTCTCGAGAGACGTCCCACTGTCCAATGTGGTTCTCCCTCACACATCGAGCCCCTCTGGGGGAACCATGCCATGGTTCAGACGTGGCCGAAGCTGCGTCTGTACGCATTTCCCCCGATCGCTCTGCTCCCGGGGGTCCTGGAGAGAGCCCGGCAACAAGGAGTCAGTCTCTTTCTGGTGACTCCTCGAGGGCTTCTATCCAGGGCTTACCCCGTCCACACTTAAGGTGTATGTGGCAGCTATTGGAGCTTTCCACGCTTCGTTAGGTGATGGGCCTTTGGGTAGGCACCATTTGGTTGTACGTTTCCTCCGTGGGGCACAGAGGATGAGGCCTGTAGTCCGTACCAGAGTACCAACATGGGATCTGGCAGTGGTGCTCGAGGGTTTGGCTGAGGCCCCCTTCGAACCACTGGAGTCGGCAGAACCAAAGAATCTGACGCTTAAAGTGGGGTTCCTCCTAGCTATCACCTCTCTTAGGAGAGTGGGGGATCTTCAGGCCTTGGCAATTACGCCAACCTGCCTGGAGTTTGCCCCCGGAGGAGTCAAAGCTGTACTGCACCCTAGACCTGGCTACGTGCCCAAGGTCCGTCCGGGGTGGTCAGGTCCTTGGTTCTTCAGGCGTTTCATCCCCCACCCCACGTGACGGCGGAAGAAGGGAGACTGTTCCTTTTATGCCCGGTTCGGGCCTTAAAGGGGTTTATCTGGAAAGGTCAGCTCAGTGGAGGAAATCAGACCAGCTGTTAGTGTGTTTTGGCGCTCACCCAAGAAAGGGTTGCCTGCATCAACCCCTACTATTAGTAATTGGATTGTGCAGGCTATAGCTTTGGCATATCAGGTACACAATCTGCCTTCACCTATACCCTTGAGGTCCCATTCCACCAGGGGCATGGCCTCCTCGGTGGCCCTTCTTTACGGAGTCCCTCTGCAGTACATCTGTGAAGCGGCCGGTTGGGCTTCGTTGGGCAAATTCGTCGTTCGGCGCGGTCACGAAATTCCTCGATATAGGGAACATCTAGGGTTATTTATATAACCCTTGTTCCCTGAGAGGGAACGAGCACTCAGTCTCATCGCCACACCGCGTATCGCCTCAGAGCGTTTTGCTTCATCGCGATAATTGCCGCTACAATGCGCCGGGCTCCCCTTTACAGCTTCCGGGTGTGCCGTCACACCTACGTCATGTAGCACCAATCAGATTGGACTAGTTTCATTCATACTTAAGATGCGTTGATACTTAGGAGCATCCCCAAATTCGTCGTTCCGATGCAGTGCTCGTTCTCTCTCAGGGAACAAGGGTTATATACATAACCTGAGACGTTTCACGGAATCGACGAAAATTCCGTGATAGGTCCACGGAAGTAATGCTAATGTAGCCTATACAGGCAGCATCCGTGGCGCACACGGACTCCCAACACACTATTAATTCTTTGCATTTGTAAAAAGAGACATGATTTTATGAATATGTATAGCCTACTTTTATATTTTGGAGCAACTAACTCCACTCCGACCCTAAACCTAACTACTCCCAACAAAATAAAGCACGTAACAGGAAAATAAATGTACATTTATTGCAGTATTTATTGCCAAAATGGACCAAAACAGTATAAAAGTATTAACTCATGTTGAATTCCAAGTCTTCTGAAGTCATATGATATCTTCATGTGAAGAACAGAGTTGATCTTAATGTTTTAGTCATTGAAATGAAGACCACACCTCTTTGTAAATGGAACACACACACACTCATTCATATTTCTCATTCAAATGATACACAAGACTCTTTAGCATGATGTGGTCGGTCACGAGACACATGAGAGCCAATGGCATTTTACAATCAAAGCTGACGTAATGACGCAATTCAACAGCCAATGCTGTCAAAGCTGAGGTGATGTTTCTTCCGGCGGCAATATTTGAAATTTATTAATCTTCGGCAGATGGCCTCGACGCTGCTGATCGCTTTTGGGGATTTTCTTCACACAAATCAATCGTTTTGTCACGTCTGTCCTGTCTTGTGGAGCACATGTGGTGTTTTGTTAGTTTAGGCCATGTGCTAGTGTCATTGTCTGATCCCTCCCCCTTGTTATCTGATTACACTTTGATTTCATCCACCTGTTCCCCCTTTAGTTCCCTTTATAAGTTACTGTGTGGTTTCAGTCCTTTTCGGATCGTTGTTATGTCTACGTCTCCCGGTTCCCCATGATTCCCAGTTGGTTTGTGTTTGAGTTTATTTGTGTATTCTGATTATGTGTTTTTCCCCCTCGTGGGTTTTTGTTTTGAGTTTGTTTTATTTTGTAATAAATCCTTATTTTCTGCACTTGAGTCCTCACACCAGTTTTCCTTTATTGTAACGTGACACGTTTGGCCTCAGGATACTTAATTGTGTTAATATAAATTGTGCCTGCAGTTGTATCTTCCTGTTATATCCTTTTTTTATATATATATAATACAAAAATGGGTAGGTTTAGGGTAGGGTTTGAGTTACGCGTTCAAAACGTGTCTGAATAAAAATTAAATAAATTTAAATAAAATCATGCTGACTGAATCAAACTGACGAAAACAGTTGGAACAGGGAATCCGTGTGTGGACCACGGATGCTGCCTGTATAGGCTACATTAGCATAATTTCCGTGGACCCATCACAGAATTTTCTTCCATTTTGTGAAACTACCACGGATTTTGAGTTAAGGGTCCGTGTTAATTTCACGGAATTCTATGAGAGGGATTGGAGGGAGGGATTACAGCGGTACTCTCACAAATGTCTGTCAGTGGCAAATTAGAGACAGCTAAATATTTAGGTGTGTGAAGATTTCGCTCCATAATGATAACAAACATGAGGCAGGAGTTTCCAAGCAAAGAAATAAAGTAGACAAAAAAACAGAAATATGTATCTCATGTGAGGTATACAAGAAAAACCACTGATATAGAAATAAGATGGGATAGAAATATTAATGTTCCCTTGCAGTCGGTCAGGTTCGACATAACCGAGACGTTCCCTTTCAGACGACGAATTGGGATCCCTACAAAAAACGCCAGGTGCTGGCCCTTCCAGCGCCCTGCTTAAGCTCACTGGGTGCTCCTAGTTGGAGCAGAAGTCAGGGCCAAAGCAGGGAGGTCCGACACTGCTGTTTCTACAAGACCCACTCAGCGTGACTATTGGATAACGCTGGAAAAGCTTGCCCGTCTCTGGAGATGGCACGCTGGAGCCACATCCTCCAAAGGAGGAGGATGGAAAATACTCATATGGACTAACCTATCTAGGTAGTAACAACATATGGCAGTTTTTGGGGTGGTTCCAACCTGGTTCCATGGGGGGAAGAACACCGTCAGAGACGACAGAGCGGGCTCTGTCAAGGGAAAGACACGGGGCTAGCTGAGTACGGTAGCAGGTACCATGGAATACACATATGTGGTCGCCCCCTGAAACTGCCTCATCGACACTGCATCCTCAATAAACCTGTCTCCGGCATGATGACTCTGATTGTTTGAATATTACTATTTAATATTTCTTTAAATCGATATGTCATCCTCAGTACAACCTGTCTCTGGCGTGATGACTCCGATATTTTTGTATATAGTAATTTAATAATTGTTTAATCAATACGGCATCCTCAATAAACCAGTCACCGTCGTGATGACTCTAATATTTAGATTATTTATATTTAATAATTATTTAATTGACACATCATCCTCAATAAACCCGTCTCCGGCGTGTTGCCTCCAATCTTTTGAATATTCCGATCTTTTATGACCTCTGACCTGTAAAGTTGCCAGAGTAATAATTATACGCGGTTTGTTAATTGGCCAGAGGAGAACTGGCACCCCAACTGAGCCTGGTTTCTCCCATGGTTTATTTTTCTCCATTAGGTCTCCTGATGTTGTTTTGGTTTCCTTACCACTGTCGCCTCTGGCTTGGCTTGCTCAGTTGGGGACACAAAATTGTTCAAACAAATTTCCAAACAAATCTAATTATTCAACTAAATTAACCACAATTACTGATCTAATTACTGATCTAAAGCCCACATTGTCACTTAATGATAATCAAAATATATTCTGTTGCATTATTTTCCCGTTTAACACTGTGAAGCTGCTTTGAAACAATCTGCATTGTTAAAAGCGCTATATAAATAGTTGACTTGACTTGACAAATAATAAACTGTCAAATAAAGTGTTACTAATGAGAATGTTTCCTGTTAAATATTTAATAAAAAGTTTCTGCAAAAAAATATTTATAAAATATTTTGCACTTTATTTAAATTTAGGACATTTTACCTTAATTGTGTTTTTGTTTGGATTTTCTTTCTTGCTTGCTTGCTTTCTTTTGCATTTATTTAATATTCTTGGTAATTGACTCTTCACTAAGCCACGCCCGAAAACCCCCATAGGCCAATCGTGGCTTAGCAACCGTAACTAGGCGCGGAAGGTCTGTCAAGCTTTCGAGCGAGCGGAACATGCCGAAGCATTGTGCTCATGGATTGTGCAAATCTGATACCCGGTATCCTATAAATTTGGACATGGTGTGGAATATTTTTCCTTCCAAAAACCTAAAACCCAAGGGGAGAAATTACACTGTTCTGTCGATTTGGTTCCTACCGTGAGCAAAATTATAGCTATATCTATCAATCCATGCTATCGTATTGAAAAATCATACTGTGTGTTAGCGTCTTGTGACTAATTTACGTTAAATAATTTAGTGTAACTTTACTGAGGATTCTTTTTGGGGAAAACGATTTTACAGGGCAAAATACCTTATCAGACTGTTGTGGATCAAACAGTGTGGGAGAATAAATATATAAAATATAAGCGTAAGAATGTTATTATTTGAAAAGTTGTCAGGCTAATGTATTGTGTTTATTACATAAGTCTTATAGAGTTGTTTGATTTAGAATTATTAGATCGTTGTCAGGCTAATGTATTGTGTTTATTACATAAGTCTTATAGAGTTGTTTGATTTAGAATTATTAGATCGTTTTCAAATTTCATTTACCCTGCTGTGCATGAATATAGCTGATCCTCAATTTGTGTGTTTCCCATTTGAATGGTCAGCGTATGAGGCGGCTGCTGCTTGCGCTGGGACCTAAAGGCTTTACCGTAAGTTCTGATGAAATGATTCTATATTCGGTTGCATATTATGCCGAGGATATATCCCTCGAATGCATACTGCAATCCCTTTTGTCTTGCTATATTTCACCTGTTCACCAAAAATGACTAATTATCTCCTTGGGAATGTCTGACACCGGCACACATACTGTAATAGATGGGCCAGGCATGAAAGCTTGACAAGCAGTACATTTTATGTAAGAAACAAACAAAATACACACTAAAGGAACAGTTATATTACTTTCCCATTATTTGTTTTATTTTTTAAAAGCTATAACTAACATTTTATATATATATATATATATATATATATATATATATATATATATATATATATATATATATATATATATATATATATATATATATATATATATAATGTAAGTGATAGCTTTTTTAAATACAGTAGTTTGTTAGTGATTGCAAAATGTGTTGTGCGTTTATGAAGTCATGATACCTGTTGTCTGGCTTTTTATGGAACCTATGATATTATAGAAGCATAAATTAAACATCCAGATGGAAAAAAAAAATCAACAATAAAAACAAAGTGTCTAATAATGTAATTACAATGTGGACAAAATGGTTTATTTTGGAGATGGAACTATGATTCTCCGTTTAAGAAGCCTCTTCACAGACACCATGAACTCCTCTGTCTTGAATGTGTAGATTATAGGATTAAGCATTGGAGGAAGTGCAGAGGTCAGTGAGAGATTAATGATCCTTGTGTTAGTGTTTATAAAGGACGAAAGTGCATATGTAAATGTGATGGGTACATAAAATACAGCCACTAATATTAAATGAGCAGTACATGTCTTTGTGGCTCTTTGGCGGTCTTGTGGGGTTGTAATTCTGAACAATGTCACAGCTATGCATGTATACGAAAAGATGATAAAAAATGCTGGAAACCCAAGAATCAGTATAGGGTACAAACCACCTATCACAGAATTTGGAAAATTATTGCTACAGGCAGAACGATATATAGGTCCGTGATCACAGTAGAAACTGTTTATGATGACAATAACTTTGCAAAAAGAAAGTCTACTGATGAAAATTGTAGCAGCAGTTACCATAAGCAGTGCCACTGCCCATGTTGCTCCAATTATACCAAGCATTGATCTATGAGTCACAATCATATGATACCTCAGTGGTAAACAAATGGCTATGAATCTGTCAAAAGACAGAACCGCAAGTGTTAGTGACTGTGTTGACATAGATACAAAGACAGAGAACATATTGTACAAACACAATCCATACGGGATGAACTGATTCCCAAACAAAAATGTGTCCAGTAGCTGAGGGATTACAGCGGTACTCTCACAAATGTCTGACAGTGATAAATTAAAGACAGCAATATATTTAGGAGTGTGAAGATTTCGGTCTATAATGATAACAAACATGAGCCAGGAGTTTCCAAGCACAGTAATAATGTAGACAAAAAATAGAAATATATAATAGTATCTTGTGTGAGGTATACCAGAAAAACCACTGATATAGAAATAAGATGGAATAGAAATATTCCTGTTTTGAGCAAAATCTTGATTCATGGTCAGTTCACTCACTGATCCTGTATTCATCCTGTCTGGGCAGAAATACAGTACATTATTCAGAGTTGTAAGAAATGATTGTTATACTTTATTTTAAGATGTCCTTGTTACAGTGTACATACATTTAAGTACTGGTTAATATTAATTAAGTATTTGTACCTACTATAGGGTTATGATTAGGTTTGTTGTAGGGTTAGTTGCATGTAATTATTCATACTTTATAGTTACTACTATAGTAACTAAATATAATGCGTAACAAGGACACTGTAAAATAAAATGTTACTGAAATTATTTCATTGTGTTATTTTCATCTAGAACGAATATTACAACTTGGGAATCTAAGATAGATATTTTTACTCCAAATGGACCTTAATTAATTATAATAGATTTATTTTATTTTTTCATTAATTATACTTAAGACTCTTAATTTTATCCCAGCAAAACAAGACCAAAAATATGAGCATATTAGATATTTCAATCAACCAATTACATTTTATCATCCATCTTTAAACTTCAATTGCCTAATTAAACTAACATTTTTGCATATAATATGCAAGATTTCAGGATTAGTAGCTATGGTCTACTCACAGAAAGGTGAAGAGCAGCACAATACAGTAAAGCTAATACAGGCACACAGTACTGTAAAACAACCTCATACATACTGGACTATATATCCCTCAGATACAAATGGCATGCCTCTCCAGACTTGTCAGATGACCAATCATAGCACAGAACTGGCATGATCAGTTGCATCAGAATTAGATACAGTGATTCACAAAGATGCTGCAAGTAATTGCGAAGAGAGCAAAGTTACAGGCACCTACAAAAAAGCATAGGAGTTACAAGCACCTGCAGGATCGCTGAAGGAAAAAGAAAGGGGAAAAAAGAAGAGAAACACAACAATTACAACCATCTAATGGCAATTCATATACCTATTGTACATTTTGGATAATTGGTGGCTATATCATACGAATTTATAAAACCTAACAGTTAAATTTACAAAATGAAACAAGTTAATTTTACTGAAATATTAGGCTACTTAAAGTTAAAGGGGTACTTCAGCGCTGGGAAGACGAATCTGTATTTAAATTGGGTCATTTATGTTGTAGAAATGTAATTATTTTTTAATTTGGTGCCTTCTAGACTGAGAAAAGACAGAACATTTATTTTTGTCTCATGGGGATAAAATACAACAACTCCCAGAATGCACTTGCTTCACTGCCCTGCTAGGCCACTCTAGGCGAGGACTACTGGATTACTGGATCACTTACCCACCGTGTTCATTTTCATAAAATCTGTTCAGTTAGAGACACTAAAATTAAAAACTGAACGTGTCTGTTCGATATAATGTGAGTGAGCCGATTGAGTGTCATGGCAAAAACGCAGCAGTAGTTAGATTATATTCATCACATGAGCTGAGGTAATCGCGGGATTCGCTTCTGCAACCGCATTCACAGCTCAGTCTGTTCAGTCTGGTGCATTTTCAGTTCATGTCTTTTGAAGCTTAACTTTCATAGGAATTCATTTGAAAAGTTGAGTGCTGTGAGTGCGATGTTGAAAACATGCGGAAATAGTGCCTACTGCTGGCTGTAGTCTTTAGCCTCTGGCTAAAATCCTCAGATAGACGCAATTTGCGTCATCGGAAGATTTTTCCAGAAATAAAATACATAATTATCTTGTCTCAGGGGAGAGTAGGATAATTTGAATATACTCCCGGTTTCTACTGATACAAAGCTTAATGCTAATCACTGAAGTAACCCTTTAATTGTACTTAACAGATAAAAAAAAAAAAAATATATATATATATATATATATATATATATATATATATATAATTACACTCATATATTGTTTAATAAATACAATATATTTATTAAACATTTTGCATTGAGAGCGTTTGTCATGATTTAGATATTTTTTTAAGACGGAAATACGCAGTTTTACAGATGCTTGAAACGTGGCTTTCAAGTGAAAGATTAGGCTTGTTTGAGATGCGCTTCGCCCCGCCTGAAATGAAGGCGAGACTAGGTGGCTGCAGTGAAGGGACTAGTGATGGGAAGTTCGGTTCTTTTCCGCCAACCGGTTCTTTCGGACAGTTCGTTTCAAAGAACCGGATCAAAAAAACGGTTCACCGGTTCTTTTACGCTCAAACGTAATGACGTCATTTTGCTATGACGTTATGACGTCAAGTCTATCACGGGCTGGATAAACAAACACTTTACACATTAAAATATATAAAGTCAGTAATCATAATATCAATCAGATAAAATATCAACATAATCTGTTAAGTTTATTACAATTAAGTTTTGTTCAAGTATAGATGGAGCAAGATACGGTAGTGTGAATGATTCTTGGACATTGTTTTTATATATAGCTTGTCTTTGATGACTTCATATTTTGCCTGCTGACCTGCCTTGTCCTCACTTTTAAATATTTGCACAATCTCTGGGTCACTGTGCTGTTTCTCCCAGATTAGTTAATCTGTTACTGGAAGGGTATTCATATAAATTTGAATTGAATACAAATTACAACTTGTACGGGGGATAATTCACGAAAGAGCATCAGGTGCTGTATTTAATTTCCCCATCCGATATTCAACAATGAAATCATACTTCTGCAACTGCAGAGCCCATTGAATAAGACGGCTGGTGGTTTTTGGCGAATTCATCACACACTGTAGAGCAGAGTGGACTGTGACAGTGAACATTCTATGTTCAAGATAGTTTTGCCACTTCTCTAATGCCCATACTATGACCAAGCATTATTTTTCCGTTACGGAGTAGTTTGACTCGGCAAGAGTAATATTTCGGCTGGCATAGGCAATTACCTCCTCCATACCTTGTCCTCTCTTTTGGGTCAGCACGCACCAAGTCCCATCTCACTGGCATCGGTATACATGAAGGGATGCTCAAAATTTGGATGTCTGAGGATGGGTGGAGTGATCAAGCATGTTTACAGTTCTTGAAGGCATGTTGGCACTGTGGTGTCCATTTAAAATATCTGCCCTTTTTCTTTAAGGAATTAATTGGTTCAGTAATTCTGGAAAAGTAAATAATATTATCGTTGATGTACACAAAACAAATACTTCCGTATCTCTCACAAGAAAGTCTCCATAAGCCATTGAAAAGTGTCTGGGGCATTTTTAAGCCCAAAAGGCATTACACTGAAGTGGAATAGCCCAGCAGGGGTGGTAAAGGCAGTCTTTGCTTTACTAGAAGCATCCATAGTAACTTGCCAGTATCCACTATTAAGGTCTAAAGAGGAAAAGATAGCAGATCCTGAAAGTGATTTCAAGCTTTCAGCAAGTTTGGTAGAGGTTTGCATTTCTGTCAGTTATAGTATTTAATCTGCAATAATCAATGGGTGTTTGATGGGTGTTTTATGATGTGTGTAAAATTAATGTCCCACACACAGGGTACACACTTGCGAATTTGTGTGTAGGATGTGACTTAACCGTTGCTTCTGATCAGGTGATAAGTGAGCTGCAACCACTGCTTGGTTGATGAGCGTTGTGTCATTCTCACTGCCCCTGTCATTTGAGGATAAGGGTAACATTAATAAGGGTGGAACAGAACTTAACAATTAAATACTTGGGGTGGAGCGGTGAGCTGTGATTCCACCTGGCGGACATTGGGACCCCAGTGGTGAAGGCACACTGGTATGACCAGGCTGGAAAAAGTAGTCCATCACTGGATTGGAGGTAAATTAATACTTCCCTAACTTTATCTGCATTCCACTAAGGAAGATAAAGTCTAGTCCCAAAACAATAAAATAAGCAAGAGTTTTGGTTGTCAGCACAGCAATAGGTAAGAGGCAAATTTGATCATGTAATTTAAGTGAAAATTTTAACCATCCCAGGGCACTTCAGCCTTTCCATTTACCAAATACTGACCGTCTGCTAGCTATCTCACATCACAGAAGTCAGATAAATCCCTTCACATAGAGACACATTCACCTAGCTATTATCGCACAGAGACTGTGTCTGTTCCCCAAATTATTAAATACAAAAAACTCTCAAACCCATTTAAAGGTAAAAATTTAACTGATGTTCAACAGATAAAAAAACATATATAATTAGATGCCAGATACATTCTAAAAAATAAAAAAAAAAACATTTATATTTTAACATGCATGTTTACTCAAGAGTTACATTAAATTCACATTTAATGTAACTCTTGTTTTGCGCATGCGTCAGTGGTTTCGTTCACATGTGTTTGTAGCTCGAATTGACTCATAATCCTTGATTTTCTTCTTAACACTCGCTTACAAATGAATACTTTCTATTATTTACAGCGTGTGAACATATCACCGATACGATTCTCTATAAAAAACAATCGGATTGCTTTGATATCGCTACTTATATCCGAACTTCCGCTACTAGCCGTAGACTGCTAGCATTGCACGCGTGGTAACTTATTTACACCGTAACCACTGAAACCTACAATTCGCCATTGTAGCACATCTACTACAATGGCGAATAACTCGGATGTGTGTCTAATGTTACCTTTGAGTGCAGGTGAGGACACGTTCGAGCTGCATTCGGTGCAGTTGGAGTTGGAGTCGTTGGACAAGCAGATTCGCGACCTACAAGACAGACGAGCCGTGCTGAGAGAGCGACGTTCAGCGCTTGAAACATCACGCCGATGCTCACAAGTCAGTGGTTAGTAACCTTTTGACTCCAACCTCGTCTACTAGGACCTAAGCACCCAGGACGCGATCATCCCTGGTTTCGTTCACTCCGGCACCGACACAGCACCATGGACCCTGGGTGTTTCCACAGCGGAAGACGCGAGCCAGGACCAGAGCAAGGACCCTCCCGGTCTTCGAGATCTCCACTCGGAACCGCTTCTCCCCTCTTCGCGAGATGGAACGCGACGCTGTGGTCATCGGTACTTCCATCGTCCGGCATGTCCGCGCTACTTCAAGTAAAGGTAAGGTGCGCACTCACTGCTTTCCTGGTGCTCGTGTTCTTGTCGCTGCACAGGTTCCCGAGATCCTGAGCGGTGACGAGCGCATCGGAGCTGTCGTGCTGCACGCGGGAACGAACGACATCAGGCTGCGGCAGACGGAGGTTCTGAAGAAGGACTACAGGAGTCTGGTCGAGACGGTGCGCAGAACATCGCCTGAAGCAACGATCATCGTGTCTGGACCCCTTCCCACGTACCGACTAGGACATGAAAGGTTTAGTAGATTACTTGCTTTAAATGAATGGTTAATGTCATGGTGTAATGAACAGAAGCTGCTCTTTGTAAATAATTGGAATCTGTTTTGGGAGCGACCTAGGCTCTTCCGTCCTGATGGCCTTCACCCCAGCAGAATCGGAGCGGCTCTTCTGTCGGACAACATCTCCAGGGCATTACACACCACCATATGACTAGTAAGTCAAAGTTCAAATCACAGTCTTTGCTGTCCTAACTTAATTGACATAAGTACCAATGTAGAACATTATATAGAAACTGTGTCTATTCCTCGTTTAGTGAGGTCAAACTTTAAATCTACTGTAAGATCTAGGAAAAATCTAATTGTGATTAAACCAGAAAATCTCAATATTAGTGAACAAAAACAATTTCTAAAACTAGGTCTTCTAAACATTAGATCGCTCACACCTAAGGCGGTTATTGTAAATGAAATGGTCACAGATAATAGTTTCGATGTACTTTGCCTTACTGAAACCTGGCTTAAGCCAAATGATTATTTTGTTCTAAATGAGTCTACTCCACCAGGATACTGTTATAAGCATGAGCCCGTCTGATTGGTCGTGGCGGCGGTGTTTGCAATAATCTATAGAGATATTCTAAATGTTACTCAGAAAACAGGTCACAGGTTTAATTCATTTGAAGTACTAGTGCTAAATGTTACGCTCTTAGATGTAAGGAAGAAAACCGTTTTATCTCTAGCCTTGGCTACTGTATATAGACCTCCAGGGCCCTATGCTGATTTCCTAAAAGAGTTTGCAGACTTTCTCTCAGATCTATTGGTCAATGTCGATAAAGCATTAATTGTTGGAGATTTTAACATACACGTAGATAACACAAATGATGCGTTAGGGGCTGCGTTTACAGATCTATTAAACTCCTTTGGGGTCAAGCAAAACGTCACTGGTCCCACTCATCGTCTTAATCACACACTAGATTTAATTATATCACATGGAACCAACCCAACCGATATAGATATTATACAACAAAGTGATGATGTCACTGACCATTACATGGTAACTTGCATACTGCGTACTGCTGAAATCTGTCATGTTGCGCCACGTTATCGACCAGGCAGAGCGATCCTTCCAACCACTATAGATAGATTCTCAAATAGCTTACCTGATCTGTCTCAGCTGCTCAGTGAACCCAAACTAACAGATGAACTAGAGGAAATGACTAGCAGTATGAGCACCATTTTCTCTAGTACATTAGAAAATGTTGCACCAATTAGATTAAAAAAGGTTAGAGAGAAAACTAAAGCACCATGGTTAAACAGTGCTACACATAATATCAAGAGAGAAACTCGTAACTTAGAGCGTAAATGGAAACAAACTAATTTAGAGGTCTTTAGAATCGCGTGGAAAGATAGTACGTCACGTTATAAAAAGGCCCTAAAAGCAGCCAGGGCTGAGCATCTCCGCAAACTAATAGAAAATAACCAAAATAATCCAAGGTTTTTATTTAACACCGTGGCTAGATTAACAAATAAACAAGCATCGCCTGAACAAAATATTCCGTTAGAGTTTAGTAGTAATGATTTTATGAATTTCTTCACTGAGAAAATAGAAAGCATCAGAAACAGAATTGTAAATGTACAACCTTTAATGATGTCTTATGATTCAACCTCAATTATCGCCCCTCAAGAACTACTACACCGCTTTACAACTATAGGACAGGAAGAGCTAAATAAACTTATCATTGCATCTAAACCGACAACATGTTTATTAGATCCAATACCCACTAAACTACTGAAAGAGCTGTTACCTGTAGTGGAAGAGCCTCTTCTCAATATTATTAACTCGTCTTTATCTTTAGGTCATGTTCCAAGAATATTCAAGTTGGCAGTCATAAAACCTCTTATTAAGAAGCCACAATTAGATCATAATAACCTAGCAAATTACAGACCCATTTCAAATCTTCCATTTATGTCTAAAATACTAGAAAAAGTTGTGTCTGCTCAATTGTGCTCTTTCTTGCAAGAAAATGATATCTATGAAAAATTTAAATCCATTCAGGTCGCATCATAGCACAGAAACTGCGTTAAAATCACAAATGATTTACTTCTAGCTTCTGACCAAGGCTGTATCTCAATACTAGTTCTACTCGATCTTAGTGCTGCGTTCGATACTATAGATCATAAAATACTCTTAGATCGACTTCAAAATTACACTGGTGTTCAGGGAAAGGCATTAAACTGGTTTAGATCGTACTTATCAGACCGCTACCATTTTGTCTGTCTAAATGGGGAAAAATCAAAGATAACGTCAGTAGACTATGGGGTGCCGCAAGGATCTGTGTTAGGCCCTCTGCTATTCTCAATATATATGCTGCCACTTGGTAATATTATAAGAATACATGGAATTAATTTCCACTGTTATGCTGATGACACTCAATTATATATTTCATCACGACCAGATGAAAACTCTAAATTATCTAAACTGACAGCGTGTGTTGAAGATATTAAATACTGGATGACGTGTAATTTTCTGCTATTAAATTCAGAAAAAACAGAGGTATTACTTATTGGTCCAAAAAACTGTCCACAAAACCTCTCACAATACAACTTTAACTTGGAAGGACGTCCTGTCACTTTATCCACTACAGTAAAAGACCTGGGTGTTATATTAGATCGCAACTTGTCTTTCGAAAATCATATTTCATATGTTACAAGAACAGCCTTTTTCCACCTTAGAAACATTGCTAAGCTACGTAACATGATATCTATTTCTGATGCAGAAAAGTTAGTTCATGCATTCATGACCTCGAGACTAGATTACTGTAATGCTTTATTAGCTGGTTGTCCTGCATCCTCAATAAACAAGCTACAGTTAGTCCAAAACGCAGCTGCTAGAGTTCTTACTAGGTCAAGAAAATATGATCATATAACACCAATTTTATCATCTCTACACTGGTTACCTATTAAGTTTCGTATCAATTACAAAGTATTGCTACTGACCTATAAAGCCCTAAATGGTTTAGCTTCAGTGTATTTAACGGATCTTCTATCGCCCTACAATCCATCGCGCTCTTTAAGATCACTAAACTCGAGGCTTCTGGTCGTTCCTAGGATATCCAAGTCCACTAAAGGAGGGAGGGCATTTTCACATTTAGCTCCTAAACTCTGGAATAGTCTTCCTGATATTGTTCGAGGTTCAGACTCGCTGTCCCAGTTTAAAACTAGATTAAAGACGCATCTCTTTAGCCAAGCATTCCCATTATAATTACCTTTTATACTACAGTTAAATCGGATCAAAAGCATTAATATTCTGAACAGCAGCTATGCTAATTATTTCTCATCTGCTTTTCTGTTAAATAGTTGGTCAGCTCCAGTTTGTATCCAGCCTCTCATAGAGACTTCAGATGCCCCAACACCTGTGATGAGACGACTCGACGCCTGTGAAGAGACGACTCAACGCCAGCGCTGTTATGGCCTAAAATAATACATGATTGATTAACTTTTTCTAACATTTTTCAATGTACATTTATAAAATGCACTTTCTGTAAAGCTGCTTTGAAACAATGTGTATTGTGAAAAGCGCTATACAAATATATTTGAATTGAATTGAATTGACATTTATTATAAAATATGCAAGATTTGAAGATAATGCTACAATGCTATTCATATATGATATACCCACAGAAAGGTAAAGAGTGGCTCAAAAGGGCCCTGGGAATTTGCTTGTATACTGTTAGAAGACCCTGAGTTGTAACAGTAAATATGTCACTGATTGTGAAATGAATGCCAGGCTCTCTTCGGAACTGTCAGTTGACCAATCATGGCACTGATAGCATAATCAGCTATGTCAAATGCATAATCCATAGAGAAACTGTAGTTTTGCTTCTTTTAAATATTTTGCTTCTTATAAATAATTTTCAATTCTTTGTTCAAAATATAAGAGACTTAATTTTGGGTACTCTAGCCTCTGGAGAGCTTCTTTATTATCTACAACCTGGACAATGTGACGGGTGCCCTTTACCCTCAAAAAGTATGTGTTGTTTGTGAGGAAGAGAGCAAGTAATGTTAAAAATTGTATTGTATAAATATTTCATTTAAAAGTCGTACTATTAATCAATAAGTCTTAATATTTTGTGTTGCGTTAATTTAGGTTTCGGTCATATTTTCAGTCAGCTTTTTTTTATTTCTTTACCCACAGCAAAGCCTGCCTACAAATGCACACAGATGTCTGCACACAAATGTGTGTGTTGAGGATAGTAATCAAGTGTTGCATTATCTAACTATGAGGGGAGAAACGTTTTAATGATCCTGCTAACAGCACTGTGTTTGCTCAGTTAAATCTGTGGGGAGGTTCATATGAAACCTGAGAGATTTCATTCTAGTGTCTCGAAGCTCATTAGTGTAAAGCAACAGTAAAAAAAACAAGTGGAGCATGACTTGCAGTGCACCCACAAGAAAACAAACACAGAGGGGGCAGAGGTCACATGAACTTATCATAAAAAAATAACAGAAAACAAATTTGATTCACAGTCTTGTTTATTGTCCTACAGAGGTAATTTAAAATGTTACTACTCTAATGGTGAAATGTCCTCAAGCTGCAAAGTACCCTACATCATTTATAGTTGATGAATTTATAATGAGTGCACTAAAAACGAGACACTGCGTCCTAGAACGCTTTGGGAAACATGTCAGCGTGTCTGAAGCTACTATCGAATCACGGCAATATTGACTGGTGAAAACCCATGATGTCATAAATATGCAACCCGGAAGTATTTTAGGCGCCTTGTAAACATGACATTCACCTTCTTGTCTGAAGGGACTGTTTGGTAGGCAGGCAATGAGGCATGGCAAGGAGAGTGCTGGCAGCTGAGTGCTCAAGCGACCCTCAGTGAAAGGAGCACCAAGCATGACCTGGTAGGTAGACCAAGCTGTAGGCTAAATCCCTTCTGTGGGGAACCGGTAGTAGAAAAGTGACACTTTTGTCATGCTAGGGTGTGCACTTACCTTCGGGTGCTGCCTGCTAAGGCCAGATCAACTGATAGCAATCATCCACTAGCTGTCATGAGTCATCATCAAGAACTTGCCTTCAGGGAGGCCTGGTGAGGCCTACTACCTGATAGAAAGTCATGCTATGTGCCAGAGCATCCAAACTCGGGGAACTCGCCTTCAGGGAGGCAAGCTATTTTTGGAAAAACTGTCTGTGTTGTTGAAGTCCTAAATTAACTAGCTTGATCACGGGTGCTTGGAAACCATGACGTGTCTTACTCACGATATAATATAAAATGCAGTATTTCTGTTATGTGTTTATCTGAATGAGAGGAACATCTGAGACGGTTTATTATACGTCATTTTAAAGTACTCTAATTGGAATTTAAAGGACCTAAAGAAGTAAAGGACAATACATTTTTGTATTTTTGTTAAAACTATACTCCTACTTTCTGAGTTTTCAACACCTGGCTGTTATAGACACTGTTTGCATCTTTCTGCCATTTTCCTTCAAAGGACCTTTTTTCTGTGCATTTATGAGTACATTGAGGCTTTAATTGATTTTGGTTTTTTCATCTATTCAAACAGTATTTTAAAATATTTGAGTCTGTATGTTAGGAATTGGGTGACTTAAAATGGCAATTGAAAATTTTACTGTAAAAAATGTAGACAGCTTTATAATCACTGGATTTGATCACCTGCAAAACCAAAAGCTCCTCGGATTCCTCATCTTAATAACCTATATGCTCATGTTGCTTTCGAATGGCATCAATCTGTGTATCATCGTGACTGACAGAAATTTACACAAACCAATGTACATATTAATTTGTAATCTAGCTGTTGTTGACATAATGTTCTCCACTACCTGCAGTACAACCATGATCTCTGTGCTGCTGGCTGAGATTAAAACTGTGTCATACTACTCTTGTATTTCAAGGACATACCTCTATCATGTTGGTGATTTCACAGTGTGCATGGCTCTGACATTAATGGCAATAGATCGACTTGTTGCAATTAGGCTTCCTTTAAGGTATCACAGCATTGTAACAAATTCTCGAATCCTTCTGCTTATTTGTGTGACCTGGCTCATTAGTAGTGTTTCTATAGGTTTTGTGATATCAGTTATTGACCGTGTCCCATACTGTCAGCCTATCATCAGATATGTGTTTTGTGAGTATGCTTCCATGATCAGAGCTGCTTGTGTTGATCCTGAACCCTATTTTTCTTTCCTGTAATATTAAGTGTGTGGCCATTGTGTGGACAATTTCCCTTTATACTATGTACATATGCTGTTTTGGCATACAGTGTGGCCAAACTCTCCAACAACTCAGGCAGAAAGCAAATGATCAACACTTGTTCGAGTCATGTAATTGTTTTGCTCAGTTTTTTTGCACCAAAGCTGCTCACTGGTTTACTAACTCGAATAGGAGTTATGCTAAATTTAACAGAACGAAATGCAATTTTGATCGTAGCCTCTGTAGTTCCTCCCTTAATAAACCCCACTGTTTATTGCACGAGGACTAAAGAGATCAGGAAACGATTAGCAGATGTATTTTTGCGCAAAAAAATAGCACCAAATCATTTAAAGTCAATATCAATAGCTTTATCTTCTTAATTCTGATTGTGATGCTGTTGCTGTTGCTAGTTTTGATAATGTGTTTCGTTATTCTGTTGTTGCTAGTATGTTAGATACTATACACCAAAGCAAACGCATGCTTATGTTGAATTGTTTGTTTTCAAATAAATTAAAAGAAAAATAGAGAAAATATTTGGAGCTCTGCTCATCTTTAAAACGACAGTATTGGTGGAAATTTAAAATGTAATGTTAAATACAAAGACTTTCTATGAATTGTTTTTAGATGCATTATATATATATATATATATATATATATATATATATATATATATATATATATATATATATATATATATAGTGGGTACAGAAAGTATTCAGACCCCCTTAAAATGTTCACTCTTTGTTATATTGCAGCCATTTGCTAAAATCATTTATGTTCTTTTTTTTTCTGTACACACAGCACCCCATATTGACAGAAAAACAGAATTCTTGACATTTTTGCAGATTTATTAAAAAGTAAAAACTGAAATATCACATGGTCTTAAGTATTCAGACCCTTTGCTGTGACACACGTTTATTTAACTGTGTTTGATTTTACTGATTTGACTTGATTAGGAAAGCCACACCTGTCCATATATTCAACCAAGAATAAAGCTTCAACTTCTGATGTTTGAAAACAGCACAGCAGTAAGCACTTTATGAACTTCTTTACGTGTAAGATTGACAATATTAGGAAGAAAATTATAACCTTCTTATTTAGTTTATTAATTAGATTTATTTTGAAATATATTTGAAAAATAGTTTTTCCCCAACTGAGCAAGCCAAGCCAGAGGCGAGGAAACCAAAACCCCATCAGGAGACCTAATGGAGAAAAATAAACCTTGGGAGAAACCAGGCTCAGTCGGGGTGCCAGTTCTCCTCTGGCCAATTAACAAACAGTGTATTATTATCAGAGGTGGGAGTAAGTCACACATGTGCAAGTCACAAGCAAGTCTCAAGTCTTAACCTTCAAGTCTCAAGCAAGTCCAAGTCAATTTTTGTGAGAGTAGAGTCAAGTCAAGTCAAGTCACTGCTTTATGTCAAGCAAGTCAAGTCAAGTCATAGCTTGGGTCAAGCAAGTCACTGGCAAGTCATACAAATGTCTGATGATTTAACTGAATTTTTATATTAAAATAAGCTACAACTAGAGTAGTTATGGACTATGGGAGTTTTATTTGCAATAAAAATTGCAATATGAATTTCTACTCAAAAGCTGTCCACATACAGCTGAGTTGTTTATACAATACAAATCTAAAAAAAATAAAATAAGATTCAAAATTACATAGCCATATTAGGTGAGATATATTTTTTGTATTATTTGTATCCTTCACAGCGTGACCAGGTGATTGTTATATGACTAATAAACTTAAAGGGGTACTTCAGTGCTGGGAAGATGAATCTTTATTTAAACTCGGTCATTAATGTAGTAGAAATGTGAAATTATTTTTGAATTTGGTGCCTTTAGACTGAGAAAACACAGAAAATGTAATTTTGTCTCATGGGGATGAAAGACAACAATTCCCAGAATGCACTGAATCTCCGCAGCTCCGAGTTCTGACTCTGTGAGTGCGATGTAGAAAAAATGCGGAAATAGCGCCCTCTGCTGGCTGTAGTCTTTAGCCTCTGGACAAAAACTCCTCCGATGACGCAAAATGACGATATTTGCGTCATCGGAGGAATTTTTCCAGAAATAAAATACATAATTCTCTCGTCTCAGGGTCATATGAGGGGGAAAGTATGATCATTTGAATATACTCCTGGGTTTCTTCTGATACAAAGCTTAATGCTAATCGCTGAAGTAACCCTTAAAAAGAACTCAGATTGTGTTTGCTGCTCACACACTGACGAAGGCTCATTAGCCGCAATGCGTATGTGTCCAGTACTTGTCACCTGTATACTAAATATTAAAGCCATGATGAAATAAAGTTTTTTTTTAAATATTACTTCGATGATATGTGAGTGCTTTGGATTATTAACATGTCCAAACAGGGGCGTAGCCATCATTTCAAATTTGAGGGGGACAGAATGTCAAATGTTATACCAGTTTTTTTTCTGACCTATGTCTAATTGATGGTTTTATTTAAAATGTTATCTTTTTTTTTTTTTTTTGCTTAATTGGCTTAAAATGCTATTATTGTAAGCTATCTGGGTCTTTTTGACTCCAAATAAAGTTTGCTAAAAAAAAAAAAAGAAAAAAGTAATATATACTCACTTTAGTAGTCATGTTTTACTCAAATGTTTTACATTTGTGCAGTGTTGGCGAGATTTCAGCATTTTTTTTTATTTATATAATTCCAATCATTAGGAGACTTTAAAAAATTTACTTTTAGTTACATAATTTGTCAAAAATCAGCTCCAATGCAGAACACACAGAATGGTGACTTTAACCCAGACGTCCAATCACAACAACACTGACCAACCTTTCGCTTGTACAATGTCAACAGTTGAAAACAACAAGCATAAAAACGGAGCAAAATGACAAGAGCCAGAGCAAATACATTGTGTCAACATTTTTATATAGAAACAATACAGAAACCATCTGTGAACTGAGATACTAGTAACATTTCCGGATATTCCGTATAACACACAGTAGCGTCTTCAGCAAAACTGGTCAATTATTCATCAAGAGAAATCGTCTCGGTTACGTATGTAACCCTCGTTCTCTGAAGGAGGGAACGGAGACGTACGTCGGAACTGACCGACGAATTGGAATCTGCCTTCAGAGACCTATCTGCTTCGAGTGTTTCTAAACGAGCCAATTGACATTGACATGCGGTTCACGCTCCGCCCGCAACGCGGGTATAAATACGGAAGTGAAACACCGCATACTCGTTTTCTGCTGAGGAGCCAAACTAGTGGCAGGTCCTTCAGCGGAAGCACAGCACCTGGCGACGGACGCACGCTCGCTTCCTCCTTCAGGGAACGAGGGTTACATACGTAACCGAGACGTTCCCTTTCAGTCGGTCACGTTCGACGTACGTCGGAACTGACCGACGAATTGGGATCCCTACCAACACGCCAGGGATGCTGGCCCTTCCAGCGCCCTGCCTGAGCTCGCTGGACCACTCCTATGTTGGAGTGGGAGTCAGGGCTCCCGGCAGGGAAGGACAGTCACTGCTGTTCCTGCAAGACCCACTCAGCGTGACTATTGGATAACGCTGGGAAATGCGGGGAGATGGCACACTGCGGAGCCACGTCCTTCAATGGAAGGAGAGGTGGTGAATACACATATGGACTAACCTAGCAGGGGAGTGCAACATATGGCAGTCCCTGGGGTGATTCCAGCCTGGTCCCAGGGGGGAAGAAAAGCTCCACAAGTAGTGCCCTAGAATACTGTCTAACCCTCGATGGCTGCTCTGTCAAGTCCTCGTCGTCAGTGAGGAACCTGGGTGTGCTCTTTGATACCAATCTTTCGTTTGAAAGCCACGTTTCTAGCATCTGTAAAACTGCATTCTACCATCTTAAAAATATATCTAAATTACGTCACATGCTTTCAATGCAAAATGCTGAACAATTAGTACATGCGTTCATGAGCTCAAGGCTAGATTATTGTAATGCTCTACTGGGTGGTTGCCCTGCTCGCCTAATAAATAAACTCCAGCTGGTCCAAAACGCAGCAGCTCGAGTTCTTACTAGAACCAGGAAGTACGATCATATTAGTCCAGTTCTGTCAACACTGCACTGGCTCCCTATTAAACATCGCATACATTTTAAAATCTTGCTTATTACTTATAAAGCAATAAATGGTTTAGCTCCCCAGTACTTAAGCGAGCTCTTAACGCATTATACTCCATCACGTCAATTGCGGTCTCTAAACTCTGGCCAGTTGAAAATACCTAGAATATCTAAATCAACTGCAGGCGGTCGATCCTTTTCCTATTTAGCACCTAAACTCTGGAACAGTCTTCCTAGCATTGTTCGGGAAGCAGACACACTCTGTCAGTTTAAATCTAGACTAAAAACACATCTCTTTACTATGGCATACACATAGAACATTTTTAACTTTCTTTATTCAAATCAAATGACTGATTGTTAGGCTGCATTAACTAGGTCAGCCGGAACCGGGAACACTTCCCATAACACCTGATGTACTCGTTACATCATAAAAAGAGTGGCATCCACACTAATGTTAGTCTCTCTGTTTATCCCGAGGTTTACTGCAGTCGGCCGGATCCAGGCCGTGTCCGGATCGGATGGTGGACCTGGACATGACCAGCTCATCCTGGAGTGTCTGCTGAGACCGTGTGCATTAGTGTCTCCTCTGAATTTGCCTCACCGGAACGTCATCCTCAATTAACCCGTCTCCGGCGCAATAACTCCGATCTTTCAAGTATTCATATTCTTGTGTAATCGACGCCATCCTAAATGAACCCGTCGCAAGGCGTCATACCCAAAATTTCGAATATTCCTATCTAATATGATTTATGACCTGCAAGGTTGGCAGAGTAATAATTATACACTGTTAATAATAGGCCAGAGGAGAACTGGCACCCCGACTGAGTCTGGTTTCTCCCAAGGTTTATTTTTCTCCATCATGCCCTGATGGAGTTTTGGTTCCTTGCCACTGTCGCCTTTGGCTTGGCTTGCTCAGTTGGGGACACTCAAATTATGATCCAAGTTACTCAACTAAATATACAAATAGAATTTATTAATTTGGTCATATATAATTCTATAAACTATCCAAATTAAACTAGCCAAATCAAATTTTGTTGCAATGTTGTCCTGTTTAACACTGTGAAGCTGCTTTGAAGCAATCGTCATTGTAAAAGCGCTATATAAATAAAGTTGATTGATTGATTGATTGAAGAGCACCTCCAGGAACGACAGAGGGAGCTCTGTCGAGGGAAAGACACGGGGCTAGCCAATTAGGGTAGCTGGTACCATGGAGAATACACATATGGGGTAGCCGTGAGGGGACCGCTACATATGGATACCCAGCCTACACACACGTTCCACAAGCATACGGGTGCAGGCCTGGCGTCAGACGGCCGCCACGTCTGACACCGAAGGGGTGACGGAGGAACTCACAGGGTTAGCCGTTTCCGGGGAACACAACTGGAGCAAAATAGACGCACGTATCCAGCCCCGAGGGCGGGAGTGGCGTATGCAAGCCGACACTAAAACGGGCACTTAGCGCTACTGGCCACTGGGGGCGAGTACACGGGAAGATACCGGCTCTAAACGGAGGCTATAGAATCTAGCGAATGTGTTAGGTGTCGCCCAGCCCGCAGCTCTACATATATCTGTCAGCGAGGCGCCTTCAGCCAACGCCCAGGAGGAGGCAACACTCCTTGTTGAGTGAGCTCGCAACCCAAACGGGCAAGGCACGTCTTGGACTGGTAGGCCAAGACGATAGCATCCACTATCCAGTGGGCTAACCTTTGCTTGGAGACAGCTTTTCCCTTCTGCTGGCCTCCGTAACAGATGAAGAGCTGCTGTGAGGATCTGAAGCTCTGCGTCCGGTCAATGTAAGCACGCAGAGCGCGGACGGGACATAAAGCTAGGGCTGGGTCTGCCTCCTCCGAAGGCAGCGCTTGCAGGTTCACCACCTGGTCCCGAAAGGGAGTGGTAGGAACCTTGGGCACGTATCCAGGCCGGGGTCTTAGGACAAAGTGAGAGTTGGCCGGCCCGAACTCTAGGCACGATTCGTCGACCGAAAGTGCATGCAGGTCCCCTACCCTCTTGATTGAAGCCAATGCAATCAGGAGAACTGTCTTCATGGACAGAATATTTTTTCAACTCCGCGGACTGCAAGGCTCGAATGGAGGACCCTGAAGTGCTCTGAGCACCAGGGCTAAGCCCAAGAGGGTATCGAGGTAGGCGAGGAGGATTTAGTCTCCTCGCACCTCTGAGGAACCTGACGATTAAGTCGTGCTTACCTAAGGACTTACCATCTACTGCATCGTGATACGCCGCTATTGCTGCGACGTATACTTTGAGGGTGGAAGGAGACAGCCTTCGATCCAACCCATCCTGCAGGAAGGAAAGCACAACGTTAATCGAACACCTTCGGGGGTTTTCCCGGCGGAAAAAGCCACTGACCTAACAGGTTCCACTTCAGAGAGTTGAGGCGCCTCGTAGAGGGGGCTCTAGCTGAAGCGATGGTGTCTACCACTGCTTGTGGTAGACCACCTAGAACCTCCGCATCCCGTCCAGGGACCAGACATGGAGTTTCCAGCGGTCTGGACGCGGGTGCCATAGAGTGCCCCGCCCCTGAGAAAGAAGGTCCCTCCTCAGGGGAATCGGCCAAGGAGGGGCTGTCGCAAGGAGTGAGAGTTCTGGGAACCAGGTCCGGTTGGGCCAGTAGAGCGCAACTAACAAGACCTGCTCCTCGTCCTCCCTGACCTTGCACAGTGTCTGTGCGAGAAGGCTCACTGGGGGAACGTGATACTTGCGTAGGTCCCGGGCCAGCTGTGCCAGTGCATCTATGCCTAAGGTACCTCCGTTCAGGGAGTAGTACCCCTGGCAATGGGTCGAGTCCGGGGAGGCGAACAGGACTACCTGTGCCTCCCCGAAGTGGTCCCATATCAGCTGGACACTCCGAGGGTGGAGTCGCCATTCGCCCGGAGGTGTCGACTGGCGAGAGAGCTCGTCGGCTGTCTGGTTCAGCGCACCTGGGATGTGCATGGCACGAAGTGACCTCACAAACTTCTGACTCCACAGGGAGGAGATGGCGGGCGAGCCGGAGCATGCAACGGAAGCGTAGACCACCCTGTCGGTTGGTGTACGCAACGGCCGCAGTGCTGTCCGAACGGACCAGTACGTGCTTGCCCCGAAGCGGCTTCTTGAACCGGGCCAGGGCGAGACGTACTGCCAGTAACTCTAGGCAATTGATATGCCAACGCAGTTGGGGCCCCCACAGACCCAAACGCGTGGCCCTCCACCCCGTGGACGAGGCCACGGGCTGAAGGTTTGGCGGCAGTACGGGGTGACTGGGACCCGGTACCTGCCGCTCTGCCACGCCCATCTCGGGACTCGGCCATGAAGCCAGTGCTGAAGCGGTCTCATATGTAGCAATCTGAGCGGCGTTACCGCGGCTGCAGATGCCATATGCCCAGGAGCCTCTGAAAAATTTTCAGTGGGACCACCGTCCTGCCCTTGAACGTATTCAAGCAGATCAGCACAGCCTTGACTTGCCCTTCTGTGAGGCGAGCAGTCCGGTTGACCGAATCCAACTCCATACCGAGATAAGAGATCCTCTGTGTGGGACAGAGTCTGCTCTTCTCTCGGTTGACCCGAAGGCCCAACAGGCTGAGGTGACGGGGTCACCGGCGACAAGCAGACGGAGGCACTGCAGCCGGCGACAGGGTGGAGGCAGCAGCTAGTCGTTGGGGCAGGACGTTTTGCCTCCATCTGCTTCCGGGCCACCGAGAACTGCTGGGCGAGTTCGACAGCGCCGAAGAGGCTAGCCTGACAGACAGGGGCGTTGAGGAACCAAACTTTGTCGGGCTCACGCATCTGCCAAGTTAACCTCAGGTTCCTGGACCACTAATGTGGACATCGCCTGACCCAGGCGCGCGCAGCGACTTCCCTCACTCATAGAGCAGGGTCCATCACCACACGCAGTTCCTGCATAACCCTGAGTCGGGACTACCCCCGTGCATGCAGGACAGAGGGCAGTGAGAGAGGAAAACTTATACAGATTATGGCCCCTTTGGCGTTCCATATTTTGGCACCAAATAGTTCCACACTGCTAAATTTTACCGATGCACATCCCGGCAGCCACCCGGGAAAGCATGGCTGTCAACCCTGAATCTGATTCAGCACGAGCGCCCACTTTTATAGTGGAAAACTCAGCATGATCATCTCCAGCGCATAACAGCCCTCTCTCCGATGCAGCAGTTGACATCTGTCCTCTGCCAGAGCCACAAATGAGACATTAGGTCCCCTCTTTTTTCAAAAAAGGACCAGCAGTCCCATCTGAGCTGCCAGCAGGCATGAGACAGTGGGCGTGGCCGCCAGACTCGACGGCACACGGCGCGCTGAACGTTAAAACCCCTTTTTCACAAGGGGGCATGACGAACAACGCGCCGACGTGGCCATGTTCTCATGAGAGCACATGAACCACCCACGAACAAAGTCTCAGCATGCCCATGATGCGATAGAGGAGTGGGGGCCCGAGGGGATGTACCCGGCGGATGCCCCACTGTAATCCTCAGGTCACCCAGGCTTATTAGCCAAAGTAGCCCTTTTCTGGTGCACCAGAAAAGAAACTAGATCGGGGAATAAGCAAAGGGACTCAACCCCGCTTGAGGTTTCATAGTCAGACCGCATCTAGAGTGCCGACTGACGCGCTGGGTTGCCGTGACAACCCCGCTGTCAGCCGGGCGCCGACGGCACACGGCGCGCTGAACGCCGAGCCCTTACGAGAAAGGTGAGACGAACAACGCGCCGATGTGATCATGCTCTCCTAAGAGAGCATGGATCACCCACAAAAGCAATCTCACCTGTTTGCATGTGAGAGAGATCGTGGCCGTCAAATGAGGACAGGAAACAACCGCATCAGAATCACACGGTTTGAATGACATCTTGAAAAAGACGCAGGGTCAAACCGTGTAGCTCTTTAAGAGAAGTAAAACGCTCTTTACGTGCCGAGGCAAACAGGGAGATGGCCGCTGCTCACAGTGGTTTAGAGGGTGCAAGCCCACTGCGAGCACACAGCGCCCAGCGAGCTGTCAGAACAGCTGTTTTTCTGCTTCACAGACTCGCGACCGCTGCAATGTGCCGTAACTCCAGCCGGAAAGAGCTTCTCTGTAGACTCGTAGTCGTCGTAACACTCCGCAGGAACACTGGATAAACTCAATGTTTGGCTCCGGCAGAAAACGAGTATGTGGTGTTTCACTTCAGATTTATACCGCGTTGCGGGCGGAGCGTGAACCGCATGCCAATGTCAATTGGCTCGTTTAGAAACACTCAAAGCAGATAGGTCTCTGAAGGCAGATCCCAATTCGTCGGTCAGTTCCGGCGACGTTGAACGTGACCGACTGAAAGGAAATGCAGTTATCCATCATTGTGCAACACAAGTCGGATACCACATTTCAACTTACAGTGCTTGACGGTTTCAGTAGGAAGAGTTTTTGTTGTTGTTGTTGCAATTTTGAACTCATCATCGCAAACTCTTCGTATGAACATGATGGATACAGCGCGGCCTGGAACCTGCCCAGTCTGGAAACACTGCTGAGCACGGGTTCAAGCATGGGCGTGCCGTGATCTGTGAGTGACTGATTACCATGGAAACTTGGCGTAGCGCCTTGATTCACGACTGTCTCTTACGTTAGCTCTCTCTGCTTGTCTGCTGCGTCATGTGGTTCGGTTGTGGTGCGTTCAAAAACAGATATTTATTAAACAATAACAAGTTATTTCGAGTCATTTAACTCAAGTCCGAGTCAAGTCTCAAGTCATGAATATCAAGTCAAAGTCAAGTCGAGTCTTTTAGTAATATTTGTCAAGCAAGTCTCAAGTCCTAAAATGTGCGACTTGAGTCTGACTCGAGTCAAGTCATGTGACTCGAGTCCCCCACCTCTGATTATTATTATTCTGGCAATTTTAAAGGTCAGATCATAAAAGATTTGCATATTCAAAAGATCTGAGGCAACACGTCGGAGACGGGTTTATTGAGGATGATGTTTCGATTAAATAGTTATTAAAAATAAATAATTTGAAATAAATAATTTGAAATATCAGAGTCATTACGCCGGAGACAGGTTTTTATTGAGGATGCCGTATTGATTAAACAATTACTAAAGTGTAATATTCGAAAGATCGGTGGCAACACGCTGGAGAGGGGTTGTTTTGAGGATGACATATCCATTTAAAGAATTATTAACTAGGACTATTCAAACAATCAGAGTCATCCCGCCGGAGACAGGTTTATTGAGGATGGCGTGTCGATGAGGCAGCTTAAGGGGGAGTCTAAATTACACGGTCTCTGCAGACACTTCAGGGTCATGTGTTGGTCACATCTGGGTGCAGGTCCACTGTCTGATCTGGATACAGCCTGGATCCGGCTGACTGCAGTAGACCTCGGGATAAAACAGAGACACTAATATTAGCGTAGATGCCATTCTAATTCTAATTCTGAAATCTTCTCCGTCAGCCTAATTATCTCTTTACATTTATCACATGTGAAGCCCTGTTCGCCGACGGAGAAGCCTATACTAAACATGTAGCAAGCAGTGCAAGTGACAATGACAGGAGAAGATGACATAGCTTACCGTGTTTGTTGATGAATCCAACTTACCACAGTGGTTTGTTGGACACTATTTACTATTCCAACTCACCACAGTTTTTTAATGAACTCAGAAAACAGGAGACCCGGGTGCAGAGATGACAAGCTAACAGGCTAGCGAAATGCTAATGTGTGATCGTGATTTAGATTAAGAGCTAGTGATGTCAAATTTAACGTGATTGGCAATATTTAAACAATATATGGTGATGAGTAAGTTATATTTAGTAGTAGAACAAAGAAAATATATCAAATAGAGATTCAAAAGCAAGACTGTACAGAGCTACAAACACTAGCTGAGCAGGAGGCAGACAGGAGACAGGAGACAGGAGACTGAAGCAATCGATCAGGAGCAATCGATCAGGTTGTACCAAAAACAAAGTTGTATTATGCTAAGTTGTACATATTGTACATTTATATGTACAAAGTTGTACATATAAAACATATACACTCACCTAAAGGATTATTAGGAACTCATACTAATACTGTGTTTGACCCCCTTTCGCCTTCAGAACTGCCTTAATTCTACGTGGCATTGATTCAACAAGGTGCTGAAAGCATTCTTTAGAAATGTTGGCCCATTTTGATAGGATAGCGTCTTGCAGATGATGGAGATTTGTGGGATGCACATCCAGGGCACGAAGCTCCCGTTCCACCACATCCCAAAGATGCTCTATTGGGTTGAGATCTTGGGAAGCATCACTGAAAACGATCACGTTCAGAGTACAATTGTTTCCCAAATGCTGAAACTTGAGCCACCTTTTCAGATTTAATCTTTCTAATGACCTTATTTGTCTCATGAAGAGACTGGATTGTTGCATCTTTTATATTTGACGCTAAGCTGCTTGCATCAAACATAATGTCTGGTCTGGTTTGTTTTGCAACCCACAGTATCTGTCCTATTTTTGACCTAAGCTGCTCTTTTTAGTCTCATAATGAGGCATCTCTCTGCACTTTACGCGCTGCTTGCAGGCGAAAAGGGTGTAGGTTTTCAATGTAAGTATGCTGATGTACATGAACTACACCATGAATAGTGACAAAATCTATTCCCACACAGCAGAAATGTTCATGTTCTTCAAGTCCAAAATGGAATGCAGACTTTAGTATAAGTGAAGTTACTAAATGTAATTTCGGGAGGAAGTACGCCCATCTAATCTTCCAATTAATACCAATGTATAAAACCAGCAGCCTACCTCTTCCCATTGTTAGTTCTTGTAGCATCCCTCCTCCTCCCAGGCTCCTCCCTTTTGAACAATTTGCCTGTTATAGGGGGGCAATCGGAGCTCGGGTGGAATATCCTCTCCGAGCCCCTCTATAGCAGACAGCACGCCAAATCTGTTTACCACTTTCACTAAGATTATAGGGGCATACAAACTCGTGAATCACATCTGTTGCAAAGTTTTCTGAGCCTGCCTAAAGAAAATCATCAACATGACATGCGAGTACTCCAGTAACCTTACACTGTTCATCCACCGAATAAAATACTGCTGGATCTACTTGAAACATTCTACCACCTGTACTCAGCATGATTTCTTTTACTTTGTTGTTGCAGTATAGTGATGCAACTCCAAGGCCATAAACACACTTGTTTAGTTTCCAGAATATCTTCCTTTCCAGCTTCAGGAGGGGGTGGTCATAGATTTCTCTGGACAACTGAGAAATCTATTGACAAAACAGATTTGATTTACATAGAATGGACATGCCACTTATTTTGACAGATCACTGCTAATAATAGCCTCAGAGAGTCAGAAGCACAGGTTGGGGAGTCTTTCTGCAGCTCGTGAATATTAAGCTCTTCAAAACCTCTGGCTACAAGTCGTGCTTTTGGCACAATGCCACTGGGAGTTTCTTTGAGACTACAGACCCATCTGGTAGATACACACTTTTGACCTGCATCATCAATTTCCTCAAAAACATTGTTTTTGCATCCTGTTTGGCTGCATCAAATGAAATGTCTTTTGTTATGAGTACATCTGTCTCCCTATCAGTTGATTCAATGTTAAGATTATCAACACATGACAAATCCACTGGCTTCTTTTGTCCATCACTGCCATCAGGTTCAATATGTTGCAAATTAAACCAGTTTTGGTATTTCCCTGAGGCTTTGCCCGCTCTGCCGAAAACCTTGGCTCTCTGTAGACAACTACCATCATGTTTCATAAATGTTACAGTCTATCCTGTCTTTAACTTTACACCAGCAGAAGAGACGGTGTTACCACAAGCATTGTGATCTGTTTCAGTTTGTGTCATACTAGGATGAACAACTTCTTCTGCATTCACTTCATTGTTGCTGATGTTTTCCTGTTCAATGTTTTCTTCACCTCTTTTCTCTTTTCTTTTGTGCTCCATTGTTTAAGCTGCATTTTTCACTTGCTATTTCGCTGTTGCACCATGGACACTTATCCAAGTGTAAATTAAGGAGTTGACAATTTCAGATGACTTCTTTGTTTTTCAATGTTTCTAAATATGTGTGGAGTGGTCAATAATGTGAACATACCACACACTGAACATACCACACTCATGCAGATCCACCGCCACTGTCTCCTTATATTCCGAAGATAAGGCCAGCCCCAGGGCAGGCTTTGGCTTTGTCTTTTTGTACTTGACATATTTCACAGTCAGATACTATTTGGTGTAAAATAGTAAAGCATTCTTTGTTGTTGTTTCCTGAGCTGTGAATGAGTCTGCTGACGTGTGACCAAACTGTTCGTGGAGCCTCAGAAGGACTTTGCATTTTTCATCTGAAGACATGTTTTCTGTCACTGTTAGGACTCTTCAGTTTGACCTTTTTTAGTTTTTGTCTCTGATATCGACACAGTAATGTCCAGAAGTAGTAAATTAAAAAGGAATGGATTTTTAAACATCATTGTGTAGTGGGGTAGTCTGGGTACTGCCCTTTTTTTAACCTGACTATCGCCTGATTGACTGGTGTGACAGCCTATCGGCTGCCTCCATGTGTATTTAAGATGTAGTTTACACCACCTGAATGTGCATGATGCAGTCATTGTCATTTGTGAGCGTGTGCACGTAGCTTTGCGGGAGGTATGTAGCTGTTTGGCTAATGTTGCTTCTGGTGTTTATGCACTGTTAAGTGTGTATTTGTTTGCAGCCAGGTTTGTATTTAGGATTGTACGACGTTGCTGTTGGGTATAGGCTGACTTTCACTCCAGGTATGTTGATTCCAGTGGATTTAACATTTGTGGTGTGACTCGTAATTTATGCCTCAATCATATTGCAGTCTGTATGCGCTGATGGAACACCCGCATATTTGCCATTCGTGGAATTTGGATAAAAAAAACAGCGAGTAAACTGAACTTGTGTGTTTAGCGATCTACTTCTGGGTATGTATAGCGAGTCCCTTGATCATTATTGGGTTGATGTCTGTCTGACTGATCTATCTTCATTTGTGTCTATTTTAGTGGGGGAAATTCTTCACGAGCATTTTGTCACTCTGGACTGCAGGGACCAATAAATTACTCCTTATACAACTCGCTCAATCATCTCGTCACTGTGGACTGCAGGGCGAATAAGTCACCCTTGTACAACACTGAAGACTGCACTGCTTGTCCTGCTGCTATATTTGTAATAATTTGTGACCATTGACAATTGATTTCTGTTTTTGTTTGTGGCTTCGCGCTGATGCGGGTGGCTTAAGGTGACGGTGGCCTGTTTGAGCCGTCACTTAACGGGCGATGTGCCGTTAATAGAGCACATTAGCTCCACTGGTAATCGCCGCCTGCAGCGTGTTTTGTTTTCTCCTTGGCCTGTGTTCTTCCTAGGACGCCTTGGAAGGACATTTAATATCTGGACCTTGGGAGGTTTAATTTGGTGTTTTTTTTTACAGTTTAAGTGTACTGATTTGAGTATTCATTAATCTTTAATATTCTCCTCTTGATTAATTTGACTTGATTTAAACTCAGATGGTTGTTGCTCTATTTTAAATTTTCATTTTGCTTTAGTTCTTTTCTCAAGATTTGTCACTGTGATGGGTTCATGAGCTTTTGTTTCAAACCGAACTGGTTCTACCATTGTGGCCAGTGAATAGTCCATATTCATTATCTGTGGTTTGAACTTGATCCAATGCAAATTATGAAATTCTGTGTTGATCGATTGTTGTTTGTTTCTTTTGTCTATTTCAGGAGCTGTAGGCCTCCAGTAAGGGAAGCTAGCTGTTTGACCCTGTGGTGGTGGTGTTTCTACCGAGTGTTTTTGCTGTGACCATTGCATTTCCCTCACTTAGTGTGTGTGTGTGTGTGTGGGGTGAGTTTTGGTGTGGAGCATACCTGGGCGAGTGGTGAGCCCTAAGATACTCACTGTGCAGCTAGCCGCCCTACTGGTAAGCCTCAGCCTGAAAAGTTTGATTCGTTTGATTTCATTTGTCTGGTACAGCCGTTTTCTACATTTTTAACTATTATTGCAAAATAAAAGTGTTATGTATTTATACCCCGTCTCTTGTGTTTAGTGGAAACCAACCTGTGTGCTTTATATTTGGGTCTAAATTTCCCCGTTCATAGAAACGGGTGGCGTAGTCTGCTTGGATCTAGTTGTATACTAGTGAGTCTTTTCCAATTTACCGCCACGCCACACTTTGGCGTAGTCGGCAGGGTTTCCACTTTTGACAGAGACGTGGGTGTATATATAGTTGTTTGGTTTTTCTTTTTGTTTCAGTTTGCAGGATTGTTTTTTTTCCTTGGTGTGGAGTGGCAGCAGGACAGCAGTGTACGTCTTGTAATAACCTAGCCCTTATTGTGGGCGTACTTTCATTGGTAAGTGCCTCTATCGTTAAAGAATGGACGAGGAGTTACAAGAGTTAAGGGAGATGATTGCTCAGTTAAGAGCAGACAATGAGCGGTTGCGTCAGGAGCGTACTCTTGTGCCCTCAGGTCCCGATGACATATCTGCCCCTGGGCCTGTTCTAGCTCAACCCAGTAATGTAGATGTCGCTAGACCAGAACGATTTGTTTTTGTACCACGAGACAGAAAGTGTCCAAAGTTTAATGGCAGGGTCGGCCTTAGTATTGAGGAGGTTGAGGAGGCCCAGGCTTGTATGCGTGCCCACCACCTTTCAGTTACTGACAAAGCATTTTATCTATTTGACCACTTAGAAGGGGAAGCAAGGGAAGAGATTAAGTACCGCTCAGAGGTGGAGCGTAAAGACCCAGACAAAATTATTTCGGCCTTGGGAACTGTATGGTTGCTCGCAGTCATATGTTTCTTTGCAGGAGGCCTTTTTCTCGAGGAAGCAACAGGAGGGTGAGAGCCTTTTAGAGTTCTCCCTCATCCTGATGGGTCTCCTTGAGCAAGTGAAACAACAATCACCTCATGGTATGCCAAATTCACATGTTTTATTACGTGACCAATTCGTTGAACATGTTTTTGATAGCGCTGCGTCGTGAATTAAAGCAATTGATACGTGGTCAACCTACCTTAACTTTGTTGGAGGTGCGTAGTGAGGCCATTAGGTGGGAAGTCATTCTGTTCCATCAGTTCATGGGCTCCAATATAGAGTACAAGGGGATCCATTTGTTGGGGTGAGTAGGTCACCTGGGAATTCTGAGATGGCTGAATTGAGGGATATGCTAAAAAGCCAGCAAGCACAGTTGACTAAACTCACACAAAGTTTTGCCCTTTTACAGGCTCCCTCGTTCGGGTCAATCTTCCCGGCAGGGACCAGTTATTTGCAGAAGGTGTCAAAAGCCTGGGCACTTTGCTAGAGACTGTGACGAGGAGCGTGTTCCTTCTCACCCTCAGATTTTCCCACCCTCTATCCCGTCAAGAGCTGGAGGTAGTCAGCCTGGCCCATCAGCGGCGTCGGAAAACTAGCACCCACCGTGCTTCAGGGCCATAGCACGGGTGGGGAGGTAACTGGCTCAAACGCTTTTAAATATGTCGCACTTAATGTCATCGTGCCCACACCTTGTTGTTTTGATTGGTGGGGTTCGAGTGCCCTGTCTTGTGGATACTGGCTCCATGGTAACTACGATTACGGAGAGTTGTTTTCGTGAACATTTCGAACCATGGGGCCAGGATCGACTTAAATCGTGTCAGTGGTTGCAGCTTAGAGCCGCTAATGGTCTTTCAATCCCCTATATTGGATATATGGAGTTGAATATCGAACTCTGTGATCGAGTGATTACAGAATGTGGCGTGCTTGTTGTTCGAGATCCTCCTGGTGGCTTGTGTACACGGGTCCCAGGTGTTCTGGGAATGAATGTCCTTAGTCGATGCTACCAGGGGCTTTTCGGGCAGCATGGCCCGGCCATGTTTGATTCACTCTCAACCATAGATGTTCCAAATTCTGTTTTACAGGCACTCCAACATTGTCGCGAGTCGATGATCAGTCGCTTGTGGTACGCTCAGGAAGAGTTAGAGTACGAGGGCGGAGACCTTGTCGCATCCCAGGTGGCACGATGAAGTTTGTGGCAGCAACTTGCTCCGAGCAATATGCCAAAAGTACTGTTCTTTTTGAACCCCCAGATTCCGGGTTACCAGCTGGCCTGTTGGCTTCTCCTGTACTAGTGCAGGTTATACGAGGTACTGTTTATTTACCTGTGGTAAATGTGGGAACCACTGATGTGTTGCTCTATGCTAACACTGTCCTTGGTACATTGAATGATGTTTGTGTGGTTAGTTTGCCATCAGGAGTTAGTGAGGTCCGGTCTGTGGCGGCCACATTGCATTCCCAGCTGGTGAGGTCTTCCCGGGCGTTAAAGAACAGATTGACGCACTCGATTTGTCTGTTTTATCAGAAACAGAACAGGGTCAGGTAAGGGACCTACTTTATAGGTTTCAGTCCGTGTTTTCCACTCACGGCGATCTAGGATGTACCGGCCTGATTTCGCATGATATTCCCCTGCTAGATAACGTTCCTGTCCGGCAGCGGTACCGGCGTATACCACCGTCGGAATATGAAGTGGTAAAGTCCCATTAATCAGTTGTTGGAGGCTAACGTTATACGAGAGCTGTAGCCCATATGCATCCCCAATTGTTCTTATTAAAAAGAAAGATGGTAGCCTGCGTATGTCGTTGACTACCGCCAACTGAACGCAAAAGACCCGTGGGACGCCTTCCCTTTGCCGCGCATCGAGGAGTCGTTAGACTCTTTGACTGGGGCCTGCTGGTTCTCCACTATGGACTTGGCCAGTGGGTACCATCAGGTCCCCGTCACCGAGGAAGATAAATCTAAGACCGCATTTTGCACTCCTTTCGGCTTGTTTGAATGGAACCGTATGCCCTTTGGGCTTTGCAATGCCCCAAGCACATTCCAACGTTTAATGGAACGGATGTTTGGGGACCAGCAATGTGGGTCTGTACTTCTTTACCTTGATGACATCATAGTCTTCTCTTCCTCGGTGTCACAGCAGTTAGAGCGGTTGAAGGTGGTTCTGAGTCGTTTAGAGTGTGAGGGTCTGAAGGCTAAATTGGGTAAATGTGCCTTCTTCCAACGTGAGGTAAAGTATCTGGGACATGTAATCTCAGCTCAGGGAGTATCCACAGACCCCAGTAAAATTGAGGCCGTAGTTAATTGGCAACCCCCCACTAGTGTGCAAGCGTTGCGTTTATTTCTAGGCTTTGCAAGCTATTACCGGCGTTTTGTTGAGGGGTTTGCGAAATTGGCAGCCCCTCTCCATAAGATGGTAGCTGAATGGGCCGCTGCTAAGCCTCGAAGACGAACTGGGCAGGGTTTCTCTGGCGCTTGGACTGAGCAGTGCCAGCAGTGTTTTGATGAGCTGAAGAGGAGGCTTACTTCTGCCCCAGTACTCGCCTATGCTGACTTTTCCTTGCCTTTTATCCTAGAGATAGATGCCAGCCATGGGGGCTTAGGAGCTGTCCTCTCGCAGGAACATGGAGGTAAAGTACGGCCAATTTCTTATGCTAGCCGCAGTCTTAGGCCCACTGAGCGAAATATGTCCAACTACAGCTCCATGAAGTTGGAGTTCTTGGCGCTCAAGTGGGCCTTGACTGAGAAGTTTAGGGAGTACTTGTTGGGGCAGAAGTGTGTTGTGTACACGGACAACAACCCTCTCAGCCATCTGACCACTCACGAAGCTTGGGGCTACCGAGCAGCGCTGGGCTGCTCAACTTGCAGCATTTGATTTTAGTATCCGCTATCGGCCAGGGAGGAGTAACCGGAATGCTGATGCCCTTTCCAGACAGGATCCTGCTAGTTATAGTGAGGTGAGAGGTTTGTTACCAGGATCTGAGGTACCAAAGGTCCTGGCACAAGCATCAGGGGTAGATTTAGTGATGCCAGCTACCCAGGCTGTAGTTTCTGTGTTTCCTAGTCTGGTAAGTGACATGGAGGCATTACAGGAGGCAGATCCAGTGATTGGGGAGATTTTGGTGTTCTGGAGACGGGGAGCACCTCCCAGCTCTGAAGAGCGACGCCAGCTGCCCAAAGCAGCCTTAGTTTTACTGCGTCAGTGGGATCGATTGCTGGAGAAAGAAAGGGTTCTGCATCGCCGGGTGTTTCGTTCTGACGGTGGTGAGGAGATTCTTCAGGTAGTCCTGCCAGCTGTTTTGCATAGTGATGTTTTGACACAAGTGCACCAGGGACATGGACATCAAGGGGTCGAACGGACCACCGAGCTAGTGCGACAGCGTTACTATTGGCCAGGACTGACATCCGATGTAGCCCAGTGGTGTCGGGAGTGCGAAAGGTGTCAGGTCGCCAAGGATACGCAGCCAGTAGCTCGTAGTTTCATGGGTCATCTGTTGGCCTCTAGGCCAAATGAAATCTTGGCCATTGATTTTACACTGCTCGAACCATCTCGCTCGGGGTTAGAAAATGTCTTAGTGATGACCGATGTCTTCACAAAATATACCCTGGCAGTCCCCACTCGGGATCAGCGAGCTGAAACTGTGGCCCGCACGTTGGTGGGGGAATGGTTTTATAAGTTTGGTGTCCCTGGACGCATTCATTCTGATCAGGGCCGTAGTTTTGAGGCTTCGTTAATACAACAGCTCTGTAGTCTCTATCAGATTGAAAACTACCCCTTACCACCCAGCAGGTAATGGGCAGTGCGAACGTTTTAACAGGACCCTGCATAATCTCCTGCGTACCCTACCTCTTTCTCGGAAGGCAGATTGGGTCTCTGCTCTCCCTCAGATGCTCTTTTGCTACAACACTACCCCTCATCAGGCGACTGGTGAGTCACCTTATTTCCTGATGTTTGGCCAAGAGCCAAGGCTCCCTATTGATTTTCTGCTAGGTAGAAGCCAGGAAATGGTAGCAGGTGGCGTGAATGAGTGGGTGTTGGAGCACCAAACCCGCTTGCAGGTTGCCTTTGAGGGGGCGCGAGAACACTTGAAGGTGATGGCGGCGTCGCAAGAAGCAGCACGACCTGCAAGTTCGTGATACACCATTGGGGAGGGTCAGCTGGTTTACCTTCGTGATTATGGCGTGAGAGGGCGCATAAGATCCAGGACCTGTGGAGCCCAGTGGTGTATCAGGTTTTGAGAGCGCCCGGTAGGTGGGTCAGTATACACAATTGCACCAGTAGATGATTTGAGTAAGGTTAAACGGGTTCACCGCTCTTTGTTGAAGACCCGTATACAAAGAGATTCTCCTGCTGTCAGTCCTGCAGATGGCCCTGTCGTAGTGGAGGTTCCACCATTGGAGACTCCTTCTGAGGAGGTCGATTTGTGGGTCTGGGTTCCAAACTCCACAGGGTGTTGGTAGGTTAACACTAAGGGACCCAACGTCTCTTCCTGCCCTTGTTCCTCGACCTAACTGAAAATACTGCCCCTATAACTTTAGCGGTTCCGGGACCATCGGGTGTGGTGTCTTCAGATTTAGAGCCAGTTAGGAGCCCTCACCTGTAAGTCAGTCTAGTAATGGTGAACTTGCCTTGCGGCGGACAAGGCGAGCTAACGCTGGTCATCATTCTAATCTGCACCACCTCCCTCAGGCAGTAGAAGCAGAGAGGAGTGGTGTTCCTATGATAGGTCCCACGGCTAATTCTGTTTATGCCCTTTTCAGGCCCTGGTACTAAGTCATTTTCTGATTGTAGTAGGGTTGCGTCCATCGTCGGGGCGACGATGTAAGAACCAGGGGTAGATTGTAGTGGGGCAGTCTGGGTACTGCCCTTTTTTTAACCTGACTATCGCCTGATTGACTGGTGTGACAGCCTATCGGCTGCCGCTCCATGTGTATTTAAGACGTAGTTTACACCACCTGAATGTGCATGATGCATTCATTGTCATTTGTGGGCGTGTGCACGTAGCTTTGCGGGAGGTATGTAGCTGTTTGGCTAATGTTGCTTCTGGTGTTTATGCACTGTTAAGTGTGTATTTGTTTGCAGCCAGGTTGTATTTAGGATTGGCACGACGTTGCTGTTGGGTATAGGCTGACTTTCACTCCAGGTATGTTGATTCCAGTGGATTTAACATTTGTGGTGTGACTCGTAATTTATGCCTCAATCATATTGCAGTCTGTATGCGCTGATGGAACACCCGCATATTTGCCATTCGTGGAATTTGGATAAAAACAGCGAGTAAACTGAACTTGTGTGTTTAGCGATCTACTTCTGGGTATGTATAGCGAGTCCCTTGATCATTATTGGGTTGATGTCTGTCTGACTGATCTATCTTCATTTGTGTCTATTTTAGTGGGGGAAATTCTTCACAAGCATTTTGTCACTCTGGACTGCAGGGACCAATAAATTACTCCTTATACAACACGCTCAATCATCTCGTCACTGTGGACTGCAGGGCGAATAAGTCACTCCTTGTACAACACTGAAGACTGCACTGCTTGTCCTGATGCTATATTTTTAATAATTTGTGACCATTGACAATTGATTTCTGTTTTTGTTTGTGGCGCGCTGATGCGGGTGGCTTAAGGTGACGGTGGCCTGTTTGAGCCGTCACTTAACGGCGGCGTGCCGTTAATAGAGCACATTAGCTCCACTGGTAATCGCCGCCTGCAGCGTGTTTTGTTTTCCCCTTGGCCTGTGTTCTTCCTAGGGACGCCTGGAAGGACATTTAATATCTGGACCTTGGGAGGTTTAATTTGGTGTTTTTTTTTTACAGTTTAAGTGTACTGATTTATGATCTTTAATATTCTCCTCTTGATTAATTTGACTTGATTTAAACTCAGATGGTTGTTGCTTTATTTTAAATTTTCATTTTGCTTTAGTTCTTTTCTCAAGATTTGTCACTGTGATGGGTTCATGAGCTTTTGTTTCAAACCGAACTGGTTCTACCATTGTGGCCAGCTTAATAGTCCATATTCATTATCTGTGGTTTGAACTTGATCCAATGCAAATTGTGAAATTCTGTGTTGATCGATTGTTGTTTGTTTCTTCTTGTCTATTTCAGGAGCTGTAGGCCTCCAGTAAGGGAAGCTAGCTGTTTGACCCTGTGGTGGTGGTGTTTCTCGACCGAGTGTTTTTGCTGTGACCATTGCATTTCCCTCACTTAGTGTGTGTGTGTGTGTGTGTGTGTGTGTTTGGTGTGAGTTTTGGTGTGGAGCATACCTGGGCGAGTGGTGAGCCCTAAGATACTCACTGTGCAGCTAGCCGCCCTACTGGTAAGCCTCAGCCTGAAAAGTTTGATTCGTTTGATTTCATTTGTCTGGTACAGCCGTTTTCTACATTTTTAACTATTATTGCAAAATAAAAGTGTTATGTATTTATACCCGTCTCTTGTGTTTAGTGGAAACCAACCTGTGTGCTTTATATTTGGGTCTAAATTTCCCGTTCATAGAAACGGGTGAGTCTGCTTGGTTCTAGTTGTATACTAGTGAGTCTTTTCCAATTTACACGCCACAATTGCACTGTCATTTTCCATGTGGTCCCTGCCTTCTTCAGGGAAGTTTTACTCAGCAGGAGTGGAATGTAAAATTTTTATTCTAATTTCAATTTGACATTTAGACAGTCCTATTTTAGCTGGCAGTATCCGTTTTTTGTTGAATATACCTAATTTTCATCTCATAATCGAAATGGTCTGCAACTTGGAGTTTCTGTTTGTATCAACTGGTTAACTTGATCTTGGGTGAGGTCATCAATATAGCTTTCCAGCCATTTCTCCCCACATGCAGTACGGGTACAAGCAGTGTCAATAATAGCAGATGCCAATGATTCAGTCATAAATATCTCTGCATCTGAGATGGCAGCTTTTGTAAACAATGTAATGTTACATTCCACTACATTTGCATCTTCAGTTACATCTGGATCTGTTACCGAAGATATTCAATGGATTAATCCCAGGTAATGGCTGCTTTAGTTGTCCATTTTGGAAAGTGCTCTGTTTTCCTCTGCCTTGTGGTCTTTGTTATGAATTATATAATTTGATAAAATATTTAAGTACAAAATGCATTTCTTGTTTTCTGAAATATTGTTTTCAATCTTCTTTTAGTCTTCTATTTAAATATATAATTGCAATTATTCATTTTTAAATCATTTTATTTAAAAATCAGTCTTTTAAAAAAAAAAAAAATCAGTACAAAAAATGGACAGAATAAGCATTTAAAATGGCAAAATCTGTGCATAACCAAATCACCGGTGATCACCGTGAGATGCATGCCAGTTAGAAATGTGTCAGTGTGGCCTTGCTAACGTGTGCCAAAAAATGTTCACAGTCATGAGGCGGCAATGCCTGTTCGTCCCCCGAAGGTGTTCGGTTAGTGTCGTGCTTTCTTTCAATTCGGGCTGGCTAACTCTCACGTCATCCTGAGACCCCAGCCTGGATACATGCCCAAGGTTCCCACCACTCCCTTCCAGTTGTAGTTGTAGAGCACAGTTTCGGGAGTGGCCCCCGGCCTGCGAAGGGCGTTGGGGGTATGTGGCAAGCAGCAAGGCGAGGGACCATGAGAGTGGGCCGGTGCCAAATTATAATGAGTGTCAGCTGTGCGCCATACCAGTCTCGTGAGTGACGGAAGCATAAAAGGAAGAGCGACGACAGTGCAAGACGAGAGATGACCAGGCCTGGACTTTATGTTGTGTTTTATTTACATTTTGTAACAAAAGGGAACAAATAATCCTTTATTTGGAGGAGTAAAATACATTTTAGTACAGTTATGCAAATAATTAGAATTGTACTATGTTTTAGTAGTGATTGAGTATGCAAGTTAAAATTCTGTACCCTCATAACATTACAATTAATTAAAGGTGCAGTCCATAATAGGGTTATTACAACCCTATACAATGCTGTGCGCCACACCGGTCTCATCTCATGGAGGAGTAGCGGGAGCATAAAAGAGGAGCAACGACAATGCAAGACGAGAGAGGACAAGGCCTGGACTTTATGTTGTTTTATTTATGTTTTGTTATGTGTGTGCTTTTTTACTTTCGTTTTGTATTTATTTGATTAAAGTCTTTTGAATGTTCTCCGCTTCCCACCTCCTTCCTTCCATATCTACGAACTTCATTACACTTGACAGGGAGGGTGACATAAAACACCAATGCCTAAAAAAATAGAAAAACTACAGCAGAGAGACAAGACAGAGAGAATTCAAACAAAGGTTGAAGAACCAAGGAAAAATTATTCTGAAATTAATGCTTTATGTAAGCACACTCACACTCTCTCTCTCTCTCTCTCTCTCTCTCTCTCTCTCTCTCTCTCTCTCTCTCTCTCTCTCTCTCTCTCTCTCTCTCTCTCTCTCTCTCTCTCTCTCTCTCTCTCTCTCACACCCACAGACACACACACATACACACGCACACTAACTCACTTGTACAATTACTAACAAACAAACAAACAAACAAACAAAAAAACATGAATTAAGAGGTTATATTTGTTCCTTGATTTACTGTCATTTTAGGCTATAGATGGAATCCACTTCATATGACATTGTTAAGTGAGACCATTTTGTACACTACAATAATAATAATAATTATGTTGTCTATTGCAATGGACATTTTGTGAAAATAAAACAAAGTGGTTCTGAAACAATCTACATTGTAAGATGTTTTTAGGTAGAAAATCTACGTGCATACCTCTTCTTTATTTATAGTATTCCAGAGAATATTCCAGCATGTTCCATTCTCTTCACTCTTTAGTCTATTAAACAACACATAAGCCTTTTAAAACTGTAGTTTAAAACGAATGCTTATATTTATGGGAAGCTGATAGACTCACCTGTCATTTATTTATGTTCTCCATTTAAAAACATTAGACTCTGTATATTTGTTTTGCCTGTTGTTAATATGCTGTTGTTATAAATAAAAAGATCCACCAGCAATAATGTTAAAAAGACTTAACTTGCACTGGATTTATTTTATTTATTTTTTTGCACTTCTTCAGACTCTATTTATTGATATAGGAGTGTGTTCTGTTTTATATGCAAGAAGGGAGTAAAACTGCAAAAATTACAGTGTTTAAAAGTGTTATATAAAACTGTTTGTTCAGTTTAGTGATGTTGCTATAATTGTAAAAACAGAAATAACACAATAAATAAATATTGGTTCTATATATTGGTTATCAGGTAGGGGAGCGCGGGGCACAACCTAACGCGGGGTCAATTGTAACAAGCATGGTTTGACACTTTCCACATATGCCAGGATGACAAAACTTTGTGTATTTATTAGTTGCCATATCAACACTATATCAAGAAAAAAAATGCGCCAAAATAAAAAAATATTTGGAAGATATCACTGAACATATATGTAACCATAGCAAAAGTAAATTTATTTCTTAAGTTTATTTATCATCTCTGTTTTTTTGTGTTTGTTTAAAATAAGACAAATATGATATTATTTTAATCTTATATCTGTTTTTATCAGTTGAGATTGTTCTTAAATGCTGATCTGAGCAGCAGAAGACGCGAGCCAGGGTTTAAATCCCAGTTGCACAGGTGTGTTGTAACACTGCATTACAATGAGCCCCTATTAGAAATAAGCTAATATATTCTATACTTTTATGAATTTTTTTGAGAAACCATGAGAAAAGGGTAAAGGACTGAGAGTCAATGTTCAGAAATGATTCATTATTAGTCTGTTTTTAACTTTGCTGTTTAGCTGTATTTTTAGCAATGTGGTTGTTGTCAAATTCAAAAATTTGTGTATTTTTAATGATTAAAAATGCCATTATTTTATTTAAAAAATTAAAAATTGTATTTTATTGACAAAATATTTTAGTTTGTTTTGGATATTTTTGTATTATATCACGTAACACTTTAAGCTGTCATTTGCTCATGTTACAATGTGCCCGACCTATGGGGCATGTTGTCACATTTTACTTCCAATTCTTTAGGGGAAAAATAAAAATATACACTGTATTAATGAAACAAAACCACATAATTGTACTAGACATGTGTGCAATTAATGTGGAAAAAAATAAATACTCTGAACTCTAAATGGATTTACAAAAACTAAAAAGTTGGTATCGTATTGTTATAAAAAAAAATCTATATTGGTCGATCACTAGTTTCCCCCACCCCTTCCTCCTCACACTTGAAACAGGAGCGTGCACAATTGACAATAAAAGCCACACTGTACGTTGATAAGTTGATTTATCAAAGTTTATATGCTCTCGTTCATAGAGATCTTTTGATGGATTCTGGCTTTTTAGGTTGGGTAGAATCTATGATCTCTGACCCAGTTTGTTTACTGGCTTCCTTGGCAGCAATACTCTGTGTTTTACAACTGGCAACCTGTGGTTTTGAAATACTATTGGGTAAACTGGCAGCTTACATTATTGCACAGCCCAAAACAAAAACAGACATTCCGACACAGAATGTACATTTCAAAGTAGAATAACTGGTTGTAGCATTGATTTTCTGAGAGACCAGTAGAAGAATGTTTCCTACATATCTGCAAGTATATGGCATAAGCAAGCAAAAACGTAAGCATAAGCGAAAAAATACATACAGCACCTTTAAAGAAACCAAACCTAAAACATAGCTTTTACACGGAGGGTGAAAGCAACAGGTGCAACAACAAATTACATTTTATTAAATCAGGTTCGGGAGGATCACTTTAAGATAAATTGACACAGGTGGAGAGCACTCAGCTAATCAACAAGAGGCGTATACACGCAGCAGTTTATTGACAGTTTATCAGCATCCCTCCACCACCCGTTCTCCACATTTTGCTCTTTTTAGTTCTAAACATTTGCATACATGGGAGGGACTTTGGGTTTCGGGCCAGGTCCGAGGTCGAAGCCCTCCCCCCGGACAGCAAGCCAAATATGCTTTTAAATTTACTCTCTATAAATTATATGTAAGTGTGAACTTGTGAATGTACATTTAGAGGCATAATAGAGGCCTAGAAAACATTATAGTTTAGTTTTGTTATAGTTATCATCATTGGAGTGAATGGCCCTTGTAGATAATAAAGAAGCCATCTGACAGTATGAAATATGAACTAGATCTCTCTAATGAGCATGCATGGCTGTAAATTAATTGTTTTCTTTCAGTCTTTTCCCAACAGAGACATTATTAACACAATCTATTATTCAATTATCCTAGATCATCAGTGTATTAAACCCTTGGCACCATTGTGTCTTTGAGCAAGCTATGTCACTCAAATGGGATTTGAAGGCTTTTTATAATATTATATTGATAATTGATTTATATTGATAACCTTATTTCTAGAGCACTTTCCACAAAAAAAAAAGCAATACATACAGTCCCGCCACTGGCCGTCTTGATGCCCTAAGCATAATTACTTTATGATGCCCCCTCACATTTTTATTGGTTTGCACAAAAAGAAAGCCACATCTAAACGAAATGACATAGCACCATCTAAAAATAATTAGTGTGCACTCTGGTGAGTTCGGTTATTTAGCAAAAGTACAGCAAAACCATTTGTTGATGAGTGTGATGGCATTGGCTATATGGCGTGTTCGAAACAAAGATAAAGCATAGCGGTTGTGGCCCTTCTCGACTTTGTTGAGTTGGGGGGCGAGGGGCGGGGGTTAGGTGCTGAGAGAATTTTCTTGTGTTGCCCCCCTCAGCAATTGGTCTCCCTCTACAGTCAGTTGCTAGTGCTGGAGGCCAGGGGGAGTGAGATTTACTCACACAGCTCTTACTAGCTAGTCTCCATTACACTTCATTATTTCTCTACAGAACATAAGGTTGTGACAATCTGGCAGCATGTTGTGCTTCCTTCCATATGAAGTGTAGTTCTTTCAGTTCAGCTTCTACAGTCCTCCTCCTCCGGGTCCTTCCATTTTCCATGTGCTACTGGTCCATCTGAAGGACATTCGAAAGCCATTTAATTCAACTGTGCTTGATCTCCATCACCACAATGTATGAGTTGGTCTTCTTATTTAACTCAGCATTTGAGATCTCTCTGACCAGAAGATATGTCAAATTCTCCTAAAATAAAAATAATCATGAAGTATTATAATTATGACTTATACCTTTTCAATAATTTGCCGACACTGTGTAATTCAATTCAATTTTTTTTTCTAGCAGGCTTTACATACAAGTAGTTATAAGAGTTATATGTAGGCTAGTTATGACAAAATTTAAGAAAACCACATATAGTCAGTTTGAAATGGTGTAAGAAAGTACCTGATCAGGTCTGTCCCTCCAGTCTAAAGTCCCGCCTGTCCCTCCCCTGCCGCCCCAATCTGGTTTTTGTTTTGTGTTTATGTTTATTTTGTAATAAATCCACTTTGTACCTGCACTTGAGTCCTTGCACCAGTTTTTCCTGTTTTGAACGTGACACATTTAGGCCCAATAAACGGGACGTCTCGGGTAATATGGGACAGTTAGTAACCCTACTTTTATATTGAGCATTACCGTATTTAGCATTGAAAGGTTGCCTACCTATTTCATATTTCAACATGTTTCTGTTGATTTAACACAGTTTAGTCCAGCAATTTATCAACTAGTGGCCTACAATGTGAAGTTTATGCATCAATAACGCTAATACAAGTGAGACGAAATGGTTTACCTTAACCCTTTAGGCGTCAGAGGTTTTTTCCTTAAACGTTCGATTCTGACATCTTAATTTCAAAAGGCTGTATCTTAAAACTGATAAAAGATAGAGACTTCCTGTAAATTAGAGAAATATTAAGGATGACCCAAAGTTAATGTAGGGATTACATGTTCCCATCTAATTTGCATATTATGACGTCATATGGTGGTGTCCATCATAGATTATAGAATTTTCATGAAAAGTCACATGTTTAAATGATAAAATGCAGCACTTCTTTCCCCCAAAAATTTTCCCCATCTTCTGTATGCTATATTACACAATACTGAATGCTTAGGTAAATAGTCAATTGTAAAAAAACTGTGTAAATCATTACTAAAAATGGTAGAAACAAACAGAATGCATGTTGCGGTTGGCCTTTTGCTGTAGGGATTTTCCATTTACTACATACAGTAGGCACTCTGATTCCATTTATGTGGCACATATATATTATATATTATGCATAATAGCCCCACTGCCCTGCGTCACACCGCATCTGCTCCTGCTATGAGCAGCGTGGCCAGATCTGTGTCACTTGATCGGCCGCCGCCGAGTGTGCACAGCTCAGATGGATTACTGTCATTGTGACTCCCCATCCTGCCTCCACGTTGCCCCATAACAGTCCTATGAATACTTTGACCTCGTCTGTGGCATTAGACAAAATCTCCACCACAATACTGTCGCCGCAATTGCAGAGAGGCACACGGTCAGAAGACGCTTCATGGCTCGCGCGGTAAAAATCTCCCGCGGCCGCCTCGTTCCCCACAACACAAAAACACCTGCTAACTTCGAGATGAAGACTCCGAGCCCAGGAAACATTGTTCCCACCACTGATATTGGGCATAGGACCATCAACATTGGGCAAAGGATTCACCGTTTGTGCTTGGTGTAGGGCTATACTTTCACTTTCAGAATCACCGTCATCTTCTGACAGCAAATAGAAACAAGGTCCGCGAATAGAAGACCCAACACTTCATTGAGGGTAAGATTTATTGAAGCCAATAGATAATAATAATAATTATTATAATAATAATAATAATCTAATGCAAATACTCGCTGACGTTGACAATATTGCTCTGATAAAATGGCTCACTCGAACACGAGCTCCGCTTTTTTTCGCAATGATTCAATGCGCTCTTGCTCGAAGATTTTGTATAGAAGCATGACGTTTTTTGAGTCAGGGATGAAGTATGACATGTTTGCCATCTAGTGGAGGGGAGGTCGAATGAAATTCGATACCCTATTTGACAAAATCGGCCGTTTTATTCAGTGCCGCATCTTGTTGAGTAAACTCGACCGTGGCGCCTAGAGGGTTAAAATCACGTTCTTCTTATTCTGAGGTAAATCCAAGGAAAACGTCTCGGTTACGACTGTAACCTTAGTTCCCTGAATAGGGAACGAGATGCTACGTCACCGCTTTGGGATCTGTCATCCGTCCAATGAGAGAGTACATCATAGGCGGGTGACGTCATAGACCCGGAAACTATAAAGCACACCGGCAAACACACGCCGTCAGCTTCTGAAGAAGGCCTGAAACAAGGCACTTGCGGGCATGCAAGGAGTATGGCAGGGTGACGCAGCGTCTCGTTCATTATTCATGGAACTAAGGTTACAGTCATAACCAAGAAATTCCCTTTCAAGGGAACTCGCGCTGCGTCACCGCTTTGGGAACAAGAATACCCACGTCCCCATACATCTTGCAGGGAGGCCCCTGCAAACAGAGCCTGAGAGGCAGCCATACTACTGGTGGAGTGGGACTGAACGGCCAAGGGGGAAGGCCATCTGGCCGCCACATAAGCACGTGAGATAGCATCAACCACCCACTTGCTCATTCTCTGCTTTGACACTGGACCCCCTCCAGTGGGTGGTCCATAACAAACGAACAACTGATCAGTCTTCCTCCACAGGGCAGCTCTGTGGACATACGCGTCGAGGGCGCGAATAGGGCAAAGCAGATTTAATCTTTCCTGGTCTGACGTCGTGAACGGAAGAGGACAGAAGTCTTGGAGTACAATGGGTCTCACTGGGTTAGTGAGGACCTTAGGAAAATATCCAGGCCTCAGAGAGATAAAGGCCTTAGCCATGCCCGGAGCAAATTACAAGCACAAGGGTGCCACAGAATGCTTGTAGATCCCCAACTCTCTTCAGGGAAGAAATGGCTAAGAGGGTATGCCTGAACGATGGACATGGTGTGCAGACATGCGGCGGCCTGACCTGCTGCCAAGTATGCTTTACCCACTAAGGAGGATGTAGCTTTAAGGGGCTTAGTGGGCAAAGATGGAGCCTTTATGGCAGACGCAAACTCAGGCGAGAGATAGCCTGCAAGCATCTCTTCAACCTGAGGCATCTGACCATAACCGCCTTAGTCTTTTAAACCTGAAATATCACTGTACACGGACGTTTGAGGGTTGAAAATACGTGCCGACACGGGCCGCTTCCATGATCTTGACACCTCGGTGTGGAGATCAGGAAAGAACGGCAGACTCCTACGTGGAGGCTGAGCAAAGCGCAATGGAAGGAAGTGCTCGTCGAGTCTGCTTTTAAGCACAGCTTGCTCATGTTGCTCTTGTGGCCAGTCGATGTTTAATCTGGTCACTGCTCTGCTCAGGACCTCCATGAGCTCCTCCCTTGCAAGGAATGAAAGTGGCGAGTCTTCAACCCCTGCGTCAACAGTACAGATTTTGATGTCCTCGGAAGATGATAACTGTAATGCCTTTGCCGGCCCCGGGCGGGAGAAACTGCAGCGCGGGCTACCGTACCCAGAGACGCGACACCGGATCTGGTGGGTGAAGGCGGAGACAGGGCAGAGCCCGTCTCAAGCTCCTCCACCAGATGCATCTGCGAACCCCCCGATGTGGGGAACGCGAGCCAGGACGCCCTCCTCAAGGAGCGCCCAGCGGGATCGCAGCACATGATGAGGCCAGCCGCCACTCTCGAGTGCCGACTGCGCGTGCTGCTCTCACAAACAAACAACAAACATCGAGTGTGTATCCCCACCCATGATGTAATGTGAGCAGAGAGGAACACACTTTCTGAAATGTTGTTCCCTGACCATAATCTCTCTCTCAAAAATAATAAAAGAGGTGTTTTCCCAAAGCGGTGACACGGCGCGAGTTCCCTTGAAAGGGAACTCACAGCGTGTCTTCTGAGCTTGATGAAAAACAACATTGATAATGGCGAGTCTTTGTTTTGAGGTGATGGGGGCGTTTACAGGTTTGCATTTCTTCATCGTGGACGATTTGCATGTGAATCGCTTTGTGTGGGTGTGGTCACATTACAGATAATGAGCAGCCGCTTGAGAAACTGGACCTCTCCCTGTTTTCATACTGATTACATAAACAGAGAATATCTGTTTTTTATATGAATTACTTAATTTAAAAGTAGACATTCTAGCCTTTATAAAGAGATATCTGTCGTGTCTGTGTGGCAAGTTTTCTCTGAGTTCTGAGTTTCACACGCATTTCAGAATGGACTTCACAGGGAGACAGACGGGAAAATGCGCATCCTGCTTGTTTCCTTCGTTTAGCGAAACTCACAACATTTAGTTTTAATTTTGAATTGTATTCTTTCAGAGCCGGACAGTAACAGAGTAAATTTCTGTAAATTTGTTTCTTTCATTTAGCGAAACTCACAACATTTAGTTTTAATTTTGAATTTTATTCTTTCAGAGCCGGACAGTAACAGAGTAAATTTCGGTAAATTTTCCCTCTCAAACGTGATTGGATCGTGCAGGAGCCGTTGATTGGGACAGCCTATCAGCAATCACCTTCAGCTTTCCTCCAATGTCAACTCAATGGTCAGATTTAGATAAGAGACGAAACCATGGACGAAACAATGGATGAAGGCGCAGCAGATCCCGGGAATGTGCCAACCCGTGGCCCCACCTTGCCAGACTATTTACATTTTCTGAACAAGTTAATTATAGTTTTCGCTTCAAGTATTTGCTGTGTTTACCAAAACAGAACTTCATCATCGCCTGACAATAGTTAGCATAAGCCTGTCATATCATTTTTTTGACATGCCCTGACAAATAGAGAGCATACAATGTATCTTTTCTAGTCTGAGCTCGAGTACAAAACATCAGTTTTACCATAAAAAAAAAATAATTAAAATGCTAATTTGTAGGCTATAATAGTTGCAAGCAGGGCATTTCAGCTCACTTATTTCACCAGAGCAAATAACGAGAGCTTTTTTAAATAACAGTTCAGCTGGCCTAGACAGGATTACAATAGTGTGGTGACCCACAAGAAATACTAAGTGAGACATTCATCCAGAGACTGTACCTTTAAGGGAGCGGGGTTTCCGGTTAGTTGAGTTCTGGGTTAATGCTGTGTGACTATTGTTTACATCTCTCGCTTTTCAGTTTAGTGAATTATTAAAGTGGAGAGTAAAGCTGACTCGACGCATCTATGTCTCCTGTCTCCTCACTTTATACACTCCACACTGGTGACCCCTGACGTGAGTTGGATAAATCTGAACTATGTCACACAACGGCGGTGGTGAAAATGATGCTTCTGCTGCGGCGCCCGCCGCTGCTAGCGGCGCTGCTAATGTCGGCGCGATCTACGCTGCCACCATCAAGTTGCCGGAGTTTTGGCAGCACAATCCACGGCCGTGGTTTCAGCCCATTGAGGCCCAGTTCCAGCTGAGAGGGATAACACAGGACGATACAAAGTACTTCCATGTGGTAGCAGCTTTAGATGCCTCAACGACAGCCAGGGCTATGGCGCTATTAGAGGCTCCTCCGGCCGACGGCAAGTATGACGCACTTAAAGCATTCCTGTTGAGCCTCTTTGAACTGTCAGAGCTGGAGAAAGCAGATCGCCTGCTGTCCCTGAATGGCCTTGGTGATAGCAAGCCATCTGAGTTAATGGAGAGGATGCTGGCTGTGTTGGGCGCGGCGGATCCATCATTCCTTTTCGCCCACATTTTCCTGCGGAAGCTTCCAGAACCTGTGCGCACAGCACTGGCCAGTTCCCCCCTCCCTTCCTCCAAAAACTACCGGGCGTTGGCTGTGGAGGCAGACAGGATTTTCCTCGCCAACCGACAGCAGTTAGTTCATGCGCTGTTTCCCCTCCAGCACACATATGCCCCATTTCCACCCCCATTGGACCCGGGCACGGCAGCAGCTGCTGTGACAGCCCGCCGGCAGCGTGAGGACGGGTGGTGTTATTACCATTCCAGGTTTGGGGCCAAGGCCAAGCAGTGTCGCCAGCCTTGCAGTTTTGGAGCCCAGGGAAAAGCCAGGGCCGGCGCTCATTAGCAGCTATGGGCGCTGGCCGTGACTGCAAGCTGTTATTCATCACTGACGCCTTGTCCGTCCGGCGGATGCTGGTCGATTCTGGGGTTCAGCGCAGCATCCTGCCAGCAAAGCCTGTGGACACCATGGCTGGCAGGCATGGCCCCCCGATGGATGCTGCTAACGGCACACCCATTCTTACTTATGGCACGAGGTATGTGGAAGTGTGTTTCGGCGGGCGGCGTTTTGGCTGGAGTTTCGTCATGGCCGCGGTGTCCACGTCTCTGCGGGGGGCGGATTTCCTCTGCGCTTACAGACTGTTGGTGGATGTTACGAACTGCCGACTGATCGACGCCCTTTCTTTTGCTTCATACCCCTGCACGCTAGGATGGGCGGGGGCGCTTTGTCTGTCGAACACGCTTGCCACCGGAGACACGTATCAACGCCTACTGGCTGAGTTCCCTGACATCACTACGCCCACGTTCTCATCGGCGGTGGCTAAGCATGGCGTGGAGCACTACATCACTACGGTGGCCCCCCCAGCCATGGCTGAGAATCAGACCGCGGACTCTGAGATACAAGCCTACAGGACGCCCCCCACGGTGCTGCTCATGAAGGATGTGGCGTTTGACTTGACCGACGCTACACTCCTCTGTGACGTCTCCACTGGCCAACCGCGCCCTATGGTACCTGCTGGCTCGAGGCGAAAGGTTTTTGATCCCATCCACAGCCTTTCCCACCCTGGGGTGAAGGCCTCTACCAAGCTGGTAGTTCGTCTGGCCAGGCCTGCGGAGGGACGTTAGGGCTTGGGCTGCTGCCTGTGTGGCGTGCCAGCGCGCAAAGGTGACTCGTCATACCAAGGCACCTTTGGCCCCCTTCAAAGTGCCGGAGAGACGTTTTGACCATGTGAATGTGGACCTTGTGGGACCACTTCCCCCCTCCCGTGGTTAAACTTACCTCCTCACCATGGTGGACAGGACCACTAGGTGGCCAGAAGTGGTTCCCCTGTCCTCCATTACATCAGCTGAGGTGGCCAGGGCGTTCATTATGGCTTGGGTGGCCCGTTTCGGCACACCATCCGACCTCTCCTTGGACCGGGGTCCGCAATTTACATCAGAGCTTTGGACGGCAGTCGCCGAGGTCCTGGGGGTGAAGCTCCACAGCCTACAACCCACAGAGCAACGGACTTTGTGAACGGTTTCACAGAGACATAAAAGCTGCGCTCAGGGCTGGCCTTACGGACAACAACTGGGCTGACCGCCTCCCATGGGTTTTGCTGGGCCTGCGCTCTGCCCCAAAGGAAGATCTTCAGGCCTCAGCGGCCGAGCTGGTGTATGGCCAGCCCCTACACGTTGAAGCTTAGGGAGTTACAAAATTATCTGTTCTGTTTCACACTAGTGAATAGTGTCCTTGTTCTGTTTGAAGTACCCGTCGGGTCTGGGTCTGTTATTATGGGTGAATACTGGGGGGGCCTGTGTGGTGACCCACAAGAAATACTAAGTGAGACATTCACCCAAAGACTGTACCATTAAGGGAGCGGGGGTTCCGGTTGAGTTCCGTTGAGTTCCGGGTTAACGCTGTGTGACTAATGTTTACATCTCTCGCTGTACAGTTTAGTGAATTATTGAAGTGGAGAGTAAAGCTGACTCGACGCATCTCTCTCTCCTGTCTCCTCACTTTATACACTCCACAATAGTGTTTTTTGAACTATAAGGCTTAACCCCTTGAGCAGCAGGGATCTACCAGATCACCAGCAACCACATTCCTATGATGGTTTGTTCTTCATTGTGCCAAGTGTCCATAACTTTGAAGATGATTTATAAAGAGCTAATGGGAATGGGCTTTCAAGAACCAGCTGAGACCATAAGGGATTGTAATTAATTCTTGTGGAGACCATAAATAAAAAACCTCTTAATTTATATCAGGAACATGAAGTTGGTTTCCTTATGTGCAAATATTGTATTAAAGTTTCAGATTCAGTATATGGATAAAACCAAGAATGGGAAATAAAGAGTGAAATAGGGGATTTTATATGTACTACACAACTCACAAACAATAAACACTTGCTTACTGATTCACAACTCCAAGGGATAGGATTCTTTAATATCAACGTTTATGTTAGTTTGTTATTTTGACCAGAAACTGGAGGAGTTCAGGTACCGAACGAGTCCAGGCACTGGTGAAGATTCATTAATTTTTCCTTTTTCAGATGACTGGGGTACATTTTTAAATGCATACACATAGATGATTAATGACACATAGTATGCGGGGACATATCATGGGTTATTTTTTTGTTCTATTTTGTTTGTTGTTTTTCTTTCTTTCGCCTTTCCTTTTCCTCACTATTTGTCACGTTTTACATACAAAGAACAAACAGGTGCGAGGACTAAAGTGCAGTGAAGAGGGGATTTATTATAACATAAAACAACATAAATGCAAAACAAACACCCACAAGGGGGCCAAACGTAACAACAATAGAACATAACACATACCAAAACGGGTCACGGGGAAACGGGAAACGGGAGACGTAGACATAACAACGATCCGACCAAGACTGACAAACACAAGGAGTATATAAAGGGGAGAAATCAAACAGGTTATCAGGGAACACAGGTGGGGCAAATTAACCAATAATCAGATAACAGGGGGGAGGGATCAGACAATGACAGGAACACATGCTCAACACTAACAAACCCACATGTGCACACAAGACAGGACAGGCATGTGACACTACCCTCCTTAGGCAGGCAGGCGCTCCACTGAGCAGGAGGGACAGACCAGGGGGGCACGGGAGGGACAGACCTGGGCGTGACGGGAGGGACAGACCTGGGTGTGACGGGAGGGACAGACCTGGGCGTGACGGGAGGGACAGACCTGGGCGTGACGGGAGGGACAGACCTGGGCTGGACGGGAGGGACAGACCTGGTTTGGACGGGAGGGACAGACCTGGGCTGGACGGGAGGGACAGACCTGGGAGAAACAGATAAGGAAGGGAAAAACAATGGAGAAACAGATAAGGAAGGGGAAACCAAGGGAGGGACAGGGAGCACAAAGAGTTCAGGCGGCCGGGGGGGCCAGCAAAGTTCAGGCGGCCTGGGGGGCTGGGGTGGCCAGCAGAGTTTAGGTGGCCGGGGTGGCCAGCAGAGTTCAGGCGGCCGGTGGGGCCGGGGTGGCCAGCAGAGTTCAGGCGGCCGGGGGGGCCAGCAGAGTTCAGGCAGCCGGGGCGGCCAGCAGAGTTCAGGCGGCCGGGGCGGCCAGGAGAGTTCAGACAGCCGGGGCGGCCAGCAGAGTTCAGGCGGCCGGGGCGGCCAGCAGATTTCAGGCGGCACGGGGAAGAGCAGGGCGCCGGGCGGCTCGGGCGCCCTATCGGCACATCCGGCACAGCAGAGTCCGCCGTCCCTGATACCACCGCACGGAGACCACCGGCACAGGGACCACCGGTAAACGATCCACCGGAACTGGGACCACCGGAACACGATCCACCGGAACTGGGACCACTGGAACATGATCCACCGGAACTGGGACGACCGGAACACGACCCACCGGCACAGGGACCACCGGTACACGATCCACTGGAACTGGGACCACCGGAACACGATCCACCGGCACAGGGACCACCGGCACACGATCCACCGGAACTGGGACCACCGGAAAACGTTCCACCGGAACTGGGACCACCGGAACACGACCCACCGGCACAGGGACCACCGGAACACGACCCCCCGGCACACGATCCACCGGAACTGGGACCACCGGAACACGATCCACCGGCACAGGGACCACCGGTACACGATCCACCGGAACTGGGACCACCGGGACAAGATCCACCGGAACTGGGACCACCGGAACAGTCACGGAGCGCGCCTTCCTTCTCCTCCTCCGCTTAAGGACCACCGGAACTGGAACACAGACCACCGGCCCAGGGAGCACCGGCACACGATCCACCGAAACACGATCCACCGGAACAGGGACCACCGGAACTTTGATCACCGGAACAGAGTCCATCGGCACAGGGACCACCGGAGGGGTGACCCCGTTCTTCCTCCTCCCTCTCCCCGAAAGGGATCATCGGAGGACTGGGGACTTGGCAGTCTGTGGGAAAAAATGGGGGTGGCCCAAGAGGTGGAAGACCCCCCCTCCAGGGCACTCCGCCCCCATCACGGTCATACGTATACCCCACAAACTGCCAAAATGATAGTGTCCCCAGCATTCCCATCTCCCAGGCGATGACAGGATCATTAAGACGGTTGTTAAACATGTCCTTAAGTTCTGCCTGACTGATGTTAAGCCCCTCCGCTGCCAACAGGAACCGTTAAGTAAACTCCTTAATGCTGTTTCCCTCCTGCTTAAGGGAAAGGAGTCTGCTTAGTTGTCCTTCTCCTGATGCAGCGGAAGGGCAGGGAGATGGGAATAGGAAGATTCCCATTATGCTGAGTCCTCTGATGGTCGGATCGTTCTGTCACGTTTTACATACAAAGGACAAACAGGTGTGAGGACTCAAGTGCAGTGAAGAGTGGATTTATTATAACATAAAACAACATAGATGCAAAACAAACACCCATGAGGGGGCAAAACGTAACAACAATAGAACATAACACATACCAAAACGGGTCACAGGGAAACGGGAGACGTAGACATAACAACGATCCGACCAAGACTGACAAACACAAGGAGTATATAAAGGGGAGAAATCAAACAGGGAATCAGGGAACACAGTTGGGGCAAATTAACCAATAATCAGATAACAGGGGGGAGGGATCAGACAATGACAGGAGCACATGCTCAACACTAACAAACCCACATGTGCACACAAGACAGGAGAGGCATGTGACACTATTGCTCCACTGGATGACCACCATCGGTGACGGTGTGGAATTGACTGTCGTAGTTCCAGAGGAGGGACTGAAGATTACAATTTTATTGTTAAATGTTGTTTTTATTTAGTATTATTATGTTTTATTATTTTTCATAATTATTTGTATAATGTACAATGTAAAGTCAGGCTGTGTCTGTACATGTGTTCCATGGAGAGACATGGATGAGCTATATTTGTTACAGGAATGTGCATACATGCAGCACGTTCTCACTGATGCATCCAGTAGCATGCATTTGTTCCATGATATGTTGTCAACTGAATGTTTATAAGGAAAGTGGATTGTGCAGCATATGTAAGCATGAAATATACGCTCTTTTTTAAACATAGGACACAAGTTTCTCTTCCTTCTAAGGAAGTTTCATTCTAGTAAAATCCTCTGTTAATAGTATATAACATCCAAATTGAGTGTACTGCCTCAGATGAGAGACGGGACGACGGGAGACAGAGAAGGGAGGATGGAGAAGGGAGAGGGTAGAGAAACGGAGGAATGGAGAAACATATACAGCTGGCACGAAGACAACAAGTTTCTCTCCTATGTCTGATACATATGGCAATAAATAATAAAGATTAAGCCTCATACCGGCAGAGGTCCACGTAAATTAAAGTTATTAGTAAACTTATTTAATAAGTCCTACTGTTACAAGCACGCCAGGCTCCACCCATTCTCAAGCACCATGCTCTGATTCCCTGGAGTACTGATTACACGCACCTGCACATCATCATCATCTCATCACTGCCAGTGTAACCCCTCCTGTTCGAACCGCCCCGCTCCAAGCGGGACTCGAACCCGGGTCCGCCGGCATGAGAGTCGGACTCTCTAACAAGGAGGCTAAAGGCTGCAACCTCTAGCGTCAGTCGCTAGAGCGTCTCTTGAGATCAGAGGAGTGAGGTTTACTTGCACAGCAACTACTAGCTGGCCTCCGTTACACTAGCACTTAAGCCCCACGCACACAGTCAGTCACTGTCTGGTCTTGTTTGTAATAGGACTTACCTGTATACTTACCTCAAGCACGGCCAACATGATACTTACCTGCTTCCTCGTCTCCAGTGTGTCTCCTTGTCATCGTCTCCTGGCTTCTTCGTCTTCCTGGCTCCAGCTACTCGTCTCCCATAGCCACCTGCAAACAAACTGAGTATTATCATTCCAGTTATTCACCATTCCTCAACTCTCATCATTCTGACTACTCACCTGATCCATTTAATGCTGCTTATCAATAAACTGTGCTTATTACCGTCATCTGCTCTCTGTGTCTGTCTGTCCGTAACACCTACTGTGCTGGTCCATGTAAATTAAAGTTAGTTGCACCAGTAAAACCAATTAAAAAAGTTAATCTGGAGCCATTGGAAAATTATGAACAACCAGCACTTCATAATTAATAATACTGCTATGTAGACTACATGATGGGTATCTTTTCTAATATTTATTAGTTTATTATAGTGTAAACTGAAATATTATACTGTGTTTCACAGAGAAGGCATAAGACACATCTGGAGCAATACTGTCAAATGACTTCCAACAGCCTGCAATAGGCCATCAGAAGGTTTCAAGGCAAAGCAACTGAAGCTGCTGGAGACCAAGCAGGTGTCTCAGAAGACGGTTGATCGGGCTATCCTCCGCTTCATCGTTCAAGGTCTCCAGTCCTTCTCTCTGGTTGAGAAACGTCTCGGTTACGTATGTAACCGTTGTTCCCTAAGGAGGGAACGGAGACGCAACGTCAGTGACTGACGAATGGGGGTCTCGCTTAGAAACCTATCAACTTCGAGATTTAGAAAACGCCTAATGGCAGTGCCAATGCCATGGGCATAGCGAATTCCGCCCCACCGAGTGGGTATATAAGGAAGTAAGCTGGCAAGATTGCATTATGTTTACCTGCTGAGGAACCAAGACTGAACTCCTGGCTGTTTCAGCAGTACAGCGGATGTGGCAGAGGGACGTTACGTCTCTGTTCCCTGGGTTTAGTGGGAACATGAGTCATCCACAAGCGCTGCCTGAGCGTGCTGAAAACCCAAACATGTCAGACAGTGATTGTGCCCATCAGAAGGCGGCAGAGATCGACTGCACCCAGAAGCACACAGGCAAGACATCCTGAAAAGGACGGGCCACATGTGAGCTCTTTTAATGAGAGGAAACCTCGCAGTCGATGCCGAAGTGCCCAGGGAAAAGTACACGACCACTGCACAGATCAGCAGGCAGGAAGTATGCAATCGCTGGAACGCGCCGTAACACCAACTGGAAGGCTGCTTGTCTCGAAGAAGCTGACAGAGTCTCAGAAGGCTTTGAGGAGTGAAGTGCTCTTGGCTCCGAAGCAGAAACATAATGCGATCTTGCCAGTGTACTTCCTTATATACCCACGTGGTGGGGCGGAGTCTGCAATGCACATGCCCATGGCATTGGCACTGCCATTGGCTGTTTTATAGATCTCGAAGTTGATAGGCTTCTAAGCGAAACCCCATTTGTCAGTCACTAACGTTACTCGGAGTGACTGAACGAAAGGGAACCATCCTTCCAAGACCTTATTGTAGAATTACAACCGAATAGTGCTGTCATGTCCCGCACAACTGTGCGGCACAAGAGTTATTCAGCTACATCTAAAATGAAAAAACGTCTCAAGAATGAAATTAACAAGGTACCATACATTGCCACCACTACTGATTGTTGGAAGGCCAGGAGAAGGAGCTTTATAGGTGTAACAGCCCACTGGCTCGATCCTTGCAGATTTGAACGCTGTTCAGTTGCGCTTGCTTGCCGTCAACTAAGCGGCTCCCACACATTTGATGCCTTGGCAGCTGTTTTGACATTCATGCAGAGTATGAAATAAGTCAAAAGATTGTTAGAACTATAATGGACAACGGGTCAAATTCCGTCAAAGCGTCTTTGGTCAGCAGGACGAAAATAACAATTGTAACAATTTTGACTATGAGTCTAATGTCTCGGGGAATAATTAACTCAAGAGGGATTGAATATTCATGAGTTTATGAATATAATTTGCTGGTCGTTCATTACGTTATTTAAATTTTCCGATAAGGAAAATGTTTAATTAAGTACAAGTAACCTTTACGGAATTGCTTGAAATTATCTTACTACGTTTGTCCTGCAAATTAGTTATAGACTTTCAAATCAATTCTCAATAAGGGATTACTGACAAATTAATATTTCACATGTTCGTACAGTTTGTATTACTAAAATAGTAGCACAAGACAGCTTTAGGTAACGTTTAAAATCGTAAGTTTCATTGACTTCGTGTATGTGGAGAAATAACAGATTCAATTCAAAAGTACCTTTTGTAAGTTTAATAAACACAGACTAAGGATAACACTACAATTCACACAGAAAGTACATACTAAATATGCATAAAGATAGTAGATATATATATATAGGAAACGAAAGAAATATGGTACCTAAATGAAAAGAATGGAAGAAAACAAAAATAAATAAAGAGAAAGGAGATCAGAGCGTTCACTTCAGTTCGTTGCAAAGAGCCCTCAAGGAATTAAAATCATCCCGAAAAAGGGAATCATTTAGACAACCTTTCAACAGCAGTTTATATTGTAAAATAAGAATATTTGCTTTTGTTTTTGGCTTCTCGTGTATGCGTGTGCTCTGAGTTCAAATGTCCCGCGCGTTCCGTGGTCCTTTTTCTAGGTCTGTTGGGTGTGGCTCTCGGTTCGTGGAGACGAAGTTCAGCCGGATTCGGGTCTCTTGGCGATGTTCTGGAAGCTGGACTGTTTCCTCCTTTCTGCAGAATGCCCTTGGGGCAGAAAGCTGGTGGTGAAGTGCGCTTGGCGAAATGCGCTTTGATAATAGTCACGTCGGTTCTTATAGATAAGATCGAGCGACACCCATTTCCAGGATGGCCCAATCGTGCCTGAGAGTTTTTAGGTGCGAAAAGGTTCTTTGTTCAGTTCGGTTACGCCTCCTGGCTAATATACGGAGGGGACATGATCATGCATTTTATCCTTACAAAGCTGGTACTCTTGTAATAATGCATTTTCTGTAAAATATTTTACAAGATTCGGTACTATCGAGTTTTCTGATTATAATGGTACCATGAATCACAGGTCTGAGATGTGGGAACACACAGCTACAGGCTTTCCACGGTCTATTGGCCTACATAGTTTGAGTTAACATTTATGTAACCCTCCTAATTATTCCAGACACATATAAAAACACTCAAGCAGAAAAGTATACATTTAATAAGTTTTTTAGGTGGATTTTAACCATCTATTCCTCTATGGTCCTGGTGGAATTCCATGTGTGTTTCTCGTGGATGTGTGTGAGGTGTCCGATATCACGGCATGGCCATTTGGGGGTGATAAAAGTCAACACGAAGATAGTTAGTTATCTCCCCTCAAAGAAGTGTGCGTGCCTAGGTGTGTGCGCCGATCTTCTGGCTCGGCCATTTGGGGCAATAAAAGTCAAACACGAAGCTTATTAGTTATCTCCCAAGGGCGATCAAAGAGTGGTTGATAGTTACTTTTCAGACATCGTTGCGCCCTTAGATCATAAACTTGTGTTGGTATGTTCTGATAACGCGCCTCACAAGGTGCGCGAGACATCTGGCCGTTCACCAGAGGAACCGACCGTCATTGTTGTTACACAATGAAGAGTTAGTTGCAGAAGGTACAATCGAAGAAGAAGTAGGAGAAGATTGTGAAGCATCTGATGGTGAAGAGGAGGTGGAATTCATGGATGTGGAAGCCATTCTGGAGGAAGATGATGGGCTTCAGTATCAGCTGCCGAAACATCAATGCTGTGCATGCCACTTACTAAATTTGGTTTCCACAGTCGATGTTGATCGGGCTAATAAGACAGAAGCTTACAAGAAATTGTCCAGATCAGCTTTTTCTAAGTGATCTGGACAATTACTGGAATAAAAGTATCTCTGGAATAAAGCATCAAGGTCTCCTCAAAATGCAGAGCTTATAGGGGAACACTGTAAGCTTCACCTGGTACTGCCTAATTCAACTCGATGGAACTCCTCTTTCATGGCCGTGGAACGTGTGGTCAGAATAATTAGAGACCAAGGAGAGGGTGAGACTGTGAGAACAGTGATGTCAGAGCCAGAGCTAATTGCAGCAGCCATTCTCTTTCCAAGGTTCAAAACCTCCTGGACCAGCAATGACACAGTCCTACAGCTTGGTAAGAAAATGTGGTAAAGCTTTAGATAACGGCCTGGAAAGTACTGCATAATTAAAGCGAATTTTCAGCATAACTCTTGGTAATTATAGTGTAACTATAAAGTAAGTACTTGTAGGTATAAGGGAACAATATGTAATATTTGGGGAATAAAGGGGTAACTATCAGGAAAATTAACAAATTATTTATACTGTAAGTATTTTTTAATTAAGGGGTAATTATCCGTGTAGTTACAGGGTACGTGCGAATCTGCGGGCTGTAAATTAAAGTGGTTCTTGTTCCCCTCTTGTTTCATGTAGTTACAGGGTACGTACTATAACCGCTGCGACTAAAGATTGCTTTATACATAATCTTCCTCATCAGTTCCATCTCCTCAGAATTACAGATAGCCAAGAGGAACTTGATGTTGCAACAGAAACTACTGACTCTCTCTTTACTAGCACTTTAGACACAGTTGCTCCTCGGCGCTTAAAGAAGATTAAAGCAAATAATCCAACGCCGTGGTACAACGAGCACACTCGGGCCCTTAAAACAGCAGCCAGAAAAATGGAGCGCAGCTGGAAGAAAACAAAACTGGAGGTTTTTCGCAATTTGTGGAAAGAGAGCATGATTGCATACAGAAAGGCCATAAAAACTGCTAGATCTGCTTATTTCTCAACTCTTTTAGAAGAAAACAAACACAACCCTAGGTATTTATTCGATACAGTGGCTAAATTAACAAAGGATAAAGCTTCAACTTCTGACGTTTGTAAACAACACAGCAGTAATGACTTTATGAACTTCTTTACTAGTAAGATTGATAACATTAGGAATAAAATTATAACCATGCAGCCGCCTACTACAGTATCACTTCAGACAGAACATTGTAGTCTCACTGAGGAAAAATTACACTCATTCACTGCTATAGGAGGAGAAGAATTGGCTAAACTTGTCAAATCATCAAAATCAACAACATGTATGCTTGACCCTATACCGACTAGGCTATTAAAAGAGATGCTTCCAGAGGTCATAGATCCTCTGCTTAATATTATTAATTCATCCTTGACATTAGGATATGTACCAAAACTTTTAAGTTGGCTGTAATTAAACCACTTATTAAAAACCGCAACTTGATCCTAAAGAATTAGTCAATTACAGACCAATCTCGAATCTACCGCTTTCTATCAAAAATATTAGAAAAGGCAGTGTCTTCACAATTATGTTCCTTTTAGAAAGAAATTGTATATGTGAGGATTTCCAGTCAGGATTTAGACCGTATCATAGTACTGAGACTGCTCTAATTAGAGTTACAAATGATTTACTCTTATCATCTGATCGTGGTTGTATCTCTCTATTAGTGTTACTCGATCTTAGCGCTGCATTCGATACTATCGATCACAATATTCTTTGAATAGACTCGAAAATTATGTTGGCATTAGTGGAACTGCATTGGCATGGTTTAAATCTTACTTATCTGACCGTTATCAGTTTGTAGCAGTAAATGAAGAGATGTCACACCGATCACAAGTTCAGTATGGAGTACCGCAAGGCTCAGTGTTAGGACCGTTGCTTTTCACCCTGTATATGCTACCACTGGGAGATATCATTAGGAAGCATGGCGTTAGTTTTCATTGTTATGCTGATGATACTCAGCTCTATATTTCTTCACACCCTGACGAAACTTACCAATTCACAAGATTAACGGAATGCATAGCTGATATTAAAAATTGGATGAATAGTAATTTCCTGCAACTTAATTCAGATAAAACTGAATTTTTAATTATTGGACAGAAAAGCTCCACAAGTAGTGCCCTAGAATACTGTCTAACCTCGATGACTGCTCTGTCAAGCCCTCGTCGTCAGTGAGGAACCTGGGTGTGCTCTTTGATACCAATCTTTCGCTTGAAAGCCACGTTTCTAGCATCTGTAAAACTGCATTCTACCATCTTAAAAATATATCTAAATTACGTCACATGCTTTCAATGCAAAATGCTGAACAATTAGTACATGCTCATGAGCTCAAGGCTAGATTATTGTAATGCTCTACTGGGTGGTTGCCCTGCTCGCCTAATAAATAAACTCCAGCTGGTCCAAAACGCAGCAGCTCGAGTTCTTACTAGAACCAGGAAGTACGATCATATTAGTCCAGTTCTGTCAACACTGCACTGGCTCCTATTAAACATCGCATACATTTTAAAATCTTGCTTATTACTTATAAAGCAATAAATGGTTTAGCTCCTCAGTACTTAAGCGAGCTCTTAACGCATTATACTCCATCACGTCCAATTGCGGTCTCTAAACTCTGGCCAGTTGAAAATACCTAGAATATCTAAATCAACTGCAGGCGGTCGATCCTTTTCCTATTTAGCACCTAAACTCTGGAACAGTCTTCCTAGCATTGTTCGGGAAGCAGACACACTCTGTCAGTTTAAATCTAGACTAAAAACACATCTCTTTACTATGGCATACATAGAACATTTTTAACTTTCTTTATTCAAATCAAATGACTGATTGTTAGGCTGCATTAACTAGGTCAGCCGGAACCGAACACTTCCCATAACACCTGATGTACTTGTTACATCATAAAAAGAGTGGCATCCACACTAATGTTAGTCTCTCTGTTTATCCCGAGGTTTACTGCAGTCGGCCGGATCCAGGCCGTGTCCGGATCGGATGGTGGACCTGCATCTGGACATGACCAGCTCATCCTGGAGTGTCTGCTGAGACCGTGTCCATTAGTGTCTCCTCTGAATTCGCCTCACCGAACGCGTCATCCTCAATTAACCCGTCTCGGCGCAATAACTCCGATCTTTCAAGTATTCATATTCTTGTGTAATCGACGCCATCCTAAATGAACCCGCCTCGGCGTCATACCCAAAATTTCGAATATTCCTATCTAATATGATTTATGACCTGCAAGGTTGCCTGAGTAATAATTATACACTGTTAATAATAGGCCAGAGGAGAACTGGCACCCCGACTGAGTCTGGTTTCTCCCAAGGTTTATTTTTCTCCATCATGCCCTGATGGAGTTTTGGTTCCTTGCCACTGTCGCCTTTGGCTTGGCTTGCTCAGTTGGGGACACTCAAATTATGATCCAAGTTACTCAACTAAATATACAAATAGAATTTATTAATTTGGTCATATATAATTCTATAAACTATCCAAATTAAACTAGCCAAATCAAATTTTGTTTAACACTGTGAAGCTGCTTTGAAACAATCGTCATTGTAAAAGCGCTATATAAATAAAGTTGATTGATTGATTGATTGTACGAATCTGCGGGCTGTAAATTAAAGTGGCTCTTGTCCCGCTCGTTTCATGTAGTTACAGGGTAAGTACGAATCTGGAGGCTGTAAATTAAAGTGGTGCCTTTGTTACAGGGTAAGTACCATAAAAACACATACACAACCTGATTTCACTCAGAAATATTTATTTGAAAAACAACAAAATTCAAAACAGATTTATGACACATTTTATTCATTTTTTTTAAATAAACTTTTTATTTCAAATGATAACTATAAAATTTGACATTTTTTAAACTGTAGACTATATCGCTTCCGACCAGCAGTCATCTGCGTGTGCGTACGAGGGTTGATTTCAAGCTTGTGAAAAACTCTGGTCATGCGGATGTCAGATGCTTTCAGGTTTTTTTTTTTTCATGCTCACAACAGTATAAAAAAACAATAACATAATATATGATAATAGCAATGAAAAACAAACAAGAATAGAAGAAAAGACAGAGACGCCAGTTCTCGCATATGTTTCAGATGAAACGCGCATGAGAACTTCATGAAAGTGTGAAGCGTCTCATGCAAGCGCTGGTAACAGCTGATTGGATGCAAAAAGATTACTAAATTATGACAGCATTTCTTGGTCTACTACTTTTTCTGTTAATAAATAACATTTCAAAAGACATGGGATTCCTCTTAAGATCCATCAATTGAAATAACAAAAAAGAAGAAGAGAAACAAGAAAAGAAAAGAAAAGAAAAGAAAAGAAAAGAAAAGAAAAGAAAGAAAAGAAAAGAAAAGAAAAGGACAAAACGTGCCTCTTTCTTTCAGGATCTTATATTTTAACTTCAGAAGACATTGATTCATCCATTAGGATCGTATGGATTACTGTAGTTATTGCTGTATGTGCTGTCTGATGCTTTAACTCTTAGAAACCCAAATGAGTTTTATTTACATTATTTTGCCAGTTAAAGTTTTTTTTTTTTTTTGGAGTGGACAGATTTTGGTGAGCCCTAGTCCTGGAGCCCGTTTAGTTTGTTTTTTGAATCCTCCTTATGACACACTGCTGAAGTCATTAAAATAGTTCAGCTTTGTTTTTAATGTCAAAGTAGTTATATTTCATTTTGTTTCTTTATTAAGTTAATTTAGAAAAATGTTAAAGTTTTTATTTTTTAAGGTGACAACCAAGCAGTTAGCAGTCGACAGTGAGTTACACAATCTAAACAAATAAAATAAAATAAAAAAACATGCTGGTTGTCTTTTCACCTCTCCGGGAAATGAATAGCTATAAATCCATGCTTGATTTCACCAACAGATTTGAGCTGCATTTTATTGATCATAAACTAATTTCAAGATCAAAGACTGCAATATGAGAAAGCGAGCTAAGCACTGATAAGATTATTTAGTCTCATTAATTTGAAGATGATTATGGGTGTGTCTCAATCAGCTCCCTAGTTCAGTAGTCAGGCACTAATCAGGACATAAGTCAATGGACTGATCCCTGATCAGTGTCCTGGCTACTGAACTAGGGAGCTGATTGAGACACACCCATAATCAATCAGGTGAAACACATCTGAATGAGACGCACCCCATATGTTTTTGAGCATCTAAGACTTATTTTTAGTTTCACTGTGGCCGTTTGAGTGTTGGCTTTCTTCAGCCTAGGTGACTCATTTGCGTGTTGCAGTAGCGCCGTCTTGTCTGGTTACAACAAGCCTATAACACGCCCTCACGCGTTTATTTTTTTAACAATTTGCCAGGAGTGAAATTTACATATGTGGTCTAAACAACCAGATGCATTTACACATATCCAGTTTCATCTGAAATGTTTTCAGAGCACCTTCTGAATTGGTTTATTTGAGTGAACACTCCCGATCCTGCTGCTGGCGTGGAGGTGGACTCTGAACACGAGGCAGTCTTGACAATCGCCTATATCGCCCAATAATCGCTTAATAGCCTGTCATGTTTTCCACCAGCGCAGCACATCTCATTGTTTATTTTAATTACTAAAATAAATATAAAATGAAGGAGAAGCCTAAAAAGGACCCGAAGCCAGGCCCACGTTTGAGGTATGACATAAAAGGGGCGTAGAATAGTCTAAGCCCGTCAGGCTGGGGCAGAAATGTTGGGCTCTAAATCGTCGACCCAATCTTGCAACACTGATCACACATGTAGCATACATTTAAATTCCAAAAAAGGTTATTGATGACATGCCTCTGAAGTTTAACTTGTTGCACCTTTACAATACTTATAGGCAACTAGTCGTCATATCTTCTGCTCCATGAAAAACATGTTAATGCTCAGCAGTACACATAAATGGTATATTTGCATTGTACTAAAATGCATTCATTTTCAATGAGTATATGTGCGGCTGAAACAGGTAGCCTAGTGTATCCCAAATTTTTCAACATTAACATTTTAATAAAATGTTATAGCCATTATGGCCTTTAGAAAAATGCTTTTTGAGGAGGTGGGGTAGTGCACAATAGACCCCTGTGGGGTAATGCACTGTAGGCCCCTGCGGCCTAAGCTTTTGTCCTTAATAGCATTTTATCTCCTTACATTATTTTTAATTTTATACTTTAAGTAGTTTTAAAACCAGTACTTTTACACTTTTACTTGAGTGTAAACCTTGAGTTGATACTTCAACTTCTACAGAAGTATTTTTAAACCCTAGTATCTATACTTCTACTTGAGTAATGAATGCAAGTACTTTTGACACTTCTGCTAAAGATTCATCTGTGGCAAGAATGATAAAGAAGAGGAACAAGTGGAGGATGAAGCCAAGCAAGATAAATTAATGTGTTGTAAATCTGTTTAAAAATATATATATATTTTTATTTTTTTAAATAAAGGTTTCCGAGTGATATCAGATTGTATGTGTTTTTATTGTAATTACATGAAACAAGAGGGGGACAAGGGCCACATCAATTTACAGCCCATACATACATACTTCCCCTGTAACTATATGAAACGAGGGGAACAAGAATCACTTTAATTTACAGCCCGCAGATTCGTACTTACCCTGTAACTACATGAAACAAGAGGGGAACAAGAACCACTTTAATTTACAGCCCGCAGATTCGTACTTACCCTGTAACTACGGATAATTACCCTTAATTAAAAATACTTACAGTATAAATAATTTGTTAATTTTCCTGATAGTTACCCCTTTATTCCCCCAATATAACATATTGTTCCCTTATACCTACACATACTTACTTTATAGTTACACTATAATTACCGAACGTTATGCTGTAAATTCGTTTTAATTATGCAGTACTTTCCGGGCTGTAACCTAAAGCGTTACCGGAATTTTTTTGTTTGTTTGCTTGTTTTTTCAAAAACCTTTACATCCAACAATGATTCTATGCAGTTGTTTACTTACAGAGTGATAATAACAAAAATATGTGTTTGTGTGATTCTGTGTTTATGTATAACACAGTCAGGTTCAGAGGAATTTATTGATTTGATTGATGAAAAAAATCATCAATCAAGAGTTTCTGATATTACACATTAATGTAAGCTGAGCATTTGCTTTGTTCTTGAGTATGCTGTGTGTTTAACAGTTAGGTTTGAATGTGGGTGCAAAAAAATCCATTAAAACTGAGAATGGTGTGAGAAATGTTAAATAAAGAAACATGGTAAAAAGTTGAAAATTACTTTATTTTACTTTCAATTCCTTTTACATTCTCCAAGGTATTAACATTTTTCATAACTCCATGTAGGACGTTTCCGTACATATATGTAAGCACTGTAGGGCTGTAGCTATCGATTCTTTTAGTAATCGAGTATTCTACCGTTTATTCCATCGATTAATCGAGTAATCGGATAATAATTACTTTTTTCTTTATTAAAGAGCAATACTAAATATATAAGAGAAAATAAGACAGGTATCTTAAAATTAACATCTAATTTGTTTTCTTTTTAGAAAAATAAAGTTTTATTGCTAAAATTGCATACATAATAACCCATGTTCACATATTTTCAGTGAAAATAACCCATTTTAATGCATTCAATTGCCACATTATAAAAATCTATTTCAAATTAGTTTAAAAAGTTCAGTCTAAAACTAAACCTACAACCAATAAACCAAAATAATATTAATATAAATAGCAATAATGCCTAAACATTGCATGTATGTTTAAAGCTTAACTTTAAAGTTTCAGCTTCAGTTCAGGCATGACAAGCCACTGTCTTCTGAAGGCTGTGAGGCTCTTGTAAGAAGCAAAAAATATTGGACAGGAAGGTAACTTGAAATAAGAACAAGAGCAGAGATGGTCATACTAGAGATGCGCGGATAACTTCACCGAATTCGCTGTTAAAAACAAACCATCCATCCGCACCCGATCGTCATAAACTCAAATCCTCAGTGTAAGCGCGATGCTACCGTCACATTTTAGCTACACTGAAGTAGGTTGCTTTAAAACAAATCTTCTTTGGCGAAATTACACGTTTTAAATAACCCAAATGGGTTGACACCTCTACATGACCTCGCAAACATGAGAGATGAGTTTGTGTTTAATTCAGATAAAGTAGCTACATCGCACATACAGATCTACATTTTGAGCTAATCATATTCATCATTGTAACACAGCTTGTTTAATTAAGTTAGTTGCTATAAATATTGCTCGTATCTCCTCAGCTGCCGAGCGAACTGCCGCAAATGAAACCTAAATGTTCAGTGTCGTATCCTGAAGCTCAACACACAGTTGTCTTCATTTAAAAATAGCGAGACTAAATGATATTAGCAGTGCTGATGCCAATCTCTCTCGCATTCCGGTCTTTGATCTCGCCATGAGCTAAAAACGAAAGTTAAAGAGCGACACATTCATTGCGTTTTCCCGTGAAATGAGTTCTGCGTCTTAATTAAAATCATCACATCAATGATTTCTCTCATCCACCCGCAATTTTTGGGATGTTTACCCACTGACCTAGCACAGCTTGTAACTCACTCTCTTCTTTACTCCGGTCATATACAAAAAAATATTTCTGCAACATCCGTGTGTAGTTAAATGAACTAAACGAAGCATCGAGGCAGATGACACGAACGTCACGGGCGGAGGACGTCATTGACCAGGAAACTATATAGCACCCCTGAACCAAACAGTGTCAGCTTCTGATAGGTCGAACAAGTCGGTCACAGGCATGCCGGGAGTATGGCAAAGCGACGCAGTGTCTCGTTCCCTCTCAGGGACCCATGGTTACATCGTAACCTGAGGCGTTCCTCTTATCGAGGAACTCGCACTCGTCGGGCAGCTGCGGGAACTTAATACCCACGCCGCCATAACTCTCAAATGCCTGTATATGTGAAATCACTGCGCACATTATGATACAAGCACCCGAGAACCCAGTGTAGAAGCCACGTCCAGGTTATAAAACATCACAAATGTGTGCGGAGAGGACCACCCTGCCGCATCACATACTTCCTGGAGGGAGACCCCTGACAGAAGAGCCTTAGAGGCCGCCATACTCCTAGTAGAACGGGCTCGGACTTTTAAAGGTGAAGAATGTCCGGCCGACTCATATGCTAATGAAATAGACTCGACTATCCATTTACTCAGAGTCTGCTTAGAGGCACGTTTTCCTTTACTCGGGGAGCCGAAACAGACAAATAGTTGATCAGACTTGCGCCACAGGGCAGCTCTGTGGGCATAAGAATCTAGCAATCTCACTGGACAGAGCAAATTTAGTTTCTCCTGGTCTAGGTTTTGAAATGGAGGTGGGGAAAAGGCCTGAAGCATTATCGGACCCGCCACATTAGTGGGGACCTTAGGGACATAACCTTCCTCGGGAACAGGAATGCCTTCACCATACCAGGTGCAAATTCTAAGCAAGAGGGAGCAACTGACAATGCTTGTAAATCCCCTACTCTCTTTAATGAGGAAATAGCCAGAAGAAAAAGTGTTTACAGTGTAAGAAATTTCTCCGGCACCTCTTCGATCTGTTCAAAGGGAGCCAACACTAGGCCTTCTAGGACTATGGCCAAATCCCAGGTCGGTGCCCTTGAGCGTGCATGCCCGCCTCAACCTCAAAGTACCACGGAGGAAGCGAGTTACCCATGGGTGCCTACCCACCGACGCACCATCAATTGAACATGGTAGCTGATATAGCCGCCACATACACTTTTAGAATGGGCGAGATAACCCTGAAGAGAACTTTTCCTGGAGAAATTCAAGCACTGAATTGACTTGACAGTTAAGATTCAACGAATGGTTTGTACACCACGCAACAAAGACTCTCCACTTTAGGGCATAAAGCCTCCTCGTAGAAGGAGCTCTAGAATGTAACGTGGTCTCAACTACCTCAGTAGAGAGACCCGAGCCTATGAACTGAACCCCCTCAGGGGCCAGGCCCACAGCTTCCAACTCCGGACGCGGGTGCAGGATTGACCCCGACGCCTGAGACAAGAGGTCCTCCCTGACTGGAATTTCCCAAGGAGGACCCTCCAGGAGAGACACAATATCGGACATCCATACTCGGCCCGGCCAGAACGGAGATATCAACAATAGCCTGACCCCGTTCTGGCGAACTCTCTCTAGAACTCCTGGAATCAACGCCAGAGGGGGAAAGGCGTACAGATGCAGCCTCACGTCTGCACCATGGCATCCAGCCCCAGGGGAGCTGGATGTGTGAGGGAATAAAACAACGGACAGTGCGACGTCTCTCGAGACGCGAACAGATCCACCTGAGCTTGCCCGAAGCGATCCCAGAGGAGACCCACCACCTCGGGGTGGAGTCTCCATTCCCCTGGCAGAGCCCCCTGCCTCGACAGGAAGTCTGCCGCCTTGTTTAGATGCCCCCTGGAATGTATATTGCACGAATTGACAATAACTTCCCCTGAGCCCATATCAGGACCCGGTGTACCAATTTCCACAACTGGCGTGAGCGCAAACCCCCTTGGCGATTTATATAGGACACCACCGTCGTGTTGTCCGTATGGACCAACACATGGCGGTTCCTGAGGTCTGGAAGAAAGCTCCTGAGTGCCAGGAACACAGCCATCAGCTCCAACTGGTTTATATGCCAGGAGAGCTGGTGACCGCTCCACAGACCCCCGGACCGAGCGACCACTCATGGTCGCCCCCCTCCCGGTGAGGGAAGCATCCGTCGTTAGCGTTACGCGGCGACAAGGAGCCCCCAAAACCGGACCTTGGGACAGGAACCAACGGTCCTTCCACACCACCAAGGCATGAAGGCATCGCCGCGTGACCTTGATCGTGCGAAAGGGATTCCCCTTCGGGGAAAAACCCTTGGTTTTGAGCCACCACTGCAAGAGTCTCATGTACAGCAGGCCAAAAGGTATCACGTTGGACGCTGCTGCCATTAAACCCAGCAGTTTCTGGAACTGCTTTACAGTGAGCGAGGTGAGCTTCACCTTGTTTACGGCCGTGTGGATCGAATCGACCCTGGCTAGCGATAGATGAGCCCTCATGGTTTTCGAATCCCACACTACACCCAGAAAAGTGGTGACCTGAAGTGGTGACAACACACTTTTCTTCTTGTTTAGCCTTAACCCCAACTTTCTCATATGGGCGAGGACAGCATTTCGATGCTGAACCGCCATCTGTTCCGACTCTGCTAGGATAAGCCAATCGTCTATATAATTCAGCACGCGGATGCCCTGGAGTCTTAAAGGAGCCAGAGCTGCATCCACGCACTTTATGAAAGTGCGGAGGGATAAAGCTAGGCAAACGGAAGAACCCGATATTGGTATGCTTCGCCCCCGAAAGCAAACCTGAGGAACTTCCTGTGTTGTGGAAGGATGGAGCGTGAAAGTCTGCAGCGTCTTTTAGGTCTATTGTGACACACCAGTCCTCGGATCTGATCTGATACACGATCTGTTTCAGTGTGAGCATTTTGAATTTTAATCTTTTTACTGCCCGATTTAACTGCCGCAGATCTAGAATGGGCCGTAGCCCTCCATCCTTCTTTGGAACTATGAAGTACCGGCTGTATAACCCTGACTCTCTGCTGTGGGGAGGAACCCTCTCTGTAGCCTCTTTTTGCAGTAGAGTCTGTACTTCCTTTTCCAATGCCAGAGCCTGCTCGGAGCTTACTACTGTGACTAACACTCCGTTGAATTTGGGCGAGTGTGACCCGAACTGAATTCTGCCTTCCTAGAGACGATCACAGTCCTCAGATCTGCTCTGCCTCGGGAAAACCCCGGCTGAGCGCGCTGTCCCGACCCCCAGTCTCTCTGTGGGAGCTCGGGCCACGCTCACCTTTTGCTGTCCTCTATGGGAGGAGGACGCACTCGTCTGGGGCTGCTCACGCCCAGCAGAGACATAGACTTTTTGGGGGAGAAACTTTTGGAATGCTGCCGCCTGCCTTTTCGCCTCTTGAAACTTCTCAACCACCATATTAACAGAGTCACCGAAAAGGCCGGCAGTAGAGATGGGGGCATCTAATAAAACCTTCTTGTCCCTGTCTTTCATATCGGACTAATTTAACCAAAGGTGTCTCTCTGTGGCCACCAGTGCTGCCATAGAGCGGCCGATGGATTTTGCCGTCTCCCTGGTGGCCCGGAGAGATAAATCAGCTGCCCTCCTAATCTCTGCTATAGTCTCTCTCCCCACTTCCTCACATTCATCGTCTATGTCTTTCAGCAGGTCAGCCTGATATGCTTGAAGGACCGCCATAGTGTGTAAACTGGCGGCCGCCTGACCTGCTTCCAGTCGCCCTACCCACTAAGACAGACGTTGTTTTTACTGGCTTAGTGGGCAGCTGCAGGGCTTTAAGCGACGATGCAGACTCAGGGGAGAGATAGCTCGCGAGCGTCTCTTCCACCCGAGGCATCGCCGCATAACCATTTTCCTTTAAACCCGCAATATTTGAATATTCAGATGTTATAGGGTTATAAACTCTAAATGATGCAGGTTTATTCCACGACCTCGACACCTCTGTGTGGAGGTCGGGAAAAAACGGTAAGCCCCGCTTTTGAGGCTGCACTCGTGATGGCAGAAAGCGCTCGTCTAGTTTGCTTTTTGTTTGACGGGCTTCCCACTCATCGGCTGGCCAATCTAGATTTAATCTGGCTGCGAGTAACAACCTCAATAAGCTCCTCCTGTGCGTGTGTGCTTTGTAACTGTGGTGGCGAAAAAGCCTCAATCTCCTCATCCAGGCTCACAACATCCAGCTCCTCAGAGCTAGAGTGTTGCTTCACCTGCGCTTCAGCGAATTGAAGCATCAGATCTAGCGGGTAAAGGCAGAGATAGGGGATCACCCGTCTCTAGCACCGCCGCTAGATCCATCTGTGAACCCCAGGAAGAAAGCCTTCGCTGTTCCTCGGCAGCAGCGGGACTCGCACCCTGGGGAACGCGAACCGAAGCACCCTCCTCAAAGAGTGCTCGGCGGGACCGGAGAGTTCTCATTGCCATTCCCTCACAATGCACACAGGCAGCCCCCTCGAGAGCTGCCTGGGCATGCTCCGGTCCCAGGCACATTACACACAGCTCGTGTGTATCCCCACCCGTAATAAAATGAGGGCAAGGAGTAACACACTGCTTGAACTGATTCGCCATTTTTTTTTTTTTTTGAGAGAGAGAGAGATAAACACACAATAAATAGACAGAACAATTTCACATAGAGCGCTTGTGAAGACACAGAAGCTGACACTGTTTGGTTCAGGGGTGCTATATAGTTTCCTGGTCAATGACGTCATCCACCCGTGACGTTCGTGCACGCCATTGGACTGATTTCACGAGTGCTTCATGACGCAATAACGCAGGGGCGTTCCCGCAGCGTTCCGACGCAGTGTGAGTTCCCTCTATAAGGGAACTGTATACTCTGTCCGCCTCTGGACACTTTAAGCTTTGTAAAGACATATCTTTCATGTCTGTGAGGCCAAAAATGATGGAGTATTTTAAGTTGTTTTACATGGTAATGAGGAAAAATCCAGCAAAAAGGCATGTTTCTCTGGTCCTAAGGGTTAATGCCCCTTTGCATTATGTTTATATGTCATTATGTCATGACTTTACTCGTTGGGGCACATGACTATGAACTAATTCAAAATCCATTCAAAACCCATAACCACAATTACATATTACTTAATCAATTAGTTAATAGTCATGTGCCCCAACAAGTAAAGTCATTACATAATGACACATTTGCAAATCATTAGCTAATGATTAATTAAAGCAGACAACTGGAAGTTGAAATGCATGGCTTTGACCCGTTGTGGTAATTAACATGTTAATTTACAATATTGGTTAATATCACATGTTATTAAGGAATTAATATATTATGAAACATTTAACTAATAACAATTTAATGATTATTTAATCTATTAATCATGTAGAATCTTCAGCAGTTGCTGATGCAGTAATCATTAACAAATGGGTTAGTTCATTTGTAATACATTAACTCATTATTATCTCTGCATTAGTTAAGCATGAATTAATGCATATTAGTGCACCCGTATTGTAAAGTGTTACCAAAATGTCAAATAAATTCAGAAATCTTAACTGCAAAGAAAATAATTTCAATTAATTTGTTACTTTTAAATCTGCAGCGTTAAGCGAGATGTGAGATGGAGCAGTTGTGCTGTACATTGGGAGTTGAAGCACGCAGAGACAATAAAATCAATTTTATTTGTTTGCTGTAATCCAAATCTTTAGAATCCATATGTTTGCAAGGAACAAGTCCAAATTGAGCCCTTTATTCAGTGATCTTCATCTCCATTCTTAGTAGCGACCGCAAACATCAAATCCCGCGCTTGTTGTGATTCATTCAAAATTCATGAAGCGTTACGACATGATTTACGGCAGTGGCATCGAACACTCATTGGCTCTCGCCTGCTTCGTCACAGATTGTGACATGCCGTGTTTCAGTTGATTTGTGTTTGAAATGGGAAACGTGCAACTTCACGGAGAGAAGCCGGATTAATATTTTCATTGTTTAATCAATCAATCAATCAATCAACTTTATTTATATAGCGCTTTTACAATGACGATTGTTTCAAAGCAGCTTCACAGTGTTAAACAGGACAACATTGCAACAAAATTTGATTTGGCTAGTTTAATTTGGATAGTTTATAGAATTATATATGACCAAATTAATAAATTCTATTTGTATATTTAGTTGAGTAACTTGGATCATAATTTGAGTGTCCCCAACTGAGCAAGCCAAGCCAAAGGCGACAGTGGCAAAGAACCAAAACTCCATCAGGGCATGATGGAGAAAAATAAACAGGAGAAACCAGACTCAGTCGGGTGCCAGTTCTCCTCTGGCCTATTATTAACAGTGTATAATTATTACTCTGGCAACCTTGCAGGTCATAAATCATATTAGATAGGAATATTCGAAATTTTGGGTATCACGCACGAGACGGGCTCATTTAGGATGGCGCGTCGATTACACAAGAATATGAATACTTGAAAGATCGGAGTTATTGCGCTGGAGACGGGTTAATTGAGGATGACGTTCCGGTGAGGCGAATTCAGAGGAGACACAGTCTCAGCAGACACTCCAGGATGAGCTGGTCATGTCCAGATGCAGGTCCACCATCCGATCCGGACACGGCCTGGATCCGGCCGACTGCAGTAAACCTCGGGATAAACAGAGAGACTAACATTAGTGTGGATGCCACTCTTTTTATGATGTAACGAGTACATCAGGTGTTATGGGAAGTGTTCCCGGTTCCGGCTGACCTAGTTAATGCAGCCTAACAATCAGTCATTTGATTTGAATAAAGAAAGTTAAAAATGTTCTATGTGTATGCCATAGTAAAGAGATGTGTTTTTAGTCTAGATTTAAAGCTGGTACTCTTGTAATAATGCATTTTCTGTAAATTCTTGAACACGATTGATTTAGATATTCTAGGTATTTTCAACTGGCCAGAGTTTAATAACTTACATTCTGCTCTGTACCTCATACAAAACTATTATATACATCACCAGAGAGGACTGCGACTGCAACACTTTGAACTAGTTGTAACGATTATGACTATGAGTCTAATGTCTCGGGGAATAATTAACTCAAAAGGGATATAATATTCATGAGTTTATGAATATAATTTGCTGGTCGTTCATTACGTTATTTACATTTTCCGATAAGGAATCGTAAATTTCATTGTAAGTTTCATTGACTTCGTGTATGTGGAGAAATAACAGATTCAATTCAAAAGTGCCTTTTGGGGGTTTAAAACACACAGACTAAGGATAACACTACAATTCACACAGAAAGTACATACTAGATATGCATAAAGATAGTAGAAATATATATAGTAAATGAAAGAAATATGGTACCTAAATTAAAAGAATGAATGAAAACAAAAATAAAGAAAGAGAAAGGAGATCACAGCATTCACTTCAGTTCGTTGCAAAGAGCCCTCAAGGAATTAAAATCATCCCGAAAAAGGGAATCATTTAGACAACCTTTCAACCTTTTTTTTGCGAGGTCTGTTGGGTGTGGCTCTCGGTTCGTGGAGACGAAGTTCAGCCGGATTCGGGTCTCTTGGAGATGTTCTGGAAGCTGCTGTTTCCTCCTTTCTGCAGAATGCCCTTGGGGCGGAAAGCTGTTGGCGAAGTGCGCTTGGCGAAATGCCTTTGGCGAAGAAATGCACTTTGATAATAGTCATGTCGGTTCTTATAGATAAGATCGAGCGACACCCATTTTCGGGATGATCCAATCATGCCTGAGAGTTTTTAGGCGCGAAAAGGTTCTTTGTTCAGTTCGGTTACGCCTCCTGGCTAATATATTGAATTTACATGATGATGCATTTTATCCTTACAAAGCTGGTACTCTTGTAATAATGCATTTTCTGTAAATTCTTGAACACGATCGATCGATCTATTTTTCTGATTATATTGGTACCATGAATCACAAGTCTGAGATTTGGGAACCCATGGATACCGGCTTTCCACGGTCTATTGGTCTACAGAGTTTGAGTTAACATTTATGTAACCCTCCTAATTATTCCAGACACATATAAAAACACTCAAGCAGAAAAGTATACATTTAATACGTTTTTTTTGGTGGATTTTAACCATCTATTCCTCTATGGTCCTGGTGGAATTCCACGTGTGTTTCTCGTGGGTGTGTGTGAGGTGTCCGATATCACGGCCTGGCCATTTGGGGCAATAAAAGTCAATAAGGAGCTTGTTTGTTATCTCCCAAGGGTGATCAGAGAGTGATCGGTCGTTGCTTTCAGACATTGTGGTGCCATTTCAGGCCATAAATTGTATTGGTATGCTGGGGGGACAACATGGCCTGGGTTTAGTATGATCTGATGCGTGGGGCATTTGGCCGTTTGCCAGATACACAGACTGTCATTTTGGCTACATAGTTCATTTGAACTACTTTTGGTAGCCTACCGCTTTTTTAGTTTTGCAATAAATAAATTATTGTGATTAAACTGGTCTGTCTGTTAAGCTTTTATTTATAATAGTATGTTGTTTTACTTACATTAATCAATAAAATGGTAAAAGGGAAATTATACAGTTATCTTTATGATATAACAAAACAAAAACAAAAAAATTAATCTTTACTCGTATAAAGTTTTGTATTCTTAAAAAAAAAAGATTTCATGACGGATTTAAATATTTAAATATATATATATATATATATATATATATATATATATATATATGGGGATGAGTAAGGCCATGATGGACAGGGCCAATGGGCAAATTTGGCCAGGATGCCGGGGTTACACCGGCTGGACTACCAAATGGTTGAGTGGTCTACCAAATGGTTGAGTAGTACCTTAAAGGACCACACTCAGGAGGATCAGGATCTCAAGTCAGGTGCAACATCTATTAGCCTATGTGTGACTTATATATATATATATATATATATATTGTCATATTTACATTGTTGAGGTGACATATAAGATGAAGCGATTTTCTAGGATTTCTGATCAGGATTTCCATTAAAAGTTATAATTAAAGACAAGGCTTAAGGCCACATCCACACGAAGCCAGAGCTTTCTCTATCCAATCTTGTTCCCCCCCATCTCAAGAAATATCTGCGTACACACAAAACCACTGAAACCGACTCAAAACAATGTAGTATACATGCCAGGCCAATATAATAATAATTTGTTACATTTATATAGCGCTTTTCAAGGCACTCAAAGCGCTTTACATATAGAAGGGGGAATCTCCTCAGTCACCACCAATGTGCAGCATCTGGATGATGCGACGGCAGCCATATTGCGCCAGAACGCCCACCACACACCAGCTTATTGGTGGAGAGGAGACAGAGTGATGAAGCCAATCATATATATATATATATATATATATATATATATATATATATATATATATATATATATGGGGATGAGTAGGAGGCCATGATGGACAGGGGCCAATGGGCAAATTTGGCCAGGATGCCGGGGTTACACCCCTACTCTTTATCGAAGGACATCCTGGGATTTTTAATGACCACACAGAGTCAGGACCTCGGTTTAACGTCTCATCCGAAGGACGGTGCTTATTGGCAGTATAGCGTCCCCATCACTATACTGGGGCGTTAGGACCCACACAGACCACAGGGTGAGCACCCCCTGCAGGCCTCACTAACACCTCTACCAGCAGCTACCTAGTTTCCCCAGTTGGTCTCCCATCCAGGTACTCACCAGGCTCAGCCCTTGGGCTACAGGGTGATATGGCTGCTGGCGTGTGGTATGTGGTGCTGTAATTCTGCCACAGAACTACACTAAAAACGGAGAAGAAGAGTGCGAGGACTCAAGTGCAGAAAATAGGATTTAATTATAAAATAAAACAAACACAAACAAAAAACCCACGAGAAATGATACACTACTGATTATAATGTAGCTGTATCGCTTCTAGTCTTTACCATTCAGGATGTAGTGTGATGACATCACCTTTTCACAAAATATGGATTGGCTGTGCACACGACAACGCAATGGTGTTGGTTTCAGATTTATCCACTCTGGGAAAAAATATCGGTTTCAGGCTCCCAAAATGCCGAAACCATCTGATGAGATACTGTAAGGTTCATGTCACGTTAACATACAAAGGACAAACAGGTGCGAGGACTCAAGTGCAGAAAATAGGATTTAATTATAAAATAAAACAAACACAAACAAAAACCCACGAGAGGGAAAAACACATAATCAGAACACAAACTTAAACATACCAAACCGGGGAAAACAGGAGACGGGAGACGTAGACAATACAACGATCCGACAAGGACTGCAAACACACAGGAACTTATAAAGGGGAGAAATTAGCTGGGAATGAGGGAACACAGTTGGGGCAAATAAACCAATAACGAGATAACAAGGGTGTGGGATCTAACAATGACAGAGCACATGGCCTAACATGACAAAACACCACATGTGCAACACGAGACAGGACAGGCATGTGACATTACCCCTTCCCACGGAGCGGCTACCAGACGCTCCACTGGCCATGGCGGGCGGGAAAGACAGACCGGGACGGGAGGGACAGACCAGGGCGGAATGGACCGGGACGGGAGGGACAGACCCGGGCGGGACGGGAGGGACCGATCAGGGGCGGGGACGGGAGGGACAGACCAGGGGCGGGACGGAAGGGACAGACCAGGGGCGGAGCAGGAGGGACAGACCAGGACAGACCAGGGCGGGACAGACCAGGGCGGGACAGACCAGGGAGGGACAGACCAGGAGGGACAGACCAGGGAGGGACGGGAGGGACAGACCAGGGAGGGGAAAACAAGGGAGGGACGGGGACAACAAAAAGTTCAGGAGGCCGAGGCCTCCAGCAGAGTTCAGGCGGCCGGGGCGGCCAGCAGAGTTCAGGCGGCCGGGTCGGCAGGCAGAGTTCAGGCGGCCAGCAGAGTTCAGGCGGCGGGCGGCCAACAGGGTTCAGGCGGCCGGGGCGGCCAGCAGAGTTCAGGCTGCCGGGGCGGCCAACAGGGTTCAGGCGGCCGGGCCGGCCAGCAGAGTTCAGGCGGCCGGGGCGGCCAACAGGGTTCAGGCGGCCGGGACGGCCAACAGAGTTCAGGCGGCGCGGGCAGAGCAGGGCGTCGTTGCGGCACGGGAAGAGCAGGGCGCAGGGGCGGCGCGGGCAGAGCAGGATGCCGAGGCGGCGCGTAAAGAGCAGGGTGTCTTTGCGGCGCTGGAAGAGCAGGACGCCGGGGCGGCGCGGGCAGAGCAGGACGCCGGGGCGGTGCTGGAAGAGTAGGTCGTCGTTGCTGCACGGGAAGAGCAGGGCGCCGGGGCGGCACATCCAGCACAGAGTCCGCCGGCCCTGGGACCACCGGGACCACCGGCACCACCGGCACCACCGGAACCGGGACCACCGGCACAGGGACCACCGGAACCGGGATCACCGGCACAGGGACCACCGGCACACGATCCACCAGAACAGGGATCACCAGAATACGATCCACCGGCACTGGGACCACCGGAACACGATCCACCGGCACTGGGAATCTCTGTACTCTCAACTCTTAATATTATAGTGTTTGGTACCGCCTCAATCAGAAAAACTCAATAGTACCGAATCTTGTAAAATAATTTACAGAAAAGGCATTATTATAAGAATACCAGCTTTGTAAGGATAAACTGTATCTGTACATCAGCCAGGAGGCGTAACCGAACTGAACAAAGAACTTTTGCGCCAAAAGACTGACAGACACGATTGGGTCAACTTGAAAGTGGGCGGCGCTCGTTTTTATCAATAAGAGCAGAAACCCTCTCATCCAAGTCTGCCTGCTGTTTCTTCTGCTGTCCTTCCTGCTGTTCTTGATTTCGTAGTCCACCTCGAAGAAGGAGTTGGAGAACTCCAAAGGTGGCAGACCAGAGAAAATGGGTTGAATTTCATTCAACCCATCTAGAACTCTCACTTTCCTTTCTTTTACTTAAGTTTATTTTCTTTCCGCGAGTCTCGTGTTCTAAGTTAAGTTCCGCCGCAAGCTTCTCTCAACGAATCTCCAGCGAGCGCGCTTCAACTTCAAACAGCCACGAGACCCCCTCATCCAGCAGCCAACACGGCACGTGGTTGGCTTCCCAAGACGCCCATCAGAGACACGACAAGATCTTTCTCGAATCACAAAGAACCGGGAAACCCCTTTCCAGCCAGGATCGAGAGGGAATCCCCGTTCAATGATGACACGCGCGACAAACGCAAGTAGCCTCCAGATTCTAAACTGAACTGGTGCACTGATATCAAATTGAATAACCCCGCCTTAGCAACAACGATAGGAGGGTTTAAGTCAAAACCGGTGGTTCATTCAGGTCATGTTTTATAAATGAAGATACTGCTAGAAACTTGGGACTTCATCTCTCTCTCTCTCTTAAAACTCACTCTTTCCTTACTTTCCTCCTTTCTGCAACGCGTGTGAATGTGTGTATGTTTGTTTTTGTTAGATTCTAGTTTTACGTGTTAGAATAATCAATAAAGCTGTGTTTATAAATTAAGGATAAGTGTTCTTGTGTTATGTGCTTACGAATTTTAATGTCTTGAACTGCCGATCTAAATTACCTGGCTATTAAATAGTGTTTCACTATTCTGTGGATATTAACATCCGCTGCAGAGTTGATAGTTACGGCCCGTTCAAATGAACGCTAGACGAGTCATTTGCTCGGTCGTAAAATAGACTCCTGCAAAATTCCCTATGAATTAATTAATTCATTACTTTGAGCTAAATAGACCTGTTCCCTTATACAGAGTCCCCTTGTTACATATCATATGTACTACACCATGAATAATTTAATCTGACTCTAATTGTATGTGGTTTCGTTACGTTTGTTGCGTTTATAAGTTAACGGCTGATCAAAGAATTAGTTGTGATTAAATCTTATCTTCAAATTCGTTCAACCGAGGGACCCGGAGTCGCTCAGAGGATAATGCTCGCGATTAATTACATTACCTCACGAACTCAAAAGAATGTTTTGGGCAGGTCGGTGTCCTACAGTCTTTCTGTGAGATCTTCTCTCCAGATTAGTGAGTTTTATTGCTTTATGCATGTTGTTGGATCTCAGCTTTTGTCTTAGCAGTAAAACCAATCCTCATGTTTTTTTTCCATGCTCCAGTCCATTGGGTCCTCGGTATGAATCTGTCTGAATGGGGAAGATTTCTAAGTCTAGTAATTCTCTAAGTCTTTTTTAAAATATGTCACTGCCATTGTTTTGTCTCAAGATGCACATCATGCACTTTTTTTTCTTTTCCATTTTTTCTAGGGAACGTTTATAAAAGCTACTTAAATGCCCTAATTGAACTCCATGGCACAAATCCTGGCTTCATCTGAGCCCTGTTTGTGAAACCGGACCATTGTCAATTAAATAAATGTGGGGTCTAAGAGTGATTGGATTCTGCAGGGAATATAAAAGATTTCCATCATGAGGTGGCAGATTTTAAGCAGAGACACAGCAATACAGAAATATGAGATGATGATCAGTATTATTGGAGTACTAATCCATATAAATAGGATGAACTAAAGTTAAAGCACCTGTATGTAGGATTGTGGCCAAAACTGGTACTACAAACACTTTCAAATTACTGTAGAGGTGTATCCCCTCTCCCCCTCCCCCCTGACTCGAGGTTGCCAGATAGGTTGCAGTATCCAGCAGGAACGTAGGCTGCTACATGGAGCTTACAATGGCAAATGACGAGTCCTACACAGTAATTTGAGTTTTTCTTTCTGTTAATTCTGTCTATGATTCATGAGAGGTATTTTAGGTTTCGTAAAGTTAGACATTTTTTATCCAAAAAGTGTGTAGCTGCAGCTGTGGTAACTAGAGCAGAGCTGGCAACCCGGATGCCCAAACGCTACTGACTTCGTGATTGGTAGATAGGTGGAGGGTGGCCCTTCAGGCCAAAACACAAAATGTCAACATCAACATCAGCAACTTCACTTTTAAAATGACAATATCCTGGCCGGATTACTATTGTCAGTGATATAAGTATTTGAAATTAACATGATTTCTTAATATCTAGTGACATATCAGGGCCATTTTATGATTAATTGAAATGCATTTCTTACATACAGTTCCTTTAAAGTATGTTAAAATGTAAGTATGTTCAGATTAAGATGACATTGTGATACCTGAAATTGAATTGTTGTAATGCATTCTAAAATAACAATTAATTAAACAATTATTAAAATCATGAAGAAATCCATATGAAACATATATGAAAAACCACAACTATTAATGTTATTAAAATGAAAAAAAGAGAGATTTATTTATGAGATGGGACGATGAATCGTCTTTTAAGAAGTCTTTTCACAGACACCATAAACTCCTCTGTCATGAATGTGTAGATTATTGGGTTAAGCATGGGAGGAAGTGCAGAGGTCAGTGAGAGATTAATGATCCTTGTGTTAGTGTTAATATAGGCCCGAAATGCATATGTATATGTGATGGGTACATAGAATATAGCAACTAGTATTAAATGATTAGTACATGTCTTTGTGGCTCTTTGACGGTCTTGTGGGGTTGTGATTCTGAACAATGTCACAGCTATGCATGTATATGAAAAGATAATGAAAAACAATGGGAACCCAAGGATTACTGCAGGGAACAAACTGGCAATCACAGAGCTTGGGAAATTATCGTTACAAGCAGAACGATATATAGGTCCATGATCACAGTAGAAACTGTTAACAGTGACAATAACTTTGCAGAAAGAAAGTCGGCTCAGGAAAATTGCTCCAGTGATTGTTAGCAACAGTGCCAGTGTCCATGAGCCAACCATTATAGCAAGCATTGATCTATGGGTCACAATCATATGATATCTTAGTGGTAAACAAATAGCTACTAATCTGTCAAAAGACAAAATAGTTAGAGTTAGTGACTGCATTGCAAGAAATAAATAAACAGAGAACATACTGTACAAACACAATAATGATAAACTGATTCTCAAACAAAAATGTGTCCAGTAGTTGAGGGATTACAGCGGTACTCTCACAAATGTCTGACAGTGATAAATTAAAGACAGCAATATATTTAGGAGTGTGAAGATTTCTGTCCGTAATGATAACAAACATGAGGCAGGAGTTTCCAAGCACAGTAATAAAGTAGACAAAAAACAGAAATATATAATAATATCTCATTTGAGGTATACCAGAAAAACCACTGATATAGAAATACAATGGAATGGAAATATTTTCATTTTCATTGAAATCTTGATTCATGGTGATTTCACTCACTGACACCACGTTAATGCTGTCTGGGTAGAAAAGCACAAATTGGGTTAAATTAAACACTGCAAAAACTACTGAAATTATTTTCATATGATGCAATTATTAAAAAAAAAACAAAAAAACAATTCTGTACATTATAATTAAGACTCTAAATTGGATCTCAACAAAAAGGCCAAACTTACAACTTAAATTAGACATTCCATATTCTAAAAACACATTTGTTATAAAATACACAAGATTTGAAGATAATTCTACAATGCTATTCAGATATGATATACCCACAGAAAGGTAAAGTGTGGCTCAATAAGGCCCTGAAAAGTTGCTTTTATACTGTAAGAAGACCCCGAGCTGTAACATACTGAACATAAATATGTCACTGATTGTGATATGAATGCTAGGCTCTCTTCGGACTTGTCAGTTGACCAATCATGGCACTGATAGCATAATCAGCTACATCACATACAGCTAATAATCCATAGAGAGGAGAAACTGTTGTGTTGTTGCTTTAAAATATTTTAGAAAAAAAGAAAATGTTTGTATTTGCAGGTTTTAATGGTTTTTAATGGCAACAGTACACTTTTAATGGAAACCATTCACTCACATTTTTTATTCCAAATACAGGAGACTTCATTTTGGGAACTTTAGCCTCTGGAGAGTTTCTTTAGTATCTGAACTGGACAATGTGAACCAAACTGTCTGCTCAGTCAACAATCTGCTCAGTTACTGGGATTTTCATGCACAACCATTTCTAGGGTTTACAAAGAATTGTGTGAAAAGGGAAAAACATCCAGTATGTGGCAATCCTGTGGGCGAAAATGCCTTGTTGACGCTAGAGGTCAGAGGAGAATGAGCCAACTGATTCAAGCTGATATAAGAGCAACTTTGACTGAAATAGCCACTCACTACAACCCAGGTATGCAGCAAAGCATTTGTGAAGCCACAACATGCACAACCTTGAGGCGGATGGGCTATAACAGCAGAAGAACCCACCGGGTACCCCTCATCTCCACCACAAATAGGAAAAAGAGGCTACAATTTGCACGAGCTCACCAAAATTGGACAGTTGTAGACTGGAAAAATGTTGCCTGGTCTGATGAGTCTCGATTTCTGTTGAGACATTCAGATGGTATTTCAGAATTTGTCAGAATTTGGCGTAAACAGAATGAGAACATGGCTCCATGTCTTGTTACCACTGTCCAGGCTGGTGGTGGTGGTGTAATGGTGTGGGGGATGTTTTCTTGGCACACTTTAGGCCCCTTAGTGCCAATTGGACATCGTTTAAATACCACGGCCTACCTGAGCATTGTTTCTGACCATGTCCATCCCTTTATGACCACCATGTACCCCATCCTCTGATGGCTACTTCCAGCAGGATAATGCACCATGTCACAAAGCTCGAATCATTTCTAATTAGTTTCTTGAACATGACAATGAGTTCACTGTACTAAAATGGCCCCCACAGTCACCAGATCTCAACCCAATAGAGCATCTTTGGGATGTGTTGGAACGGGAGCTTCGTGCCCTGGATGTGCATCCCACAAATCTCCATCAACTGCAAGATGCAATCCTATAAATGCCACGTAGAATTAAGGCAGTTCTGAAGGCGGAAGGGGGTCAAACACAGTATTAGTATGGTGTTCCTAATAATCCTTTAGGTGAGTGTATAAGACAATGGGAACCCCACTGGTTATGAGTACAAAACCAAATAAAACGACAAAAAACACAAAGACTTTGCCACTTCAATACACAAGACACCAATCAATATTAGTCATCTCTTTAGATACTCATTTAGCCATGAACACTTTCAATAAAGTAAACGCAATCATGCATCATCTGTAAAAACAAAGAAAATACAAATCATGGTTACCCTATAAAATATTAGGAATTAAAACCCTTATAACCATTAAAGATAAAACGTCTCCAGTTAAGTATGTAACCTTAGTTCCCTGAGAACAGGGAACGAGACGCTGCGTCAGCTGACGCTACGGGGAACGCCTCCCAGCGTGACTGGTGCCTGAAATCACAATCGAAAAACGTTAATCCTATTGGCCGGCGACAGCCTATGATGTCATCAAGGTGTGACCAGGAAGTGTATAAGGGCGCCTTGCCAACATGATAGCATCTAATCGTCTGAAGGGACTGTTTGGCAGGCAGGCCCTGAGGCATGGCAACCTGGCGCGGCGTCGTTCCCTGTTCTCAGGGAACTAAGGTTACATACGTAACCGGGGACGTTCCCTTTCGAAAGGGAACTCGCGCTGCGTCAGCTGACGCTACGGGGAACGATATACCAACGCCTCCATGCCGAAGGGAGTGCATGCCCACTGGCAGTGACAACTGCCCGGACAAGCAAATCCAACTGAGATGCCTGAACTCCCCCTCTGGTCACACCAGGCTGTCAGTGACAGCGCTCCCTGCGGCCAAAGCCCAAGCAAAGCCTCAGAAGGAACCCTCGCGTAACGCATGAAGTCCTACCCTGGCCGCTCAAAGGCCTCGAGCCAACCCGTTCAACAGAAGGGGTTCCTTTAAGGGAGCGTGGCTAGAGGACCTGAGGGAGCCCCAGCCAATCACTGTTCGGAAAAACTTCACCAAATACCACCAGGGAGGCTTGACCTGGTGTCCACGCTGTGGGACACAATAGTTCCCCCAACGAGGCCCAAAGTGGCCTCCACTTGAAATAGTCAAGGCTAGCCGGTAGCCGGTTCTCACCCCCGGGGTAGCTGGAAATTGTGACTCGCTCCTTGAGGGAGGCCTACTTCGAGGCCTGCCCTAGCTGGCTACCATTTGATATCACATTATGCCCGCTAACCGAACGCCTTACCAGTTCGGGAGCTGACCCTCAGGGAGGCCTGGTGAGGCCTACCACCTGCCAGCCATTCGTGGGAGCCGTCAGAGATGGCTGCCGCTCTGGAGCTTGCCGTTTGTCCCCCAGTAGTGAGATTCTGGGAGGCCTGAAAAAGCCTCCTACCCGACAACAATCAGCTGAACTCAACAGCGAACCATCCATGCTACCAGTTACCAAGACTTGGGATCAGGGAACGACCTCAGGGAGGCCCAGCAAGGCCTGCCACCTGATAGCAGTACATGCTGTGCTCACGGTCATGGAGACCGGGGACGGAACTCGCCCTCAGGGAGGCCTGGTGAGGCCTACCACCTACTAGCAGCTCGAGTTAGCCATCCAGTGCCCGCATCATGTCCTCAGGGAGGCCTAGTGCGGCCTACTGCCTGAGCCTCTTAACGGGAGCCTACCCCTCAGGGAGACATCCAAATCCTGTCAGCAGGCTGCGGAAGGCTGACTGCTGCGACCCAGGCCGACGGTAGCTGTCTGCTGCTGACGAAGAACTGGACATCAGGTTACCACCTGATGACTCGTCCCCAAGGAGGCCGTGAAAGGGCCTACTAGTTGATGAGGTTCTCTGCTAAAGCTGACATCGCTGGGAAAAAAAAAATCCTGCACACACGGGCTGGGACGCCGAGACTCTCTAGCAAGGAGGCCTGCTGAGGCCTACTACCTACCCCAGAGTCTGCTTCCCAGGCTGCCCAAGCTGGCTGCTCTCAGAGCCAGCCTTTCTTCCATGCAGCCTCCTGGGAATCCCTATAAGTACAGCATCCGACCAAACCATCACAAAGCAGAGGTTGCGAAGTACAGCTCAACCCGAGCCCTAAACAGGTGGAGCAGAAGACACAGAGCAAAGGGTAAAGAATATACTTTCCACAATACACTACCCGCTGGCCGTAAAGCTCTCCAGGATGAGGCCAGGAGCCGCCACAAAGCTCTGGAAGGCGGGTTACAGCAAAATAAGTCTAATCGTACACAAGCGAAAGACGCTTAACCCCGCCCCAAGACCACTGGCAAAGTCGCTATCTCTGCTGCAACACCTAGACTGCATTACTCAATAACCCCAGAACGCAGAGAAGGGGGCGGGCCTTGGCCGGCCGAATCTATCTTAAGAGGAGGCTGAATCAAGGGTGTAGACACAACAAACTGTACTTATACTTAAGGACAGGCCCGGGGCGGCAATACCTTTAAAGGGAAAAACCCTTACCCCCCACCCTTAGCGAAGCCTAGGCCAAGTGATGCGGCGCCAAGCCTGCACTAGATCAACTCAGGGCTTGGGAAAGAAATATTATCACCCACGTAAAGACCACGAGGCCCCGAACCCATTCCAAAAACCCAGCAGGGCTGGGAGCCGATCTCACTACAGCTCATGCATTAATGCATACCCGGTCGTGGCTACTTTATACTTAAAGTTAGGAAACCACGCTCGCCCCCGCAAGAGCGGCAACTACATTACTCACATAAGTAAGAGATATAACACGGAGAGGCGGTAAGTCTCTACTAGCTAAAGTATAGAAATATGCATAAACATATAATGTTGCAAAAGGAGATCGTTCTTAGCTACTCACGGGGAGCTGCAGGCCCTGCGGTGTCCAATGATGTTCCATAATCCCCAAGCCCTCTCAGGAGAGCGAAAAAGAGTCCTGGAAAACCTTTTAAAATAATGTTTCACCCTACTCGAGGGGGACTCACCGCTCGCTCCTCTGGTGCCTCAAACCTTGAGAAACCAGCCTTATCCAGCTAGTGTTCGATCACCATCCTGAGGGGAGCGCTTTCACCCAACAAGCCAGGCGGGCCGTCAGGTTATTTTCTAATCATTACAGGCCCACTGGCCTGAAGTAAAGCGCCCAGGGAAAACGAGGCAAGAGGAAGGGAAAAACAGCGCTCATCTGCACGCCCTAAAGGGCGGAGTCCTATCGCGCTGCCTCTGTTGGTTCCGGTTCCCAGCACCGGCTTCCTTCCTCTTCTTGTTGCGGGTGTCCCGCCTCCTCTGCGCACCATTCCTCTGCGAAGGGGGTGCTCGAGAAGCGATGCTGGTTCGCTGGTCCCGCCTCCAGCCCTCAGACCATGACGGGCCAGGGACACCTGACTGCCTGGGCGCGGTCCCAGCCTCTCAGCGGAATGCATGTTCTAAATGCGAACGATCGATGGCGAACGCTATTTGTTTGGTGGCCCGGAGAGCCAGATCTGTGGTCCGGCGCAACTCAGCCACCGCATCAGGGGGTAGTCCCTCCCCCTGATTGAGGTCCTTCAGCAGGTCCGCCTGGTAAGCCTGTAACACCGCCGTGGTGTGCAGAGCCGCGCGGCGTGACCACGCTGACATGTACGCCCTGCCGTTCAGATCTTGTTGGCAGGGTGGGAGCCCTCAATGTCAAGGGCCGCCCAGCGGCGAGAGTTCGCGAACATCTTGTCCACGGGCGGCACAGACACATACCCAGCCCCAGGCAATCCCTCAACACCAGCAAAATTAGCTCGCTGATGTCGATGGATGCGGGCTGAATATGATTTCCTTCATCCATTCGAGATCTGCTGATGAAGATCTGGAAGAAATGGAAGACTCCCGGGAGTTGGGAGGTCATGGGCAGAGAGAAACCGATCGTCCAATCTGTCTGGACGCTCAGCCTCTCTCCTCACGCGCCACCGCGGCAGCCTTATATTTATTTATCTATATCTATATATATATATATATATATATATATTTTTTTTTTTTTTACAGACTACCCGCAGCGCATTCCATCACCCCCAGCAACTCCCTGTACATAGGACAGGATGGTTGAGGGGCTTCAGCCTCAACTGACTCACCAGCCTCCTCTTCGATCCTCTGCTCAAAAGGAAGAGCAGCAGCTGCTCTTCTCTCAGACAGTACACGCAATGTGTGTGTATTCTCAACATAAGCGTCTCAGCTTCCTTCTTAGATGCTTTCTCGTGAAACAGGCAAAACAGTCCCTGAAGACGAAGAGATACTGTCATGTTGGCAAGGCGCCCTTATATACTTCCTGGTCACACCTTGATGACATCATAGGTTGTCGCTGGTCCGTTTTTCGATTGTGATTTCAGGCACCAGTCACGCTGGAGGCGTTCCCCGTAGCGTCAGCTGACGCAGCGCAAGTTCCCTTTCGAAAGGAACCCAAATTACAATATAAAAAGCTTAGAAACAAATCTCCCTGTTCAGTAAATTAAATTAATAGAAATACCGGTGTTGCTAAATATATCTGCTTAATTATCTGAGGCACCAGTCAACACCATTCAGAACACTAAAACAAAGCAAATACAAATGTTAAAACTAGATACTCACTAGTGATGTTAGGTTCTTAACGTTCTTTTGAACCGGTTCTCAGCAAGTAACCAGTCGAGCCGGTTCACTAATCGAACTGAATCAAACTTTTAAGTTGTTAGGCGAAATGCATACGTTTATAAGACTTCTTTATTCTTTCTATATTGGTGAGCTACTTTAACACATATATGGTCATGCTTGTCTGTAATGTGTGCTGTATGTCCTAAACTTTTAGGAATCTAATCCAAGATGTGGGACTCAATATTGACAACAATACATTCATATCAGACGTAAAGGATCAGTGAATGAAACTGTAACCACAAACACCATTAACTTAAATGAACTGGTTTTATTAAATAGGCCTTCATTTTTTTTGTTTTTGTTTTTTATGAAAAAAGATGACGGCAGGAACCTATGAAACACAAAGAGGAAGCACCAACATGTCTGATTTCCTTTTATAGTGTGTTGACTCATGGGGTTCAGTCAATCTAATTTGTAGTCCTACAACTACCCCATTACATATACTTAAGCACAATTTGTTTGTATGTACTTTAGTATAACTAAATGCATTTGTGACACACTATAAATTGGTATACCTAAAGTGTGTTAAATTGGAACAACTAATTTTGTACTAAATGCATTTTAGTTATACAAAAGCAGTACTAAAATTCAACTAAAGTTGTATTAAATATACTTGTTTGTGCTAAAGTGGAACTATTCCGAGTAAACTTAAGTACAATTTAAATATACTCTTGTATAAATGCAGAATTTACTTAGCATAAACTTCAAATGTATTACAATTTCAATTAAATTACACTGTAAGAGTGTTGAATATTATACTAATAACAAACTTTTAGTGATTTTAAAACTGCAATGGCATTACAAGGAAACTTGAAGTGTGCTAATGGCATCATTATAGTGTGCTTCAAATACACTACAATAAAGTAATCTTGGTATATATATATATATATATATATATATATATATATATATATATATATATATATATATATATATATATATATATTATAATTAAGACTCTAAATTGTATATATATATATATTCTAAAAACACATCAACCCCTTTATATTAGGTTGCCTTAACTACTATGTACAACATTCAAATTAAACATTTTATACTATGCACTTATTGTGTACATACATGTTTTTACATTGTACTTATCATATATATATATATCAATATATATATATATATATATATATATATATATATATATATATATATATATATATATATATATATATATATATATATATATATATCTCAATATATATATATATATATATATATATATATATATATATATCAATATATATATATATATATATATATATATATATATATATATATATATATATATATATATATATATATATATATATATATATATATATATATATATATCTCAATATATATATCTCAATATATATATCTCAATATATATATATATATATATATATATATATATATATATATATATATATATATATATATATATCAGTAAGGCCTTGAAATGTTGATTTTATTCTGTATGAAGCCCCTGGGCTGTAACATACTGAACTACAGTAAACATGTCACTGATTGTGATATGTGATATACAGCAAAGTCTGCCCTCAAATGTGTGTGTTGACGATAGTAATCAACAAGTGTTGCTTCATCTAACTATGAGGTTAGAAACGTGTTAATGATCCTGCTAATAGCACTGTTTTTGCTCAGTTAAATCTGTGGGGAGGTTCATATGGAACCTGAGAGATGTCATTCTAGTGTCTCGAAGCTCATTAGTGTAAAGCAACAGTGAAAAAACAAGCGTAGCATGATTTGCAGTGCACCCACATGAAAACAAAAACACAGAGTTGGCAGAGGTCACATGGAACTTTCATTAAAAATAATAATAATAATAACAGAAAACAAAGTTAATTCTCAGTCTTGTTTATTGTCCTACAGAGGTCATTTATATTGTCACTATTCTAATGGAAAAATGTCCTCAAGCTGCAATGTACCCTACATCATTTATAGTGGATGAATTTATAATGGATGCACTAAAACATTTTATGTTACAGCAAAATGGATTACATTTGAAACATTAATTTCCTTGTAAACTAATATTAGGTGCCAAACGTTTAGTTAAAAAAAGGAGATTAATGTTACAGTAGGCAATGTTTCTGTAACTAAACATTTTGAGTGCCTCCATTATAATGCATCAGGTCACACTTAAGTTGTCACAGTGGAACCTGCCATTAATAACAATAATAATGGTATTGGCATTTTTAGCTATATTAAAATAGCACTGTAAAAAAAATGTCAGGTCTCCCATTTAAAAATTACTAGTGACTGGTCACATCTAATTTTTTAGTTGGCCAAAATGATATTCTGTGAATTAAATTGTATCAATTCACAGAAATTCAATTTGGCCAACTGAAAAATATAGATGTGACCAGTCACAAGAAAATGTTAAATTGAAGATATATACAAATATATCAAGCCGTTGCTATGGCCAACAAAATTAACTAATAAATTCTATAAAAATACAAAAAATGAAATCTTCCCCTTACTCTGATATTTATGAAAAAGGATCACTTTTCTAAGAAAATGGTTCAACCTAAAATGTAGGACTCTAGATACGGCTCCTGCATACTTGTGTGTTGCTGTTTTTTACCACAAGCTATATTTGGAAATACTTTCTATGTTGTTGAAGTCCTTACTAGCTTGTTCACGGGTGCTTGGAAACCATGACGTATTTGTCTCACAATATAATATAAAAGGCAGTATTTCTGTGATGTGTTTATCTGGATGGGAGGAACATCTCAGACAGTTTATTATATGGCATAATAAAGTAATCTAAATTTAAAAATACATTTAAATTTAAATAATATTTTCTTTTTGTTCATAAGAATGCAGGAAACTCTTTTTGTATTTTTGTTAAAAGTATACTTCAACTTTCTGAGTTTTCAACACCTGGCCGTTACAGACACTGTCAGCATCTTTCTGCCATTTTCCTTCACAGGAGCTTTTTTCTGTGCATTTATGAGTACATTGAGGCACTAATTGATTTCATTTTTTCATCTATACAAATGGTATTTTAAAATATTTGTTTATGTATGTTGGCAATTAGGTGACTTAAAATGTCAAGTGAAAATGTTACTGTAAAAAATGTAGACAGTTTTATAATCACAGGATTTGATCACCTGCAGAACCAAAAGCTCCTTGGATTCATCATCTTAATAACCTATATGCTTATATTGCTTGGGAACAGCATCAATCTGTGTATCATCTTGACTGACAGACATTTACACAAACCAATGTACATATTAATCTGTAATCTAGCTGTTGTTGACATAATGTACTCCTCTACCTGCAGCACAACCATGATCTCAGTGCTTCTGGCTGAGATTAAAACTGTGTCATACTACTCTTGTATCTCAAGGACATACCTCTATCATCTTGGTGATTTCACAGAGTGCATGGCTCTGACATTAATGGCTGTAGACCGACTTGTTGCAATTAGGCTTCCTTTAAGGTATCACAGCATTGTAACAAATTCTCGAATCCTTCTGCTTATTTGTGTGACCTGGATCGCTGGTTTTGCTGTTTTAGGTTTTGTGATATCAGTGGTAGACAGTGTCCCATACTGTCAGCCTGTCATCAAATATGTGTTTTGTGAGTATGCTTCCATGATCAGAGCTGCTTGTGTTAATCCTGAACCCTATTTTTTCTTACCTGTAATGTTAAGTCTGTGGCCAATGTGTGGACAATTTCCCTTTATAATGTGCACATATGCTGTTTTGGCATACAGTGTGACCAAACTCTCCAACAACTTGGGCAGAAAGCAAATGATCAACACTTGTTCGAGTCACTTAATTGTTCTGCTCAGTTTTTATGCACCAAAGCTGCTCACTAGCATGCTAACTCGAATAGGAGTTGTGCTAAATTTAACAGAACGAAATGCAATTTTGATTGTAGCCTCTCTAGTTCCACCCTTAATAAACCCCACTGTTTATTGCACGAGGACTAAAGAGATCAGGAAACGATTAGCAGATGTATTTTTGCGCAAAAAAATTGTACCAAATCATTTAAAGTCAATATCAATAGCTTTATCTTCTTAATTCTGATTGTGATGATGTTGCTGTTGCTAGTTTTGATAATGTGTTTTGTGATGGTGTTGTCGCTCATGTTAGATACTATACGCCAAAGTATACCCATGCTGATGTTGAATTGTTTGTTTTCAAATAAAGTAAAAGAAAAATAGAGAACATATTTAGAGCTGTGTTTATCTTTAAAATGACAGTATTGGCGGAAATTTAAAATGTAATGTTAAATAGAAAGACTATGATTTGACAAATACCTATTAAACAAAATGTCTCAGTTACGTATGGTAACCATCATTCCCTGAAGGAGGGAATGGAGACGTACATCACCGATGAATTGGGATCCCTTTGGAAAACCCCACAGTTACTACCACTTCCAGCGCCCAGCGAGAGCCTCTCAGACCCCGTCTGTACGGGCAAGGAAAATTCATGCAGGGAGAGTCATACTGCTGTTCCGCGCGAGACCCACTCAGCAGACTATTGGATACCGCTGGGAAAGCTGATGTTACATGTGTTGAGCTCCCCCTCCCCGGGAGGGAGTGGGGCTGCAGCCATCCCCCAAAGAGCAGTCTCCTCCACCACTGGGTGGCCCGTCTCAGGGTCTCTTACAGCGACGCTTACCTCCTGGCTTGGCAGCGGCCTGAGTGGGCTAAACATTCTTCCTGCGGCCGGCTCCACGCCGACGCCCTGGTGGAGGCTGCTGCTGGGCTGGGGCGAGCGGGGTGGCGGTGGGCGGGCGTCCTTGGCGATGAGCAGGGGAGGTGCTGCGGCGGCAGGGTGGAGGCAGCAGCAGACCACCGCAGGATGTGTTTGATCGCCTCCATCTTCTTCTGGGCGCCGACTTCAATGGTGTTTCTGGGCCAGGATGGACATTGTCTGGCCAAGGCCCTGCACTGTGTGCAGCTCAACCTTGGCTTAGAACTACCCGTCGGCGGAGGTTCTGCCACCCCACTGATGAGGGTAGTGAGAGAGGAAAACTACATATATTATGGCCCTTTTGGTGTTCCATATTTTGGCACCAAATAGTTCCACAATGCCAAAGCCTTCAATGTACATCCGGGAAGGCAAGGGGCGGGGCAAGGCGATTTAGGCGTTGCACTATGCCTCAGCCACCCGGGAAAGTATGACTGTCGAGTATGAATCTGATTCAGCATGAGCACCCACTATTAGAGTGAGAATCTCAGCCTCATCTTCATGTTCAACACAGCCCTCTCTCCACAGCCCTCTCTCCAATGTAGCGATTGACATCTGTCCTCTGCTAGAGCCCCAAATTTTTTTAAGGACCAGCAGTCCCATCTGTAAGCTACCAGCAGGCATGTGAGATAGTGAGTGTGGCAGTGAGACGGCACACTGAACACTCAAGCCCTTATGAAAGAGGCAAGATGAACAACGTGCCGATGTGGTTATGCTCTCATGAGTGAGCAAAAAACACCCCCAAACACAGTCTCAACATGCTTGCGATTCGCTAGAGGAGTGGGGGGCCCACGGAGATGTACTCAGCGGGGAAGCCTCACTGTAATCCTCAAGTCACCCAGGCTTATCAGCCAAAGTAGCCCCTTTTCTAGTGCACCAGAAAATAAACTAGATCGGGGTATAAGCACAGGGACCCGTTTGAGGTTTCATAGTCTCAACCGCGCATCTGAAGCTGCCGAGCGACGCTCGCTGGGTTGCCGTGACAACCCGCGCTGTTACCCGGCAGCTAGACGGCACACGGCACGCTGAACACTCAGCCCTCATGAGGAAGGTGAGACGAACAGCGCGTCAACGTGATCCCGTTAACCTGAGAGAACATGGATCACAAACACAGTCTCACATGTTTATGCGAGAGGGATCATGGCCGTCAGGACAGGAAACGACCGCATCCAGAAACGCACGGGGGGAATGACGGCTTGAAAAAGACGCAGCGTCACACCCGTGTTGCTCTTTTGTGAGGAAACACTCTTGCAACAGTGCTGAAGAACCCAGGGGAAGTAGATGTGTAAGGAAAAGTAGATGTGCCTCAATATTGGGCAAGCTTAGCTAGCTAACTAAATATAGCTAGATATAAGATACAACTTACTGATACAAATGAATTCATTGCATTTGGACACAAAGGATAAATTCTCAAGTTAAACACATACATTGAGGCCAGGGATCAAAATTAAAAAATAAATAAATAAAATCAAGTCAGGAATATTGGTGTGATTCTGGAGTCAGACCTTAGTTTCAGTAGTCATTTAAAGCAAACTAAATCAGCCCACCATTGCAAGATTTAGATGCTTTGATTTAAGTTAAAACTTGTTCATGCTTTCATCATCAGCAGGATATTGTAATGTACTCCTTGCTTGCCTTCTTTACAGCAGAACCATCTTTAAAGATCTTTACAATGGCTTCCAGTTACATTCAGAATTGATTTTAAAGGGGTCATGAATTGAGAAATCAACTTTTAATTCAGTCTTTGATATATGAAAGGTTTCGAAGCTGAAAACGTCCTTGTTAGTCAAAGAAAAGTTTTTATTGACCATGCCCAGCTAACGCTCAATCTCAGAATATGCCAACCCTTGACGTCAGCATGTGGTGAAACGCCACCTCAGCATAAGAATAAGCACGCCTGATTCTGTAGCCCCGCCCACCGACTTGTGTAGCTAAATGGATGGCGCTACTCAGCAATAAACATGCCAAAGATAGCAAGTATTGCGCTGTGCCTGGTTGTGAAAGAAAACAGTCACTGCATAAGTTTCCTTCGGATTCTAATATTAGGAATGTGTAGCTGAACTTTATTTTTAATGAAGATCCAGCTCACGTGGGGTAGACATTATTTTACTGTTTTAATTATCCTTGTTTTTATTTTTGGCTAAGATTAAATTTGTTTTTGGTAGGAAGATTTGATTATTTTTTAGGGCTGTAAGGGTGGAAGAGGTTGTGAGAAGGGAGAGCGATAAGGGTTTGAACTCAGAAGTAAGTGAAAAGACACCAGACCCTGCGGACGCAGGATGCTTTACGCACTCTAATTGGGAGCCATCTTGGGCAGGCAGTGAATCAGTGTGCAAACACCCCCAGAAGAGTGAGACACTAGAAGGGATATGTTCCGAGTAAAAGTTCATCTATTTTTCTCCCATTCCGGCAACCTGGGTCTGAGGCCTGCATAGAGCGGGGAAAGTAGGACATGAGCGCAAAGCAGTGAAAAAAAAAAAAAAACAGTCTGGAGATGCATTTTTTAAATTATTTTTGATCATGCCGTGTGATGTACAGATGCTGTAAAAGACATGAGCCAAGATGCCAGTCTAAAGGGGGTCGCACACTGGACGAAGCTTAGCACTGCATCGTGTGGAGTCTAGGGCAACTCAAGGTATCACACACATTATTTCTTGTGCAACAATGAGGATAAAAGGAGTGTTGGTGCTCTTGTGTTTCTGTTGTGAGAGTGTTGGAGAAAATTAAGTGAAGTTAAAAAACATCAACCAGACAGAAGGGAGTTGGCATGACCAGGCGGAGAGTTATTTAATAGATTCCAGGTTCCTTCTCATTATTCTAATTATTCTAGATTCTAAATTATGTATGTCACTGGGTGTTCTTCTCTTTGATAGGCTGGGATAAGACCACTCCTAGTTCGGTATCAGAGGCATTGGTTTAGAGAGTGAAAGGTTGAGAGAAGTCTGGGGTATGGAGACAGAGCACCTTTTAGGTTTTGGAATGCACCCTCTTCGGGCAGACTTCACTGCACCTTGTCGGGATGGCCTTTCTTTGTTTGGTCTGTGAGGGGAGAGGCCAAATAGGAGAAGCCTGGTATAAAACAGCAACAGCTGTTACCCTGCTAACCCCAGAAATGCACATACCTGTTTCTTGGACATGGGACGGGGGCATTCATGGATTGCTTTCACCTTGTCTTCCTGTGGAAGGATGAGGCCCCTGCTAATTTGGTACCCCAGTTAATGTGCTTCAGAAAGGTCCAGGTGACATTTTTGGGGGTTGGCAATCAGTCCAGCCTGATGAGTTTCTTTGTTCTGCTGAACACAAAAGATGATATTTTGAATAATGTTTGTAACCAAGCAGATAGAGCAACCAATGACTACCATAGTAAGGAACAAAATACTATGGTAATCAATGGTTGCTCTATCTGCTTGGTTACAAACATGCTTCCAAATATCTTCTTTTGTGTTCAGCAGAACAAAGAAACTCATACAGGTTTGGAACAACTTGATGGTGAGTAAATGATGACAGAATTTTATATTTTTGAGTGAACTATTGGGGGTCCAAATTTTCAACTAAATATCCAAATAAATGTAATTACTTAACTAAACTAACCATATCAGCTAAATTACTGATCTGCCCACATTGTAGCTATATTACATCTGAAATTAGCTAGATGACAATTGAAATGAGTGTTTGTACAGCCGAATCAAAATCTGTTGCATTATTTTCCTGTTTAACACTGTGAAGCTGCTTTGAAACAATCAGCATTGTAAAAAGCGCTAAATAAATAAAGTTGATTTAAGAAGACTTGACATCTCGGAGGCTGCGACCCACTACCACTGATAAATCTACTCTGGCCTTCGTGTCCCAGGTGACGGTAGTTCACAGGGTCGACCCGCTCCATGACAGTGTAGTGACTTTTCCAGGAGGCAAGGAACTTGCAGGCAATGTCTGGGATCGAGACAAAGACGTTGTCCCCAGGCTGAAACTCACAGGGTTGCACAGTGGGACTCGAGCAGATGTTCCTTTACCAGAGGCATTACTTTTAATTAATTCTCTCCCTCATTTGTGGCTTGGCAGTACCGTCGCACCTCATCACTGATTCCTGGCTAATGGAAATGGTCCCAGAGCCTGCTGTTGTCCACTGTGAGACGGCCAGCCATTTGGAAGGGGTGAGCCAGAGAAATCACCATATCAGTGTTTCTCTTCTACCAGCCTGTTTGCCAGGCAATATACCAAGCCATTCTCTATCACAAAGTGCGGAGAGGGGTGGGGAGGTGGCAGACAGTCTTTTCCCTCTACAACTCTGATCTGTTTCCAGCAGTGCCGAAGTCTGTCATCCTCACGCTGCTGGAATAGATCAGAAAATATATCCAGGTGGTTATTATTTGACTCACTTCATAGGCCCTGGGGGTCCTTTCAGGCAAACAGGCTTCTCTAGTCATCTCAATATCTGGCCAAGCCCCAGCCAGTCAGAGGAAAAGGAAGATATTTGATAAGACCCACTTCAATCGACCAGGTACCTGGGGCAGTTGAAACAGAGACAGTGCATGCAGGGACATACTTAGTGTGCCCTTGGACATAGGTAATGGAAAGGAGTGCAGAGTCTTTCTGGCCCGAGGAGCTGTGTAGTGGACAGCATATTCCCGAGCCCTGTTTATGGTCGGGCCCCTCTCTGCCCATAACAGTGGACAAAGGTTTGCTACATTTTGATTGGATCTTTGATTGGTTGGACTAACACAAACAAACTGTCCAACGTTATCAGATGCTAGACAACAGCCAGACACCTCTTAGAGGGCAAGAAGAAGACCTCTGATACCAAGCCCAGGAAGGACAGGACTTCTTATTGGTCTACATGCAGTTTTAGCCCTTCATCCATCTAGAAACTGATCCCTATTGTCCTGGTCTGTGACTGGCATAACAATTCCTCAGCAGTAGTGGGTGAAACAAAGAAAGATCCAACCACAATGATCCATCCAAATTAGGGATGTCAATTTCCACAATCGATTGTCGTTTATTTTAACGATAAATTAATCGATTAATCGTTATCATTAAGAGTGCAATATGCGTCTACTGCAGTGGCTTATAGCCGACAGCATGACAGGGTGTGCATTGCTGCTCAAAACACCATGTTCCTCACTAAAACAATGAAAAGAGTTTTAAATCTAAATAAAGGACTATAGGATTGTAAAATCAGTCGATATGATTGATCATTTAATTAAATTACTTATTTCATAATCAAATATAACATGTCACCAATGCCGTCTCAGATCTGTTACGTAGAATGTGTGCACGCGCTCAGGAACAACACGCTGAACACGGCACCTAAACCCAATGAATTCACAACCATTTATAAAAAATTGTGTTCTCATTAATGTTATGTAATATGACAGTCCCAATCATAGTTATTATGTAATGCTGATAGAGCTCCGCGAGCTGAAGCTGAAGTGCTGAATGAAAACCGGTACACTGACTGAAGCCCTATGCTAGTGCGTTTTATTTAGCTAAAAGAAACGCATCCTATATGAAATTAATCACATATATACAAAATACATGTAATATTACAAATTTCATCTGCACAAACTAATACGAATGTACGCCTGAACTTGAACTAAGTTACGTGCGAGTCAGAATGCGTGACTCGTGTTGTATACGCGCTCTTCCTGGAGCAACGCAAGGAAACAGGACAACTAAACACATTCACAATCACAATGTTGTTCTCATTAATGATATGTAGTTTGACAGTCCCAATCATAGTCGTTATTAGTTGTACATTGCTGTTGGAGCTACACGCTGAAGCGTGTTAACCAAATGCATCCTATATGATATAAATCAACTATAGATAGGTCTGCACAAAATAAACACGATATTACAACTAACATTTGCACAAAACAAAAGACCTGCGAATGCACACGCAAACTTGCAGTAATGATGAAGGTGTAACTCCAGCTGTAAAATGGTCCCAAACTGAACTCCGCGCGCTCGCTTTATTTTTCCTCCTGTGTTTCGTGGTTGCACGCACGCACATGACCCTACTTAATCGATGATCGATAAGTCTTATCGATTAAATGTCTTATCGACAATTAATCGATCATTGATTAATCATTGACATCCCTAATCCATTCATAACTATGTTTGGAAACCAAAAGACTGATGTAGACTACACACCTATTTCATACTTATTCAGAAAAATAAGTATTCTCAGTGACAGCTATTTGTAATGCAACATCCAGATTCAGCTGTTAATGAACAAATGAATAAACAAATGACATTTCAATCTTTTTCCATAATGTTTGGTGTCTAGTTGTTTAGAATATTGCCAAGGGTATTCGGATTGTGGTTTGGAAAGTGAGAAATGCCTTGGTAAACTTTAAAGACAATTGGATGTCAGCAGCCAAATCACAACACTGGAATTGAGAAGTGCCAAATTGCAATCTCCTCCTCATCGGAAAGGGATAAAAGTGCCCTTTAAACTGACACTCCTGACAGTTCACCAAGTTCAGAGTCTCCCCACACGAGAGACAAACAGTTCACCAATTTCTGAGTCTGTCCGGCGAGGATTAGACTGTGACAAAGCAACCAAGTTCTGAGCGATAACGTTGATTTCTTCACACCAAGCTGCTTACCTATTGCATATTCAGTCTTCCCAGACTGGTGGAGGGCTACAATTTTGTTTCTGGTGTCATTTGACAGCAGTTTGGAGTCTGTTTGAGGTTGTGGACAGTTGTTTTTTATACTGATAACGAGTTCAAACAGGTGCCATTAATACAGGTAACAAGTGGAGGACAGGGGAGCCTCTTAACCCCTTGAGTGACAAAGTTCACAGATGGCTCCAGATTACTATTGTTCAACTTTCACTGCTTGCTAATACATCACAGTCTTACAAAGTCTGGACAAACTCAGTATCATGAGACAGATTAAAGACTCCAGCTTCGATATTTGAACACTGTTTATGATAAAACTGGGTTGCAGTGACATTCATTTATACTAAGTTCAGTCATGAAACTCTATTAATCGCTGATTGGTTCCTTCAGTTCTACGACACTAACCAATCGGAGGTACTTCCTCATCTACATGGCTTTACTTATACCGTATCCTAGCAGCTATCCTCATGCTGCGCAATTATGAGAACTCCGATAATGGATTCCATCGGAAAACTGGAGAACAGAGTATTAACTCTGGAAAATAACGGCCCTTCTACTCCGACATCCAGTGCTCTCCCAACAGAGACCGTCGACGTAACACCGTGCACCAATTCAGCTCCACGGCACACCCTCGCTTCAGCGCTGCCAGCTCCTCCAAACGGGTCTCTGTTCATTTCTCCAGCAGCAGTAATCCCTCACAACCTGGGAAACCAGATCATTGCAGGTAATGATATTAATCTCGTTTTCTACTAATACAATCGCTCACTGAAAAACGCATTGTTGATTGTGGAGACATTTCTGTCGTCCTTAAAGATTGCGACCCAAGACTGTCCAAAAGTTTATCTCTTGAACTCAATGTAGCTTTTGGCGTTTACAGAGACACTTTATGCGAAGTTTTCCCCGATAGAAGAGCTGAATTAGACCCCTACCACGCCATAATTTCCGATCTCACGCTCAATTATGGCAGCTCACTCTTAAGGAAAGAAAAGACTAATTATCGATCTCTCTTCTCCCCACAATTCTTCTACACCTCGTATTAACAGCTTAATTCCGGAGGATATATTCTCTCTTTCGTACGCTACCAGAGATCACGCTATTCAATTCATCAAAACAGCAGGTGAAGGCGCATGGTTAAGCAAAGCAGACATAACAGACGCATTTAAAATCATGCCATTACATCCTTCTCAAAGGCACCTTTTCGGTGTCAGGTGGAGATCTAAAATCTACTTCGCAGTGCGTTTTAACTTTCGGCTGCCGCAGTAGCCCTAAGTTTTTCGATTGCCTCTCGGAAGCTTATGCTGGATTCTGCTTAGCAAATGTAAACTCCCTTTCGGTACATTTATTAGATGATTTTTCGTGGTCAATTTTCCCAATTCTCCCGCTGAGCACGCTCTATCTAAACTCTTCCAAAAAAAAAAAAAATCCCTTGTCAAAAGAAAAACAATCGGTCCATCTACTCGTCTCAAATTTTTAGGCATCATATTGGATAGCAAACAATGCAAGCATCCCTCCCAGAAGAAAAGCTCAAACACATTCGTCAAATTATCTCCGAATTCCAAACTGTTCGGTCTCTTTCGAAACGAGATATGCTGTCTTTATTAGGTCACTTTAATTTCGCTATGCAAATTATTCCTCACGGCTGTGCTTTCATATCCAGACTATTAGATCTGTCAAAAACAGTTGACAATCTACACGACCTAAAATTAGACGAAGGATGTCTTTCCGAATTACGTTTTGGACCCACTCACTAAATGAACGGAACGGAATATCTTTTATAACGACACCTTCGAAACTTCCAGCTCCCTTCAATTTAACAGACGCCGCTCCATCCACAGGTTTCGGGGGGCTGTTCGGGAATAAGTGGTTCGCGCACAAATGGCCGCCCGAGATCATCAACCTCGCCAGATATTAAATCTACCGTGCTTTTCAAAATCTACCCCATTATCTTATCATGTCTACTCTGGGGAAACGAATGGTCTAGGAAAAAGATAACCGTTCTGTGTGATAACCAGGCTGCCGTAGAAATAATTAACAAAGCTGTTCATCCATTCCTTTAATCAATAGTTTAATCAGACGCCTTACTTGGATAGTATCACAAATAATTTCATTCTTAAAGCTACATTCATTCCAGGTTTTTACAATAACAAAGCTGACGCTCTTTCCCGTTTTAAATTCCAGGAATTTCGCTCCCTCTGCCCATCAGATGACTTCCATTCAGCGCTCCATGCCCTCCTTTTGCCGAACGATTCTAGATTGAATAGCCTCGCCTCATATCTGGCGGAAGCAAAAGAATTCATGAGAAAGGGAATGGCTAAATCCACCCTTAAATCTTACGACTCAGCCTGGTCTCATTTTTCTCTGTTTTGTGCAGCTCGCATTCTCCCCTTTACCAATACATTTCAAAGTGCTAGCCGCTTTCATGGTCTATTGTGTCAATTCCCGCAAATTAAAAACCCCTTCCATCAAAGCTACACTAGCAGGCATTCAGTTCCATCTTCATTGCACGGACCCAAACGCACCAAGCCTCTTCAAACATCCTGCTATTCGTCTGCTATTGAACGGTATCATGAAGACTTCTCCTGCAACCAAAGACAAACGGTTACCCATTACTCTACCTCTTTTGCACAAATTGCTTCTCTGTCTAAAAAAGGGTGTTTTCGATCTTTATACCAACACACTCCTAGAGGCAGTTTTTCTTACAGGCTTTCATGGGTTCAAGGTGCAGGGAATTCACATGCAAATCCTTATCATTTAATCCTGATGTAGATCTTACTATAGCCGATCTCACCTTCTTCAAAAACCATTTTTCTTTACTATTAAAGCACTCAAAAACTGACAAACCCAATAAAGGGTCGCATATCTTAGTATGCAGAATTAATTCTGTGTTCTGCTTTTTTTACTTCTATGTCACGATATCTGCGATGCCGGAGAAACGCCGCCCCCCAAGACCAGCTGTTCCTCACAGCAGACGGCAAACCTATGACCAGCGCCTGGTTCTCTGCTAAACTGAAACCGCTATGCCATCGTTATGGATTAAACGGCGAACTATACACCCCTCACTCTTTCAGAATCGGCTTGGGATTCAGTAATTCTGTACTCAAAAAAAAACAAAAAAAAAACACACACACCAATGCAATTGGTGAGAGGCACACTTAATTATCCGATCTGAAAGAGCTGAAACATATACAGAGGCAGCTCTCTCTCTCCTCTTCCTGATTTGCATCAGAAATGAGTCATCAAGCATTAAATCGTTCACTTGAGCTGTCAATCCTCTTACGTGACTAAACAATGCCTCCTGCATGACGCGCTTCTGTGTGTTTACTTCCTCATTCTGTCTCTGTGAAGAACGTAAGTTATGTCCATAACTATGGATCTATTTTGACCTCACTCAAACCGTCCCCACAATCTTACCTTGAATGACGCCATTCTTCCGCCTATCCTCGAGACCTAAAATCAACAATGTCAGGTGACTGACCCTAGGGGTTGGCTATATAACATCCAGATGAACCAACCACTTCCTCTTGCCTGGAACGCCCAGAATGGTGACAGTCATCGTTCGGTCTCATAGACCCATAGTTATGGACATAACTTACGATCTATTTCAGCCTCACTCAGAATGTCACCACGGTCTTACCTTGGATGACTTATACCACCAGGGTCACGAGGGACTAACATCTTTCCCTTTTCCTGTACATTTGACCACAGATAAAACAGTGGACCCAAAAGAATTTGGATTTGTTACATTAATCCTATAAAATCTAGTAAATGTGCATGGAGAATTCCATGAAGCTGTAGCAAAAATGTCTGAAAGTGCTTCCCCCTTGAGTGCCGCCCAGGAAGTAGCCATACTCCTGGTAGAATGAGCAACAGGATCAACAGGAATGGGTAGATTTTGTTTGGAATATGCTTGTGAAATTCTATCCACTATCCAATGAGACAATTGTTGTTTAGACACAGGTTTGCCTACAGGTTTGCCTGCACACTTTTTGTCAAAACATATGAATAGTTGCGTGTGTGACTGACGCAATGATTGAGTGCGCTCAATGCATGTGTGCAATGCTCTAATAGGACAGAGAGAAGAGTTATCCAATCCTGTACCTGAATAAAGGGGATCTGGATGAAAAGCATCAAGCTTAAGCACCTGATTTATTGTACTAGGCTTAAGGATCTTGGGCAGGAATGACGGGTTTGAAAAACTGTTTTTTCTACCTTCCATCTCAAGCCTTAAATCTTCACTGACTGATAAAGAGTGCAAGTCACCAACTCTCTTGGCAGAACATATCGCCAGGAGAAAGACCTTGAGATCGGCTTGTTTCAAAATTTCAAAAGGTACTCCCATCAGTGAGTTTAAAACAATAGAAAGGACCTAAGCAGGTGACCTCATAACTCGCCTTGGGTGTAAACGGTGTGCACCCTTTTGAACCACCAGGAATTGAACCACCAAAGGGTGTTTGCCAACACTTAAATCGTCAACTAAGACATGACAGTGGGAGATGGGCAATGTAGACTTTTATGGTATTAACAGATTTCTCAGAATCCAACAATGACTGAAGAAACCGGAGAACCAGACTTGTGTCACAATTGGCCGAATCTAGTCGTTGGTCTTGACACCATGTTGAGAATACTCACCACTTGCTAGAGTAGTTACTCCACGTAGAAGGTGCCTTAGAACTATTTACAGTCCTCAATACAGCTTCATCTAAGTCTTTAGAGAGGGACTGAGCAGAGGCCATACCCAATGTTGTAGCTTCTCTGGTCTCGGGTGCCAGATTTGCCCCTCCGCTTGGGAGAGGAGATCGGCCCTCCTTGGTAACGGTAAGGGGTGATCCTGGACCAAACGCACAAGGACCAGAAACCAAGGTTTCTTTGGCCATCTCGAGCCACAAGTAATACTATGTGGACGCCCCATACCCCTTCTGCACTAGTGGAATCAGAGGTAAGGGAGGAAAAGCGTATAACAACTCTTCCGGACAATCTTAAGATAGTGCATCTATCCCCAAGGGACCTCCCTGGTTGTTCAGGGAATACCATTGATCGCAATGTGTTGTCTCTGTGGTCGCAAACAGGTCGATCTTCGCCATACCAAACTGACCCCATATAAATCTCATGACTTCTGGATGGAGATGCCACTCTCCCAGGAGAGGTCCAGTTCGAGACAGCAGGTCTGCTGCAATGTTTGCAATCCCCGGGATGTATACTGCTCTGAGTGATGAGTTTTTGAAATGCCCAAAACAGTAGCTCTTTTGTCACCTGGAGACAGCGTACTGATCTGGTGCCGCCTTGGTGATTGATGTTGTACACTGCAGACATGTTGTCCATCCTCACAGAACATGTTTGTTTTGCAACCATGGGAGAAAAGCCTTCAAAGATACACCACTCTGAGTTCCAGCACATTGATGTGCTCTAAGGTCCAGGGAGATTCTCAGAGATTGTTTGCCTTCCCAAACTGCTCCCCACCCCATTAGAGAGGGATCTGTTGTCATCACAGAACGCCTTGCTGGAATGTTACCTAAGGGAACCCCTTGTGATAACAACGCCTTGTTGTTACAAGGGTGTAACATTTACACACACCTTCGTGTAACCCTTATCTTCACCTGTCTTTGTAATTTGGGGTGTAATTGGAAGCTGTTCAGCCAGCGTTGTAGAGGACGGGCTCGGAAAAGGCCGAGAGGGATCACAACCGCTGCTTCCGCAATCATACCCAACAATTTAATCAACTTCATTCTCTTGTTCACCCGAATATAATGATATAGCTATAATGAATATAGCTATAATGATCAACTGTACCACCCTCTGGGGTGATAGGGATGCAGTCATCATTTGGGAATTGAGTGAAATTCCCACAAACACAGTGTGTTGTCCGGGATTTGGATTGCTTTTTTTCCCAGTTCACCTTGAGACCTAGAGACTGGACATGTTGAAGTGCTATTTCTGTGTCCCTCATGGCTTGACTGCGAGATGGAGCACAAATTAGCCAGTCGTCCAGGTATAACAACATTTTCAAACCTGCACACTGAAGGGGACGAAGGGCTGCTGCAACCACCCTGGTGAAGACCCTTGGAGACAGAGACAGGCCAAATGGAAGGACCCTGAACTGATAAACCTTGTCTTGAAGGCAAAGCGAAGAAACGGATGATGATCCTGACATATGGGTATGTGGAAATATGCATCCTTCAAGTCTATAGAAGTGAACCATTCCCACAGTTCTATGGACTTCAGAATTTGCGCATGGACTGGGTCTCTGACTATGGCCTTTGAACTCCTGTATCTCCTGTATCCTGTCCTGATGGTATCTAGAACCCAAGGATCTGATGTTACCTTCTCCCAACTGTCCAGGCATAGACCGCTATGCATTACCTCCCTGGGATTTGAAACCCTGGAAGTAAGCCCTTAAAATACACCCCTGACTGGAGAGTGAGACTGGTCAGTTTGGAGCTTGGTGGGACTGTCTAGAACCTCTACCCGGAGTTGGTATCTCCTAGTTTGTCCTCTGTCATACCCCCAAGGTTCCAAAGGAGGAAAATGTGAGGGCTGAAAGGATTGAGCAGCTCTATGGCCATATCTGGAAGGTCCACCAAATGTCTGCTGAACTGATTCTCTCCTGCGTCTTGCCTGTTCGGCAGTATTCAGTACAGACTGGGAATCAGCATGGACTACCCGGCCAGGAACAACTGATGTTTTTGTCAGTTCCTTCCTAATAGTCTCAGGCAAAGATGTTGGAGCCAACCATATCTGTCTTCGGGCTAAAATAGACAAATACTTAGATGCTCCAATATCCCTGGTGAGCTGTGAGTGTGTAATGAGTTCTGTGTCAATCAGATTTATAGCATCACGGTCCACTGTATTGATAACCTTCCTCTAGGCAGCCAAAACTATTGCCAAAGCATTTCCAGCTTGGGCTGCCTGAGTAGCTGCATTATATGCTTGGCACATTAGTCGATCATTCTTCTGACACTCTTTACCAGGACAACAAGGGTTGTTTGTAACCTTATCAGGTCCCAAAGTAGTCAGGCTTTGCAATCTCCCACTCCACTGAAGGCATGTTCACCATACCACTCTCAGGGGGGTAATCTAACTTTACAAACCTCCTACAGCCTGCGTTAAACTGAGGTGTAGCTTTGGGGTTATTCCAAGCTTTCTTCAGCATCTGAGAATAATATTCAGCCACCGGAATAGCTGTGGCTTCTTCCTGAGTATCTCTTTTTCCTTTTTTTTTTTTCTTTTTATATTGATTGACAAAAACAAATGCCTCAAAATAAACTATTTGGTATTTATTTGAAAATAATTATTTACAACAATACAATTAACGCATAGATTGTAACGGATCACTCTTTATTAATCATCTTTCAAAAAATAAGTCTGCGCACAGAACTCCTAATCATATTACATATCTGTAGATCAGAAATGTGTTATTTTAATATTGTTTATATTTATAATTGAATCTATAATGTATTTGTGAAGTCTAAGTGCATGAGAAAGTTATATATACTGCATGAGCTGAAGTTGCATGACATATTACTGTCATATGGCAGGGAGAAGGACACAGGGAGATACTTTTGGTCCTACAAAGAATGCGTGTCCATGCAGGAATGTGCATACATGTATATCACTGATGTAAACAGGCTTATATATTTGTTGCAGGAATGTGCATACATGTATATCACTGATGTAAACAGGCTTATATTTTCCGCTGATGTATTTGTTTTGGGATATATATCAACTGATGTAAGCATGAAGTATACATTCTATTTTAAACGAACCAACATGTTTCTTTACCTTGTAAGGAATTACAAATCCTTTAGTCAGTGTATAAAATGTTCACCGTTGATGCACTGCCTCAGAGAAACATATACAGCTGGCACGAAGACAACAAGTTTCTCTCCTATGCCTGATACATATGGCAATAAAGAGTTTTTGACAAGGCAACTGGTATCCGGTCCTGTGATTCAATCATAACGGGGACAAAGCTGAATTTTCAGATCAACAATATCCATCATTCTACTTGCGAACACGCAGCAAAAATGGAAAAACTACTGTCTGCTGCGATCAACTGACCCAACATCCACCCGTAAACAAACTTATAAAACTAAAGAAAAACTCACCGAAGTGCGTTCCAACGGCGCACCAAGATATAAAAAAGTGGAGAAATCCAACAATCCTCAGGGACATGAAGCACCTGCACGAAACGTGACGGATTGGAAATAGAATGTCTCCTGTAGAAATGAAGCACAAAAACGCGCGCTTTGGTCTCAGATGAGGCAAGAAAGGCAAGAGGAAGTGCTTGGTTCACCTGGATGTTATATATAGCCAACCCCTATGGTCAGTCACCTGACATTGTTGATATTAGCAGAAGAATGGTGTCATTCAAGGTAAGACCGTGGTGACGGTCTGAGTGAGGTGGAAATAGATCAAACCAATTCTACATTTCTACGCCTAAGAAACTAACACAATAACAATGGAATAAGGTTAGAGTGATTTTCCATGTGATTTCAGCTATTTTAAATCAATATGTTTACTTTATGACTGCCAACAGATGTTGCGATTAGCGCCATATAAAATGCTAAATATAACATGTTTTAACATCACCATATAAATTAAATCCCCATTATATCGCGATAGGAAGCTAATACAAACACTTGATGGTGGCCTAAAGTGGCATTTTGAGTGAAAGTGTAATTTTAATATTTTAAATTGTGTTATGTAGCTTGATGCTAACTGCTCTCTACTGCACCTGTTGGACCAAGAGCTGTGTCTGTTTTGTAACAATAATTCACATAATATTCCAATGATGTGCTTTTAGTTTTTTTCTTTTAGAAAGACTTCAGATATTATGTTGAATACTGTGTAATTTAGATTACTGTGCTGTTGATGGGCCATAGGCAGACATAAAGGCTTTGAATAATGTCTGTTAAAAAAAAACAAAAAAACAATAGAATCACAACAAAAGATGAATGAGGATTACGTCTCATACACTCAAAGGTGAAAACACATGAGGTGCGAGCACAGTGTAGCATTAATTGAGCTGTTCTCCTCGCCAGACATTACACAAAAGACTGCAAATAGGCCAACAATGTATTTCTATAAAAAAAATCCAGACATGGTATTAGAAAATGTTTCATAAAATCTTCACTTTAGTTGTGGTAATAAGTTGTTTTAGTTCATTCACATAATATTTGTATACATTTAAAATATTTTCTTTATTTTATTTTCTTGTTTTAATGTTTGAGTCTATATATCTCCATATTAATAACTGTCTGGGTAATTCTGAGTATTCAGCTGTAAACTCTCAAGTGTTGGCTTTCTAAATATATATTGGTTATGTGTATATTACTTTTTTGAAGGGGGGTATCTATCCATATGTATGGATTCAGTATCAATCCATATGTAGTACATTCCCTGACAAAAATCGTGCCGTTTATCTATTTTTATAGTAGAAACACCTGCTATTAACCTGACTTTTAATTCATCAATTGGTGTTAGAAATAGCTCATATGAAAAGCTAAAACCCTCCCAAATGATGTTTAATGCACTGAAAAAAATTGGTTTCACTGAAAAAAGATTTATCATTTAATCAAGACAGAAAGGTCAAATTTTGGCAAGACAAAAGTTTTGTCGCCTATACAGAAATTTACTGCAAATACAAAAATATGTCAGCAAATTAAGTAGTGGTGCTGTGAGATCCAAATTTAATATCTTGTATGACTTACATGAGCTTAAAGGACTGCATCCATGCGGTTTGGCAAGGACTCATACAATTTATTGATGATCAGGAATAGCAAAGAAAGCAGTCTTGCATGCCTCCCAGAGTTCATCAATATTATTTGGTTTAGTCTTCCATGCTTCCTCTTTCATCCTACCCCACATATGCTCAATGATGTTCATGCCTGGTGACTGGGCTGGCCAATCCTGGAGCATCTTGATCTTCTTCGCCTTGAGGAACTTTGATGTGGAGATGGAAGAATGCAATGGAGGACCATCCTGCTGCAGAATTTAGCCTCTTTTATGGTTGGGAATATAAGAGGTAGCTAAGATTTCTTGGTATTTTAGACTATTGAAGTTGCCTTCCAACTTGCAGATCTCTCGCACACCCCCATACTGGATGTAACCCCAGACCATGATTTTCCCCCACTGAACTTCACTGTTTTCTGGGTGAATCTTGGATTCATGCGGGCTCCAGTAGGTCTCCTGCAATATTTGCGGTGACTGTGGTGTAATTCAATAGAAGATTCATCTGAAAAATCCTTCTGCCACTTTTCCAGTGTCCATCCTCTTAGCAGGCTGTGGGCTTTGGCAAATGCCACACGGTTTTTCAATTGTCTTTTGTTTAGTGCTAGCTTCTGGGCACTGATTCGACCATGGAGGCCATTTCGAGACAGAATCCGACAAACTGTTCTAGTTGACACAGGGACTTCAGGTGACCAGGTCTCGTGGATCTCTGCTGTAGTGGAAAATGGGCTGGCCTTGGATTTTCGAGCCAACAAACGGTCCTCTCGAGCAGTTGTCTTGCAGGGTCTGCCTGACCTGGGTTTGTCATAAACGTCTCCAGTCTCTTCAAATCTTTTTTTTATCCTCTGCACTTGACGCTGAGACACTTTGAAGGTGTCTGCCACATCAGCAGTGGATCTGGTCTTCAGCCTCTTGATAATCAAAACTTTAGTCTCAGGGTGAATCTTCTTAGGCATGTTTGCAGAGGTCTATTTGCAGTTGTAAATCGCATTCATTAATATTCACTTGTGTCTGCTTATATAAGTATCATTCATTAAAAATATTAGGATGCAAGTTATTAACGTTTTAACTTTTTAGGAGGCAAGTTATTAACGTTTGATCATATCTATTTATTAAAATGCAAAACTGCAATTCATTTTTGAGCAACTAGATTAGATACATGTATATTTATTAAAGAGCCATAAAGGCACCTACTGTGTAATGGCATTACAAATGAACATTATTATTTTTTAACCACAAAATGACTGTAATTTGCCTCTTTGAATTGGAATTCTCTATTTTAACCTTAATTACTACTAATTGTAATATAAATAATACAAATATTAGAAGAAAAATATTTTAATTGGTCATCAATTGACAATAATTATTGCACAACTAGTATTTAGTACCAAAAGATCTCCTCAAAATATTCAATAAATATTATTGAACTAAAATATAGAACATTTATTTAATTGAAAAATAGTTACGGTGTATGGTCACATTTGACCAGTTAGTAAGGAATACCTGAGGGCTAAATAATAATAACATTAATGTTAACAATGTTGCATCTCTATCACTCTCCATAATAAAATGATCCTTTAAATATGGTTGACTTAATAATCAATGCACACTATGCTGTACTGTCCACCAAAACTTGCTGCAAACATCTGTATAGTGAACTGTTGTGTATCCACTTAAGCCATGCATTGACACAGCGCTAGAAGTATTGAGCATGCACGCGCCTCCGGGTGATGAGAGCATGTCGCAACTGCGTTTATCAACGCCTCTGGCTTTAACATTATGCCAAAACGCTATTTATTGTTTAAATTTCGCATTAAAACTTTTTTAAAAATGTAAAAGCTTAGCTTTGTTTAATATCAAAAGCAGGTTTGGCAATTTGGCGTGAGATTAAGCAGCCTTGAGATAGAGCTTAAAAGCGTGTGTCACGCCAAATGCGTGAGAGTTGGCAACCGTGATTATTGTAGCAAATCGACACAGCTCCTGGTACAACAGGTGCATTAGAGAGCAGTTAGCATCAAGCTACATAACAATTTTAAAAGATTAAAACTACACCTTCACTCAAAATGGCACTTTAGACCACCATCAAGTGTTTGTATTAGCTTCATATTGCGATTTAATGGGGATTTCATTCATATGGCGATGTTAAAAACTTTTATATTTAGCATTTTATATGGAGCTAATCACTACACCGTCTATAGCAGTCATAATGTAAACATCCATTATTGATATAAAATAGCCGAAATTACATGAGAAACCACAAAAACCTTATTCCATAGTTATCGTGTGTTTACTAGTTTCTTAGTTCAGGTGTAGAATTGTAGAATTGGTTCGTTCTTCACGGAGTCAAAATGAGGAAGTAAACACACAGGAGGCAGGAGCGCCATGTAGGAGGCAGTGTTGAGTCACGTAAGAGGATTGACAGCTCAAGTGAACGAATGAACGCTTGATGACTCCTGATGCCAATCAGAAAGAAGAGAGAGAGAGATGCCTCTGCATGTTTCAGCTCTTACAGATCGGATAATTCAGTGAGAAATTAATATAAATGGTATTCTGTATAACGAAATATTTTGCAAACATGTGACATTAAATCCAGTGTTGGGAGTAACGCGTTACAAAGTAATGCGTTACTGTAATTCCACTACTTTTAGCAGTAACGCCCATGTAACTAAATATTTTTTTAATCAAGTAACGCAATTACAATTACTGAAATTTGAATGAGTTTGTTACTCACGTTACTCTCTATTGTGAAAAATGAATGCTTGCAGACAAGAAGCTCAAATCTATAGGCCCTAGCAGCCTGTGTTTTTACACGTTACATTGTTGCAGCCATTCAAATAGTTCAGTTTTGTTTTTAATGTCAAAGTAGTTATATTTCGTTTCTTTATTAAGTTAATTTAGAAAAATGTTTGGAGCATTTTTATTTTTGTTAAATGAAAGGTTTTATTTTTTTTAAAAGTGACGACTAAGCGGCCAGCGGCCGACAGTGATTTAACCCAATGCTTTAGCCTCTCAAATCAACACTGACTTGTCATGCCTATAATAAAACATATATAAAATAGTGAAAAATACTTAGAGCATAGCAAGTTTAAATGTTTAGCCTATTATCACCACCACAGCAAAAAGGCATTTTTGATAAGTTTAGGTTAGGCTATTAGGCTTATCGTAGGCTATAGGCGCTCGCAAACGAAATGGTCTACACAAGCTAAACAAATTTTAAAAAAGCATGCAGGTTGTCTTACCTTACACCTCTCCACAAAATAAATCCATCCATCCATCCATCCATCCATCCATTATCTTCCGCTTATCAGTGGCTAAATTAACCAAGAATAAAGCTTCAACTTCTGATGTTTGTAAACAGCACAGCAGTAATGTCTTTATGAACTTCTTTACGTGTAAGATTGACAATATTAGGAAGAAAATTATAACCATGCAGCTGTCTACTACAGTATCACATCAGACAGAGCATCGTAGTGTCACTGAGGAAAAATTACACTCTGTCACAATTGACCAGTGTGAGTGCCAGCGATCACCAGAGGGCACTCCAACCCGGACTGTCATTCTACCATAGACTACATCTCCCATAATCCTTTGCCCGGACTCATCATCACTCATTGATTACATCCACCTGCACCCCACCTTGTTAGCTCACACTATAAAAACCATGTTCACTCTGTCAGTCACTGCGAAGTCTTGTTTTGTGTTACACTGCATTTCTGAGCGTTTGGTTTCATGTCTCTTGGTCTTGGATTTCTTGCCTTCTCTGTGTATTACCCTTTTGCCTGTCTCCTCTGTTTTGTTTGCTTGATTGGACCGATTGCTTGTGTATGACCTTCTGCCTGTTTTCTGACTACGATTGTGGATTACCCTCAAATAAAGCTGCGTTTGGATCTCCTACCTTCTGTCTCAGAGCAGTAATCGTAACAGAAGACTTCGCCAGCATGGATCCAGCAGCAGTCACCCTTGTTCGACTACGCCAAGGAACTTACACACTCGAGGAACACATCAGAGACTTTCTGAACATCTCAAACACCACCAACCTCCCGGAGTTTATGTTGATTGACTTTTTTTGCCATGGACTCAACGAAGAGTTACAAAACCCAACTCGTCCGTGATGGTCCTCGAGGGTCCCTGAGTGAGCTCCTTGATTATGCCCTTCAGGTAAATGGCTCTGCTTTCACAGTGGGTGTCATGGATGAGGGTCATGACATTTCCACCGCATCTGCCACGCCTGTGTCTTTGGACAAAAGGGCTGCCGAGCCTGTGTCCTCGAAAAAGATGTCCGCCAAGCCCGTGTCCTCAGACAAGATGGCCACCGAGCCTGTGTTGTTGGACAAGATGGCCGTCTTCTCAGCCTACCTTCCAGAGCCTTGTGTCGTCTCAGCAGACCTTCCAGAGCCTTGTGTAATCTCAGCAGACCTTTCAGAGCCTCATGTCGTCTCTGCAGACCTTCCAGAGCCTCATGTCGTCTCCGCAGACCTTCCAGAGCCTCGAGTCGTCTCAGCAGACCTTCCAGAGCCTCGTGTTGTCTCAGCAGACCTTCCAGAGCCTCCAGCTGCCACGGACACTACACCAGATTCACGAGCCTTCACTGGTGCCTCACCAAAGTCTTCAGCCGTCATGGACGTCCCATCTGTGTTCCCGGTCGTCATGAGTGCTGCACAGCAAGACATTATGGCTTTCCCTAGACTCTTGAGACTGGCTTCAAGTCTGGAGGAAGCTCCACTGATGTCAGTGAGAGCAGCTGGCATCTATGCAGTAAAGCCAAGCCTTCGGGATGGTTCCACTGTCGACAACACTCCCTGTTAAAGAGATGTCTCCTGCCACTGACCAGCGTCCAGAGATTGCTCCAGCCCCTGACCAGCGTCCAGAGACGGCCCCTGCCACTGACCAGCGTCCAGAGAGGGCTCCGGCCCATCTGCCGAGTCCCGAGAGGGCTCCGGCCCGTCTGCCGAGTCCCGAGAGGGCTCCAGCCCGTCTGCCGAGTCCCGAGAGGGCTCCGGCTCTGCCTAGTGTCCCGAGAGGGCTCCGGCCCGTCTGCCGAGTCCAGAGAGGGCTCCAGCTCCGCCTAGTGTCTCGAGTCCCGAGAGAACTCCGGCTCCGCCTAGTGTCCCGAGTCCCGAGAGGGCTCCAGCACGTCTGCCGAGTCCCGAGAGGGCTCCGGCCCATCTGCCGAGTCCAGAGAGGGCTCCGGCTCCGCCTAGTGTCCCGAGTCCCGAGAGGGCTCCGGCTCCGCCTAGTGTCCCGAGAGGGCTCCGGCCCGTCTGCCGAGTCCAGAGAGGGCTCCGGCTCCGCCTAGTGTCTCGAGTCCCGAGAGGGCTCCGGCTCCGCCTAGTGTCCCGAGTCCCGAGAGGGCTCCAGCACGTCTGCCGAGTCCCGAGAGGGCTCCGGCTCCGCCTAGTGTCCCGAGTCCAGAGAGGGCTCCGGCCCGTCTGCCGAGTCCAGAGAGGGCTCCGGCCCGTCTGCCGAGTCCAGAGAGGCTCGGCCCGTCTGCCGAGTCCAGAGAGGGCTCCGGCCCGTCTGCCGAGTCCAGAGAGGGCTCCGGCCCGTCTGCCGAGTCCAGAGAGGGCTCCGGCCCGTCTGCCGAGTCCAGGGAGGGCTCCGGCCCGTCTGCCGAGTCCAGAGAGGGCTCCGGCCTGTCTGCCGAGTCCAGAGAGGGCTCCGGCCGCGCCTCGAGTCCTGAGTCCAGAGAGGGCTCCGGCCGCGCCTCGGTTCCCGAGTCCAGAGAGGGCTCCGGCCGCGCCTCGAGTCCCGAGTCCAGAGAGGGCTCAGGACCGTCTGCCAAGTCCAGAGAGGGCTCATGCTGTACCACCTGCTCTGCCTGCTCAACTGTGGAGGTCTTCTAGACCATCTAGTCCGCCGTGGGGGGCTTCAACCTCGTCTGCGCCACTGTGGTGGTCGTCTGCTCCGCCGTGGGGGTCTTCAACCTCGTCTGCGCCACTGTGGTGGTCGTCTGCTCCGCCGTGGGGGTCTTCAACCTCGTCTGCGCCACTGTGGTGGTCGTCTGCTCCGCCATGGGGGTCTTCAGCCTCGTCTGCGCCGCTGTGGTGGTCGTCTGCTCCGCCGGGTTGGTCTTCAGCCTCGTCTGTGCCGCTGCTGTGGTGGTCGTCTGCTCCGCCCTGGCTGCTTGCATCACCCTGGTCATCTGCCCAGCCTGCATCACCTTGGCCACTTGCTCTGCCTGCGTCAGCCTGGTCATCTGTCTGGCCTGTGCAACCCTGGTCATCTGCTCTGCCTGCGTCAGCCTGGTCATCTGCCTGGCCTGTGCAACCTTGGTCATCTACTGAGCCTGCTCTGGCTGGCCTCCTGCTCTGCCTCAGTCTCCAGGCCCACTTCCACTCCACGGGGCTGGCCCTCCATCCCACCCCCAGGTCCGCCTCCGCTCCACCTTCCTCCTGGACAATTTTAGGAGCGTCTGGAAGCCGCTCCTTTGAGGGGGGGGGCTATGTCACAATTGACCAGTTTGAGTGCCCGCGATCACCAGAGGGCACTCCAACCCGGACTGTCATTCTACCATAGACTACATCTTCCATAATCCTTTGCCCGGACTCATCATCACTCATTGATTACACCCACCTGCACCCCACCTTGTTAGCTCACACTATAAAAACCATGTTCACTGTCAGTCACTACGAAGTCTTGTTTTGTGTTACACTGCATTTCTGAGCGTTTACCCTGGTTTCATGTCTCTTGGTCTTGGATTTCAGCCTTCTCTGTGGATTACCCTTTTGCCTGTCTCCTCTGTTTTGTTTGCTTGATTGGACTGATTGCTTGTGTATGACCTTCTGCCTGTTTTCTGACTACGATTGTGGATTACCCTCAAATAAAGCTGCGTTTGGATCTCCTACCTTCTGTCTCAGAGCAGTAATCGTAACACACTCATTCACTGATATAGGAGAGGAAGAATTGGCTAAACTCTTTAAAGGTCCCATTCTTTGCGTGTTTTCGAAGCTTTGATTGTGTTTACAGTGTGCAATATAACATGTGTTCATGTTTTGTGTGTAAAAAAACACAGTATTTTTCACACATGTTAATTATCTGTACACCGCTGTTTTCACTGATGAGAAAACGGCCTGCTGATTTCCTTGTTCTATGAAGTCCCTCCTTCAGAAATACGTAACGAGTTCTGATTGGGCCAGCGCTTCCCGTGTTGTGATTCGACAGCAGCTTAGCTTACGTTGCCCAGAAAGGTCACGCCTCTTACCATACCGGAGAGATACGCGCGCTCAATGTTATTGCAAAAATGTCTATATTGCCTTATCAATTTGAGCCGGAATCAGACCCGGAGAATATCAAAGAGAAACGATTACAACCTGCTCAGGAAAGACTTTTGCAGGATGTTTCACAATGGTAAGCTGTCTATTCAGTAGTTGTCATGTTTTTTATATTTGGCTGTTACAAATTGCATGCGTAGCTGCAGCTGAACGAGCATGTGGTTAAACAATAAACAACAGATATAATAAACAAATCATTTAAACTGAACAAATGCAACAATTCCTCTTCTCCACGTTGGAGAGCAACAAGACCACGCCCCCTTTTATTGGGTATTCTTGTGTCCGGAGGGTTAGTCAACAAACTGTTCTAGTGATGTCATTAAAGCAGGAAGTGCAGGGATGTAGTCCAAACCGGCCGTTCGCTGAAGGCTTTGAAAGGGAACTTAAATAAAATATCTCGCTTGGCATTGAACTTTGAGCTTTATAATTTTACAGGTATTATTTATGCTCTAACAGCAACATTACACACTAACTAAAGTTTGAAAGATGGAATCGCGAAGAACGGGACCTTTAATTCATCTAAATCAACAACATGTATGCTTGACCCTATACCGACTAGGCTATTAAAAGAGATGCTACCAGAGGTCATGGATCCTCTTCTTAATATCATTAATTCATCTTTGTCATTAGGATATGTACCGAAAACTTTTAAGTTGGCTATTATTAAACCACTTATTAAAAAAACACAACTTGATCCTACAGAATTAGTCAATTACAGGTCAATCTCAAATCTACCCTTTCTTTCAAAAATACTTGAAAAGGCAGTGTCTTTACAATTATGTTCCTTTTAAGAAAGAAATGGTATCTGTGAGGATTTTCAGTCAGGATTTAGACCGTATCATAGTACTGAGACTGCTCTCATCAGAGTTACATCAGAGCTGCATTCGACACTATCGACCACAACACCCTAGTGAAAAAAAAGTATGCTAAGTATACTTGTAGCCAGACTAATTATTAGTATACTTCAAGCGTGTTAAAGATTAGTTAACTTGAAGTGTGCTATTTTGAAACAACTAATTTTGTACTAAGTATATTTAAGTTGTATTTAAGTTGTATTAAAGTATGACTTAAAGTATATTTAGTGTATTTTTTTGTTCTTAATTGGAACAACTTAAAGTATGCTTAGTATACTTTAAGTACATGCTTGTGTAGGGACTAATTTCATGCTTGATTAGTGATATTAAAGTGTACTTAATTTGTGTTATAAATATACTTTATTTGTGCTTTAAGTATATTTATCTTGTTATAAATATTTTTTCTGTTACAAGTGTACTTTATTTGTTATAAGTGTACTTTATTTGTGTTATAGTATACTTTATTTGTATTATTAGTATACTTCATTTGTGTTGTAAGTACATTACAAATTAATTACCAGTATCTTCAGAACACACAAGCTATATATATATATATATTCTAACACACATTCTAATTAAGAGACATTTCATTAACAAGGCCAACGGTTTTTATTAATGGTTTCACATGGTTTCAGCAAAGCTAAACAAAATTAACTTACTATGTTTTTCATTAAATGAACACTGGAAGATGTTGGAAAATATATTATTGAACTAATTCCACCTACCATATCTATACATAAATATAAATTACACATTATATGCCATTTTCTGATGAGCGGCTGATGGCGCTTACACATCATCAGAAACAGCTGACAGCAATCACTCGCGAAGAAGATCTGTTAACAGAATATACAAGAGATAAGGTCGGGTGCATGTTCATACAACTTTTTATTCACGTTTAGATACATTAGTATTACTTACTACTTACCTCCAAACAGCAGGACTTTTTCTCCAGTTCTCGTTAGGCCATTTGATTCCAAAATAGTTTATCATCACCATCAAGGTCAGGCTGCGATGTGACGTAATTGAACTGGTCGAAGAATGAGCCATGTACTTTCCGCTGTCAATGTTTTATTAAATAAATAATGTAAAGCAATATTGTAGCCTATTTCACCTACAAGGCTGCAAACCTCCCGCGACTCCGCGAGTGAGCCAGCGTCAGCTAGACGAGTATCGTCATCAGCTCTGCCTCTGATTGGCTGCAGGAATTGAGCAACACTACCTGATTGGTCACAGACCAATTGAAGAGACATTTGAATTCCGGTAAGACTCAACTACTCAACTCATATTTTCTTGCGTTGTATTTTAAGTGTGCTGTTGGTTTAATATATAGATGTGTGTGTACGATTGTAAGACGATTCTTCTCTGCCACTGTAAACTTATTAAACATATTTACACTTAAATCACAACTAAAGTAGGGCTTATAGCATACACGGCATATAAATGGGCTTTTAGTGCATTAGTCATAATTTAACACTTATTTATTCATGCTTAATTTGAACCCTTAAGCATGAATAAATAACCTTAAACATTATTTAACTTTAAATATACAACAGCTTAATGATATTAATTATGTGTTTTTTAAAATTAGCTTTTTGTGCATTGTTAATTTGCTACAATGACAATTTTGAGCATACAGTTTAAAATATACAAAACATATATTTTAAAGTAATGTTCAAATAAGTACACTTTACAAAAGTACACAGAACTTTCATTTTAAGTATATTTTTAGAAAATATATTTTTAGAAAATATACTAAAAGACAATTATTTTAAAGTGTGTTAAAAGTTGTATCGTGAAAATATGATGCTAATATACTCTGTATATATTTAGAGATGGTACACTTTTTGTTAGTATATTTCCAATATGCTATTGGAAAAGAGAATATATTTGAAATACAATAAAGTATACTTTTTTTTCACGAGGGCATTCTTTTGAATAGACTCGAAAATTATGTAGGCATTAGTGGACCTGCATTGGCATGGTTTAAATCATACCTATCTGACCGTTATCAATTTGTAGCAGTAAATGAAGAGACGTCACAGTACCGCAGGGTTCAGTGCGAGGGCCATTGCTCTTCACCCTGTACATGCTATCACTGGGAGATATTATTAGGAAGCGTGGCGTTAGATTTCATTGTTATGCTGATGATACTCAGCTCTATATTTCTTCACACCCTGAAGAAACTAACCAATTCACAAGATTAACGGAATGTATAGATGATATAAAAAATTGGATGATCAGTAATTTCCTGCAACTTAATTCAGAAAAAACTGAATTTTTAATCATTGGACAAAAAAGCTCCACAAGTAGTAACCTAGAATAATGTCTAACCCTTGATGGCTGCTCTGTCAAGTCCTCGTCGTCAGTTAGGAACCTGGGTGTGCTCTTTAATACCAATCTTTCGTTTGAAAGCCATGTTTCTAGCATCTGTAAAACTGCATTCAACCATCTTAAAAATATATCTAAATTACGGCACATGCTCTCAATCCAAAATGCTGAACAGTTAATACATGCGTTCATGAGCTCAAGGCTAGATTATTGTAATGCTCTACTGGGTGGTTGCACTGCTCGCTTAATAAACAAACTCCAGCTGGTCCAAAACGCAGCAGCTTCAGTTCTTACTAGAACCAGGAAGTATGAACACATTAGTCCGGTTCTGTCAACACTGCACTGGCTCCCTATTAAACATCGCATACATTTAAAAATCTTGCTTATTACTTACAAAGCACTAAATGGTTTAGCTCCCCAGTACTTGAGTGAGCTCTTAACACATTATACACATCACGTCTACTGCGGTCTCTAAACTCTGACCAGCTGATAATACCTAGAATATCAAAATCAACTGCAGGTGGTCGATCCTTTTCCTATTTAGCACCTAAACTCTGGAACAGTCTTCCTAGCATTGTTCGGGAAGCAGACATACTCTGTCAGTTTGAATCTAGACTAAAAACACATCTCTTTTCTATGGCATACACATAAAACACTTTTTTTTCAATTAAATGATTATTAGGCTGAATTATCTAGGTCAGCCGGAACCGGGAACACTTCCCATAACACCTGATGTACTCGTTACATCATCAGAAGAATGGCATCTACGGTAATGTTAGTGTCTCTGTTTTATCCCGAGGTCTACTGCAGTCAGCCGGATCCAGGCTGTATCCAGATCAGACGGTGAACCTGCACCCAGATGTAACCAACACATGACCCTGAAATGTCTGCAGAGACCGTGTCATTTAGACTCCCCCTTAAGCTGTCTCATCGACACGGCATCCTCAATAAACCTGTCTCCGGCGTGTTGCCTCTGATCTTTCGAATATTCAGATCGATTATGACCTCTGACCTTTAAAATAATAATTTTAATAGTAATAATACACTGTTTGTTAATTGGCCAGAGGAGAACTGGCACCCCGACTGAGCCTGGTTTCTCCCAAGGTTTATTTTTCTCCATTAGGTCTCCTGATGGGGTTTTGGTTTCCTTGACACTGTCGCCTCTGGCTTGACTTGCTCAGTTGGGGAAAAAACTATTTTTCAAATATATTTCAAAATAAGTCTAATTATTAAACTAAATTAACCATATAGACCAAATTACTGATCTAATTACTGATCTAAAGCCCACATTGTTACCGCATGGTAATCGAAATATATTCTGTTGCATTATTTTTCTGTTTAACACTGTGAAGCTGCTTTGAAGCAATCTGCATTGTTAAAAGCGCTATATAAATAAAGTTGACTTGACTTGACTAGTTGTCTCGCTGGGCTAAAACTCTGAACGTAGTGTTGGTAAAAGTTTCTTTCCTCACAGGCTGGAGGCTCAGAACTTTGTCGTATCTGTTGCTTCCTCACAAGCTGTAGAATCAGATCATTGGATCTTGTGTTGTCTCTGGTTAAACCAGAGGCTCAGAATTTGCTTGCTCTGTCACTGTCTAATCCTTTCCGGACAGACTCAGAACTTGGTGAACTGTTTGTCTCTCTCGAGGAGAGGCCAATGAGAATACTTATTTTATGGCCGTCACAGACCAGGATATTAGGGATCAGTCTCTAGATGGGTGAAGGGAAGAAACTGCATGTGGGCCTATGAGAAGTCCTGTCCTTCCTAGGCTTGGTGTCAGAGGTCTTCTTTTGCCCTCTAAGATATTTCTGGCTGTTTTCCTGGCATCTTTATCTGATGACGTTGGACAGTTTGTTTGTGTTAGTCCAACAAGATCCAATCAAAATCAAATGTAGCAAACCTTTGTCCACTGTTATGGGAAAAGAGGGGTCCGGCCATAAACAGGGCCCTGTAATGTGCTGTCTACTACAGGAGATATCATTAAAGAGTATGGTGTTAGTTTTCATTGTTATGCTGATGATACTCAGCTCTATATTTCTTTGCACCCTGACAAAACTTACCAATTCACAAGATTGACGCATAGCTGATAAAAAAATTTTTTTCCTACAACTTAATTCTGAAAAAACGTTCTGCACATAGTAACCTAGAATACTGTATAACACTTAATGGCTGTTCTGTCAGGTCCTTGTCGTCATTTAGGAATTTGCATGTGCATTTTGATACCAATCTTTCATTTAAAAGACTGTAAATTTAATTTAAGCATCTGTAAAATGTCTTGGGTAACGACTGTAACCCTTGTTCCCTGAGAAGAGAACTTGCACTGCGTCAGAATGACACTTTTGGGATGCTCCCATAGTATTGCGCATCTGAAGCATGACTAGACCGATCTATCGGATTGGTTCTATGTCATAATGTACTATGTGATGGCATACACAGAAGTATATTGGGACGCCGGAACGTCTTGGTTATGTATGTGACCCTCGTTCCCTGAGGAGGGAATGGAGACGCAACGTCAGTGACTGACGAATGGGGATTTTGCTTAGAAGCCTATTATCTTCAAGATCTAGAAAACGCCCAAAGGCAGTGCCAATGCCATGAATTTGCATGCGCAACTCTGCCCCACCGCATATATAATAGGGCTGGGCCAAAAAAATATGGTCGTTCTTTAAAATGTGGTTGATTCAAAATCGATTCTCAAAGGCCACAAATCGATTTTTTTTCATATTTATTTCCGCTAACATTGAACATAAGATCGAATTACTAGTCTTCTCCACTAGATGTCACCCATTTTCCTTGTGCGATTCTACAAAGGAGCGAGAGGCATGCCTGTCATTCATTCATTCATTCATTCAGAGCTTAAATGGCTGCTTCCGGTGTGTTATAGCCTTGTGTAATCCTGAGGTGAAATGCTGTAGTAATAATACAAGTCTGAGGAACCATCTGATGAGGCATCACGCAGACGTTGCAACACCCCCACAGCCGTGCACACAACCCCTATAAAAAGATCACATAGACACGAATGCTTGCCTTGCATTATGATCAAACTTGAGCATTCACTTAAAGACATATTCAAATCAACTGAATCAATAAACAACGAAGGACCACTAATTCAAACCTAATTGCTTATATTATAAACAGATTTCCTTAAAACAAAACAAAAAAGTTAGCCCACATAAGTCAGCACATTAAGGTTTTGTTGTTCGTTACCACGGCAACTACGCACTTCTCGTGTATGAAAAGTAACTGAACACATGACAGGCTGCAAAATCGCTAGAAAACCTTGACGTGTACTGAAAATTGCTGAAAATCATCTAATATCCTTTTTATGTTTTAGAATAAATATATCAAAATATTCACAAAATCATATATATTTTTTTAATAAAGTTTCATCAAAATTGTATTGTTTTTAACAATTGTATGCATTTAAAATATAGAGATGGGTTCTGTTTAAATGTACCAGAGGGTACCTAAAATAACAAGTTTAATATACAGGTTTGTGGCTCTTAATTTCGTTTTAATTATACTTGTAAACTTATGTTCACTGTTCTGTTTTTATAAATACCTATAGTTGAATCGAATCGAGAATCAGTGCTGGAGGAGCTCAGTGCTTCCAGAAAGCTCACCTGAGTAAAAATATTGCACATATCCAGTCCGAGGAGTGGAATGATGAACAAGTGAAGACACCTGAGCCTAATCCATTACCGGCTACTAGTAGAGGCGAGTACATAGTCGGATACAGATTGCAGAATCTGGTGAATGTGTTCGGTGTCGCCCAGCATGCAGCTCTGCAGATGTCTGTCAGCGAGGCGCCATGTGCAAAAGCCCAAGAGGAGGCCACACTCCAGATGGAATGTGCCCTGACCCCAAGGGGACATGGACACCCCTGCTGCTGGTAAGCCAAAACAATGGCATCCACTACTGGACAACCTTTGCTTTGAGAGAGCCTTTCCCTTCAACTTCCCACCATAACAGACAAAAGAGCTGGTCTGAGGTCTTCTTTTAGGCGGCCAAAATTCCAGGCACGCGAAATGCCTGCAGGTGCCCTAACCTCTTGATGGAGGCCAAAGCAATCAGGAGTGCTGTTTTCATTGACAAGAACTTAAGATCAATTGACCGCAATGACTCGAAGGGAGACCTCTGCAGCATATAAAACTACTGCAAGGTCCCAAGAGGGCGCAAGGGTGGCCCGAGGAGGATTTAAGTCTCCTCGCTCCCCTCAGGAACCTGATGACCAGGTCATGCTAACTTACCTTTTTGTTTTCCAAGAGGTCATGGTGGGCAGATACAGTATATCGGCCACATACTAACTAAGGGTGGAAGGAGACAGCCTTCGATCTAACCCTTCGGCACAGATGCGCCAGTGCATCTGTGCCGAGTGTGCCCTCAGTCAGGGAATAAAACAGGTGGCAGTGGGAAGAGTCATGGGAGGCAAACAGATCTACCTGTGTGTTGCCGAACTGTTGGAGTGGAGTCATGTATGGAGTCATTCTCCAGGAAGTGGCTGACACCGTGAGAGCTCCTCGGCTGCATGGTTAAGTTCTCCCGGGATATGGATATCACAAAGGGACCTTAGACGCATCTGACTCCATAAGATGAGATGACGGGCGAGTTGATATATACGGTGGGAGCGAAGACCACCCTGACGGTTGATGTATACGCTACTGTGGACGTGTTGTCTGTCCTAATGAATACATGTTGACCCTTGAGCAACGCTGCGGGCGAACTAAACTGCCAGCAACTCGAGGCAACTTACATGCAGGAGGCGCTGAGGTCCTTTCCAGGAGCCTGCGGCAGCATGACCATTGCACATGGCACCCCAGCCCATGGCAGAGGCATCTGTTGACACAACAATATGCCTGGAAACTCATTCTAAGGGCACACCGGCCCGTAGAAAGCTGAGGTTCAACCACGGGATGAGGCAGGCCCGAGTCTGCCAAGCCCATCTCAGGACTCAAACGCAAAGCCAGTGCTGAAGCGGTCACATATGAAACAATCCGAGTGGCATTACTGCCCCAGGAGACATGTGCCCCAGGAGCCTCTGAAACAGTTTCAGTGGGACTGCACACTTGCTCTCGATTTGATGGAGGCAAGTCAGCAGTGACTGCACGCGCTCGCTCGAAAGCTGTGCGTACATGGCGACAGAGTAGAATTTCATACAGAGAAAAGAGATCTTCTGCACTGGGCAGAGTTAGCTCTTGGACTAAGTGCTGGAGCACTAGATCTCTGTATTTCCACTCCTGCTCTCGAGAGTGACTCAGTATGAGCCAGTCGTCGAGGCAGTTCAGGATGCGAACCCTGCGCTGCCTGGAGTGGCGCAAAGGCTGCCTCGGACGATCGTCGTAAAGATGTGAGGGAACAAAGCTAGCCCAAATGGGAGGACCGCGTACTGATATGCTCGCCCCTCGAAAGTCGAGGTAGGATGGAGACATCGAAGTAGGCGTAGCGTCCCGGTGTGGGGGTATGGTCAATGGCTTCATCCTGACAGAGAAGACCAGGGAAGGACGCTCGTTCCACTGGGGTTTGCTCTGAGAGGAGGCTGGCGATAGAGAGGGACGAGAGTGTCGTGGCCCGGTGGCCTTTTTATACCTGCTCACTTCATTCATTTTCTCTGATCAGATTTCTATCCGCTTGTTAAAAGACCAGAAATATCTGGTTGTTTAAACCACATATGTACATTTTCCTCCTGGCAAATTGTTAAAAAATAAACGTGTGTGAGCGTGTTACCTATATATGTTGTAGTCAGATATGACGCGCTACTGCAACATGCGTTGCTGCAGATGAGTAAAGCAAGAACGCACGCAAATGACCGCAAGGAAAACTGAAAGTCTTAGATGCTCAAAAACACAATCATCTTTATTAAAACAAATGAGACTAAATGATCTTACCGGTGCTTAGGTCACTCTCTCATATTTGGGTCTTGAAATGAGCTGACAAAATGAGCTGACAAAATGAGCTGACGTGAACTCCGTTAAATGTGCATATGCCGCGGGAATTGAAGATCGGATTTATTTTTGCGGAGAGGTATAAGGTAAGACAACCTGCATGTTTTTATTTTTTATTTGTTAAGATAGTGTAGACCGTTTAGTTTGCGAGCGCCGATAGCCTACGATCAGCCTAATAGCCTAACCTAAACTTATCAAAAATGTCTTTTTACTGTGGTGGTGATAATAGGCTAAACGTTTAAACTTGTTATGCTCTAAGTATTTTTCACTTTTTTATATATTATTTATTATAGGCAAGACAAGTCCAGTGTTAATTTGAGAGGCTAAAGTGTTGGGTTAACTCACTATCGGCTGCTGGCAGCTTGGTTGTCACTTTAAAAAAATAAAAACTTTAATTTAATATACAAATAAAATGCTCCAAAATATAACTACTTTGACATTAAAAACTAAACTGAACTATTTGAATGGCTGCAACAATGTGTAACATGTAAAAACACAGGCCGAGCTAGGGCCTATAGATTTGAGCTTCTTGTCTGCAATCATTCATTTTTCACAGTAACGCAAGTAATTAACTCATTCAAATTTCAGTAATTGTAATTGCGTTACTTGATTTAAAAAAAAATGTAGTTACATTTGCGTTAATGCTAAAAGTAGTGGAATTACAGTAACGGGTTACTCCCAACACTGGTAATGGGTGAGAACAGAACTTATATACTACAGATGACGAGTAACGATTAGCTAGATAGATAATAAATGAATGAAGTGACATTGGAGTCTTCCAGGTAGAACTACGCTAGAACTTCCATTTCTACCCAAAAGACAAGGTGAGAATAACCTTTGAATACGATTTATTTACGGTTTGTGTACAATGAGTATCGAATAGATTAAATGATAAAGTTATTTGGCATAGGCCCCGTCCATAGTCTGAATCCGGAGGGTAGCGGATGCTTGCAGTTCCTGCCTGAAGATGAAGGCAGGAGCGGAGCCTAGGCAAGGCAAGGCAAGGCAAGTTTATTTATATAGGACATTTCATACACAATGGCAATTCAAAGTGCTTTACATAGAAAATGAAATTAAAACATTGATAAGAAATAAGAAAACCACGTGTCAGAATTAAAAATAAAAACAGGATAATTAAAACAGTTGTAAATAGAATTTTTAAAATAAGAAGAAATAGAAATATACAGTTGTAAAGATAATTAAAAAGAATAAAATTATTACAGTATATATAGATAAAAATAAAATAAGAAAAATAATAAAGATGATGCCTAGATTAGATTAGGTGCAATCAGTCGGACGGACAGTGGCACAGTGCTCATTCAGTAAATGCACAGCTGAACAGATGTGTTTTGAGTCTGGATTTGAATGTGGCTACTGTTGGAGCACATCTGATCTCTTCTGGAAGCTGGTTCCAGCTGCGACTGGCATAATAGCTAAACGCAGACTCTCCTTGCTTTGAGTGAACTCTTGGTATTTCTAACTGACTTGATCCTGATGATCTGAGTGATCTGTTGGGTTTGTATTTAATCAGCATATCTGCAATGTATTGAGGTCCTAGGCTATTAAGTGATTTATAAACAAGTAATAATATTTTAAAATTTATCCTAAATGTAACTGGAAGCCAGTGTAAAGACCTGAAGACTGGTGTGATATGCTCATATTTTCTGGTTCTGCTCAGAATCCTGGCTGCAGCGTTCTGTATGAGCTGCAGTTGTCTAATGGTCTTTTTGGGAAGGCCGGTGAGAAGACCATTACAATAGTCCACCCTGCTGGTGACGAAAGCATGAACGAGTTTCTCTAAGTCTTGCCTGGAAACAAAGCATCTGATTCTTGCAATATTTTTCAGATGATAGTAAGCTGATTTAGTTATTGCTTTGACATGACTACTGAAACTCAGGTCTGACTCTAAAATCACACCAAGATTCCTGACTTGATTTTTTGTTATTAGACCTTTAGCCTCAAGATATGTGTTCACCTTGAGAATTTCATCTTTGTTTCCAAATGTAATGATTTCAGTTTTGTTTTTGTTTAACTGAAGATAGTTTTGGCTCATCCATCTGTTAATTTCATCAATGCATTTGCACAGGGAGTCAATGGGGCTATAGTCATTAGGTGATAGTGATAATTAGATCTGGGTGTCGTCAGCATAGCTGTGGTAAGCCATTTGGTTCTCTCTCATTATTTGGCTCAGTGGCAGAATATACAGGTTGAATAGGAGTGGTGCAAGAATTGACCCTTGTGGGACTCCGCATATCATGGATGTCCAGTCAGACTTATGGTCACCTATACTCACATAATAACCTCTCCCTTCTAAGTACGACCTGAACCATTTAAGGACCATCCCAGAAAGTCTGACCCAGTTTTCCAGCCCACAAGAAGTATGTTGTGGTCAACAGTGTCGAATGCAGCACTGAGGTCGAGTAGTACCAGAATTGATGTTTTGCCTGTATCTGTATTGAGGCGAATATCACTTATGATCTTTATGAGCGCTGTTTCTGTGCTGTGATGCTGTCGGAAACCAGATTGAAAATTGTCAAAGTATCCGTTTGAGCTTAAGAATTTGTTCAGCTGACTGAAGACAACTTTTTCAAGACAACTTTTTAAATGATCTTGCCTATGAAGGGGAGATTTGAGATTGGTCTGTAGTTGCTCAATATGGAGTTATCCAGATTTCTCTTTTTCAGGAGGGGCTTAACTACTGCGGTTTTAAGCGAGTTTAGAAAAGTCCCATAGAGACCTACCCCCAAAAGAATTGATAAATCAAAAGGTACCCACCCATTGGAAGATTATTTGGATGAAGTACCTGAAATATTTGCAAAGAAAATAGGTTATATTATTAGAATAATGGACATTGAACATGCAATGGATATGGATATTGATGTTAAACCAATAAACAGAAGGAATTGTCACGTTACTGCCTGAAGTATTTGAAGGAAGCCATGATAGGCAGGTGTACGAGAAAGCAGCGTGCTGTAAAGATTGCCATGTTAGGCCGTGTATACTGCCTTGATAGGCCGGGGTACGAAAAGCCGCGTAGGCAGTATGAACTGCCACGTGTTACAAACAGAGGTGACACGGATAACAAAGGCAGGTGAAAGCAGAGTTTATTTGCTGAACCAGGATGTGAGCAGGTGCGGTGAGAGTCAGAGAGAGTGTTTCAGGTGAATGCTGGATATGCTGGTGATACGATACGTTTCTGGATGTAAAACACTGGGACAATGGATCGAAGGAGACGAAGACCAGGAGACAGGACGAGACGAGGAGACACTCAGGATACGTTGGAGATCAGGTAGGTATCAGGTGAGTCCGAGGAAGCAAGCATGAAGTGTAGCATGTGCAAACGTTACCGGACAGTGACTGAGTGTGAGCCTGGGACTTAAGTGCAGGTGGTGATTGCTGTGGTGATGACATGCAGGTGTGTGTGCTCCATATTCTGGTGATAGGGATCGTTGTGGCTGTGAGAGGGTGGAGCCTGGCGTGCTTGTAACACCACGTTAGCCCATGTATACTGCCTCGATAGGCTGGGATACGAAAAGTCGCATAGGCTGTATGAACTGCCACATTAGGCCGTGTATACTGCCTTCGACAGGCCAGGGTACGAAAAGCCACGTTGGCTGAGAATGAGGCTCCGATAAGCCAGTGTGCAGGGGAAGGCCGAAAAGTCAGAGTTAGGCCACGATAGCCCATAGTGAGGAGAAGACAGCGTGGATGCATGAGTTGGCTTCCCGCGAGTGCTAGACTGAAACAGCGGCCCGTCTCTGACGCCTCGTTCATTCAGTTCACACTCCAGATAGCAGCGAGATTTAGATCACCAAATCTCAAGGTGGGCTGGAGTCCTTTGGGATGACGATTAGGCTGTGCTCCACCTTCGGGTGTGCCAGCGCTGCCTGATCTGACCCAGAGTTGACAGTCATGTTATCTCGGGCAGCCACGAGCCTCGGGCTGGTGTGGAACTCCGCCCTGTCACAAGTGCTTGTAGTTGCACGATTGGTTTGTGGGGACAGCACCAGACAGCTGTTGGGCCCCGCCCCAATAGCTTTTGCCCCCGAGGTGCATGAGGAGGTCACGCGGTCCCTGAAGTCCCGGTGCTTCCAATGGCCGCTCGGCCTCCTCCACCTTCTCTGCCCTCGATGGGGCCGTGGCCTAGGGTACACTGGGGTCCCCCCCCACTGTTGAGCACTCTGTTGCGCACTACGGTGTCCACGGAGTGCTTCGACGTGGCGTGGCTATCCTAAGCACCCTCCTGAAGCCTCAGGGCCCGTCTACTTCGTTGGCGTGGTCCTGCAGAGCTACGAGGCAGGCCGCCGCCCCTTTGCACATGACCCAGGGCTCTTCAATGAGCTGCGTGCCGCCACTGATCCCGCCCTCTGGGCGGTGAAGATGGCCACACGCTTCCTTGGTCAGGCGATGTCCACAGCTGTGGTCCGGGAGAAACACCTGGCCTTACCTGGTGATGTGGAGGAAGTTGAGTGAGCCCACCTCCTTAACTCGACCATATCCCAGGCTGGCCTCTTCGGCGGCGAGGCTGAGAACTGCGCCCAATGGTTCTTGGCCGTCCGAGAGCAGACTGAGGCTGTAACACGTACTGCCCCGGCGGCCAGCTGCTGCACCAGCCGCCAGCTCAGTCACCTCAGTCCGCTCGCTGCCGAGGGTTCTTGTTCTCCAGCATCTAGCCCGTCTGGGCTTTGGGTCAACTGGGAAAAGAGCAAACTCTGCCCCGCGCAGAGGATCTCTTTTCTCGGTATGGAGATCGACTCGATCGCCATGTACGCGCAGCTTACGAGCGAGCGTGCGCAGTCACTGCTGACTTGCCTCTGTCAAATCAAGAGCAAGAGCGCGGTTCCACTGAAACTATTTCAGAGGCTCCTGGAGCATATGGCATCTGCAGCCGCGGTAACGCCGCTCGGATTGCTTCATATGAGACCGCCTCAGCATTGGCTTCGCGATCGAGTCCGGAGATGGGCATGGCAGTCAGGCACGCTCCGGGTCCAAGTGACTCGAGCCGGCCTTCACCCTGTGGTCGAACCTCAGTTCTACGGGCCGGGAAAAAAGGCCCTCAGAACGAGTTTCCAGATATATGGTTGTGTCAACAGGTGCATCCGCCACAGGCTGGGGGGCCATGTGCAATGGACATGCGGCCGCGGGCTCCTGGACATGGCTCCTCGCATGTCAATTGCCTCGAGTTGCTGGCAGTACGGTTCGCCCTGCACCGCTTCTGAGCGTTCCTCAAGGGTCAACATGTGCCAGCCAGGACAGACAACACAGCCACAGTAGTGTACATCAAGCACCAAAGGGGTCTACGCTCCCGCCGGATGTCTCAACTCGCCCGCCATCTCGTCTAATGGAGTCAGAAGCATCTGAGGTCCCTTCGTGCTGTCCATATCCCGGGAGTTCTGAACCGTGCAGCCGACGAGCTCTCACGGTGTCAGCCACTCCCTGGGGAATGGCGACTCCATCCTCAGACGTTCCAGCTGATTTGAGAACAATTCGTCGACGCGCAGGTAGATCTGTTTGCCTCCCACGACTCTTCCCACTGCCGCCTGTTTTACTCCCTGTCCGAGGGCACGCTCGGCACGGATGCTCGGGCGCACAGCCACCATGCGTCTCCACCAGTCGGCCTTTTCGCACAGCTAAAGTGCAGATCAGGAAGGACAAGGAGCAGGTCCTTCTGGTCGCCCCCTATTGGATGGCCGGACCTGGTTCCCGGAACTCTTACTCCTTGCGACAGCCCCTCCCTGGCCAATTCCTCTGAGTATCTCTGAGACGGGGCACCCCTTGGCACCCGCGTCCCAATCTTGGAGCCTCCACGTGTGGCTTCTGGATGGGAGGCGGCAGGTTTGAGTTCGCTGCCACCTGCGGTGGTGGCAACCATCTCTTCCGCTAGGGCAGAGAAAAGCATGCCTATGCGTTGAAGAGGAACCTCTTCGTCACCTGGTGCTCTTCTCGCCAAGAAGACCCCTGGGAATGCCCGATAGGGTCAGTGCTCTCATTTCTCCAAGTAGGGTTGGATCGAAGGCTGTCTCCTTTCACCCTTGAAGTATACGTGGCACCATATCTGCCCACCACGACCTCCTGGACAACAAGAAGGTAGGTCAGCACGACCTGGTCATCAGGTTCCTGAGGGGAACAAGGAAACTAAATCCTCCTTGCGCTCCCCTCGTGCCCTCTTGGGACCTCTCAGTAGTGTTAGATGCTTTGCAGAGGCCTCCCTTCGAGCCATTGCGGTCAGTGGAGCTTAAGTTCCAGTCTATGAACACGGCACTCCTGACCCCGTTGGCCTCCATCAAGAGGGTAGGGGACCTGCAGGCATTTTCGGTTGACGAAGCGTGCCTGGCATTCGGGCCGGCTAACTCTCAGGTGATCCTGAGACCCCGGCCTGGATATGTGCCCAAGGTTCCCATCACTCCGTTCAGAGTCCAGGTGGTGAACTGGGACCACCGGAACAAGATTCACCGGAACTGGGACCACCGGAACACGATCCACGGCACTGGGACCACCGGAACACGATCCACCGGAACTGGGACCACCGGCTCTGGGACCACTGGAACACGATCCACCGGCTCTGGGACCACCCGAACACAATCCACCGGAACTGGGACCACCGGCTCTGAGATCACCGGCTCTGGGACCACCGGAACACGATCCACCGGCTCTGGGACCACCGGAACACGATCCACCGGCTCTGGGACCACCGGAACACGATCCACCAGAACACGATCCACCGGCTCTGGGACCACCGGAACACGAGCCACCGGAACTGGGTCCACCGGAACTGTCGTGGAGGGAGTTCTCCGTCTCCTTCTCCATTTCGGAATCGAAAGACTCAGAGGACAATTGAACTCAGACACACACACACGAGAAGCCAGATCAAAGCAAGTATTTTATTTCCTAATCAAACTGCGCTTAAAGGTTGTCTATTATTCCTGTTTATGGAATTGATTAATTACTTGAGGTTTCTTGTGAAGTACTTCGTGATAAAGCTGTATCTCTCTGTCTCTCTCTCTATCTCTCTCTCTCTCTCTCTCTCTGTCTCTCTCCATCTTCAATTCTCTCTCTCCTTTATCCTCTTCCCTTTTATATCATTCGTTAAGTGTGATTTTTCCCTGTTTGTACCATATTGGTTGTTTTATTACCTACATATATATGTATATTTCCCTTGTGTGAATCGTAGTTCTGTATACTTAGTTGTTTTATTAAAACCCAATTACATGAAACTGAATCCGTATCATTTTGCTCACAGATAACGAAGTCAATGAGACGTAAGAACGTAGCTACCAATAAAGCTTGATTTTCTTGTTACTATTTAAGTAATACAAATTGTACAAACAAAGGAAATATTATTTGTCCTGATCAGCAGATTAATGCTTCTTAAAGTTTGTAAGATTGATATTTGATGAAGAAATCTAAATTTCAACTGAATTTCGCAGGACGAGAAGAAATTATAGATAACTGAAATCAACTTGGATAAACGTTACTTTTACATGATTAAAGGTTCCGTTATAAGTTAATATTTTTGTGTATGACAAGCGAATCATATTCATAGACTCATGAATATTTACCCCATTTGAATGAATTATTCCCCGAAACTCATTGTTGCTACACTGGCAAGGCTACGATTCGACTTTAGCCTCAGCCAGCCTCAGCCAGTTAAACAGAAATGCAAGCAGCACCCGATGATGGGGAGAAAGTGGCCAGGTGAACAAAGAAAAAGAAAGCACTCAAAGAAGAAGCAGTGAAATGTTGCAAAATTACTAACCTGTTAATTGGTTCAAATGCATGTCAGTTTCATCTGTAAATACTGTACTTTTTTCTTCATTAAATTAGTATTGAACTGCTAGCAAATGTTCCGATCCAGCAGCACCAGCGTCTCCCAATCAGCTCAATGAAAGTGTACATAAAAAGTTCTTATTTTTTAGCTGTTAATTTAAATTTATGTTTATGTAATTTAATAAATGTATAGAAGAATTTGTTTAATGTACAAATTATAACTTGCATTACAAAAATCAACAATGTACAGAACAATCACTTCTCATTATTTAGCCTACACATTTCAAGTAACATAACGAAAATAAGCAATGTATAGTATTATTTTGGTTAATTTACAAATAACTTAGGCCTATATTACAAAAATAAACATACAGTATATGCTATAGAACATTTTCATTTTTAACTTAGCCTTCATTACAAAAAACTGAACAATGGAGCAGTTAGGCCTACTTTGTTACATTTACAAATAACTTGCATTACAAACAAATAAATAGCCCTAAGTTTTAAAAAATAATATATTGAAAAATTGTTCTGTGCATCCCAGCCACGAGTTTAGAGAGAATAACAATCAGCCTTTGTGGTCGGGTTTTGGAGGAGACTGTCGGTAATGGACTGTGAGCGACATCATTCATTCATATGAAAGACTTAATTTTGCAGTAGGCCTACAGCTTGAAAGTCAACGGTTTTTGTGATTTATTTTGGCTTATAGTTTTGAGTGACAGTACATCGTAGCCTATTTTTTTTTTATTTAGCTTATCTTTCTCTGTGACATTTTTACAGTATTGATGAAAAAAAAATCAGTATAGATGATTGTATAGCCAACATTTTCAATTTGTTATCCCCAGTCTCTCTCTTTCTGTAGATTAAATTTAAAAGAAATTCTGGAAACTAAATCTAAATTAGAAAGCGGGGTTCGTCGGGTTGGGAATAAAATAATTGCGGGAGAACACAGAGTGAATTTTAAGCACTAGCGGGAGGGAGCAGAATATATCATCCCATCGCCACAGCTCTGGATTATCCTATAGTGGGAGCGGGATGAAAAAATAGCCCCTCACTGATCTAATTTGTATTTAAAGAAAGTGCAGGAACAAAGAAGAAAGAAAGAGCAGGGAGAGAGCTGACAGACTGATTCCTATTGAGAGAATGGTTGAGAAATAAATTTATGCAAATTAAAATTGGAAAATTAAACTTTATATTGCCAGGTTGCTCAGGGCAGGGAACTGTATGAATGCCACCATTACAGAACGTTTTGTTCACATCAAGTTCAAGCGTGATTGGGATGTTGTGGCGGGACTCGGGAGCGGCCGGGCTATTTTCAGAATGTAGCCTACTCCAGTCGGCTACACCAGAGTTACCGACCGCTACCGTCTTTCACTGGGAAATGTAATCCCGCACTGCAAAAAATGTGATAGAGTGCCGCAGGAATGCAGAACAGTCTAACGTTAACGTAACGTTGTGACGCACCAATCGTTCAGTGTGTTATATAGCAGTCTGGCTCCGTCGTTAACGTTTGTGCTGTTCTCTGACTGCCAAAGATTAAAATCTGGTCCAGTCGAAGGAAACAGTCTGTAAGTGTGTTCAGTTCAGTCTTAGAATGTTTCAGCTAGTCGTTCAGTGTGTTTTCGTTCAGCTTTAGTGTATAAGGGTGATGATCCTGGTGGAAGGGAGAGACAGAGAGATATTATGGAAAATTAAAATAAAGAAAAAGGGAAGTGCGGGTACCGTTTAAGAGAAAGCCTTAATAAAAATAGAGTTGTCCATGTTTCTAAATTTTATTTGGGTGCAGAGGATGGCCTGGATTGGTGTAGAATTTCCCGGTCTGAACTTGTGTCCCAGTCCGGCCCTGAACAGGAGGACAGCATTAACTGCAAACAAGCAGCCAGCAGCCAATCAAAAGAGGTTTACCAATTGAGTTGCTCAAAAATAGCATTCGTTATCAGGAAGGCTTGGGCCCCGCTTCTGAGTGTCAAACCTGACTTGTGTGCGTAAATATTTCAGTTGCACGCATGTTCAAATCTGCGGGCAAGTTCTGCCAGGAAGACTCAATCGTTACGTCACTAATTACCTTCTCATCTATCCAATCATACCCTTTATAAAAGGTAGTACTTACTCATGTCAGAGTTCGCAGATACTGTCGCTTCAGCACCGCCATCCTCCCCACCACCACCAAGATGGGACCTTTCCACCACCAGTCGGGCCCTCCTGTCATCCTCAGCACAACCAGATGGGCTCTCCTCTCTACCCCTTCAGGATGTTCTTTTCATTCATCTACCCCACCATCACCAGATGTCCCCCTGCCTTACTTCGCGGGGGTGGTCTGCACCCCTGCCTTCGTATTCAGGTAGGATACGCAGATTCCGTACCTTTGGAAGCTCCTAAATAAATGTTCATTGCTACAGCATTAATTCTCTCGAGTCTCTCTGATAGAACTTGCGTGTGTGTTCAAATCTGCGGGCTCATGTAAATAAAGAACTTGCGCATGTGGGACCTGTCAGGACTTGCCGCTTTGTTATTTCTGCTTGCTACTTGTAGCCATCTCTGCCCCCCTCTTGTGGCTGGTTGGGAAATATGTGTATGTGTGAAGTAGTGTGTGACGTAATGGGTCAGGATGTGTATGAAGAGTGTAAACAAAGTATAGCAGGAGAATCAGTTTTGAGTTTTCGGTGCAAATGAAGTGGTGACGAAAGCTGAGAAGGTAACACTTGTTAATCTGCGAGCACAATATATTTTTCTGTCCTCGAGTGTGTGATTTGAGTGTTCTGCATGTTTACATTTTACTAGTTTTGTCACCATGCTCACACTGTTGTAATTCACTTGCGCGCTATGTTTAAGCGTTCCCGCTGTTTTGTCCACCTTTTGATGCCATTCCATACAAACAAATCAAACTGAACTGTGAACAAATTAAGAACTTTTTTTAAACCCGTCCATCAGATTAGATCAAAATAGTTATTTTTTTGCAATCTGGCATCATACGGTTTGATTGTAAACAGCGAATAGAAAACACACACAACATAATTGCTAAAATATTATCAGGGAAAATTATTCTCATAGCGGCATACAGTAATCTCCATTGTCAGAATTTTTATTTTTTTTTATTGGGGCACAGAGGTATTTCACTGGGGTTTGTGCCACAGTAAAAAGGATCTAGCGATCCCCATATTCACTACTGAGAAATTGATTTAAATTAATGGACCCTTTTCACGTTTTCGGTTTTACGTAAGCTTTGTTAAAGGGCATGTAGGATCATAGCAAATATTTTTACATTCAACAGCAAAAGAAAAATTATACAGTTCTGGTTCCACAATTAAATTAGGACAAAATATAGAGAGATTACAGCAAAAGAGACAAATATGTCATATTTACAGAAACAAACCAAAGGGTTAGTTCATCATTGACATTCTTGACATTCTATGTTTAGGTCTTGATGGTGGTTGCTATGACATCTGTCAGAATAAAAATATAAAAGGCAGGATATCACACACATCTCTGGAACTGGATGAGAGGAACATCGAACATCTTAGATGGTGTACTATATGCAATTGTAAACTACTGCTTGGAATTCAAATATTTTTAAAGCCATAAAGAGGAAAAATCTTTTGTTGTTGTTGTTTCTTCTATTTTATTTTCTATTAAGTATGACTGAAACTCTTTTTGTACTTTTGTTAAAACTATACTTTGATTTTCATTACCTGCATGTTACAGACGCTGTCTGCATCTTTCTGCCATTTTCCTTCATAGGAGCTTTTATTCTGTGTTTATATGAGTACATACAGGCTATAAATTAATTAATCTTTTCATCTGTATTAACTGTATTTTTTAATATATATATATATATATATATATATATATATATATATTTGTTAAGAACTGTGTGACTGAAAATGGAAAATTACACTGTAAAAAATGTGGACAGTTTTATAATCACTGGATTTGATCACCTGCAGAACCAAAAGCTCCTCGGATTCATCATTTTAATGACCTATATGCTCATATTGCTTGGGAACGGCATCAATCTGTGTATCATCTTGTATGACAGACATTTACACAAACCAATGTACATATTAATCTGTAACCTAGCTGTTGCTGACATAATGTACTCCTCTACCTGCAGCACAACCATGATCTCGGTGCTGCTGGCTGAGATTAAAATTGTGTCATACTACTCTTGTATCTCACGAATGTTCTTTTATCATCTTGGTGATTTCACAGAGTGCATGGCACTGACATTAATGGCAGTTGACAGACTTCTTGCAATTAGGCTTCCTTTAAGGTATCATAGCATTGTAACAAATTCACGAACATTTCTTTTTATTTTTCTAACCTGGCTCATTGGTTTCACTGCATTAGGTTTTTTGACATCAGTGATAGACAATCTCCCATACTGTCAGCCTGTTATCAGATATGTGTTCTGTGGGTATGCTTCAATGGTCCGAGCAGCTTGTGTTGACGCTGAACCATATTTTACCCCATCTACAATTTTAAGTATGTGGATATTATGTGGTCAGTTTCCTTTTATTATATGCACTTATGTTGTTCTGGCATATAGTGTAACTAAATTATCCAATAATACAAGCAGAAAGCAAATGATCAACACTTGTTTGAGTCACCTCATTGTCCTGCTCAGTTTTTATGCACCAAAGGTGGTCACTTATTTACTAACTCGAATAGGAGTTGTGCTTACTTTAACAGAGAGAAATGCATTAGTGATAATTGCCTCTGTAGTCCCTGCCTTAATAAACCCCACTGTTTATTGTACCAGGACTAAAGAGATCAGAAAACGATTAGTAGGTGTATTTTTAAACAAAAAAAAATTACCTAATCATTAAAATGAGGTTAAATGTATTGATCATGATGGATTTAAAATGTTAATTCTTAAATTGTGATGTTGCTGTTGCATGTATTTTTTGATGATCTTGATGTTCGAGACTATGGGCCAAATCATAGAAACTTTTTTGTTAGAAAAAATATATCAATCTATTCCTTTTTTGAAATTACATTATTAGAAGAAATTAATAATGTAATGTTAAACAGAAATATTTGTTGATCCATTGTACAATTCTACCATGAACGTAAAGCATGAATCATATTAATAAACTTAATCAATATAAAAAATAATGTCTCTTTTCCCTCAGTCCCAGCAGTTATTGATTCAATATAACCTGGCTCACTGGTTTCGCTGCATTTGGCATTTTGACATCTGTGGCAAACAGTCTCCCATACTGTAAGCCTATTATCAGATATGTGTTTTGTGAATATGCTTCAATGGTCCAAGCAGCTTGTGTTGATGCTGAAACATATTTTACCCCATCTACAATTTCAGTTCCCTTTCGAGGGAACTCACACTGCGTCGGAACGACGATTTGGGGATGCTCCCTAAGCATCAGCGAATCTGAAGTCTGAATGAACACTAGTCCAATCCGATTGGTCATGCGTGATGACGTCATCGTGACGGCATACCCGGAAGTATAAAAGGGGAGCCGGCGCATAATGGCGGCTGTTATTGCTCTTCAGCATAGCGCTCTGTGTACATTGTCTGTCTATTTATTGTTGTATTGTCCAAGAGTGTGTGAAAAGTATGACTGAGAGAGGAGATTTTAAGCAGTGTGTGCATCCGTGCCCTCGTTACATCTCGGACTCGGACACACACTCGCTTTGTGTGGAATGCCTGGGTGTTCAGCATGCCAGGGCGGCTCTCGAGGGAGCCGCCTGTGAGCATTGTGAGAAGCTGACACGCAGGCTCCTCTGCTCTCGGCTGGCCGTGTTCGATGAGGCCGGCCAGCCTCGTGAGCCCCGTGGTTCTGGACCCGCAGCCGCCGAGGCGGCTCGGCGTCGCAGATCATGGGACTGCTGAGGCGCTTCCCCACTCCTCTTCTGGCAGTTCCGAGATTCTTCCGCCCCGTGTGGAAGCCCGCACTGCGGCTTCTTCCCCCGGGATGGAGAATCCGATGTTCATCCTCTCTGGTTCTGAGGAATCAGAGGAGGTGGGCATCGAGGCGGGTGGTGAAGCATCGGAAGTGTTTCCGCTTCATCCACCCGCCCAAGAGGAGCTGGTCGAGGTGTTGACCCGGGCAGTGGCCAAATTGAACATCGATTGGCCACAGGAAAGGCAGGAAGTCCAGCCAACCAGTAAGCTGGGCGACCGCTTTCAGACGCACGGGTCCAAACACCTCGCCGGGCTTGCCTTTCTTCCCGGATTTGCACAATGAGTTGTGCAAATCGTGGAAGAGGCCATACTCAGCGCGTGTGTCCAATCCCCCAGTGTTGGATTATGCCAACGTGCTGGGGGCACGCGAGGCTGGGTATGGGACGATGCCGCGGGTGGAAGATGCTCTCGCGAGCTATCTTTCGCCCGAATCGGCATCGTCCCTTAAAGCCCCGGTACTGCCCACCAAGCCCTGCAGGGACACTTCTGCCTTGGTGGGCAGGGCTTATATGGCGGCTGGGCGGGCTGGTAGTACCCTGCATACATTATCTATATTGCAGGCCTACCAGGCCGACCTCCTCAAAGAGCTGGACGAGGGCGAGGGTCCCTCTCCGGAGGACATACTGGTGCTTAGGAAGGCTGCTGACTTGTCTCTCCGCGTCACCAAGGAGACGGCCCGTGCCATCGGCCGCTCCATGGCATCTATGGTGACTGTGGAGAGACATCTTTGGCTTAATTTATCGGGGATGAAGGAGAAGGATAAAACCTTCCTCCTAGACTCCCCAGTCTCGCCTTCTGGTCTGTTCGGCGACGCAGTTAACACCGTCGTCGACAGATTTCAGGAGGCGAGGAAGCAGTCAGCGGCCTTCCGCCAGTATCTTCCGCCAGTATCTTCCGCCAGTATCTCCCTCGCCGCTCAAAGCCTGGGAAGGCTGTCCCCAGTGGGCAGCCTCAGCCGTCCACCAGCTCCTCGCACCGGCAGGTGCAAAAAGAGAGCGTCGCCTCTAGAGCCCCTCCTCCGGGAGCTTGGCAACAGAGGCGGCGCGCTCACCAGCAGCCTTCTGCTCCGAAGGGCGATCTGAGGAACGTCCTTCAGGCGCGGAAGGCTGCCGGGAAGAAGTCCTAGCTGTGGCAGGGCTTCTAAGGGCGGTCCCTCCCGCGAAAGGGCAACCGAGGTTGCTTCCTTCGCGGCGCACTTGGGAAATCGATGTGGTAATCCCGCCGTCTATGACGCCTCGGGCCACATCGATTTCCGCAACGCATGCTGCTCCAGCCGCCTCTGGAAAGACCTGCGGCTGGGCAGCTCGTGGCGTCGCACACAGAGACTCGTTCCCAACTGCTCCCTGCCGGTCAGCGCTTCAGGGGTTGGGGACGAGCCTCGTAACACCCGACGCCAGCCTCGAGGCTGGTTCCCTTAGTAGATTATCTCGGCGCATGGAAGTGCCTTCCGAGTGTTTCTACATGGGTCCTGCGTACTGTAGAGAACGGTTACAGACTGCAGTTCGGTCACCCTCCTCCAGGGTTCAGGGGGTTGAACTGGACCGCAGTGGTACCGGAGCGGGTTCGGGTAATGGAACTAGAAGTAGAATCCTTGCTGGCGAAGGAAGCCATAGAGCGCGTTCCTCCGCTGGAGAGAGTCCGGGTTCTACAGCCGGTACTTTATAGTTCCCAAAAAGGATGGAGGGTTGCGTCCGATTATAGATCTGAGGTATTTGAATCGGTCTCTGAGGAGGTTCAGATTCAAAATGCTCACTATTCCCATCATCGTGAGTCAGATCCAGTCCGAGGACTGGTTCGTCACGATAGATCTAAGACGCATACTTCCATATCTCCATCCTTCCATGTCACAGGAAGTTCTTGAGGTTCGCTTTGGGCGAGCGTACCAATATCGAGTGCTTCCTTCGGCCTAGCTCTCTCCCCACGCCGTTCACGAAGTGCATGGGCGCAGCTCTGGCTCCAATGAGACTTCAGGGCATCCGTGTACTGAATTATATCGACGACTGGCTCATATTGGCCCAGTCGCATTTGAGATGGCAGTTCGCATCGAGATGTCGTTCTGGCCCACATAAAGTGCTTGGGGCTGAGACTCAACACAAAGAAGAGTGTGTTGGCGCCGTCCCAGAGGACTACGTTCCTGGGGATTGTATGGGACTCGGCGGCGATGCGGGCACAATTGTTTCACGCGAGTCGAGACCATACTGGCGATGGTCTCAGGAATAAGGCTGAGCCACAGCATCACTGTGAAGCACTTTCAGAGAGTGCTGGGGCACATGGCAGCAGCGTCCAACGTGATACCTTTTGGCCTGCTACACATGAGACCCCTCCAGTGGTGGCTGAAAACCAAGGGGTTTTCCCCCAGAGGGAATCCTTTCCGTATGATCAGGGTAACGCGCAGGTGCCTTCGTTCCCTAGTCATATGGAAGAAACCTTGGTTTCTGTCCCAGGGGCCAGTGTTGGGAGCGTCCTGTTGCCGGAAATCCGTTTCAACAGACGCCTCCCTCAGTGGTTGGGGCGCGTTCATGGACGGCCGATTTGCGAGGGGCCTATGGGAGGACCGTCATTCCTCCTGGCACATAAATTGCCTGGAGATGATGGCAGTCTACAGAGCTCTCAAGAGCTTTTTCCCGGACCTCCGCGGCCAACATGTCCTGGTACGGACAGACAATACGTCTGTCGTAGCGTACCTCAATCATCAGGGAGGGTTGAGGTCGCGCCCTCTGTGCAGACTGGCGCATCTAATCCTCCTGTGGTCCCAAGGGAAACTGTTGTCCATCAGGGCAATGTATGTCCCGGGGGTCCAAAATAAGGGAGCAGACATCCTGTCGAGGCAGGGGCTGAGGCCCGGGGAATGGCGACTCCACCCCGAGGTGGTGGAGGCCATGTGCGAGAGGTTCGGCCCAGTGGAAGTGGACCTGTTTATGTCTCGAGAGAGACGTCCCACTGTCCACTGTGGTTTTCCCTCACGCATCCAGCCCCGCTGGGGTTGGATGCCATGGTTCAGGCAGGCCGAGGCTGCGTCTGTACGCATTTCCCCCCGATTGCTTTGCTCCCGGGAGTCCTGGAGAGGGTCCGTCGACAAGGGGTCAGCCTACTTCTGGTAGCACCCCGTTGGCCGACTCGAGTTTGGTTCTCGGATATCATAACTCTGCTGGCAGGTCATCCATGGCAGATTCCTCTGAGGAGGGATCTCCTGTCTCAGGCGGCGGGTACAATATTTCACCCCCGGCCGGAGATTTGGAACCTCTGGGTCTGGCCCTTGAGGAGGCCAGGTACCTAGAGGCTGGCCTGTCGGCAGAAGTGGTAGAGACCGTACTCAGTTCCAGGGCTCCGTCTACAAGGAGACTGTACAGCCTCAAGTGGAATGTATTTTCCACTTGGTGCAGTGAGCGTGAGGCGGACCCAGTTAACTGCCCAGTGGCTTCAGTGCTGGAGTTCCTCCAAGATCGCTTCTCTGCGGGTCTGACCCCGTCCACACTCAAGGTGTACGTGGCTGCCATTGCGGCTTTCCACACTCCTATGGGTGATGGGCCTTTGGGTAGGCACCAGTTGGTTGTACAGTTCCTCCGTGGGGTTCGGAGGATGAGGCCTGCGGCTCGGTCCAGAGTTCCAACCTGGGACCTGGCAGTGGTTCTCGGAGGGCTGGCTGAGGCCCCCTTCGAGCCATTGGAGTCGGCTGAACCAAAGAACCTGACCCTTAAGGTGGCTTTTCTCCTGCCATTACCTCTCTGAGGAGAGTGGGGGATCTCCAGGCCTTGGCGGTAACGCCGACTTGCCTGGAGTTTGCCCCGGGTGGAGTAAAGGCCATCTTACACCCTAGGCCAGGCTACGTGCCTAAGGTCCCATCAAGGGTGGTCAGGTCTTTGGTTCTGCAGGCATTTTGAAGATAAAATTTTATTGTCTAATACAATTTTATTAGAATTAATAATCAACATATATTATGTATCTGTATTATTATTATTTACTAATATGAATAACCATTTGTAATATTATTATTGTTTTTGTATTATCATCATTATTTAGTCAGAGTGGGCCTGAGCACAGAAGTGTGAGGGTTTCATGGAGAGACATGGAGAGAAGATAATTTTGAACACCGGAATATGTAGCATAAGTTTCTAATTATGCCATGTGACTGAAGTTCTTTGTGGAAGAATTGTGTAGCATGGTGTTGTTTTCCTACCAAAGCATAAGATAGAAGTCACAAGTTTTCTATAAGACATTTATTTTGGACAACGAACAACAAGTATCTGTTTCCACTGATGCATATGTCTAAGGGTATATTGTACTGTGTGCAATCACGAGGTATGGTGTAAACAACCTGTTTTTCTGGTAATATAATTAATTTTCTGGTTAAGCAGCCTATAAAATACAACTGAGTGTCGGAGACGACAGAGAAAGATGGAATGAAGAACATCTATGAAATTGTCTTTCTCTCCTATGTCTGACATATAAAATAATAAAAAAGATATCTCTTGGCAACAACTGGTGTCCGGTCCCGTGAATTAAACAACATTGGGGAAAAGCTTTATTTTCAAGTCTACAATTTGGCGTCAACACGAACAGGATAGCATTTTCAGCCGTTGTCTCAGTCAATCAGGTAAGACTTTTTTTTATGTCTTTCTAAACAGTTTAAGTCTGCCTGATGATTAGAGACATTGACTGAACTGCTGAAAAGAACTGTGTTATTTAAGTACCAGTTGTGTTGTCAATGGACGTGTGTCAGACATAGTAAAAGAAATATAATAATTTTATTTGATTTAAAAAATTCTGAAGTTGTCTCAGACCAATGGCCCTTCAAAAAATATTTGAATGAAGCTGGGGTAAAGTGGATCTTTTTAGAAAAGACCATTTAGTCAAATTTTCAGGAGATTAACCGTAAGGCGGTTTGGCAATTAGCTCGATGACTGTGAAGTGGTGGGGTGTGGCGGGTCTGCAGTAATAGGTGGCAGAATCAACCTAAAACATTTCCACACCGAAGATCCGTGCTGTTAGACAGGACGGGAAGTGTCGAGCGGTGGAGTCGATTGAAGTGGTTTAAAGTTGGCGGATCTGGACTTTAATGAGAGTCCTGTATTAAGAATCCTAAAAATGTTTAAACACACTGAAGTGGTTTGAAGTGGCGGATCTGGACTCTAACTAGAGTCCTGTACTAAGAATCCAAACACGTTCAAATACACTAGTAGCCAAAATCGCAGGCCTTCTGATTTTGACAGTGAAGCTGTTCAGTATTTGAGGAGGAGAAATTGATCTGAGTTCAACTGAATAAGAAATTAAACTAAAAAAGGAGACAAAATTGAGTTCAATTGGAAAATATAAGAGCTAAATTTTCTTGTAATTTTTATTTTTGTTGTTTATAGTGTGTTTAGAGAAACAAGAGGGAGAGAGAAGCAGGACAGCCCCTCCTTTACACACACACACACACACACACACACACACAGACACATAACTTAGAGAGGAGAGGGAGAGAGAAGCAGGGTAGCCCCTCCTTTACACACACACACACAAAGCCTTGCTGATCTGAGCACACAGATACAAAGTGACCAATAAGTTGCAACAATGGCAGAAGGTGGTTGTAACAGCAGAACAATTTCTGCTTGGTATCTGGAAAAGAAGAATAAGAAGCAAACTAAGTTTTTAAAAAAGGACTTGATATTAATGCATCCATGGATGAGCAGTTAAGCTGGTTTGAAACCCAAAAGACTCTATCAAGTTAAAAGTGTTTCCAATAATGGCAGCTAATTGGATTGTGAAACAAGGTGGAGTTTGTTGCGGCATTGACGGTTGTCCAGTTCCACTTGCTGAAGCAATGAAGCCTCAAGTAGAAGCATTTAACAAGTTGAGCAAAATCATGTCCATCAAATGTCCAGAAAAACACCATCAATGATGATTCATTTGATCCAGATTGGACAGAGATTATAGCTGAAGCTGAAAAGAAATATTCACAAACATCAGCAAAAGTAGCAACAACTGTAACACCGCCTCCTTACAAGCCAATTTATCCAACTTTGCCTGAACAATGTACAAGCTATTCTAATCCTCTGATACAGCATCAAGCTTCAAGCTCAAATGGAGTTTCAGCTGACAAAATGTATATTGCTTCTGCACAAGCAGCTCCAATAATTACCAGATCTAAATCAACCCAGCCAAACAGAGACATGCTGCGATGTACACCAGTTCGAAATTATGGATCTGACTGGGGCGATGACACAAGAGATGACGACATGATCACAATTGATAAAGTTGGTCCAGAATTTTCTCCACTTGCTCCTAAAAAGGAAGAATTACAGTCTGAAATGATGACAGAAGAGAGACCATTCACACCAGGAGAACGTCAAGCCATTCTCACAGCCTTGCCTCCTCTGAAGAGACAGGATCCAAACACAGAGTTTTGGCGAGAATTAGATTCTTTGGTTGAAGCACACCAAATGACACTAAAAGACGTACACACCATTGTGAAAGCTAAAATCCCAAGAGACCGATGGGAACGCTTGCCAGCATCAATAACAACAGCCCAATGGATAAACTTGTGGGTAGATGGCCAGGGACGACCCCTTGGTTTTTGGCAAGCATTAGATGGATTCGAAAGAAATTCAAGAGACTTTGGGCAGTGGTAAAATCCCTTTCACATCGGTGACATTGATTAAGCAAAAGATGATGAGTCTCCTGATGAATCGCCCTGCGTAAATGGAATGCTTATGAAAGATGGGCTCTTTGTGCAAAGAAAGATCCAGATAGAGATGATGTACAGTTTACTGATACACTTCTGGAAGGCTTTAGCACAAAATACCAACAAGCCTTATCACTTGGAGTTAACCCAGGAGAAACATTTGACCAAATTATGCAATGGGCTGGTCGTCTTGAGATGACTATGAAAGCAAACAAGGATGAAGTAAACAAGCCAAATCACAGAGGAGTGGCATCAGCTCAATTTAGTGTTTGCCGCAATTGTGGAAAGCCTGGACACCTCAGAAGAGACTGCTGGGCTAAAGGAGGAGGAGCAGAAGGGAAAGGTCCATCATTTAAACAGGCCAATGTGAAAAACAAGGCTGAGACCTCTCAAGGAAAGATGTGGACTGAAGAGCAAATTCGTCAGCTAATCGAGGGGATCATGCGTCCGAAATAGGAATCAGCGGCCCCCTGTGTGAGTAAGAAAAATGACAACCGACTCTTCATTTCTGCACTAATAGGGGGCCACCCATGTGATTTGCTCTTGGACACGGGGGCAAGACTCTCCATAACTGACTTGAACTTACCCACAACACACGAAACTATAGAAGTTGAAGGAGTTGGAGGAGAAATCACAACATTTCACAAAAGTATACCAGTTCCTCATCAAATACATGAAGATGAAGTCTTATGGACATCTTTCTGGGTGGGGCCGAATTCTCAAGGAAGTCTCATTGGCATGGACATTTTACTGGAAGAGCAATGGTTCTACCTCCTGATGCTCTGCCCCCCACGGGAACAGGAGGAGATTCTACTTTGTTCCAAGAGAAGCTACGGCGCTATCTCGCGATGCTTGACAAAGCTACAAGAGACAATAATCAGAAAGTGCGAGAGGCTCAGAAGCAATGGGATGAAAAACACACCACTACTGACATTCCACACATTCCCGAGTTAGGAAGTTTTGTTATGGTCAAACGAATCCCTAGGAAAGTATTAGAGCCTAGGTGGGAGGGACCATATGAAATACTCTTAACCACAGATACAAGTGTTTGTCTTAAAGGGAAGGGTGTAGGGACAGATAGATGGTATCATTGGTCACAAGTTAAACCTTGTTTGGTGAACGAACAAATTGATAATGACGGCTTATGGCCTGATATTGAGCAATGTTCATCCATTAGCTTTAGAGATTGGGAACAAAGGAGTGATGTTTAATTATTTTTCTGCTTCCATTTCAGGGATCATTCCCATTGACATTGATTAGAGATGGTTGAAAGTTATTCTCGATACACAACGATAATGGTATGCTTGTTTTTAATTTTACTTGGCATTTTCCAAGGAAGCCAAGCTTTATGGACTCCTCGAGTTCAAGAAATCACTCGGAATGCAACTCTGAAATCTGGTCAACATTTTACTCTACCCTTTATCTCCAAATGGGGATTATGGGATTGGGTGCCAAGTAATGATAAAGATCTTATCAAATATCGTGAAGGCATCTATGGTGGATGTAACTATCACCATCAATGTTACAAAAGCCGAGTAATTTGGCCAGTGAAAGACGGAGGATATTCTAGTAGTACTCAAAGACGAGAAATTTGTTCGAGAGAACAATGTGAAATTGTGGGGTTAGACCTCATAACTTCTACTAATGTGGAAATGAACTTCATTTTGAATCGTACTCACATGCTTACAATATGGGATTCACTGACTTTAGGTGTATTTACCTATAGTGTTGCCATGTGAGGGATTCCTAAGGGATACTGCCTCGAGAAAGACTAGATTCAAGGGAAATTATGTAAGAGTATGGCATTCAGAAGATGAGAATGAATATTGTGAGACTGAACTAGAGACTGGGGAAATTGGACGGTGTTTTTATCTTTCGGGAGAAATGGATATTGGGCTGAAGGTGAAACACTGATGATTTCTACTACAGACTGTTGTGTTGAGGAACACGAGTGGGTAATTTGCTCATGTTCAACAATGTTTAGTCTATCCCTTAATGGATCTGCAGTTTGGGAGGTTGTTCCTTTAGACCAAGCTACAGGTGCTTGGCAGGTGTCGGAAGCACAGTTTTGTATTTTACATGGGAATAAGTGAGAATATGATATATGGAGAGGAAATTGTGTCCAATTCCTCCTGATCCATTTTGCGTTGAGATTCTCTATCCTCTTCATTTGGGTGGAATTCATGTTCCACATGTACAATTGTTGCACTTAGATCCACAGTGGTGGAATAATGATTTAGTTGAGAAAATAATCCAGAACTCTTTGAAATGGTTAAAAGAGTTAAGGAAACTGTTAAAGCAGCTCAAGAGGAGGAATTAAAGCAATGGGTCATGTTATCATAGCAAATGGAATAGCTAAATTGCTATCTGAGAGGAAATTAGTACAAATCCCAGGAAACTTATCATGGTCAGAATGGATAGTTTTGATTATGGTAGGAGTTTTGTGTTCCTGCAAGTGATACAACTCATAAGATGTCTTACTAGAAGGAAAAGTACCAAACCTGTCAGATTGGTTATTTCTAACCACACAGATAGGACTGAGAATAGGAAATATAGAGTGAAATAGAACATTTTACACTACAATTTACAGAACATAACCCACAAACAATCAACACCTGCTTACTGATATACAACCCCAAGGGATAGGAATTCATTAACATCAATGTTTATGTTAGTTTGTTATTTTGGCCAGGAACTGGAGGAGTTCAGGTACCGAACGAGTCCAGGCACTGGTGAAGATTCATTAGTTTTTACTTTCTTAGAAGATTTGGGGTTCATATTAAATGATAACTCATAGAAGTAAAATAACACATAATCTGCGGGGACATAACATGGGTTTGGGGATTTTGTTGTTTCTTTGTTTTGTTCCTTTCTGTTTCTATTCTTGTCTTTGTTTGTTTGTTTGTTTGTTTGTTTTTTGTCTGCTATTCTTCTTTCACTGTCACTTCAATAGGTTGGCCACCTGGGGTGATGGCGTGGAACTGAACGTAGTTCCAGAAGGAGGACTGAAGATAAAATTTTATTGTCTAATACAATTTTATTAGAATTAATAATCAACATATATTATGTATCTGTATTATTATTATTTACTAATATGAATAACCATTTGTAATATTATTATTGTTTTTGTATTACCATCATTATTTAGTCAGAGTGGGCCTGAGCACAGAAGTGTGAGGGTTTCATGGAGAGACATGGAGAGAAGATAATTTTGAACACCGGAATATGTAGCATAAGTTTCTAATTATGCCATGTGACTGAAGTTCTTTGTGGAAGAATTGTGTAGCATGGTGTTGTTTTCCTACCAAAGCATAAGATAGAAGTCACAAGTTTTCTATAAGACATTTATTTTGGACAACGAACAACAAGTATCTGTTTCCACTGATGCATATGTCTAAGGGTATATTGTACTGTGTGCAATCACGAGGTATGGTGTAAACAACCTGTTTTTCTGGTAATATAATTAATTTTCTGGTTAAGCAGCCTATAAAATACAACTGAGTGTCGGAGACGACAGAGAAAGATGGAATGAAGAACATCTATGAAATTGTCTTTCTCTCCTATGTCTGACATATAAAATAATAAAAAAGATATCTCTTGGCAACAACTGGTGTCCGGTCCCGTGAATTAAACAACATTGGGGAAAAGCTTCATTTTCAAGTCTACAATTTCATCCTCCGCCTCACGTGACGGCGGAAGAAGGGAGACTTCACCTGCTCTGCCCGGTTAGGGCGCTTAGAGTGTATTTGGCGAAGTCGGCACAGTGGAGGAGATCTCAACAACTGTTGGTGTGTTTGCTCACCCAAGAAAGGGTTGCCTGCGTCTACTCAGACAATCAGTAACTGGATTGTCAGGCGATAACCATGGCCTATCAGGTGCAGTTGCCTTCACCTATGGCCGTGAGGGCACATTCCACCAGAGGCATGGCCTCTTCGGTGGCCCTCCTTTCTGGGGTCCCCTTGCAGGATATCTGCGAGGCGGCTGGGTGGGCTACCCCACACACCTTCATCAGGTTTTATAGCCTGCATCTCCCCTCGACGCCTGGCGCTAGGGTGCTCCAGTCCTAGTTGTGCCCGGTCTCGGCTTCACACTAGGGCAGGCGCTACCGGTGTGGCCTAGTGGGTACTCGTTCCCCAAATCGTCGTTCCAACGCAGTGTGAGTTCCTCGAAGGCGGCTCGGGTTATGTCTATAACCCTTGTTCCCTGAGAAAGGGAACAAGCACTGCGTCAGCGTCGCCACACCTCGGCACGCCTGGAGCGCATGCTTCAGAGCAATAGCTGCCGCCATTACGCGCCGGCTCCCCTTTTATACTTCCGGGTATGCCGTCACGATGACGTCATCACGCACGACCAATCGGATTGGACTAGTGTTCATTCAGACTTCAGATTCGCTGATGCTTAGGGAGCATCCCCAAATCGTCGTTCCGACGCAGTGCTCGTTCCCTTTCTCAGGGAACAAGGGTTATAGACATAACCCGAGCAGTTCACACTTACAAATAAGTCAAGTACAGTCCCTGACAAAAGTCTTGTCGCTTGTGTACAAATTGAACTGAAATGCCGCTGAAATATATTTCTTATCAAGATTTTTTTTTACAAGAAATGGCTCGTTTTAATCCCAACAGCTTTTGTAATAATGTTTCAGTGCAAAATGAAACTACCAAGCTGTGAATATTAGAATATTTTTTGACAAAGCCCATTGAGTGAATTTTTGCAAAGACATAAGTGTTGTCGCCTTGTCATATGAGCTTCACCTGTGACTAATAATGGATCAATTAGATCTCAGGTGTGTATAAAAAGAACCCCAGTACACTAGACCTTCACATCAACTGCAACTAGACCTCTGCAAACATGCCTAAGATTCACCCTGAGACTAAAGTTTTGATTATCAAGAGACTGAAGACCAGATCCACTGCTGATGTGGCAGACACCTTCAAAGTGTCTCAGCGTCAAGTACAGAAGATAAAAAAAAGATTTGAAGTGACTGGAGACGTTTATGACAAACCCAGGTCAGGCAGACCCTGCAAGACAACTGCTCGAGAGGACCGTTTGTTGGCTCGAAAATCCAAGGCCAGCCAATTTTCCACCGCAGCAGACCTCCACGAGACCTGGTCACCTGAAGTCCCTGTGTCAACCAGAACAGTTTGTCGGATTCTGTCTCGAAATGGCCTCCATGGTCGAATCAGTGCCCAGAAGCTAGCACTAAACAAAAGACAATTGAAAAACCATGTGGCATTTGCCAAAGCCCACAGCCTGCTAAAAGGATGGACGCTGAAAAAGTGGCAAGGTAGATTTTTCAGACGAATCTTCTGTTGAATTACACCACAGTCGCCACAAAAATTGCAGGAGAACTACTGGAGCCCGCATGGATCCGAGATTCACTGAGAAAACAGTGAAGTTTGGTGGGGGAAAAACATGGTCTGGGGTTACATCCAGTATGGGGTGTGCGAGAGATCTGCAGGGTGGAAGGCAACTTCAATAGTCTAAAATACCAAGAAATCTTAGCTACCTCTTATTTTCCTAACCATAAAAGAGGCAAAATTCCGCAGCAGGATGGTGCTCCATCGCATTCTTCCATCTCCACATCAAAGTTCCTCAAGGCGAAGAAGATCAAGATGCTCCAGGATTGGCCAGCCCAGTCACCAGACATGAACATCATTGAGCATATGTGGGTTAGGATGAAAGAGGAAGCATGGAAGACGAAACCAAAGAATAGTGATGAACTCTGGGAAGCATGCAAGACTGCTTTCTTTGCTATTCCTGATGAATAGCACAGCACCACTACTTAATTTGCTGACATATTTTTGTATTTGCAGTAAATTTGTTCAATTTCTGTATGGGCGACAAAACTTTTGTCTTGCCAAAATTTGACCTTTCTGTCTTGATTAAATGATAAATCTTTTTTCAGTGAAACTAATTTATTTCAGTGCATTAAACATCATTTGGGAGGGTTTTAGCTTTTCATATGAGCTATTTCTAACACCAATTGATGAATTAAAAATCAGGTTAATAGCAGGTGTTTCTACAAAATAGATAAGCGACACGACTTTTGTCAGGGACTGTAGAATAGATGGTATGCGTATTTGGCATGCTGTCCGAGGAGAGGGCTCCGAGCTCGGTATTTGGCCCGAACCCAGAGTACTCCCCCCATATCTCTGGTTAGGATGTTAACCAGGTGCGTGTGAGGAAGACGGGGTGGGGGAGGGATGCTGCAAAACTTGTCGAGGAGCATTGGTGAGTTGACTGGATTATTTATGTGATCCTCCACTTGAGCTGATTGGTAGACATACTGATTACTGATTGCTGACAGCTGGTTGGGATGATATCATGACTGGGTAGATCATTTGAAAGTGTTCCTCCCGAACTTAGTTTTTTAAGAAACATCATATTAAGTATGTGGGTATTGTGTGGTCAGTTTCCTTTTTTTATCTGCACCAATGCTGTTCCAGCATATAGTGTGACTAAACTCTCCAATAATGCAAGCAGAAAGCAAATGATCAATTCTTGTTTGAGTCACCTCATTGTCTTTCTCAGTTTTTATGCACCAAAGCTGGTCTCCTATTTACTAACTCGAATAGGAGTTGTGCTTGCTTTAACAGAGAGAAATGCATTAATGATAATTGCCTCTGTAGTTACTCCCTTAATAAACCCCACTGTGTATTGCACTAGAACCAAAGAGATCAGAAAACGATTAGTAGGTGTATGTATTCACAAAAAGAATGTATCTAATCATTAATAGGCAGGTTAAATAGACAGTTTTTTCCTCAGTCCCAGCAGTTACTGATTCTATGAAATTATGTCTTATTAACAAGGTTCGGGAGGAGCATGTTCAATTAATTAGCCTTTCACCGGCCCCTCCCCCAAAACGGCCATTGTCCAATCACACACTATAACAACCGTTACTATGTGAGCAGGTCCGACAAACATTAACTCCAGATGTGGAAGTGGCCCATGGCGGTTCTAGGCATGGGCAGGGGTGGGCTCAGCCCACCCAAACGTCTGACTTTCCCACCCAATCTGAATTTAGGAACTGATAGTGGTAATTTGTTTTTATGATTTGTGCATTGATTAAAACAATCTGAGGTGGGCTGTGTTGTACGTTTTAATGAAGGGTTGTAGAATGTCCCAAACAATCACAAAAATAACACCAGAAATTATTATTACAAGAAATGTCAGTATTTTTTTCCATTATTAACTGAAAATAAGGGCGTGGTGCGTTATAGGCTGCGCGCTGCTTCAGTCTGTATAGCAGAAAAGCAGAGGCTGCAGTCACACACAAAAACTGGCAGAAATATTTGAATTAGAAATATCGTGCTATTAAGGTAATGTTACGTATTACTAAAAGAAAACTAAGGTGAAGACTCAAGTGCGCATAGATGTGAATTTATTACAAAAATAAACATAAATACCAAACAAAACACCCACGAGGGGGAAACACATAATCAATATAACACAAACTCAAAACATACCAACGCAGGGACTCAACAGGGAAGCGGGAGACGTAGACAAGACAACGATCCGACAAGGACTGCAAACACACAGGAGCTTATAAAGGGGAGAAATCAAGCAGGGAGTGAGGCAAACACAGGTGGGGCAAATTAACCAATAACGAGATAACAAGGGGGTGGGATCTGACAATGACAGAGGCACATGGCCACACTAACAAACCCACATGTGCACACAAGACAGGACAGGCATGTGACATTACCCCCTCCTTAAGGAGCGGCTACCAGACGCTCCACTAGAGACGGGAGGGACAGACCAGAGGGGCACGGGAGGGACAGACCAGGGCGGCACGGGAGGAACAGACCAGGGCGGCACGGGAGGGACAGACCAGGGCGGCACGGGAGGGACAGACCAGGGCGGCACGGGAGGGACAGACCAGGGCGGCACGGGAGGGACAGACCAGGGCGGCACGGGAGGGACAGACCAGGGCACATCCAGCACAGTGTCCGCCTGAAACGGGTCCGCCGGCTCAGGGTCCGCTGAAACGGGACCGCCGGCTCAGGGTCCGCTGAAACGGGACCGCCCGGCTCAGGGTCCGCCGGAAACGGGACCGCCGGCTCAGGGTCCGCCGGAAACGGGACCGCCGGCTCAGGGACCGCCGGCTCAGGGTCCGCCGGAAACGGGACCGCCGGCTCAGGGTCCGCCGGAAAGCGGGACCGCCCGGCTCAGGGTCCGCTGGAAACGGGACCGCCGGCTCAGGGTCCGCCGGAAACGGACCGCCGGCTCAGGGACCGCCCGGCTCAGGGTCCGCGAAACGGGACCGCCGGCTCAGGGTCCGCCGGAAACGGGACCGCCGGCTCAGGGTCCGCCGGAAACGGGACCGCCGGCTCAGGGTCCGCCGGAAACGGGACCGCCCGGCTCAGGGTCCGCCCGGCTCAGGGTCCGCCGGCTCAGGGTCCGCCGGCTCAGGGTCCGCTGGCTCAGGGTCCGCCCGGCTCAGGGTCCGTCGGCTCAGGGTCCGCCGGCTCAGGGTCCGTCGGCTCAGGGTCCGTCGGCACAGGGTCCACCGGAATAGGGATCACCGGGACTGGGACCACCGGGACTGGGACCACCGGGACTGCCTCTGGGGGCTCGGAGAAAGTCCTGTGCTTCTCCCAAGCCCTCCAGAAGGCCACCATAAGGTATCCGGTCACAGCCCTCCAGGCCATGTCCGGACTCGGGACCACCGGATCAGGACTCCCCGGAACACGATCCACCGGCACAGGGACCACCGGAACACGATCCACCGGCACAGGGACCACCGGAACACGATCCACCGGCACAGGGACCACCGGAACACGATCCACCGGCACAGGGACCGCCGGAACACGACCCACCGGGACTGGGACCACCGGAACTGGGACCACCGGCACACGATCCACCGGGACTGGGACCACCGGAACACGATCCACCGGCACAGGGGCCACCGGAACACGATCCACCGGCACAGGAACCACCGGAACACGACCCACCGGGACTGGGACCACCGGAACTGGGACCACCGGCACACGATCCACCGGGACTGGGACCACCGGAACACGATCCACCGGGACTGGGACCACCGGAACGCGATCCACCGGCACAGGGACCACCGGAACACGATCCACCGGAACCGGGACCACCGGAACACGATCCACCGGGACTGGGCCCACCGGAACAGGGACCACCGGCACAGGCACCACCGGTGCACGATCCACCAGAACAGGGACCACCGGTACAGGGTCTAATCATTAATAGGCAGGTTAAATAGACAGTTTTTTCCTCAGTCCCAGCAGTTACTGATTCTATGAAATTATGTCTTATTAACAAGGTTCGGGAGGAGCATGTTCAATTAATTAGCCTTTCACCGGCCCCTCCCCCAAAACGGCCATTGTCCAATCACACACTATAACAACCGTTACTATGTGAGCAGGTCCGACAAACATTAACTCCAGATGTGGAAGTGGCCCATGGCGGTTCTAGGCATGGGCAGGGGTGGGCTCAGCCCACCCAAACGTCTGACTTTCCCACCCAATCTGAATTTAGGAACTGATAGTGGTAATTTGTTTTTATGATTTGTGCATTGATTAAAACAATCTGAGGTGGGCTGTGTTGTACGTTTTAATGAAGGGTTGTAGAATGTCCCAAACAATCACAAAAATAACACCAGAAATTATTATTACAAGAAATGTCAGTATTTTTTTCCATTATTAACTGAAAATAAGGGCGTGGTGCGTTATAGGCTGCGCGCTGCTTCAGTCTGTATAGCAGAAAAGCAGAGGCTGCAGTCACACACAAAAACTGGCAGAAATATTTGAATTAGAAATATCGTGCTATTAAGGTAATGTTAAAAGAAAGAAAACTAGGTGAAGACTCAAGTGCGCATAGATGTGAATTTATTACAAAAATAAACATAAATACCAAACAAAACACCCACGAGGGGGAAACACATAATCAATATAACACAAACTCAAAACATACCAACGCAGGGACTCAACAGGGAAGCGGGAGACGTAGACAAGACAACGATCCGACAAGGACTGCAAACACACAGGAGCTTATAAAGGGGAGAAATCAAGCAGGGAGTGAGGCAAACACAGGTGGGGCAAATTAACCAATAACTTGAGATAACAAGGGGTGGGATCTGACAATGACAGAGGCACATGGCCACACTAACAAACCCACATGTGCACACAAGACAGGACAGGCATGTGACATTACCCCCTCCTTAAGGAGCGGCTACCAGACGCTCCACTAGAGACGGGAGGGACAGACCAGAGGGGCACGGGAGGGACAGACCAGGGCGGCACGGGAGGAACAGACCAGGGCGGCACGGGAGGGACAGACCAGGGCGGCACGGGAGGGACAGACCAGGGCGGCACGGGAGGGACAGACCAGGGCGGCACGGGAGGGACAGACCAGGGCACATCCAGCACAGTGTCCGCCTGAAACGGGTCCGCCGGCTCAGGGTCCGCCGGAAACGGGACCGCCGGCTCAGGGTCCGCCGGAAACGGGACCGCCGGCTCAGGGTCCGGAAGCGGGACCGCCGGCTCAGGGTCCGCCCGGAAACGGACCGCCGGCTCAGGGACCGCCGGCTCAGGGTCCGCGGAAACGGGACCGCCCGGCTCAGGGTCCGCGGAAGCGGGACCGCCGGCTCAGGGTCCGCGGAAACGGGACCGCCCGGCTCAGGGTCCGCCGGAAACGGGACCGCCCGGCTCAGGTCCGCCGGCTCAGGGTCCGCCGGCTCAGGGTCCGCCGGCTCAGGGTCCGCCGGCTCAGGGTCCGTCGGCTCAGGGTCCGTCGGCTCAGGGTCCGTCGGCTCAGGGTCCGTCGGCACAGGGTCCACCGGAATAGGGATCACCGGGACTGGGACCACCGGGACTGGGACCACCGGGACTGCCTCTGGGGGCTCGGAGAAAGTCCTGTGCTTCTCCCAAGCCCTCCAGAAGGCCACCATAAGGTATCCGGTCACAGCCCTCCAGGCCATGTCGGACTCGGGACCACGGATCAGGACTCCCGGAACACGATCCACCGGCACAGGGACCACGAACACGATCCACCGGCACAGGGACCACGGAACACGATCCACCGGCACAGGGACCACGGAACACGATCCACCGGCACAGGGACCGCCGAACACGACCCACGGGACTGGGACCACGGAACTGGGACCACCGGCACACGATCCACGGGACTGGGACCACGGAACACGATCCACCGGCACAGGGACCACCGAACACGATCCACCGGCACAGGAACCACCGAACCGACCCACCGGGACTGGGACCACCGGAACTGGGACCACCGGCACACGATCCACGGGACTGGGACCACGAACACGATCCACGGGACTGGGACCACGAACGCGATCCACCGGCACAGGGACCACCGGAACGCGATCCACCGGCACAGGGACCACCGGAACACGATCCACCGGAACCGGGACCACCGGAACACGATCCACCGGGACTGGGCCCACGGAACAGGGACCACCGGCACAGGCACCACCGGTGCGATCCACCAGAACAGGGACCACCGGTACAGGGACCCCCGGAACGCGTTTCCTCTCCCTGGCCTCTCTTTCCTGCAGGCGAGCAAGACCCTCCACCATTGCCCCAAAGAAGCGTTTTAGCGCTTCTAAGTATCCAGTCCATGGGCTTGTTGAGAGCATAAAAAAACAAGTCCTTAAGAGGGCCTTCATTTAGTTTTAATCCCTCCGCCGCTGCAAGGAACTCGACCGCAAACTTTCTCAGATCGGTTCCTTTTTGGCGGAGGGATGCTAAAGTCTGAAACCTCAGGATACGTTCGTAGTGGGGCATGAATCAGTGGGTGCTGGTGGGTGATGTGCATTCTTGCGCTGAGTCTTTGACATGGTCGGATCGTTCTGTTACGTATTACTAAAAGAAAACTAAGGTGAAGACTCAAGTGCGCATAGATGTGAATTTATTACAAAAATAAACATAAATACCAAACAAAACACCCACGAGGGGGAAACACATAATCAATATAACACAAACTCAAAACATACCAACGCAGGGACTCAACAGGGAAGCGGGAGACGTAGACAAGACAACGATCCGACAAGGACTGCAAACACACAGGAGCTTATAAAGGGGAGAAATCAAGCAGGGAGTGAGGCAAACACAGGTGGGGCAAATTAACCAATAACGAGATAACAAGGGGGTGGGATCTGACAATGACAGAGGCACATGGCCACACTAACAAACCCACATGTGCACACAAGACAGGACAGGCATGTGACAGGTAATTACGAGGAGTTGTATTCGGGAATATCTTGTAAATATTAATATCCAGCTCTGATTAGATTTTTTATGCCAATTTGAAATTAGCTTAAAAAAACGTGCTCATTTAAGAATGTGCATTTATTGCGTGGACAGATCTAGAATATAATGTAAGTGGCATTTAAAATGCAAATGCATAGTTCATTTGAACACTTTTATCAGGAACCGATACTCAGAATGAAGCAATGACGTATTCAACAGAAACCGAGGCCTCGTTTGTCATCGTTATGTGATTTTCACTGAAACGATACAAGCCTCGAATCGGGGCTTCATCTGGAACGCCCCTTTTTGCTCGACACAAGCTCCGGAGCCTCGATTTAGATGTCCCATCACTAGTTCTCAGTCATTCAAAGACGTGGAGAGGTGGATAGCAGAGACCTAGAACGACACGTCACAGTGTTTTGTGGATGGCGGTAAATGCAGCGAAATCGATCATGTCAAAATATAAGAAAAATTATAGTGGAAATGGATTAGAGAAACTAGTTAGTGTGGATGATACGGATGTGAAAGATGAACAAATGGAATTAGGAAAGACAGGAGAAGAGAGGAATTTAGATATAAGGGAAGATGTAGGTACAAAGAAAAGAAAGAAAAAACATCAGATAGAGGTAAGAGGTTCAGGGCAGAGTGGAAATGAACAGGAGGTGAGGAATGTAAATTTGGATGAGTTGAAGGTAATATTGAAATTTAAAGAGAATGGTGGAATACAAAAGGTAAGTCCAATTGTATTAACAAAAGAGTTGAGGAAAGTAGTTGGAGAAATTAAGATGGCAAAAGTGTTAAGTAATGGAGATTTGATGATTGTTTGTAATAGTGAAGAGCAAAGAAGGAAAGTGATGAAGATTAAAGAAATTTGTAAGCAGGAAGTGGTGAGTAGTAAGATTGTAGGACCGAGGCAGTGGGTAAGTGGAGTAATATCTGGAGTGCCATTAGGAGTGTCTATGGAAGAGCTTAAAAGTAACATTGGCGGAGGGAAAATAGTTGGTGCTAGGCGACTGTTTATGAGTAGAGAAGGTGATAGGTTCTTAGTCCTTTGTATAATGCCTCATCCCAATCCTGAATTGGCAGTTGAATAAACAAGTCTCAGCGCTGAGGGAGAGTATCTCAAAGAATCTCATAGAATCTCAAAGAGTCTCATTTTTTAAGGCCAGTGATGCAGAATATATACATAGGATGTAAAGGGGGTAGAAAAGTTTTAACCAATCACAGAGAGAATACATCATCTAGCTCATGGTAAAGGAATGTGAGATCTTTACAATAACAAGGCTAATATGGTTGCCATATTGGTCAGCTATCCATTTGACCTAGAGGACCTGCAAGACTTCTTCATACGTTTAACAGAAAAACCAGGGAACTTTTCTCCATCCAATCCCAGCAGAACCTGTTGCTATAGGTGGGGGTGCTTCCATAATGAAAACCATATGTTGGACTGCAGCCTCACAGAGAACAACAAATACCTATGTCCCTTTTTACTTTATGCTGAGATCAACACAAAATCTATCAGAAGGGAACAGAATGGAGAGTCTCTCTGTTGAGCTTAGGTTTGATGGAGTTATTTTGCCAGATAAGGTCAAGCTTGGATTTATCAGTTATTCAGTGAGGCCTTTTGTGCCTCCTCCTTTAATATGTTATAATTGTCAAAAATATGGGAAGAACATAAAGCGAAGATACGATGTGCAAGATGTGGGGGCATGATTATAGCAAATGTGATGGAGCAGGACCAAAATGCTGCTACTGTGGAGGGGAGCATAGTGTTGCGTTTGGAGGATGTGAGGTGAGGAAGAAAGCAATTGAAGTACAGAATGAGAGAGCCAAGAGGAATATAACATATGCAGAGGCTGTTAAAGTGGTTGATACAAGGAATAGAGAGAAAGGAAAAGAGAGGGATTTGCAAAAAGAGAGGAGAATTGAGGAAATATCAGAGATGGAAGATTACGGAAGAGACAATGATTGTAAGTAAAGTAAATTTCTTGTTGTTCATAGCTGAAGTAATTAATTGTACTGCACAGACTGAAAAGAAGACAACTAAGATTCAAATTATAGTCAAGGTAGCAGAGAGATTCTTGGGAGTAAAAGATATATCATGGGAAATGTTTAGTGATGGGCTAATTAGTGAGATGCATGGTTTGGATAGGAGGATCATTTTAATTTTACAATGGAATGCGAGAAGTCTTGTGGCTAATGGATTGGAGTTTAAAGGTGTTATTAATGAGATGGAAGTTAAACCGGATCTGATATGTATACAAGAGTCATGGCTTAAACCTAGATTTGATTTTGTTATTAAAGGATATGTGAGTGAGAGAAGAGATAGAGAGGAGGGAAATGGTGGAGGGTGTATTACTCTAATTAAGGAAGGCATGCAACATAGATCATTAGGCAAAGGTGTAACACAAGAATATGTTGTAGTAGAGGTATGGGTGAATGGAATAAAGTATGTAATAATAAACTTTTATAATCGTTGTAAGAAATTAGTGAGTTAGAGCAAATAGAGGGTCTTAATGAAGATAGGGTAATTTGGTGTGGGGATTTTAATGCACAGAGCATGTTATGGGGAGGTTTAGTGACAGATTGTAATGGAATGGTGGTGGAAGATTTGATAGATCGGAGAAATTTGGTGTGTCTGAATGATGGGGTAATACAAGAATAGATGTGGCTACATGTAAAGAGTCTGTGTTAGATCTAACAATGGTGTCTGATTCAATTGCAGGGAGTGCTGAGTGGGAAATATTGCGACAAGATACTATTGGGAGTGATCATTATCCAATAATGATATCTGTTATGAGAGGAAGTAAGGCGAGTCAAGGAAATGTTGGTAGATGGAGGTTTGATAAAGCGAATTGGGAAGAATTCATGAGTCTGAGTGAAGAGGGATTCAAGAATATTATAGTAGAACCAGATAGATCTGTAGAAATGATTAGTGAGGATGTTGTTTATGCCATTCAAGTAGCAGCAAATAAATATATACCAAAAGGGAAAGGAGGTAGGAAGAATAAGATAGTTCCATGGTGGACGGAAGAATGTACTAGTGCAATAAGAAGGAAAAGGAAAGCATTTAGGATGGTAAAGAAAACACATAATTTTCAAGATTTAATAGTGTATAAACACGCACAAGCTGAGGTAAGGAGGATAATAAGGAAAGTCAGAAAACAGTATTGGATGGCTTATTGTGATGAAATAGGAAGAATACACCAGTAGAGGAAGTATGGGGTATGATTAAGAAAATGAAAGGGATTCAAAAGTGTAACGGGTATCCAGTTTTAAGTATGGAGGGAGAAATAGCTGTGGAGGATGGAGATAAAGTGGAAATGTTTTTTAAAGGCATGTAAAAGTAAATAGTTCAGAAAATTGAACAGAGTAAACTGAACAGAGTAAGGAAATGAGGAAGGGTGTGATGAAGGAATATCCGGATATAGAGAATAAAAAAGAGGGTGAAGATAATTTGTTAGATGTACCATTTTCTATGAGTGAGTTAAAGAATGCAGTAAGAAGAATGAAACAGTCCACTCCAGGGGTGGATGGGATTAGTTACAGTATGATTAATCATTTTAGTGAAACATCTATGGAAGTGATTTTAACATTTTATAATAGAATATGGATAGAGGGTATAATTCCTCAAAGTTGGAAGGAAGCATTAATTATACCTATTAAAAAGCCTGGGAAAGATCCAAGTAATCCTATAAATTATCTTCCAATAGCTTTAATTTCTCATTTATGTAAGGTAATGGAGAGAATGATAGCTTTTTTCAGATAGTTTTTTTTTCTTATCAAAGTGGGTTTAGGTGTGGTAGAGGGACTATGGATCCAATAGTATCTTTAGAGGATGAAATAAGAAAGGCTTTTATAAATAAGGAAAGTGTCTTTGCTGTTTTCTTTGATATTGAAAAGGCTTTATGATATGTTGTGGAAAGAGGGGTTATTAATAAAGTTACAGAAAATGAGGAAAAAAGGAAGAATGTATAATTGGATAAAAGAGTTTTTAATTGGAAGAAGTATTCGAGTAAAGGTGGGTGGAGCTATATCTTTAAGTGGAGCAATTGAAAATGGTACACCTCAGGGCAGTGTAATAAGTCCACTTTTATTTATTCTCATGATTAGCGAAGTTTTCTCAAGGATTGATAGAAGTATGGGGAAATCATTGTTTGCTGATGATGGGGCTATCTGGTTTAGAGGAAAGAATATAGATTATGACACAAAGAAATTGCAAAGTGCGCTAAATGAAGTTGAAAAGTGGTCAGGGAAAATGGTTTTAAGTTTTCAGTGGAAAAGACAAAAATAATACTTTTTACTAAAATGAGGAGGAATGTGGATGTTAAGTTAAAATTATACAAAAAAGAATTAGAGCGTGTAGGTTTGGTTTGATAGTAGATTAACTTGGAGAGAGCATATTGAAAAAATGGTGGGAAGATGTAAGTGTGTAGTGAATGTAATGAGATGTATTTCAAGTCAGGAATGTGGGGAGCAGATAGATTGGCTTTAAAAACTATATATATATATATATATATATATATATATATATATATATATGATAAGATCTATAATTGATTATGGTTGTATTGTATATGGTTCTGCAAATAAATCTCATTTAATTAAATTAGAGAGAATTCAGTCTCAAGCACTAAGAATTTGCTGCGGAGCATATCTAACTTCTCCAGTTTCGGCTCTTCAGGTAGAGATGGGTGAAATGCCTTTGCAGATAAGAAGACAACAATTAATGGAATCTTATTGGGCAAATTTAAAAGGTCAGAGTGAGGAGCACCCAACAAGGAAAGTAATGAGTCCTAGTTGGGAATATGAGAAGAGAGAGTGTAATAGTTTTGGATGGAGTGTGAGGAAATTGGTTAGTGATATGAGATTGGAGGAGGTTGGATATGCTCCAATAATTCCTTTATCTCCAGTACCATTATGGGTCATGCCCCAACCAGGAGTAGATTTAAGTTTATTAGAAAAAAGGCAAAAGGAGGATTCATATGAAACAGAAGTATATAATGTAAGGGAGTATATTGGGTCAAGATATGGGGAGTATATGCACATTTTTACAGATGCTTCAAAAGATTGAAAAGCTGGTCATGTGGGTTCTGCATTCATTATTCCAAAGGTTAAAGTGTATAGGAGTAAAAGGTTATCAGATTGTTTATCGGTGTATACTGGAGAGATGTTTGCATTAATTATGCAATAAGGTGGATTGGGGAAGTTAAAATATCCAAGGCAGTAATATGTTCAGATTGTAGTTCAGCTCTAATAAGTTTGAAGGAGATCAGAAACAAGTCAGAAACAAGACAGGATATGGTAATGGAGATAGTTCAAGAATTATATTCAATTAAACAAGCTAATTTAGAGGTACAGTTTTTGTGGGTTCCAGCTCACATTGGGTTGAGAGGTAATGAGGAGGCGGATGCATTAGCAAAAAAGGCAATAGAACGAGAAATAGTAGATATACAGATTTTATTTAGCAGGTCAGAAATTAAATCAATTATTAAAAACCATATTTTGAAATTATGGCAGCAGTATTGGGACAATGAACTAAAAGGTAGACATATGCATCAAATACAGTCAACAGTGGGTAAGGGAAGAATATCAGGTACGAGTAGGAATGAAGAGAATATGATTACAAGACTGAGATTGGGACATACAAGATTGAATAGTACATTGCACTTAATAAGTAAGCATCCAACAGGTTTGTGTGAGGTATGTGAGGTTAGTGAAACAGTTGAACATGTAATAATGCACTGTAGGAGATATAAGGTTGAAAGGAAAGAGTTGAAGGAGGAATTAAATAAAATAGGAGTAAAGTTGAATATTCAAAATGTATTAAAATCAGATAGGAGTATAATACATTTATTGGTAGATTATTTGGGAAGTACTGGGTTAAATAAGCGTATTTAAAGTGGGTTTTTATTTTATTTATTTATTTTTTATTTATTTTTTTCCTGTCATGCGGGCTGAGAGTGGACGGAGGAGCTGAACATGCAGCGCTGGATGAAATTCGATGATGTCTTTATGCGGGTAAATAAGGGGAATTTATGTTGGTTATAGGCAAGGCAAGGCAAGTTTATTTATATAGCACATTTCATACACAATGGCAATTCAAAGTGCTTTACATGGAAAATGAAATTAAAATAGTGATAAGAATTAAGAATACCACGTGTAAGACTTAAAAAATAAAAACAGGATAATTAAAACAGTTGTAAAGAGAATTTTTAAAATAAGAAGACAATAGAAATATATAGTTGTAAAGATATTTAAAAAGAATAAAATTATTACAGTATATATAGATAAAAAATAAAAAATAAAATAAAAATAAAAATTAAGATGATGCATAGATTAGAATAGGTGCAATCAGTGGGACGTACAGTGGCACAGTGCTCATTCAGTAAAGGCACAGCTGAACAGATGTGTTTTGAGTAGGGTTGGGAACCGAGAACCGGTTCTTATGCAGAACCGATACTTATTTTTGAAAAATACCGGAATCGCGCAAAATTCTTGAGTTTCGGTTCCGAAAACGGTTCTGGTGCAATGTGTGTGGCGACAGCTAACCTCATCATGACTATTAATTACGTTGCCTGCCGCTTCCAGAAGTGCAAACAATTAACTAGTGGTGGGCCGTTATTGGCGTTAACGTGCTGCGTTAACGTGAGACTCTTATCAGGTGATAAAAAACATATCGCCGTTAATCTATTCTCAAAGTTGGGTTGGGAGCTGGGTCTATACTACGCACGCTATGATGACTTTCACAGTGATATTTTAGCGCGGATGTATAGCTACCTAGCCGAATTGCACTGTAGGGAGCGAGAACGTGTCTTCGAACCTGCGTGTATGCTGTGAAATTACCACATCAAGCGTGAATGCTGTCTTCCGAACTCGGGCGCGCACCCATGAACCATTCTCGAGTCCTGACGAGCGTGACTGACATACTGTAATCAGAGAGCTGTACATATAATTTCTGCTCGTCGTCAGCGTTCTTTAGAGCATGCGCAGTACATCCGCGGCAGATAGACGCAAGTGCCATTACGTACTGAAGCTTTGGTAACAAAACTAACGGTTCAAAAACAAAAATATAAAAGTTAGGTGAACAACGCTATTCATTCTGCCACCTACTCACTCGACGTAGTTACCAAGTAACGGGGTAAACAGCTGCTGCTTTGATGACGCAAACGCACCTCGGTTTCAGACCCGAAAATATAATATGAACACGGTCCAGGGAGCAATCGAACTAGGGTTCGGTCCAGGCAATCGAACCAAGTGTGAAAGCACCAGTCATTATTTGGGTAGCACACATATTCTGAATGCCTTCGGCAGAATTCAAATGAGCCATTTTAATCTAGATTAATGCTGAATTACCATTTATTATTTACAAGTTCACTGAATAACTGAATTTCTATTAAATTAATATACAAATAACTAATAAATATAACTAATATATATATAATATTTTTGCAAGAATGCTTTTAATACTGTAATATATGTACAGTACAGGACTTTTTTGACATTGCCAACCTGTAAATGAATCAGAGATCATGTAATAAACACAAAAAGGATTGTTTGAGTTGCTTATTATGCCTTTTTCCTTTACCACTATTTGTTTAATAATTTTAATGGAACCGGAATCGGAACCGGAATCATTAGGCGGAATTTGAAGCAGAACCGGAACCGGAAAATTTCTCACGATTTCCAACCCTAGTTTTGAGTCTAGATTTGAATGTGGCTACTGTTGGAGCACATCTGATCTCTTCTGGAAGCTGGTTCCAGCTACAGCTGGCACAATAGCTGAACGCAGACTCTCCTTGCTTTGAGTGAACTCTTGGTATTTCTAGCTGACTTGATCCTGATGATCTGAGTGATCTGATGGGTTTGTATTTAATCAGCATATCTGCAATGTATTGAGGTCCTAGGTCATTGAGTGATTTATAAACAAGTAATAATACTTTAAAATTGATCCTAAATGTAACTGGAAGCCAGTGTAAAGACCTGAGGACTGGCGTGATATGGTCATATTTTCTTGTTCTGCTCAGAATCCTGGCATAGCGTTCTGTATGAGCTGCAGCTGTCTAATGGTCTTTTTGGGAAGGCCGGTTAGAAGACCATTACAATAGTCCACCCTGCTGGTGATGAAAGCGTGAACGAGTTTCTCTAAGTCTTGCCTGGAAACAAAGCATCTAATTCTTGTAATATATTTTTCAGATGATAGTAAGCTGATTTAGTTATTGCTTTGACATGACTATTGAAACTCAGGTCTGACTCCAAAATCACACCAAGATTCCTGACTTGATTTTTTGTTATTAGACCTTTTGTCTCAAGATATGCGTTCACCTTGAGAATTTCATCTTTGTTTCCAAATGTAATGATTTCAGTTTTGTTTTTGTTTAACTGGAGATAGTTTTGGCTCATCCAACTGTTAACTTCATCAATGCATTTGCACAGGGAGTCAATGGGGCTATAGTCATTAGGTGATAGTGCTAAGTAGATCTGGGTGTCGTCAGCATAGCTGTGGTAAGCCATTTGGTTCTCTCTCATTATTTGGCTCAGTGGCAGCATGTATAGGTTGAATAGGAGTGGTGCTAGAATTGACCCTTGTGGGACTCCACAAGTCATGGATGTCCAGTCAGACTTATGGTCAGCTATACTCACATAATAACCTCTTCCTTCTAAGTACGACCTGAACCATTTAAGGACCATCCCAGAAAGTCCGACCCAGTTTTCCAGCCTGTCAAGAAGTGTTATGGTCAACAGTGTCGAATGCGGCACTGAGGTCGAGTAGCACCAGAATTGATGTTTTGCCTGTATCTGTATTGAGGCGAACATCATTTATGATCTTTATGAGCGCTGTTTCTGTGCTGTGATGTGGTCGGAAACCAGATTGAAAATTGTCAAAGTATCCGTTTGAGCTTAAGAATTTGTTCAGCTGACTGAAGACAACTTTTTAAATGATCTTGCCTATGAAGGGGAGATTTGAGATTGGTCGGTAGTTGTTCAATATGGAGTTATCCAGATTTCTCTTTTTCAGAAGAGGCTTAACTACTGCGGTTTTAAGGGAGTTTGGAAAATTCCCATTGAGAAGTGATGAGTTTACCACTTCTAGCAGATCTGCTTCTAAACAGTTTAACACACTTTTGAAAAAAGAAGTGGGGAGTGTGTCAAGGAGGCAGGTTGATGTTTTAAGGTGCTGCACCGTTTCTTCTAAAATTTTATAATCAATTGCTTCAAAGTCAGACATAGTAACTTTCCGAGGTTGTGGTCTGATCTGACTGACCCCAAAGCAACTCACGGATGTGCTGATCGCCTTCCTGATATTATTTATTTTCTCTGAGAAGAATGAAGCAAACTCACTGCATTTGCTGTCAGAGAGCATTTCACTGGGAATGTGACTCGGGGGGTTTGTAAGTCTCTCTACAGTAGCAAAAAGAGTGCGTGTGTTGTTTATGTTTCTGTTTATAATATTTGAGAAGAAGGTCTGTCTAGCCTTGCCTAGTTCCACATTGAAATCATGAAGGCTGTCTTTATAGATGTTATAATGGATTATAAATTTTGTCTTCCGCCACATGCGTTCAGATTTTCTGCATTGTCTTTTCATTATTTGCACTGCCGTTGAGTTTCTCCAAGGTGCTTTCTGTCTTCCACTCTTTTTCTTGACTTTCTCAGGAGCAATATTATCAATTACACTCTTAACTTTTGAGTTAAAGGAGTCAAGGAGAGAATCAACAGAGTCTGCAGATATGCTTGGTGTTAGAGATATAGCCTTCATAAATAGCTCACTAGTGTTCTCATTTAAGCTTCTCTTTTTGACAGCGACAGATCTAGCTTCAATGGCAGGAGAGATTGAAATATCAAAGAAAATACAGAAATGATCAGACAATGCTACATCTTTAACAACAATTGATGAAATGTTTAGACCTTTGCTGATAAGTAAATCTAGAGTGTGTCCACGATTGTGTGTGGGACCATGTACATGCTGTATCAAATCAAAAGTGTTAAGAACAGTCATGAGCTCTTTTGTTGTACTGGATTCAGCATTGTCTATGTGAATGTTAAAATCCCCAGCAATGGCAAAACAATCAAACTCTGAGGAGATTATTGATAACAGCTCTGTAAAGTCCTCAGTAAAGGATGGAGAGTATTTTGGAGGCCTGTAAACAATGATAAGCAGGATGCGTGGAGCACCTTTTTAACACAATACCCAGATATTCAAAAGACACATAGTCACCAAATGACACTTGCTTACATTGATAGACATCTTTAAAAAGAGCAGCAATACCCCCACCTCTTCTAAACGCTCTGGACATACTCATAAAAGTAAAGTTAGGAGGGGCTGTTTCATTGAGGACTGTTGCACTGCAGTTTTCTTCAAGCCAAGTTTCATTTAGAAGCAAAAAAATCTAGGTTGTTTGTGGTTATTAAGTCATTGACTAGAAATGATTTGTTCTTAAGTGAATGGATATTTAAAAGTGCTAACTTAACAGTATTAATTTTTTCCCCCACAGTAATCTTAGTTTGACATGTAATAGGCAGCAGATTAGATGGGTGTGCTATACGGTCTGAGAAGGTCTTACACTTTCTATCACGTAACAGAACAGAAATAGAGAGAGAGACAGGCACACTGGGTTCCCGCTCGTTCTGTAAACATTTGATAAAGTTACTGTTATCATGGCGGGGACCCAACACACATCACTGAGAGCTGGTATCAGTTGTTTTTGGTTCACCTACAGATAGAGGAGGGTGTTGGCCCTGGCGTTGTGACCGAAGAAATCTCACAGGAGGAGGCTGAGAGCGAGCTGGGCCCACAGGCTTTGATGGTTGTGGGGCTTGACGCTCTTTGGTTGATATCTGGGGGCTCGCAGAAATCGAGTGTGATAGTCTGGTTCCAGCATAGACCATTTGCTCCATTCTCTCTGAGAAGCTCAGAAGCGGGGATGCTGGTGAGAGGAATAACATGTCTGGTGAGGGTGGCTGTTGTTCTGTTGTTATCGGAGGCTGAATTATGTTATCATCCATTTTATGGAGTGACTTAGACATTTCATGCAGTTTCCTGTTCAGACTAGTCATAAAGCGTAACAGTTCACTAGTCTGACCCCCCTTAGAGCCCACCCTTTTGTGCACCTCCACAGTATGGGCAGAGATGTTACTGTTCAGTCCCTCAATCTGTGTTAGTTCTAATACGTCACAGTCTGTCTGTGGTGAGCACTGTGGGCGGGACTCAGCTGGGAGTGTGTCCGTGAGCAGTGGCTGTTGTGGCTACGTGATGTTATCAGTGTCCTTGTGGAGTGTGTCAGCTGCATGTCCATTCAGATGCTGAAATGAAGTCCTGTAGTCGTCCATAGTCTGTTCAGGTGTGTGTGTGCCATTCAGGTCGAGTGAGTTAGCACACACAGCTGAGGGATGGTGTAGGGAAAAGTGAATATTGTCCTTTAGCACTCTTGCACCAAGTTTGTTTGGGTGAAGGCCATTTGATGTAAACAATTGTCTCTGGCTCCAGAATAGATTAAAGTTGTCGATGAAGTTCACTCCCTTCATGTTGCAGGTTTTTTGCAGCCATGTATTAAGCCCAAGTAACCGTGAGAACCTATTTGTTCCTCTTGCTGCAAGTGGTCCACTGATGAACGGTTGAACTTTTAGTTTTCTAAGTGTTTCAAAAAGTACATTGAAATCCCTCTTAATGAGTTCTGACTGCTCTCTCTGAATATCGTTTTTCCCCACATGAATGACAAGTCGATTTGCAGTCTTATGTTTCATCAGAATGTTCTGAATTTCCCTGTTTACTTCAGAAACTGTAGCTTGTGGAAGGCACCATGTAGTTGTATCCCTGCTGCTAATGTTTCTGACTGTGGAGTCCCCCACTATCAGAGTCCTGGGCTCGGCTGCGCTCTGAGCTGAGTGCCGCTGTCTGCTCGACCTTGAGCGCCTGTTGGTATCAGTGTTAGCTGCGGGCTGATACGATCTGTGTTCGTTTACATTCATCACATTTGGGGATTCATCACCCACATTCATTAATACTTCAAATCTGTTTTCAAGTTGTATAGTTGGTGGTAGGAAATCAGCGTTTGCAATCCTTGTGTCTGGGGTACAAGCATGCTAATGTGGCAGTATGTGACGCTCGTGACAATCTGATGTCTCGGGTCCCTTTGGGTCTTGCTCCCTGTTTGTGCCATCGATTAGTGTGTTGATCAGTTATTTGTTTCCCCTGTTGAGTAGCACTATATTTATGGGACTCACCGGCAGTGTGCTGAGGACGTTCATTTTGAAGCTCTGTGTGATCCGTCTGGTTCGGTGGTTCCGCAAATAACTTTGTTTCAAGAACTGCAATCCTCTGTAAAAGTCTGTGGCAGTTTGTGCAGCAAGTAGATTCTAGAGGAGGCATTTTCTTATCCTTTTGAATGTAGGCAGCTGTGTTTTCCCTTCTCGGGAATGTAAGCTGATGGCAGTGGGAGGCTGGTTGGATGAAATATTCCGCTTTTTTGTAGTAATCCAGTCACCAGAGTTTCAAATTTTATCATTGAAGTCAAGCTTTGTTGTTTGAGCACTGTGCTGATTTACAGAAGTTGAAATTACGAAATTAAGAGATAAAATATAGAAGCGATAGAGCAAAGCGCGGAGCAGTAAGCAAGAGCGTCCGAACAGTAGCAAAGCAGGAAGTTATAGGAGGTGTCACTGGTCCATTTCTGATATAGGTGGCGGTAATGCACATATTTGTTTGCGATCCACCGTAAAATAAGAAGAAGAATAATAATAAGAAGAAGATTCAGACAAAGAAACTTCTCTGAGAAGACACTTCAAGTTCACTCAAAGGTTCAGTCCAGAGATGCCAATGGTCTGTGAAATGTTTATTTATTTCATTGTGTTTGAAATACTTCTTTGATTTTGTTAAATGAGTTTGTGCTAACATATTTCATTTTGAGTTTGGAAAAATGTAAATGTATAAGATACAACAGGATATCACAAGTTCAAAATGGTAAAATTCTGTTAAATGGTAACTTTACGAAAACATTTGAAAATGTTTCATTAAAATGTTTAGTTAAAATGGTAACTTTTGTTTTTCTGTTTTTAAAGGTTTACAACCTAATTAACTGAATCAACTGTAAAAACAAAAAGAGAATTAAAAGTGATTGAGTCAGAAATTTGAGTTGTCCTTGTGTCCTTTGGAAGTTGAACGAGAGGAGGACTTGACAGTTGTAAACCACGCGGAGCAGCCTGGCCCTGAGGATAAACAGCTTCAGATCCAGAAATAAGCTGTTGACGCAGAGGAAGTCAAGATAGCGGAAGATGTCCTGGGGAAGTTGGTCCAGCAGCTCAAGAAGGAGAGGACCACTCCAAAAAGCAACTTCACCAGACAAGCCAACTTCATTTCAAGAGGAGCAAGCAGCATGCTTCAGGTGGAGTTAAGGGAGGAATTCACTAAGCTTTCAAACTGTTTCAGAAATATGCTTGATGCCAATGATGACTACAGGATTGGACTGGAGGCTGACATCAAGACTGAAGATAAGGAAGCAGGTCTTGATGAACCGCAAGAAGCCGACATTGATAGATCTGTAAAAGAAGGCGAAACAAAGATGGCAGAGTTAAGGGACATTGTTCAAACAAACCTGTGGTCGAGGTATGGAAGAAGAAAACTTCTTGTGGCAATCCTGGAAGCAGAGAAAGCCAATGATAAAGCGGCTGATGTACCTGTGGAAAGTGCCAATTTGGAGGGCTATGAAGTGCACCTCGCTCTAATGAAAAAGAGAATAAAAGAGGCCATCTCAGCAATGTCAACATGGGAGAGATGGATCCCTGTGGAATTAAAGGATGAATTAGATGGAAGAGTCAAGGACGTAAGAGCATCCTACTACAGGCTTGAATTAAGGAGAGCTGAATTTGCCACTGCACGGACAATTAATGAGCAAGTAACAGGAGTGAGACTACTACCCCAACCACCAGTATCCACACCAATAGTGAGAATCAAACCAACCACTCTACCCATCTTCAATGGAAGCAAAAGAGAATATCACAGGTGGAGGAAAGACTGGGAGAGCCTTCCGGATCAACTGAAGTTAAGAAAATCCAACTCTTGGAGAGTGTAGAAGACAAAATCTCAAAAGAGCTCAGACTCTCAACATACACCACTGCCAATGACATGTTCAGAGTCCTGGAGAACAGATATGGAAACAAGTCAACCATCACTGTGGAAATCCTTGAAGAGCTGGAGAAGATGCCACATGTGAAGGGGAACCATCCAAGAAAGGTCATTGACATCATACAGTCGGTGGAAAAATCCCTAGCAGGTCTCACAGAATGAGGAAACTCTGGAGCAATCAAGAACCCACTGGTAATTAAATCCATTGAAAGCAAGTTGCCTGACTTTATTAAAAGAGACTGGTTGATGTTCATGGTTGAACCCAGAAACAATGTCACATCAGATAACCACTTTGACATGCTCTTGAAGTTCCTTAAAAGTCAAGAAAAAATACTAGAGAGACTCGAACAGCTCAGAACTGTAACTGTAGAAAAGATGGAGAAAACAGATCGTTTAGACAGGACGTATGACAGTAAGATTGCCTCAACAAAAACTACAAAGAAGGAAGAGCTTGATGAGGTATGTGGTGTCTGTGGTGATAGTGGGCACAACAACAAAATCTTCTTCTGTAGAAAGTTCAAAGGACTTAAGCTACCTGAAAAGAAAGATGTATTGAGAAAGCTGGGAGCATGCAGAAAATGTCTTGTATGCCATGATGGAGATGGATACTGCAGAGACACTTTCCTATGCAGAAATAAAGACTGTAAAAGGGAAGGTAGTGCCCCAGACCACCATTTTTTCCTTGGAAAAAAGAAGTCAAAAGAGGGGAAGAGAGAAAGCGTGGAAAAGATGGCAAATGTGAAGGTAACAGAGGAACAAGAGGAGATCTTGTCTGAACTTTCCCCAGAAATGGCAGATTGATGCAGAAAGGCTTTCACCAACACCAACAAAACCACAGTGACACACGATGCTTGAGTCCAGTCTGAGCTAATGCAGAGAAATGGGCTCTCTGAACTTCCTGTCATCATGATGTTGATGCAAGTCACTGCAAACGCAGGGCAGAATATTGGGACTTTAATTGACCTTGCTTCAGACACAAACTACATTACCCATAAGGCTGCTGAAAGACTGAGGTTAAGGAATGAGAAGATAACTTTAGTTGTGCATGGGGTCGGTGGAATGGCCATGGAGGTGAACACTCGTAGGTATCTCCTCAAGGTCAGAGTCAAGACTCCGAAAGGAACAGAGAGGGCTCATGAAATGGTCTGCTATGGCTTGGATGAAATAGCCAGAGTGCATCAAGTAATTGAACCTGAGAAGTTGGGAAAATTCTTCCCAGAAGTCAAACTTAAAGAATTGGAAAGACCAGAAGAAGTTGAACTTCGCAATAGCCACCGAGAGGGACGACTCGCTCCCCAGAGGGTAAAAATCATTGGAGACCTCGTCTTGTAGGAGGGAAAAGCAACTAAGCAGAGAGCCAGACTGGAAAGTCGCATATGCTACCCAGATCCATGAAATGGTCGAATGAGGTGCAGCCATAAAACTCACCAACAAAATCATGGACAAGTGGAACGGACCAGTGTGGTACGTTAGCCACCTGGTGGCGCCAAACCCTCATTCGGTGACAACACCAGTTCGTATTGTATGGAATAGTAGCCAGAAATACAAAGGAGTGAGTATGAATGATCTTCTTCTGAAGGGACCAGATGTTCTCAACCCTATCAGAGCTGTTCTGCTGAGGTTCAAAGAAGGGATGTATGCATCTCTAGGAGACATCAAAAAGATGTACAACTCTGTATGGCTGGAGGAGCGTGAGATGCATCTTCACAGGTTCCTCTGGAGGGACTGCCCAGATGAAGAGATAAGCGAATATGCAATTACCAGAGTTAACATTGGGGACAGACATGCTGGTTGCATTGCTCAGTTGGCTATGAGGGAAACGGCACGGCTGCCCAACTTTATTCACTTGGAGGATGAGCGCAGAGTCATTGAAGAGGACAGTTATGTGGATGATCTCTTAACTTCCCAAAATGACCTAGATAGACTTGAAAAAAAATCACAGCAAATGTTGAAGAGATCTTGAATGCTGGAGGTTTCTTTCTCAAGCCATGGATCCGGTCAGGGCAAAGTGGGAGGCAAGGAATGGAGACGGAGGTTCTAACAAAGAAACAAGGTAAAAACGCCTTAATTCTTCCAAATCAAATGAGGGATAAAGACAACAAAGCCTTGGGCATCGGCTACCAAATGGATGAAGACAAGCTCTAAATGCTAACCTCAGTTAACTTTTCCAAAAGAAAGAAGATGAGAGTTGGAAAAGATCTTCTCAAGGAGGAGGTGAGAACTGAGGCACCTAATCCACTGACTAGGAGGGCTCTCTTAAGCCAAGTAGCTGGACTGTACGACCCAATTGGTTTAGTTACACCTCTTTGTAAATAATTGGAATCTGTTCTGGGAGCGACCTAGGCTCTTCCATCCTGATGGCCTTCACCCCAGCAGAATCGGAGCGGCTCTTCAGTCGGACAACATCTCCAGGGCACTACACACCACCATATGACTAGTAAGTCAAAGTCCAAATAACAGTCTTTGCTGTCCTAACTTAATTGACATAAGTACCAATGTAGAACATTATATAGAAATTGTGTCTATTCCTCGTTTAGTGAGGTCAAACATTAAATCTACTGTAGGATCTAGGAAAAATCTAATTGTGATTAAACTCAATATTAGTGAACAAAAACAATTTCTAAAACTAGGTCTTCTAAACATTAGGTCGCTCACACCTAAGGCGGTTATTGTAAATGAAATGGTCACAGATAATAGTTTCGATGTACTTTGCCTTACTGAAACCTGGCTTAAGCCAAATGATTATTTTGGTCTTAATGAGTCTATTCCACCAGGATACGGTTATAAGCATGAGCCCCGTCTGATTGGTCATGGCGGCGGTGTTGCAACAATCTATAGAGATATTCTTAATGTTACTCAGAAAACAGGTCACAGGTTTAATTAGTTTGAAGTACTAGTGCTAAATGTTACACTCTTAGATGTAAGAAAGAAATCCATATTATCTCTAGCCTTGGCTACTGTATATAGACCTCCAGGGCCCTATGCTGATTTCCTAAAAGAGTTTGCAGACTTTCTCTCAGATCTATTGTTCAACGTCGATAAAGCATTAATTGTTGGAGATTTTAACATACACGTAGATAACACAAATAATGTGTTAAGGGCTGCGTTTACAGATCTATTAAACTCCTTTGGGGTCAAGCAAAACGTCACTGGTCCCACTCATCGTCTTAATCACACACTAGATTTAATTATATCACATGGAACCAACCCAACCGATATAGATATTATACAAAGTGATGATGTCATTGACTATTACATGGTAACTTGCATACTGCGTTCTGCTGAAATCTGTCATGTTGCACCAAGTTATCGACCAGGCAGGACAATCCTTCCAACCACTATAGATAGATTCTCAAATAGCTTACCTGATCTGTCTCAGCTGCTCAGCGAACACAAACAAACAGATGAACTAGAGGAAATGACTAGCAGTATGAGCACCATTCTCTCTAGTACATTAGAAATTGTTGCACCCATTAAATTAAAAAAGGTTAGAGAGAAAACTAAAGCACCATGGTACAACTGTGCTACACGTGATATCAAGAGAGAAACTCGTAAATTAGAGCATAAATGGAAACAAACTAATTTAGAGGTCTTTAGAATCGCGTGGAAAGATAGTATGTCACGTTATAAAAAGGCCCTAAAAGCAGCCAGGGCTGAGCATCTCCGCAAACTAATAGAAAATAACCAAAATATTCCAAGGTTTTTATTTAACACCATGGCTAGACTAACAAATAAACAAGCATCGCCTGAGCAAAATATTCCGTTACAGTTTAGTAGTAATGATTTTATGAATCTCTTCACTTAGAAAATAGAAAGCATCAGAAACAGAATTGTAAATGTACAATCTTTAATGATGTCCTATGATTCAACCTCAATTGTCGCCCCTCAAGAACTACTACACCGCTTTACAACTATAGGACAGGAAGAGCTAAATAAACTTATCATTGCATCTAAACCAACAACATGTTTATTAGATCCAGTACCCACTAAACTACTGAAAGAGTTGTTGCCTGTAGTGGAAGAGCCTCTTCTCAATATTATTAACGCGTCTTTATCTTTAGGTCATGTTCCAAGAATTTTCAAGTTGGCAGTCATAAAACCTCTCATTAGGAAGCCACAATTAGATCATAATAACCTAGCAAATTACAGACCCATTTCAAATCTTCCATTTATGTCTAAAATAGTAGAAAAAGTTGTGTCCGCTCAATTGTGCTCTTTCTTGCAAGAAAATGATATCTATGAAAAATTTCAATCAGGATTCAGGCCGCATCATAGCACAGAAACTGTGCTCGTTAAAATCACAAATGATTTACTTCTGTATCTCAATACTAGTTCTACTCGATCTTAGTGCTGCGTTCAATACTATAGATCATAAAATACTCTTAGATCGACTTCAAAATTACACTGGTGTTCAGGACAGGCATTAAACTGGTTTAGAATGTACTTATCAGACCACTACCACTTTGTCTGTCTAAATGGGGAAAAATCAAAGATAACGTCAGTAGACTATGGGGTGCCGCAAGGATCTGTGTTAGGCCCTCTGCTATTCTCAATATATATGCTGCCACTTGGTAATATTATAAGAAAACATGGAATTAATTTCCACTGTTATGCTGATGACACTCAATTATATATTTCATCACGACCAGATGAAAACGCTAAATTATCTAAACTGACAGCGTGTGTTGAAGATATTAAATACTGGATGACGTGTAATTTTCTGCTATTAAATTCAGATAAAACGGAGGTATTACTTATTGGTCCAAAAAACTGCCCACAAAACAACTTTAACTTGGAAGGATGTCCTGTCACTTTATCCACTACAGTAAAGACCTGGGTGTTATATTACTGTAGACTGCAACTTGTCTTTCGAAAATCATATTTCATATGTTACAAGAACGGCATTTTCCACCTTAGAAACATTGCTAAGCTACGTAACATGCTATCTATTTCTGATGCAGAAAAGTTAGTTCATGCATTCATGACCTCGAGACTAGATTACTGTAATGCTTTATTAGCTGGTTGTCCTGCATCCTCAATAAACAAGCTACAGTTAGTCCAAAACGCAGCTGCTAGAGTTCTTACTAGGTCAAGAAAATATGATCATATAACACCAATTTTATCATCTCTACACTGGTTACCTATTAAGTTCCGTATCAATTACAAAGTATTGCTACTGACCTATAAAGCCCTAAATGGTTTAGCTCCAGTGTATTTAACGGATCTTCTATTGCGCTCTTTAAGATCACTAAACTCGAGGGTTCTGGTCATTCCTAGGATATCTAAGTCCACTAAAGGAGGAGGGCAATTTTCACATTTAGCTCCTAAACTCTGGAATAGTCTTCCTGATATTGTTCGAGGTTCAGACTCGCTGTCCCAGTTTAAAACTAGATTAAAGACGCATCTCTTTAGCCAGGCATTCACATTATAATTACCGTTTATACTACAGTTAAATCGGATCAAAAGCATTAATATTCTGAACAGCAGCTATGCTAATTATTTCCCATCTGCTTTTCTGTTGTTATCTCGGGACACTAGTCCTGAGGTAAATAGTTTGTCAGCTCCAGTTTGTATCCAGCCTCTCATGGAGACTTCAGATGCCCCAACACCTGTGATGAGACGACTCAATGCCAGCATTGTTATGGCCTAAATTAATACATGATTTATTAAACTTTTCTAACATTTTTCTTTAACATTCTCTTTCTAACATTTTTCAATATACATTTATGAAATGCACTTTCTGTAAAGCTGCTTTGAAACTATATGTATTGTGAAAAGCACTATACAAATATATTTGAATTGAATTGAATTGAATTGCTTGGGTTTGTCTAGCTGCCAGCAGTGGTTGAAGAGGAAGTCCCGGGCCCCTAAAGAGTCAAAGTGGGAGGTAACATCACCCAAGCAAACTGTGCTGACTGTCAAAGAACATGAAGATGCTCTCATAGACCCCTTTCTTCACAGCTCAAGAAGGTACAGTTTTTTCAGACACAACTCTAAGTATACTGGTAGTATACAAAGATGTGAACTCTGGACTGCTAGTTTGTGGAGGCAGAATTCAGACGTTCAACGAAGATAAAACAGCAGTGCCAGTTTTACCATTTGGAGCATGGGTGTCTACATTGCTGGCACAAGAATCCCACAAAGCAAACCACGAGGGAGTGGCAGGAACTCTTCTCCGGGTGAGGAAGAAAGCCTGGGTAATAAAGGCCGTAGACTTGCCAAGAAAGTGGTTGATAGCTGTGTGATTTGCAGGAAAAACAAGGCAAAACAGTGTCAACAAATCATGGCTGACCTGCCTCTAGAGCGAACAGCCCCAGCTGTACCTTTTGAATTCACCACCATGGACCTGTTTGGCCCTTATGAAGTGAAAGATGAGCTCAAGAAGAGAACTAGACTCAGGGTATGGGGAATAGTCTTCTGCTGCATTGCTTCCCGAGCCATACACACTGAAGTGGTGAGTGACATGTCATCTGAAGGATTCCTGCTAGCCTATCAAAGGTTCCCTTCACTGAGAGGACACCCCAGGAAACTCTGGTCAGACCCTGGCACTAACTTTGTGGGAGCCAAACCTGCTCTAGAGAAGCTTCACAAATTTCTTGACCGACTAAACGAGTCTGAACTTGAAGACACAGCTGCCAAGCATGATACAGAATGGTCGTGGAAGATCCACCCTGCAGACTCTCCCCATAGAAATGGAGCAGCAGAGGCAGCTGTCAAAGTGGTGAAGCCGGAGTTGAGCAACCTTAGTGGAGATGGTGTTTTCACATGGGGAGAATTTCAAACTTTTCTCTTCATGGTAGCCAATCTTGCAAATGACCCATCGATGCAAGAACTCAAAGCAGAGAAGACTGTGAAGAGTACATCACCCCAAATTCTCTGCTTTTAGGACGTGCTAATCCAAAGGGAGACCCAGGAGATTTCCAGTTCGATGGCTACCATTACAAAAGACTTAAACATATTCAAGCAGAGGTAAGTTCTGGAAGAAGAGGAGACAATTGGCTGGACCTAATCTGTTCATAAGAAACAAATGGCACACCAAAGAGCGAAATGTTGCGTTTGGAGATGTGGTCTGGTTGGCTGACCAAAATGCCCTGAGAGGACAGTACAATCTGGCTAGAGTGGTCAGTGCAAATGCTGACAGCAAAGGCATTGTAAGAGATGTGCTTGTGAAGACTTTTTCCAGCTATCCTGTTCATATCATGAAGGCAAACGGCAAAGAAGGGCCCACAAGAGCAAATAGTGAAATAACCAAAATCCCAGCCACAATTCTTCATAGAGATGTCCGACGCCTTGTCATTCTACTTCCCACTGAAGAACAAACAAAGGACCAAGGGCTTGTGTGACCTCTCTGGATTTGGAAAAACCAGGAGCTCAAGTGGAAGGTGTTGAGCTAAATCTCAGGGATGGTCACAAAAAACGACATTTCCCAGAATGCACCAGCAGCAGCAAACTGACTGCCTACCACTTGATCAGTCATTGTTACTGATTGAGAGCACCTGTTAAAAATGGAGTTCTCAGTCATTCAGACAAAGAAACTTCTCTGAGAAGACACTCCAAGTTCATTCAAAGGTTCAGTCCAGACACCAATGGTCAGTGAAATGTTTATTTATTTAATTGTGTTTGAAATGCTTCTTTGATTTTGTTAAATGAGTTTGTGCTAAAATATTTCATTTTGAGTTTGGAAAAATTTAAATATATAAGATACAACAGGATATCACAAGTTTAAAATGGTAAAATTCTGTTAAATGGTAACTTTACAAAAACATTTGAAAATGTTTCATTAAAATGTTTAGTTAAAATGGTAACTTTTGTTTCTGTCTTTAAAGGTTTACAACCTAATTAACTGAATCAACTGTAAAAACAAAAAAAGAATTAAAAGTGATTGAGTCAGAAATTTGAGTTGTCCTTGTGTCCTTTGGAAGTTGAATGAGAGGAGGACTTGACAATGGCTTTTTATTTAATTTTGATTTAGTTATTTAAATTGAACAACTTATTACAAGTTTAAAGTATACTTAAATATATAATTAAATACAAAACACAATTTTCCCGGGGCGGCATTTTTTCATGACACATCGGGGGCGGCACCGGCACCAGCTGTAAAAAAATCGGCGCTCCGGAAAGCGGTTTTCTATCTATCATTGCACGGAGTGACGGACACCCTCTGCACAGTCTGCAGCTGCAGGCGCCCTGTGTGTGAGGGGTGGGGGCAGTCCACCTCTGGATCTCTCCAGAGCGGCAAACTCCCCCCTTTTCTCCTGAAGCTAATACGAAAGTGATTTGAACTGTAGTGTAATTCATCCACTGGCCGCTATGGACAGGCTCTGCATAATTAAGGGCGTGGCCACTTGAGTGACAGGTGGATTGAGTTTGTCTGATGTGACCTCAGCTATTTATTTTCTATGGTCTCTCCCAAATGGAACGGACAAGGGGGGAAACGGGGGGATCCACTGTATATAGAGCAATAAAGTCAGTCACACCTCGACTTTCTTCAAATAGATTTTTTCGTTCATAAAATTATAAATATAGGCTACAGGCATGTAGTTGCTGCACATTTTTCGGAATTGTGTGAAATGGCTAATACAAATTGGTCTAATTTCACCATAATAGTGCTTTTTTTTCAACAAATGGTTACAAGTTCAGTTATTATTAATTCCCATCAGTTGGGTTAATGTAGGCTATAATATATTCAGGCAAATCAACTGAATAAACTTTTTTCTAATTTTGCCATTTTTTATTGAAAATAGGCCTATGCAATGTCATTCATAATGTAATTAACAAATAAATATTAACAAACTAACAAATGCTAACAAAGCCAGATTTGGCATAAGATTACAGTTTTTTACAATACTTTTAACAAATTTCCTAAACTCTTAACGCAGTTAGCACAACATCTGCCTGTGCAGACTATACAATTAACACATTTATTGTTGCTTTGACACAAAATGCATACAGTTAACACAAATTTAAAATGCTTAAACTTCTTTTGCACACAAGCTCAACCGAGACCAAAACAATGGCTTTTTACTGCCAAATTTACCAATGCTTTAACACTGGTGTCAGAACAGATAACACCTTGTTCTAAACCTAACCTTATAGGCTAAAGCCAAGGTGGACATCTGTTCATATACACACATATATCTCCTGTATTTTTCTTTCCATTGGTACTGAGAAACAGCCAATTGAAGTTATGCAAATATATAAATCACAGCTGATTCCCATCTAGGAATTGTTCAGGTGTTGGTATTCTTTCAAGCACATGATCATATGGTTTACAGTAAAAGAGGGCCTATTTGGGCTTCTTTGGGGGCAGAGGAATGTGAAGAACAGGAACTTGCTATTGTCAACATGATGATCGCTGATAATGAAATAAAACTGAAGGGCATTCTGTAAAGCTACTCTGAGACGGGTCATTCAGTTTTTGTATTGAATTTCTGCAGCAAAAGAAACACAATGCATGCATTTACTAAAAACAACAAAACAAAAATGTAGAGAGTCTTCAAAAGACACACAAACTATGATCAATAAAATGTATCGTCTATTGTGTAAAGCCAGATCTGATACATAAAATCCTGCAGTTTCTGTAATTCCATCTAGTGTTTGTTTTTATGACACTGTGCTGTGATTGACGTAATGTTCACAATGAAGAGACCATGTGTCTTAGAATTTTTGGTAGACATAGTGTATTCTATGACATAGGGCGCTCGAAGGGGTTGTTGCCCGGGGTGCAATTCAATGTAAAACCGCCACTGATCTATACTGCGCGATGGGCGGCGCCACGTTAGTTTGCGCCTCAGAGAATCGGATCTCGGATTTACATCACAAATTTATCTTCGTCTCACGAAATACATTAAAGTAAGTGACCGCTGCTGAACTGGGAGAAGAATAGAGTAAACTAAATAGTCACTATATAATGTGTATCTGATGTGAATAAAACACATAGTCAAGTTATCTTAACTGTGTGAAAGGATTGTTTTTGCCACTTCCATAGATGTTATTGTGTATTTTTTGCTAGTACTTTTTACAGCATTTACATGTCTGAAACCTAAAATAAACATGATGTGGTTGAAAACACTGAATAGTTGTGACATGTGAGAGCGCTGAGCGTGTCTGTCTCTGGCTCGGCACCAACCAAAGCGCAAAGCACGTTTGATTTTAAGTGGCACCGAAATTTGCGTTCTGATTCGGTCCAGGACATACCGGTTATAAAAAATACCGGTGCCATATTGGTGCCAAAAATCGATGTTCTCAAACCTTTAGTAAACTCAGCATTCTTTCTCCTCCACACAAAGTTCTATTTTGGTTTTAATCTGACCATATTACATTCTCCCAATCCTCTTCTGGATCTTCCAAATGCTGTATAGCAAACTTCAAATGGGCCCGGACATGTACTGGCTTAAGCAGGGGGACACGTCTGGCACTGCAGGATTTGAGTCCCTGGCGGTGTATTATGTTCCTAATGGTAGCCTTTGTTACTTTGGTCAAGCTCTCTTTTGGTCATTCACTAGGCCCTCGTGTGGTTCTGGGATTTTTGCTCACTGTTCTTGTTATCATTTTGACCCCACGGGGTGACATCTTGCATGGAGCCCCAGATCGAGGGAGATTAATCAATGGTCTTGTATGTCTTCCATTTTCTAATAATTGCTCCCAAAGTTGATTTATTCACACCAAGCTGCTTACCTATTGCAGATTCAGTCTTCCCATCCTGGTGCAGGTCTACAATTTTGTTTCTGGTGTCCTTTGAAAGCTCTTTGGTTTTGGCCATAGTGGAGTTTGGAGTCTGACTTTTTGAAGTTGTGGACATGGTGTCTTTTATACTGATAATGAGTTAAAACAGGTGACATTAGTACAGGTAACGAGTGGAGGACCGAGGAGCCTCTTAAAGATTAAGCTACAGGTCTGTGAGAGCCCGAAATCTTGCTTTTTTGTAGGTGACCAAATACTAAATATAATTTGTAAGTATTTGTGATTTTTCTGGATTTTTTTTTTTTCTTCTCATTCTGTCTCTCATAGTTGAAGTGGACCTATGATGACAATTACAGGCCTCTCTCATCTTTTTAAGTGGGAGAATTTGCTAAATTGGTGGTTTACTAAATACTTTTTTTGCCCCACTTTATATGACCAGCACCTGCATTTATATTCACAAATGCAAGTATGTGTGACTGAGCTTTGTGAGCATCAAGTTGAAAAGTATTGGAACAACGGTTCCAACTAGTGGCTGATTTTAGTGATTTAGCCTCACTATGCATTCATTCTCTTTATCAGCAAGTATATTTATTGTTCATCACCATGGCAACTGCGTCCATCATGAACACACTTCTCCTTTTTCAAAAGTATGTTAAATATACTAACAAAAAATTGTACCATCTCTAAATATATAAAAAGTACACTCACCTAAAGGATTATAAGGAACACCTGTTCAATTTCTCATTAATGCAATTATCTAATCAATTGGGTTGGGTATTGTTTGGGTTTTTTATGATACCGGTGCCAAACCGTACTTTTAAACGATACCGTGCCTAAACGGCGCCTGAACCGGTACTTAAAGAAAAAAAATCTTTTTAACAAAACAACAGTGGATGACAATTAAAGAATGGCTTTTTATTTAATTATTTTTTTTCTTTAAATTGAATAATTTATTAAAAGTTTATAGACTTTATTCTGAACTGACGACCCGAACATTTCACTCCACTGCTCACAGAAATTGTGTTATCCCGAAAAGATCCTCTGCCTTTGCACAGACAGCTTTTTCATTTAAAACCATTAAACAATGGAATCAGCTCCCAGACAGTCTAAAGTTGTCTGTAGATCAGAATAACTTCTCTCGAAACTTAAAGAAGCACATACTTAATAACCAGTTGTGTCAGCATCAGCACATTTAAATTTTATAATTGTAAAATGTTTTTGACTATGTAGTATATATTTTAGGTTGTGATGGTTTTTTGATTAGTGTTTTTTTTAATATTGTATGTATTTGTTAGTGCTACTGAATGTCATGGTAATGTAACATTTTACTATTGTGTACCTGCCCGGGGACTGCAGATGGAAACTAGCATTAGCTAATTCTGGTACAAAACATCTTTTCGTAAGATTTATGTATTTTGTACATTGTCCCTGATAAATAAACTAATAAAATAAATAAAAAAAATATACAGAACACAATTTACTTAACAAATTCACAGTAAAACTAAAGCCACCTAACCCAACTACAATAAGCCTAATTTAACACTAAATAACAGTTACAGTACTAATAACAGCAAAGTAGTCTGTATTCTTAGTATCCTACAAACCAACTTCAAGGTTCAGCATTATTTTGCAGAAATATGACTATTCTCTGGCTAAATATTTTATAACGCATCGCCTAATCATTTCCATGGCGACGCGTCATGCTTCTCACGAGACACACAGCAGCCAAAATAGCGCATGCAATAGCACAGTAACATCAGGTAAAGTCATCGTCGTCTCACGAAATACATGAGACAAAGTGACCGCTGACCTGGGAGAAGAATAGAGTAAACTATATAGTAACGTATATAATGTGTATCTGATATGAATAAAACACTATTCATATTGTAACTGTCTGAAAGGACTGTTATTGCCGGTTCCATATTCATTAATGTGTGTTTTTTACTAGTACTTGTGTGCATTTTAAATGTCTGAAACCTAAAATAAACATAATGTGGTTGAAAACACTGAATAGTTGTGATATGTGAGTCGATGTGACGAGTGCTGAGCGTGACTGTTTCTGGCTCGGCGGCAGCCAAAGCGCGAAAGCACGTTTGAACTTAAGTGAGCGGCACCAAAATGAGGCACCGAAATCTGCGTTCTGATTCAGTCCGGTACATACCGATTATAAAGGTATGGGTTTCGGTACCCAACCCTACAAATCAACCAATCACATGGCATTTGCTTTAATGCATGTAGGGGTGTGGTCCTGGTCAAGACAAACTCCAAACTGAATGTCAGAATGGGAAAGAGAGGTGATTTAAGCTATTTTGAGCGTGGCATGGTTGTTGGTGCCAGACGGGCTGGTCTGAGTATTTCGCAATCTGCTCAGTTACTGGGATTTTCACGCACAACCATTTCTAGGGTTTACAAAGAATGGTGTGAAAAGGGAAAAACATCAAGTATGCGGCAGTCCTCTGGGCGAAAATGCCTTGTTGATGCTAGAGGTCAGAGGAGAATGAGCCAACTGATTCAAGCTGATATAAGAGCAACTTTGACTGAAATCAAGCATCTGTGAAGCCACAACACGCACAACCTTGAGGTGGATTGGCTACAACAGCAGAAGACCCCACCGGGTACCACTCATCTCCACTACAAATAGGAAAAAGAGGCTACAATTTGCACGAGCTCACCACAATTGGACCGTTGAAGACTGGAAAAATGTTGGCTGGTCTGATGAGTCTCGATTTCTATTGAGACATTCAGATGGTAGAGTCAGAATTTGGCGTAAACAGAATGAGAACATGGATCCATCATGCCTTGTTACCATTGTGCTGGCTGGTGGTGGTGGTGTAATGGTGTGGGGGATGTTTTCTTGGCATACTTTAGGCGCCTTAGTGCCAATTGGGCATCATTTAAATGCCACGGCCTACCTGAGCATTGTTTCTGACTATATCCATCCCTTTATGACCACCATGTACCCATCCTCTGATGGCTACTTCCAGCAGGATAATGCACCATGTCACAAAGCTCGAATCATTTCAAATTGGTTTCTTGAACATGACAATGAGTTTACTGTACTAAAATGGCCCCCACAGTCACCAGATCTCAACCCAATAGAGCATCTTTGGGATGTGGTGGAACGGGAGCTTCGTGCTCTGGATGTGCATCCCACAAATCTCCATCAACTGCAAGATGCTATCTTATCAATATGGGCCAACATTTCTAAAGAATGCTTTCAGCACCTTGTTGAAACAATGCCACGTAGAATTAAGGCAGTTCTGAAGGCGAAAGGGGGTCAAACACAGTATTAGTATGGTGTTCCTAATAATGCTAATATTAGCATCATATGTTCACAATACAACTTTTAACACACTTTAAAACAATAGTATTTTAAGTCAAGTCAACTTCACTTATATAGCTCTTTTACAATGACGATTGTTTCAAAGTAGCTTTACAGTGTTAAACAGGAAAATATTGCAACAATGTTTTACTCGGCTATACGTTTGCTTTCGGGAAAACAGTGATGTCATCAGCTCATTTCAATTTATCATATAGTAATAATGTGGGCAGATCAAAGATATAGTTTATATAGTTAATTTGTTTACTTGTTAATTTTATTTGGATATTTAGTTGAAAATTTAGACCAAAATTTAAGTGTCCCCAACTGAGCAAGCCAAGCCAAAAGGAACCAAAACTCCATCTGGCATAATGGAGAAAAATTAACCTTTTAAAGGCTCAGTCGGAGTGCCAGTTCTCCTCTGGCCAATTAACAAACAGTGTATAATTATTATTCTTTACAGGTCAGAAATCATGTTAGATCGGAATATCCGAAAGTTCGAGGCATCACGCCAAAGACGGGTTTATTTAGGAGGTACAATTATAATTGATTTTAGTATATTTTCTAAAAATATATTTTAGAAAAATATATATTTAAAGGTATGTGTACTTTTGTAAAGTGTACTAGTTGTAAAGGCTCCTTTAAGAGAGGGCTTTTATTTTGACTTCGCTTTGCTTTTTCGGGTCGAGTAGTCTTGTAATAGAATTTGCCGTTGCATGTTGAACTTTCAATTTAACACTTAAAGGGACAGAAGTTGCTATTCATTTTAGAGATTGTTAGTGTGTAAACCAGAACCTTGTGAGTCGTTCTTAGAACGCTTAAGGAAATGAGTAAAGAAATTGGGTGAGAAATGAAGATCAGAAAAGGAAAGACCCCGAGATCGAATTGTTTGGTTCCTGAAGTGAATTCTCCTGGACGCATAAAACCGAAAAAAGCTGATTAAAAACACGGCTTCTAACAGAATGTCGATGTAGGGAGAAATGCAGCCATTACAAACGGCACAAATTAATCTATACAATAAAGGCAATGTGATTTTTGTGAGCGTTTATCTGGCGTTGTGATGGATGATTTAGGCAAGCCTTTAAGAAATAACCTATAGGAAGGAACTGTGAACAGGCTTGGGAAATTAGGATTGAAATACTTTGCATAAAATTGAATACCTGCGAGCAATCTACGAATGGGATACTTTTTTTTTTTTTTTTTTTTAGATTTTCGTGACTGTAGACAAGAAAGGAACATAATGTCGTAATCAGGATAGGAAATAGAGGAATCTGAAAGAAAAAGCAAAACATTAAAAAGCAGACCAAGCAGAAGAATAAGCTTTAAGTGTGGATGGAGCTAATCCTTTGGATATGTAGTTTCTAGCTGATTTAAGCAGATTGTCTAATTGTTTCTGCTAGTGGAGGGCAGGGTGTTGGATCCTGGTTGGCTGAGGGGCTAAGCCGTCTGAAAGCCTTGATGGAGGATGCCGACTCCACACATTGGGCAGTGTTCGCAGCAGCACCAATCCAAAGAATGTCCTATGCATATGAGTTGGAGAACCGCAGTTTGCATCTGCAATTAGAGGATTCGAAACCATTGGGCGTGACTCCTGCTCATAGCTAGATAGAACATCATCTAACCTTCAGAACCTGTCGATAGAACCCCCCGAAGAAAATAAACCAGAACAGCATGACAAATACATAACAGATGTATATAATTGAAAACCTTGGACTATGCCCTTGCGGAAGTATGAAAATGTTTTAGAAGACGCTGCTTTAATAGCTAATAAACCATAGCTGGCTACAGAACCGTGCAAAGCTACCGAACCTATAAAAAAAGATAATCAATACTCAGTCATCAAAAGATAACTAAATTCATCCTGTACAATTTTGGCCACGTTTGGCAGTCTGAGACAAGTATCGCAAGCCTAAAATTCTTTGGCCCTAGGCTAAAATCTTTTGTCTTTGATAGTAAGTTTGACATGCTCAGCAACAGCCTTTGATAGAATTATAACCTGAAAAATGAACTAAATGTGAATGGGTTGACGTAAACTCCGGAAAAATTCTTATGCATCTGATTATCATACAGTTTGATATTAATGCAGCCGAGTTGCTAAAGTGTGACATCAGGATCATATTAGCACAGACTGAAAAGCAGCACCGTATGTGCCAGCTTAGTGAAGAGGAAAAAGCTCACTGCAAGAGAGCTCGTCATTTGCGGTGCAGCCAGGAACCGATACATGCAGACAGGGTCAAATAGTCAAATGTCACAGGCCGGCCCTTCTCTGGGCCTCTCACGCTCAGTAATCTACACCACCCTTGGGGAATCGGACTGAAGCAGACACAGGACAATGGCAGGCAAGTTCAATTCAATTTATAATTTATTGGTTAAGAAAGGCAATCTAAAATCTGTATGCTTCAGGACAGGGTCGTCCGTCCCACGGACCCGCCGGGGAGGCTTCCTGTCGCGTCCAAGGGCAAGAGAAGGGTGGAGGTAGGTCGATGCCCCGTGAGTAGGGCTTCCTTACGGCTGTTCCGGTAAGTGTCAAAGGGGACTTCCTCGTAGGGTCTGGCGGACCAGGGGGTCTAGACAGCTTCGCTAACAGGCGGTCAGGCGAGTGCCGGCACACACTCCTACAGGTGGGTGTTCCAGATGTTACTTCCTCTCCCTCTTTGAAAACTGGTGGCCACAGCTCTCGCACAGGCGGCGTTCAACTGGGGGCTTCTTAACAACAACAAGGTGAGTATCCAGGTACGTCCTGGTGGTCGCAGCACTCGCTGGAGGCTTCCACTCGGGGACGTCCAACTGGAGGACGTTCCTGTAATACAGACAGACGAGTACAGAAATCCACTCCTCTTCACACTTCGTAGTCAGGGGACTCACACTGGAGGAACTCCATACACAACCCCAAGGTGAGTATTCAGGCACGCGTTCTGATCGCCGTGAGCGCTCACGCTAGAGGCATCTACTCGGGCCGCCCAACTGGAGGGACGCCCTGTAACACAGACAGACAGATGCAGAGATCCACTCCTCTTCACACTTCGTAATCAAGGGACTCACGCTGGAGGAACTCTGTACACAGCAACAAGGTGAGCATCCAGATACGTTCTGGTCGTCGCAGCACTCGCTGGAGGCTTCCACTGGGACGCCCAACTGGAGGACGCTCCTGTAATACACAGATAGGGACACAGCAGACACTCCTCTTCGCTGTTGGTAACACCAGAGCATATAATGGAAACCCCGCTCGTTGTAAGCAAACAGATCGGGTGCACAACAATTGCTCCTCTTCACTACTGGCAACACAGGGCATACGAGGGGAATCGTTCGCTGTAAGCAGACAGATAAATGTTCAACAATGCTCCTCTTCACTGCGGGTAACAACTGGATACTGAAACAGGAAGCGTTCACGGTGAGTGGACAGATAAGTATACAACAATTTCTTCTCTTCGCTGCTGATAGCACAGGACACTGGAATGAAAGTGTTCACTGTAAGTAGACAGATAAGTATACAACAATTGCTCCTCTCCGCTGCTGATAGCACAGGACACTGAAATGGAAAGCGTTCGCTGAGAGCAGACAGATACGTATACAACAATCACCCCTCGTCGCTGCTGGTAACACAGGGCATTGGAATGGAAGCATTCACTGTAAGTAGACAGGTAAGTATACAACAATTGCTCCTCTTTGCTGCTGTCAACACGGGCATACGAGGGGAATCGTTCGCTGTAAGCAGACAGATAAATGTTCAACAATGCTCCTCTTCACTGCGGGTAACAACTGGATACTGAAACAGAAAGCGTTCACGGTGAGTGGACAGATAAGTATACAACAATTTCTCCTCTTCGCTGCTGGTGGCACAGGACACTGGAATGAAAAGTGTTCACTGTAAGTAGACAGATAAGCATACAACAATTGCTCCTCTCCGCTGCTGATAGCACAGGACACTGAAATGGAAAGCGTTCGCTGAGAGCAGACAGATACGTATACAACAATCACTCCTCGTCACTGCTGGTAACACAGGGCATTGGAATAAAAAGTTTCACTGTAAGTAGACAGGTAAGTATACAACAATTGCGCCTCTTTGCTGCTGTCAACACGGGCATACAAGGGAGATCATTCACTATAAGCAGGCAGGTAAGTATACAACAACTACTCCTCTTCTTATGTTTGGAACATGAACGACACTCAGGTGGGTAGTAGACACACGGCGAGTTTAGGCTCACACTTCACACATCACACAGTGCATCACATCACTTCATCACGGCAATTTCAAACCTCAGTGGAAAATACATACAAGAGGGCCGTTTGTCCCGTTCCAACCTGGCGTTCACATCAGCGGTTCCTCAACCATGAAGAGAGTGGAGATCGATAGACTTACTCACAATCCTTCCCAACACTTCACGGTCCAGCGAACTTCCCTTCTTCTCACACTCAAATACGGTGCCCTGTCTCCAGTCTCGTTTCCTCTGAACTTCCGCCCACGGCTCTTCCCAAGGGCTCCAGCTTCCACCGCCAGAGAACACAACAACAAGATGCCACCCGAAGAACCTGCTAAGAGGACTCTGCCCTCTCCTTTTATCCTCCTCTTCAGCAGCGTGTTGTAATTGTACACCGCTGTTCGCAATTAGCACATCATCACCGTATTCGCGGGGATTCACTAAACCCGGAACTAACCCGGTGTTCCCTTATTATGGGTCCCGGGAGGCGATCGCGGCAAAATTAGTTCCGCTTTTTAGTTCCTCTTTTGTCACCCTGTGACAAAGTTATATTTACTCTCCTGTATATTGCATAAGTCTTGATAGACTGACAAATGTTGCGTTTAATGATGTAAGATGCAGTGTTGAGCATAGCCAAACACAGACATGTCTGTAAGCGCTTGAATGCAATTCAATACTAATTGGAGGAGTAAACATAACACAGAATACAAAGAATCAGGATTGAGTAATTCAGTGCTTATTCACTGGTATGAGCCTTCTTAGTGAATACTTTTGACCAACAAAGAGTAGAACATGCAATAGATTTATTATTCAGTGTAGTCAAATTGACCAAAACCGTTTTAGCTGAACTGAAGCATTTTACAGTTTTTTGCATTTATAAAGGGAGCGCACTGTGCTCACTTAACCGTAAAAGATTTGAATAATTATGTTCCTGTGCTGCAATTTAGTTGCTGTACAGGAATGCAAATTTATGTAAAATGGGTCAGATTGATACGGAATTAAATTAGTGCTGCTATCGAATATCGAGGCAACCTTATTTTGGTATGCAAACCTTACCCGACATGATTCTGTAGGAATAAGCGAGATACACATTTGTTTTATAATTGTACCCATGGCGTCCTAGCACAGAAGGACCAATGTTGGGTGGCCCGGAAGTTTGAGAGAAATGTGTAATCTGCTGGATGACTGGCCCAAAACACTTCTATGCTTGAAACTGTTGTGTCAGTTCAAATTTCATGTTGTATGTGACAAACACATGGTGTTTGCAAAGAAGAATCCAGCATTTAATGAAAACACAATGCACTGATGTCGGTGGTGTACTTTAAAAACTACGTGGAGCATTTTAGCATATTTTATTAACTTTAGCGATCTCATAACACTGAGCCAATTCACGATTCAGCTTAACTTCAATTAATCATGAAGCAAAATTAAATGGGTGCATGTTGCTTTAAAGCCCATGCTGTTTCATTGCATTCGTGGGGGAAAAGATAGAGGCTATTATTGTGCTGTCTGTTCCGTTCAGCTCAACCAGTGTCATGCAAATCATTTACGAGGCACGATGGATAAACACAAGCTAACACAACGAGCGATGACTTTGCACAAGCAGGTGCGCGTCTCATACGATTAATGCGTCTGCTCTATACAGATATGCTTGCAACAAAATTGAGAAAGTAAAAAACTACACCGATCCGACATCAGAAATGCATAAACATATACATATCACCGCGATGAATGCTGATGTAGTGATGATGCCAGATGGTGGTGACGGTCGCAGCCATGTCTGATAACATGCCCGGTCCACCTTTAAAGTGATTGTTCTGAATCTGAAGTGAAGAAATTTGCGTCTGTTGCCGCAACAGACCAATGAACAGCATGATAGTCTGACATGGACTTAAAACAGCACTGTACTGCACATTATTAACTTTATAGTAGGACCATCGATCGACCATACGGATTGTCAACTTAAGGTCGGTGTCAGCATCTGCAAACTCAGACATGTGTAAGTGGCCATCTTTTATACTCTGTGGATTAGGTAGGACATGATTGGTTAGGTCTGAATGTGATTGGTGACATAACACTGAATCTTCCTTGCAGAACTTTGCGCTAGGCTTTCATTTCTGAATCAGTCACGCTGTCAAATATAGCTTGTTTCATTAGCTAATGTTGGGGCCCAGTTCGTCGGTGCACATTAACAGCTGGAGTTAAATGTAATCCGAACATTCAACAGTCTTGGAAGTTAGTTCACTTACGTCCATCCGATGAAAATGTAGCAGCGATATTGGTTTCACTTACACCACACGCTTAATATCACAAGCAGTCCTGAACACGTAATGAATCCAGTCGATCAGCGTCCCACAACGAACCACACAATCTGTTCAGTCCCGGATGAATTCCAAAGTCCACCATGAACTCCAATAACTTAATCAACTCAGTTACTGTCCACGAACTTGAATGTCACTAGCTGCCAAGCACTCATCACGCACTCATTGATTCAGCGCGAATGACTCAAAAGAACATGGAGGAGATAACAGAAACAAAAAACACTTTAAATAGTAAACAAAAATAAAACAAGCATCGTTTCCCTACACTTTGGGCCTTATATTACAAATAATATTAGGTCTCCAGTGTAACATGTATTACATATATGATATGTAACAGGGGGACTCTGTATAAGGGAACAGGTCTATTTAGCTCAAAGTAATGAATTAATTAATTCATAGGGAATTTTGCAGGAGTCTATTTTACGACCGAGCAAATGACTCGTCTAGCGTTCATTTGAACAAGCCGTAACTATAGTCTCTGCAGCGGATATTAATATCCACAGAATAGTGAAACACTATTTAATAGCCAGGTAATTTAGATCGGCAGTTCAAGACATTAAAATTCGCAAGCACATAACACAAGAACACTTATCTTTAATTTATAAACACAGCTTTATTGATTACTCTAACACGTAAAACTAGAATCTAACAAAAACAAACATACAAACATTCACACGCATTGCAGAAAGGAGGGAAGTAAAGAGTGAGTTTTAAGAGAGAGAGAGAGAGCGAAAGAGAGAGAGATAGAGATGAAGTCCCAAGTTTCTAGCAGTATCTGCATTTATAACACATGACCTGAATGAACCACCGGTTTTGACTTAAACCCTCCTATCGTTGCTTAGGCGGGGTTATTCAATTTGATATCAATGCACCAGTTCAGTTTAGAATCTGGAGGTTACTTGCGTTTGTCGCGCGTGTCATCATTGAATGGGGATTCCCTCTCGATCCTGGCTGGAAAGGGGTTTCCCGGTTCTTTGTGATTCGCGGAAGGTCTTGTCGTGTCTCTGATGGGTGTCTTGGGGGATCTTGGGGAGCCAACCACGTGGCGTGTTGGCTGCTGGATGAGGGGGTCTCGTTGTTTGAAGTTGAAGCGCGCTCGCTGGAGATTCGTTGAGAAGCTTTATGCTAAACTTAACTTAGAACACGAGACTCGCGGAAAGAAAATAAACTTAAGTAAAAGAAAGGAAAGTGAGAGTTCTAGATGGCTTGAATGAAATTCAACCCATTCTGGCTTGCCACCTTTGGAGTTCTCCAACTCCTTCTTCGAGGTGGACTGCAAAATCAGGAACAGCAGGAAGGACGAACAGGCGATCAGCAGGCCCTACATCAGGCTTTTCTTCAGGCTCACTTCCGGGAAGGGGAGAAAGGGGGTCTATGCTCTTATAGATAAGATTTGAGCGCCGCCCACTTTCGGGTTGACCCAATCGTGTCAGTTTTTTGGCGCGCAAAAGTTCTTTGTTCAGTTCGGTTACACCTCCTGGCTGCTGGACAGATGGAGCAGTTTATCCGTACAAAGCTGGTATTCTAATAATAAAACTTTTCCTGTAAATTATTTTACAAGATTTGGTACTATTGAGTTTTTCTGACTGAGAAGGTACTAAACACTATAATATTAAAAGTTGAGAGTACAGAGATACAAGAATTCCACAGTAACTAGAATACATAGTTTGATTTACATAAAGTACACACCCTAGACATTTTAATACATCGTATAAAAACGATTGATCCATATATGTGTTCATGTGGGTGTAAAGTGTCTTTGGGCATTCGACAGATGGCTGGGTTACCATCCGTTCGGCAATCACTGGTTTAGTGATTTGATGCAGTTTATACGTATCAAGGTTTCTGTGGGTTTCCTTGATTTTCTACTGAGTGCTGGAATCTCTAAGGAATTTATGGGGTCACAGAGCCGGACTTAGAAGTTACTTTGTCGATGGGGGAAGGGAAGAAACTGCCTGTGGACCAATGAGAAGTCCCTTACTTCCTGGCTTGGTACCACGGGTGTCGTAAATCTTTGTCCGCTTGTTGTGGAGAGAGAGGGGTCCAGGCCGTAACTGGCCCTGGAATGTTGAGTTAATTTTGTGTGGACTCATGTTTGAATGAATCATCTGTAAGATTCATTTGTGTCTGTTGCGGCCACAATTGCTACACCAGAATGATGACTCACTTATTACACAGACACCATGTGTGATGCTTTTCCCCCTTCACGTAACTCACATTATGATGCAACCTAAACAAGTAACAGTCACTGTCACAGTAATATTACACTTGCATTTAACATATTATCCCATTGGATATGAACTATCTATTTTGTTTAACATCACATATATTGAAATAAACAAAAAAAAAATGGAAAGCATAGTCTACTTTTTAATGCTCTACATTACTTCAAACAAAAGGCATATATTAGAGGTCCCTACATTTGTTTCACTCACTAGTGCTGGGGTCCTGAATTCTTATGGCAGTCACAGACCAGGACATTAGGGCTTAGTTTCTAGAATGGTGAAGGACAGAAACTGCCTGTGGACCAATGAGAAGTTCTGTCCTTCCTGGGCTTGGTACCACAGGTGGTCTTCTTGGCCCCTAAGAGCTGTCTGGCTGTTGTCCTCATATCTTTATCTGATGGCGTTGAACAGTTTGTTTGTGTTAGTCCACCAATATCAAATCAAAATGTAGCAAACTTTTTTTATTAGTGGGACATCTCTTTCTTTGTGTATCTGATCCCACAGCAATGTGACGGAGGATAGCAGTCCGTGCAGTGATGTCACCGCTGTTTTGTCATAGGTTGTTTTGATACTACTGCGCTCAAATTACACCCTCAAACTCACTGCTTTACACGGTTTGAGCATTTTGTTTTGCATTAAGATTCTTTTTTGTTTTGTTTCCTTTATTTTTTGTATAATTGAATCAAATTGTTTTGATTTTGTGTATGTGGATATGCATCTCCATAACTGAGGCCGATGCGATACGCATCTCGATGCATAGCCAACAATACGATACATTAAAGATACATGAAGCAGCTTGCGATGCGATACACCCCTGTAACGATGCAGTGCGATCCAATTTCGATTAGATTCAGCACAATTTGATGCAGTATGATGCAATGAAACAAATATGATGATATGCATTTCAATATGTTACAGATACTTTTATTTATTTGTTTCAGACTACAAATCATAAATTAACTTAAGTGCCTTCTGATTTGTAGTGCATGACCCTTAAACAAATAGGCTTTGATAGTGCAAAAAAAAAGATTAAATAAAACCAATTGTTTTTTTTTCCTGTTCTGACTCCACTTAAACTTTTAACAGCTCAAACATTTAACAGTGAAACAATTTAAGAATGCTGCTCAGAGAGAAACTGAAGAAATGTTCCATAACTTGCTAGCAGATTAATGTGCTTTCAACAGACAGGCTTACTCAGTAAACAGGTGCTAATTTGTATCCGATGCAAACTTTTTAAACCAATGCATCACATCGTTAACTTTTTAAGCCGATGCACCGAGCGAATCAGGGAATCTTCCCATCCTATTTGCAGAACATACATATTTGTCTATTTTTCTTTTACTTTTTTTTTGGTTAAAGATTATTGAATTTGGTTGTTTGTATTGTTACTATTGTTATTATCAATTGTTTTCTTTATTGAACTGGGCCACTAAGGTTTTATATACAGTATTGTTCAAAATAATAGCAGTACAATGTGACTAACCAGAATAATCAAGGTTTTTAGTATATTTTTTATTGCTACGTGGCAAACAAGTTACAAGTAGGTTCAGTAGATTCTCAGAAAACAAACAAGACCCAGCATTCATGATATGCACGCTCTTAAGGCTGTGCAATTGGGCAATTAGTTGAATTAGTTGAAAGGGGTGTGTTCAAAAAAATAGCAGTGTGGCATTCAATCACTGAGGTCATCAATTTTGTGAAGAAACAGGTGTGAATCAGGTGGCCCCTATTTAAGGATGAAGCCAACACTTGTTGAACATGCATTTGAAAGCTGAGGAAAATAGGTTGTTCAAGACATCAGCTTTATAATCACTGGATTTGATAACCTGCAGAACCAAAAGCTCTTTGGAGCCCTCATCTTAACAGCCTACATGCTCATATTGCTTGTGAATGGCATCAATCTCTGTATCATCTTGACTGGCAGACATTTACATAAACCAATGTACATATTAATCGGTAATCTAGCTTTTGTTGACATAATGTCCTCCTCTACCTGCAACACAACCATGATCTCAGTTCTGCTAGCTGAGTTTAAAACTGTGTCATACTACTCTTGTATTTCAAGGATGTTCTTCTTTCATCTTGCTGATATCACAGAGTGCATGGCTCTAACATTAATGGCAATTGACAGACTTGTAGCAATTAAGCTTCCATTAAGATATCACAGCATTGTAACAAATTCACAAACAATTTTTCTTATTTTTCTTACCTGGCTCATTGGTTTCACTGCATTAGGTTTTGTGACATCTGTGGCAGACAGTCTCCCATACTGTCAGCCTCTTATCAGATATGTGTTCTGTGGGTATCCTTCATTGATCAGCTTGTGTTGCAGATGCAGAACCATATTTTACCCCGTCAACAATATTAAGTGTGTGGATATTATGTGGTCAGTTTCCTTTTATTATGTGCACCTATGCTGTTCTGGCATATAGTGTGACTAAACTCTCCAATAATGCAAGCAGAAAGCAAATGATTAAAACTTGTTCGAGTCACCTCATTGTCCTGTTAATTTTTTATACACCAAAGCTGGTTTCTGCATTATTAACTCGAATAGGAGTTGTACTTGCTTTAACCTGTTAAGCTGCACCCCCATTTGGGGCTCACAGCTGAAAACGACCTACCTGAATTAAAAATAATTATAGCTCCTGAGAACAGTGTGATACAGGCACAATTAAGGTATCTTTGGAAAGAAGACACTTGGGACTCTACTAAAAAGCAATCAGAGTTGATCATTCTCAAACAGATAAAAATTATAATAGTTGAAATACCTCAAGAATTATTTGCACTACATAGAATGCTTTATTATTTCATGTAAAAATTTATGAAAATAGACCGGCAGGAATCCAGTTCAGTTATGGATTGAAAGCCACACGACTTATCAGTTTATAGTTCAAGTTTGAGGAAGATATAATGAAAATTTTGGTTCCTGCAAGCTTTTTCCAAGACTATGTCTGTTCAATTTCTGCCTCCCCCTGCTGGAGGGACATCCCCAGAAATGACATCTCCCAACTGAAACAATTGCAGTTGCTGAACAATTTGCACTACATGCACAATTTAGACATCTTTAAAAAGAAGACACTTTAGAGTTTATTACCCAAACATTAAAGTAGAAAAAAATTAGAAAAACAAACAGTTATAGAAGTTGAAGTGTCTTGAAGATGATTTGTGCTACAATGAACACTTTATTATTTTATGTAAAAATATATGAAAATAAGCCTGGAGGAATCCAGCTAGTTAATGAATTGAAAGACACAAGTCTCATCAGTTTATATTTAAAATTTGACGAAGATATCATGAAAAATGGGGTTCCTGCATACTTTTTTCTAAGAATATGTCCAGGTGCCAAGAAACCTACTTGGAGACTTGATAACCTAATGTTATGAAGGGTACTGCAAGCAGTTTTAGCCATCATAGATGATGCTTGAATGCTTTTTCAACTGTAAAATAATAGGCAGAACCATAAGACTTTGTATAAGTGATTTATTTGTACAACATAACTTATAAAAATATAATAAAAAATGAAATATTAATAAAAAGAGCTAAACTTCTTTGCAACTGAAAATACAACAATAAGTAATATAAGTATAATAACTATAAATATAACTAGTAATATAAATATGAAAAACAATAAGTAATATAAATATATAGCTATAAAAACATACAAAATGTGCAAATGTTAAAAAAAAGCCTGTTTTCTCCTGCAAAACGATCCAAAAGTCCTTTGTAGTCAGTGCTGGTGAACCATGAGCCTGAATAGAAATAGAATTTGGTCATATTTTAGAATAATTTCAGAAATGTTCTAGATATTCAATATAGATGAAATACAAACAAACAAAATTGACATTACTGAAAACATTCTACTAACCGGTTATATTCTGCAACACAGTCTGATAGTCAGTGCTGTTCGTGCCAAACAGCAAAGCAGTCGCGCTTTGGCAGAAAGCACAGTGCCGCAGAACAAGTCTTACAAAAAACCGGGGTTTTTTGAAACAAACCCTGCACTGGCGCCTTCCTTTGGTGCTGTCAGCGAAGTTCCTGGTAAGTGGCGAGTCTCATCTTTGTGGGATGGAGGGGATGAAGGAACATCAGCACGCACCAACACAGCAAGTTCCTCAACGAGTTGTTCTCTGAATTGCTTCTGTGTCAGTGGCTTCTGATTCTTCATACCAGCCATTTGACGGTGGAGTATAAAAGCATTTACAATGGCTATGTCCACAAAGTGGTAGAAGAAGGTACGATACCACTTTCCTCGTCAGTTGACCAATTCCACTTTACTGTAGGGGTGCTTGGGGACACAGCGGGCGAGGACTTGGTTTTTCTGACCTCTTTTGCCTCTACCTTTACTGGCCGATTCAGGTCTACAACAGCAAGTGCTGATCGTGAAGAATCTGAAAGCTTTCTTTTCTTTTCTGCTGGTTGGCTGGTGCTTGGCTGCCATTCCTCATCTGAAGACTGAACTTGATGCCTGTAGAATGGCAAGGAAAGGAAAGAGAATTAGAACTGCATGTAATACTTCTGTATAGTTTGCCCATTCAATCAACAATCACACTGTCATCATTCACTCTAATTGCAGGCCATCCCATGAACAATGAAACTGATGGGCAGTCGGTTAGACAGCATTCATATTGATGGCCACCTATACATTCTCACACAGCCCAAACATCAATCTAACGGCCGGCTATACAGTGAGCATTCATATTGATGGGGGCCCATACATTTGCACACAGCCCAACAATCAATCTAATGGCCGGTGATACAGTGAGCATTCATATTGATGGCCAGACATAAAATCAACAATCACACAGATGGTTGGCCATCCATAATTTTTTGGTCTTTTTTCTTCAATTTGTTTTTTGTAGCACAGGGTAAAAAATGCATTTTATATATATATATATATATATATATATATATATATATATATATATATATATATATATATATATATATATATATATATATATGTTTTATTTACACACACATTACACACAAAATTATATATTATTTTTCCATGTGTGCTAGAAAATGCAGAATATCAGCATATGTATAATGCATACTGGTATATTGCATTTTTCTAGCACACAGAAATAATAAACTAAATACATTCTCACACACATTCTCAATATACATAAACAACTACAAATAGCAACTCACCGGTATAAAATTGGATCAACTTCTCCGTCAACAAGCATGTCTCCGCTATCGCTGTCTTCACTCTCCTCAATGTTTTCCACATCGCTACTTCGAGTGAGCTCAAATAAAACATCTTCAGCAGAAAAACAATTCTTTGCCGATCCATTGGTACCAAATTCCGTCCCAGTAAGTCAGACGAGCAAATAGTGACTGCAGAGAGAGCGCCTGTTTACTAGCCTGTTAGCTGTCAAATGAGAGGTAAGGTGCGTCACAGGCTACGTCCAGCTAATCGTGGAGAGCGCCAGATTCAAATGAATAAATAATCACACCCATGTGACGAATATAAACATGCCAGGTATCGTTGGAATCGTGTGCTCATTGGCTACATTTTCTGTCAGTCATGACGATTCAATGCTTTTATTGGCTCCAGATATACAGACAATATCATTGGATGAGCACATCATGACATCAGCTAAACGAGTGCTATGGTTGGACATTTTGGACTAGATCGCGGCTATTTTTGCATGTTTTTGTGTATGGGTGGTTTTATTATGTTCGTAACATTCTAAGCTATAAACCCATGTCACTTTTATGCTACCGGGAGACTGTTTTTAGTGCATTATTTTATTGCATAACAGTCTAGTATGATACTTCGCTCAGAAGAAATGCGATGTAAACAAAGGATTAACCACCAATATTACACCTTTATTGTTTCGTTGGATTAAAAATGCTCTATGGGATGTTATTCAGTGGACCCTCACCTTTCCATTCAACCTGGAACTTTTAGCAGTGGATGCGTGTGTGGCTCATTAGGACACTACTGGTATGTGCTCGGTTTTTCTTTGTACTTGTTTTGATGTGTATTGCATTCAGTAATGCAAAAATACAGCCGCTATAAGCTTTTCATTGAAAACAGTGGTCTGTCCTCGATGCTTGAGGTTTAGACCTTTAGAATGATGTATAGTTTGTCAAGATTTATGATGTTTTTACGTTAAATCTATTAACAAACATTACACTCGTGCTAAAAATAGCGCTTCAGGGCGTGTACGAGCTCGTAACGCTTATCAGGTTTTAACAGAGAGAAATGCATTATCAGTAATTGGCACTGTAGTTCCTCCCTTAGTAAACCCCACTGTTTATTGTACCAGGACTAAAGAGATCAGAAAAATATTAGGTGTATTTTTTCACAAAAAAATTTACCAAATCATTAATGTAAAAAAAAAGATTAATCATGATGAATTTAAAACGTAAATTCTTAAATTGTGATGTTGTTGCTGTTGCTTGTGTTTGTTGATGCCCTTGCTGCAAAATACATGATGCTCTGCTTATTTATTACAGTATTGGAATAAATTAATCATGAAATGTTAAATAGAAAACAAATAAATATTTGTAGAAACATTGTGTATTTCTGCCATGTATTGTATGTGAAGCATGAATCATATTAATAAAGTTTATCAGTATAAAATAATGTTTCTTTTCCCTTGGTCCCAGCAGTTATTGATTCTATTAAAGCATATGTAATGGGATCCCAAACATACAGGAAGCATTACCGGTAACACTTTACAATAAGGGTGCACTAATATGCATTAATTCATGCTTAACTAATGCATAGATAATAATGAGTTAATGTGTTACTAATGGTTAACTAACCCATTTATTAATGATTTCTGCATCAGCAACTAATGAAGATTCTACATGATTAATAGATTAAGTAAAAATTAAATTGTTATTAATTAAATGTGTCATAATGTATTAATTCCTTAATAACATATTATATGAACTAATAATGTAAATTAATGAGTTAATTACCACAATGGGTCAAAGCCATGCATTTCAACTTCCAGTTGTCTGCTTTAATTAATCATTAGCTAATGATTTGCAAAGGTTTTATTGTGTTATGACTTTACTTGTTGGGACTATTAACTAATTAAAAATTAATTCAAAACCCATAACCACAATTACATATTACTTAATCAATTAGTTAATAGTCATGTGCCCCAACAAGTAAAGTCATAACATAATGACACATTTGTAATTGCTAAAGAAAATTACACTCATTCACTGCTATAGGAGAGGAAGAATTGGCTAAACTCATTAAATCATCAAAATCAACAACATGTATGCTTGACCCTATTCCGACTAGGCTATTAAAAGAGATGCTACCAGAGGTCATAGATTCTCTTCTTAATATCATTAACTCATCTTTGTCATTAGGATATATACCGAAGACTTTTAAGTTGGCTATTATCAAACCACTTATTAAAAAACTTGATCCTACAGAATTAGTCAATTACAGACCAATCTCAAATCTGCTGTTTCTGTCAAAAATCTGATCGTGGTTGTATCTCTCTATTAGTGTTACTCGATCTAAGTGCTGCATTCGATACTATCGACCACAACATTCTTTTGAATAGACTCGAAAATTATGTTGGCATTAGTGGAATTGCATTGGCATGGTTTAAAAAAATACTTATCTGACCGTTATCAGTTTGTAGCAGTAAATGAAGAGATGTCACACTGATCACAAGTTCAGTATGGAGTACCGGAGGGCTCAGTGCTAGCGCCGTTGCTCTTCACCCTGTACATGCTACCACTTGGAGATATCATTAGGAAGCATGCCGTTACACTGTAAAAAGTGAACATGGGTGTAAGTTGGATTACTAGAACTATCTGAGTCTATTTACCTCGTATTTCTGCTTTCCTAATTGTAATTGTAATTGCGTTCAAGTTGAGTGAGTGTACAATAACCATAGACATTCATAGACACTAAAATATCTCACTTTCACCCAAAGTATAATTTCCCTTTAAGGACCCTCGCGTCAGACGTTTTATTCTGACGTCATGACGCACGAGCCTGTCTTGAACGGTCTTCTGCTCAACGGCCATTTTCTTTTTCTCTCGGGACACGGATGAAAAAGGTAGGTTGGAAGTTTGTTCTAATTAATATATCCGAAAATGCAACTTTTGGACGTGTGGTTTAGTTGTTTATGAGCTAATTAATGTTGTTTGTGAACACGAATACAAATGAAATCGTAAATTAACTGAGTTTTTGAACGTATGTTTGTGATGTATACGTCACATAGAACATTCAGTAACGCTATAAGATGTTGTATTTAACGTTACTCGTTTGTTTTATAAACGTGTGTTCCGTTTGGATCTTGGGAGTAACGTTATGTGTATAAAATAATTAAAAAAATGATGTTGTCTGTGACGAGCGAGATATTGGATACGTTTTGGCCGGGAAGTGCTCTAATTTGAATTCCTGCAGTATAATATTGAGTTTGCTTTTAAAGTCAATGTTTGTCTGTTTTATTTGTCTTGAAACGTTAGCTCTAACGTTAATTTATTCATCGGTCCTGAATCCGAAGTCGCCCCCTAAACCCTCATTCACTATTCTCTACTTTAATCCACTAATGGCGCTTTTCTACTACACAGTACCGGCTCGACTCGCCTAGCCTTTGTTAGGTTTTCCACTGTGTACAAATTGTACCTGTACCTGCTTCCAGGTACTTTTTTTCGTACCACCTCCGGCGAGGTTCTGACTCAGAGCGAGCTGAGGCGATACTAAAATGTGACGTGAAAACGCTGCTGATTGGTCAGAGAGAATCGTCACTGTTCATTGCGTCATCATTGCACGCGCCAGACGGAGTATCCTGAATAACCGTGCCATTTTTAAATAGTTTGTCCAGAGATTGTGTGTTATTATGGCAACTTGGAAGAATACGCCGTGGTCAAACGAGGAGGTGCAGACTTTCCTTTGTTTGGTTGCCGAAGAGGATCCAGCGAGAGATTTTGTAATGGCAGTTTCCTGCGGCTTCGCTATGACGACCAGGTACTATTGTGGAGGTACTATCTGCAATGGAAAACGGAGCGCAGAGTGAGTCGAGTTGAGCTGGTACTGGTAATGGAAAAGCGCCATGATACAGTTCACTTGAAGGAGTGAATGAAAACGAGTGAATTCGGACAGTGAGTGTAACGTTACATCGGTACAACGAGTGCACTCAATAACATTCACTATGGTGAACGACTACATTTGAAGAAGTGAATGAAAACAAGTGGTTGAATTCGGACAGCCACTGTGTGTAGATCGGCTGTACACGGCTGTACATGTTATTGCGGTGTTCCGCGAGACCTACTCAGTAGACTATTTGATAACGCTGGGAAACGTTCTTACCATGTGGGAATGCTCATATGGACTGACTTGGGCAGTACAACATATGGGAGTCCCAAGGGTAGCCCCAGCCTATGTGGGCTGGGGACAACACCGTGCTGAGACAGCAGGAAGTCTGCCGAGGGAAAGACACGAGCTCGCCGTAGGGAGCTGTACCATGGAAAATACACATATGGGACCGCCGTAGGGGTCACAACATATGGAACCCAGCCTGACACCAGATTCACGATGCCTCAGTGTCAGACCTGGTGTCGGACGCTACACCACATCCATGGGTTGTAGAGGACTCCCAGGGTTCGCCATGCTTGGGGAACTCAGCTGGAGCATATGAGCGCACTTATCCGTTCCAGGGGAAGGGAATGGCGCAGCAAGCCGACACTAGAGCAGGCACTTCGGTGTTACTGACTATGGGAAGTGAGAGCACACCGGCTCCACACGTAAGCTATAGAACCTAACAAACGTGTTCGGTGTTGCCCAGCCCGCAGCTCTACAAATATCTGTCAGCGAGGCGCCACGAGCCGGCGCCCAGGAAGAAGCTACACCCCTAGTGGAGTGGGCGCTTAACCCGAGTGGGCAGGGCACGTCTTGGGTTCCATACGCCAAGACGATGGCATCCACTATCCAGTGGGCCATCCTCTGCTTGAGACAGCCTTTCCCTTCTGCTGGTCTCCGTAACAGACGAAGAGCTGCTCTGAGGTCCTGAAGTTTTGTGTTCTGTCCATGTACATCCGCAACGCGCGGACGGGACAGAGAAAAGCTAGGGCTGGGTCTGCCTCCTCCGAAGGCAGCGCTTGCAGGTTCACCACCTGATCCCGGAAGGGGGTGGTGGGAATCTTGGGCACATATCCAGGCCTGGGTCTCAGGATTACGTGAGAGTTACCAGGCCCAAATTTCAGGCACGATTCGTCGACCAAAATGCCTGTAGGTCCCCTACCCTCTTGATGGTGGCCAATGCAACCAGGAGTACTGTCTTAAGGGACAGAACTTTTAACTCAGCTGACTGCAAGGGCTCAAAGGGTGGCCTCTGCAGTGCGGTTAACACCAGAGTCAAGTCTCAAGAGGGTATAGAGGGAGGGCGAGGCGCCAATGAGCGCATATCTGGCACAAGATTTTTGTGTGAAGGGTGTTATTGCCACCCCCACTAGTTCCCCCACACTATTGGATCAGAGAACTGTCAATCTGATGATTCGCAAGTACGATGTCACCGGCAGTCTGTTTATCTGGCCCCCTCCCTGTTAAAAGGAGTGATGAAATAGTTAGCAGATTATCATCACTCAATGGCTGGTTGTCTAAGTGGTGTCCGCAAAATAACATAGGGTTCATAGACAATTGGACAAAAAAGACAAAGTTTTTGGGGCAGACCCGACCTGTTGAAGATAGACGGCATTCATCCTACCCGGGCTGGTGCTGCTCTTCTCTCTAGTAATTTGGCACATAATCTTAGAGCTAAACCTTGACTCACTGGGGCCCAGGTCAGGAAGCAGACAAACTGGCTAAACCAACCGTCTGCTAGCTGTCTCACGTCACCAGAGTCAGCTAAATCCCAGCACATAGAGACGCTTTCACCTAGATATTATTACATAGAGACTGTGTCTGTTCCCCGAATCAGTAAATACAAAAAAACATCAAAACCATTCAACAGTAAAAATTTAATTGATGTCCAACAAATAAATAAACAGATATAATACGGATGAACAATTGATAAATCTCGGTTGCTGAATATTCGATCCCTTTCGCCAAAAACGCTTATTGTTAATGATATGATTATAGATCATAACCTAGATGTGCTGTGTTTGACAGAAACCTGGCTAAAACCTGACGACTACATTACTTTAAATGAGTCCACTCCCCAAGATTATTGTTATAAACACGAGCCGCGGCCTGAAAGGAAAAGGGGAGGTGTTGCTGTAATTTATAATGATAACTTCAGTATTACTCAGAAGTCTAGTTTCAAATATAATTCCTTTGAAGTTTTGGTGCTTTATGTAACATTGTGTAGTGTAAATGATAAATCCTTTGACATTTGTGTTGGCTACTGTATACAGGCCACCAGGGCACAATACAGACTTTATCAAAGAATTTGCTGGTTTTCTATCAGAGTTAGTACTGGCTGCAGATAAAGTACTAATTGTTGGTGATTTTAATATCCATGTTGACAATGAAAAAGACGCATTGGGATTGGCATTTAAAGACATTATAAACTCTATTGGAGTTAGACAACACGTATCTGGACCCACTCATCGCCTTAATCATACTTTAGATCTAATACTGTCACATGGACTAAATGTTGATACCATTAAAATTCTGCAGCAGAGCGATGACATCTCAGATCATTACCTAATATCATGTATACTTAATATAGCTAAGGCTGCAAAGCCATCCCCTCGCTTCAAATATGGCAGGACTATAACCGCTGCGACTAAAGATTGCTTTATACATAATCTTCCTCATCAGTTCCATCCTCTCAGAATTACAGATAGCCAAGAGGAACTTGATGTTGCAACAGAAACTACTGACTCTCTCTTTACTAGCACTTTAGACATAGTTGCTCCTCGGCGCTTAAAGAAGATTAAAGCAAATAATCCAACGCGTGGTACAACGAGCACACTGGGCCCTTAAAACAGCAGCCAGAAAAATGGAGCAGCTGGAAGAAAACAAAACTGGAGGTTTTTCGCAATTTGTGGAAAGAGAGCATGATTGCATACAGAAAGGCCATAAAAACTGCTAGATCTGCTTATTTCTCAACTCTTTTAGAAGAAAACAAACACAACCCTAGGTATTTATTCGATACAGTGGCTAAATTAACAAAGGATAAAGCTTCAACTTCTGACGCTTTGTAAACAACACAGCAGTAATGACTTTATGAACTTCTTTACTAGTAAGATTGATAACATTAGGAATACAATTATAACCATGCAGCCGTCTACTACAGTATCACTTCAGACAGATCATTGTAGTCTCACTGAGGAAAAATTACACTCATTCACTGCTATAGGAGGAGAAGAATTGGCTAAACTTGTTAAATCATCAAAATCAACAACATGTATGCTTGACCCTATACCAACTAGGCTATTAAAAGAGATGCTTCCAGAGGTCATAGATCCTCTGCTTAATATTATTAATTCATCCTTGACATTAGGATATGTACCAAAAACTTTTAAGTTGGCTGTAATTAAACCACTTATTAAAAAACCGCAACTTGATCCTAAAGAATTAGTCAATTACAGACCAATCTCGAATCTACCGTTTCTATCAAAAATATTAGAAAAGGCTGTGTCTTCACAATTATGTTCCTTTTTAGAAAGAAATGGTATATGTGAGGATTTCCAGTCAGGATTTAGGCCGTATCATAGTACTGAGACTGCTCTAATTAGAGTTACAAATGATTTACTCTTATCATCTGATCGTGGTTGTATCTCTCTATTAGTGTTACTCGATCTTAGCGCTGCATTCGATACTATCGATCACAATATTCTTTTGAATAGATTCGAAAATTATGTTGGCATTAGTGGAACTGCATTGGCATGGTTTAAATCTTACTTATCTGACCGTTATCAGTTTGTAGCAGTAAATGAAGAGATGTCACACCGATCACAAGTTCAGTATGGAGTACCGCAAGGCTCAGTGTTAGGACCGTTGCTTTTCACCCTGTATATGTGGCAAAAATATATAAAATGGAAAGGGATGTTAATCACCATTTAAATTTTATCCGACTACGCCACCCTGGTGGGAGGCCAGGGAAAATAACTCCCAATATAAGACACACAGATACGTTTCACCAACTAAAGGCAAGGAATTAAGAGAGACGCGAGTAGAAATACAAAAGGGAATTTTATTATAAAAATCACAAACTCTGATTAAAACCCCCCACAATGGCAGAATTATAAATACCCAGGGCCAGGATTAAGTAGGAACCAGGCAGGCCAGGTGCAACTCAGGTCATCCAAAACCCACCTCAATTCACACACACAGAACACCACGCACACCCACCAAAGGGAAGTTGTATCAGCACACAGCACACTGTGATACACTGCAAAAATAAAGCAGCTAGCCTCCCCAGTTCCACACGCGACCTCACTGGCCCTGAGAAAAAAAAGGAAAACAACATTAAAGACAATAACAATTAATAGAAATAAACCAAATACCAAAATGATACAATACTGTCGCAACTCTGACACTCAGGCCTCCAGAGGACACCATAGGTCTACAAACAGACAATTAACCAGCACCTAAAATGGCGCTAAAGCAATGAATCAAAGAAAATAAAAACAAAACAAACTTTTACAACAAATAGATATAAAAAAAAACAAAATAATCAAAACCAAGACAAATAACAACCAGGAAACAAATCTGGAAACAAAGATGATTATACCCAAAAGCTTAAATTATAAATAGCCTTGAGGACACAAATCTGAGGCCCACTTTAACAGGCCCGACGACTCGCAAACAGTAGAGCAGTACACAGTTCAAATGACCGTGACGCGATCAAATCCAGAATAGATCCATCAGCAAAACAGCAGCTGCGTCACCTGAGATCACTAGCTAGGAACCGGACTTAATTGTTCCCCTTTCAGATGATGTCAAACACTGAACGCATAGCTGTATGGTTACTCACTACCGGTGCCGCAGCTCAATCTGACGACCAGCCTTCACACACACACACACGTGCACTCGCTGCTGTTACTGAAAGTGAACTCCACCACAACTTGCCGCAATGCCAAACGCCACCAGCGCCGCTCTAAATTAAACTGCATGGGAGATGGAACGGGAGCGGAAATGCCACGGAGAGGGAGAGAGAAGCACCCCAAGTCACACACACATCCCTACCCGTCAAAATAAGGGTCCCTAAATAGTGGTTACTATCACCCAATTGGTCCACCAACTACACTGCAACCAACCAATAAGATGACGTGACTCATTCTGCCACATTCTGCCCCATTTTTTTTTAAATCGACGTCCCGACGATAGCCCAACAGCACATACCCCTGAACTAATTCGGTCCTACATCCCATGGCCTAAACCAAATTGAGATCCCATTAGATATAAGGCCTTGTACGGGGGCAGCTTTTATGCCTCCTTCAACAGCCCGTGATAGATGGTGCAAATTCGTGTGATGGCCCGCAGTGGTCCGCCCAGTTCTCCTCAAAGGGACACCCGCCCTACCCGACTGATCTTCCGGCAAACTAGTAGGTCCTTGTGCTACACCAGATACAAAATCAGGTACCTCATGACCTCTGCCAACTGGAGTCTCCCCATCAAACCCCACTGGGCTACTCTGAGGGTAGAAGGTCCAGAGAAACCACCCCCTGAGGAACTGGTCCCTGACTCACCTGAGAGGTTGCTGGCACCAAGACGAACAAATCCCCCTCAGTTCCAAGGCTGCAGCCTTTGAAGCAAGACTCCTCATGCCACCCAGGAATGACATGGACAACCTCAGCCTAACATGACTCACGAAAGACTGGTCACCCATTCAATACACGACTTCCTCATGCCACCTAGAAATATGACATGGACAACCTCAGCCTAACATGACTCACGAAAGACTGGTCACTCATTCAATACACGACTTCCTCATGCCACCTAGAAATATGACATGGACAACCTCAGCCTAACATGACTCATGAAGACTGGTCACTCATTCAATACACAACTTCCTCATGCCACCTAGAAATATGACATGGACAACCTCAGCCTAACATGACTCATGAAGACTGGTCACTCATTCAATACACAACTTCCTCATGCCACCTAGAAATATGACATGGACAACCTCAGCCTAACATGACTCACGAAAGACTGGTCACTCATTCAATACACGACTTCCTCATGCCACCTAGAAGGATGACATGGACAACCTCAGCCTAACATGACTCATGAAGACTGGTCACTCATTCAATACACAACTTCCTCATGCCACCTAGAAATATGACATGGACAACCTCAGCCTAACATGACTCACGAAAGACTGGTCACTCATTCAATACACGACTTCCTCATGCCACCTAGAAATATGACATGGACAACCTCAGCCTAACATGACTCATGTAGACTGGTCACTCATTCAATACACGACTTCCTCATGCCACCTAGAAATATGACATGGACAACCTCAGCCTAACATGACTCACGAAAGACTGGTCACTCATTCAATACACGACTTCCTCATGCCACCTAGAAATATGACATGGACAACCTCAGCCTAACATGACTCACGAAAGACTGGTCACTCATTCAATACACGACTTCCTCATGCCACCTAGAAATATGACATGGACAACCTCAGCCTAACATGACTCATGAAGACTGGTCACTCATTCAATACACAACTTCCTCATGCCACCTAGAAATATGACATGGACAACCGATTACAACCTCAATACGGGAGGGCCGACGAACACTCTGAGGAAACCGCATGCCGGCCTCACTCGGAGTGAGTTGATCCAATTGTTGCTGCTGTAATTTTAACATCTCCCGCAATTCCTTCAACTCCGACTGAGAATGCCCTTGCACTGCACTGGATGCCATAAGCCATTGGAACTGACTGACTCCTCCCCTCGCACCCCTGGCATTCCCCGCTCCCACCCTAATCGCTTCCCACGTACTTCTAAAAGGGTAGAGACGGGCTGGCGGCGAACCAACTGCTTCAGCTCCCGGCGGAGGGCACTATCAGCAACGTACTCAACAAACTGATCGCGCAATACAATTTCAGCATTAGGAACAGCATTGGGCGATTGCTGTTTAACCCTCTCCAGGAGAGTCATCAAGACCAGGAAAACTCTAACAGAGATTCCCATCTTGCTGCCTCCTGGAGAAGAAGGCTTCTTGGAGTGCTACATACGATTGAGAGCAACCATACAACTCACGTAAAATCACAAAAATTTTATCCGGATCACCCCGTTCCCCACTAGGACAGTATCTAATTTCTTCCCGCGCTTCACCCTCCAAATGGTTGAAAAGAAAAAATGCTTTGTCGGCTTTGGACAAGTAACGAGCCCGCATACATGCCTCAGCCTCCTCCACCCACTCTTTAACACCAATGCCAGTTTTGCCACTAAATTTTGGACACCGTCTGTCCCTGGGCACAAAAACAAACCGGTCTGGCACAACAGTATCAATCTCAGCTGGCTGGGGAGGGTCAGGCATTGCTGCAGAGGCAACAGCAGGTGAAATACTAGAACCAGGTAACTCACCTGGCACCTGCTCACGCAACCGATCATTGTCGGCTCGCAACTGTGCCACTAACTCTCGCAACTCCTGCATCTCTTCCTCCATACTTCTCAGAACTACACTCAACCCAGTAATAGAAAAGAGCTACCAATGGAGAACACAACTTGTCCAAAGGATCAAAGACGCATACTGCTGTTTTGCTCTGGAGAAAAGAAAAACAAAAGAAAACAAAGTCACAACCAATACCCAAACACAATTATACCCACATCTCAAAATAAATCCTTGCCTTACCAGGTAAATCCTGCCGACTACGCCAAAATGTGGCAAAAATATATAAAATGGAAAGGGATGTTAATCACCATTTAAATTTTATCCGACTACGCCACCCTGGTGGGAGGCCAGGGAAAATAACTTCCAATATAAGACACACAGATACGTTTCACCAACTAAAGGCAAGGAATTAAGAGAGACGCGAGTAGAAATACAAAAGGGATTTTTATTATAAAAATCACAAACTCTGATTAAAACCCCCCACAATGGCAGAATTATAAATACCCAGGGCCAGGATTAAGTAGGAACCAGGCAGGCCAGGTGCAACTCAGGTCATCCAAAACCCACCTCAATTCACACACACAGAACACCACGCACACCCACCAAAGGGAAGTTGTATCAGCACACAGCACACTGTGATACACTGCAAAAATAAAGCAGCTAGCCTCCCCAGTTCCACACGCGACCTCACTGGCCCTGAGAAAAAAGGAAAACAACATTAAAGACAATAACAATTAATAGAAATAAACCAAATACCAAAATGATACAATACTGTCGCAACTCTGACACTCAGGCCTCCAGAGGACACCATAGGTCTACAAACAGACAATTAACCAGCACCTAAAATGGCGCTAAAGCAATGAATCAAAGAAAATAAAAACAAAACAAACTTTTACAACAAATAGATATAAAAAAAAACAAAATAATCAAAACTAAGACAAATAACAACCAGGAAACAAATCTGGAAACAAAGATGATTATACCCAAAAGCTTAAATTATAAATAGCCTTGAGGACACAAATCTGAGGCCCACTTTAACAGGCCCGACGACTCGCAAACAGTAGAGCAGTACACAGTTCAAATGACCGTGACGCGATCAAATCCAGAATAGATCCATCAGCAAAGGCTAGGGACTTAATTGTTCACTAGCTAGGACTTAATTGTTCCCCTTTCGGATGATGTCAAACACTGAACGCATAGCTGTATGGTTACTCACTACCGGTGCCGCAGCTCAATCTGACGACCAGCCTTCACACACACACACACGTGCACTCGCTGCTGTTACTGAAAGTGAACTCCACCACAACTTGCCGCAATGCCAAACGCCACCAGCGCCGCTCTAAATTATACTGCATGGGAGATGGAACGGGAGCGGAAATGCCACGGAGAGGGAGAGAGAAGCACCCCAAGTCACACACACATCCCTACCCGTCAAAATAAGGGTCCCTAAATAGTGGTTACTATCACCCAATTGGTCCACCAACTACACTCCAACCAACCAATAAGATGACGTGACTCATCCTGCCACATTCATGCTACCACTGGGAGATATCATTAGGAAGCATGGCGTTAGTTTTCATTGTTATGCTGATGATACTCAGCTCTATATTTCTTCACACCCTGACGAAACTTATAAATTCACAAGATTAACGGAATGCATAGTTGATATTAAAAATTGGATGAATAGTAATTTCCTGCAACTTAATTCAGATAAAACTGAATTTTTAATTATCGGACAGAAAAGCTCCACAAGTAGTGCCCTAGAATACTGTCTAACCCTCGATGACTGCTCTGTCAAGCCCTCGTCGTCAGTGAGGAACCTGGGTGTGCTCTTGATACCAATCTTCGCTTGAAAGCCACGCTTTCTAGCATCTGTAAAACTGCATTCTACCATCTTAAAAATATATCTAAATTACGCTACATGCTTTCAATGCAAAATGCTGAACAATTAGTACATGCATTCATGAGCTCAAGGCTAGATTATTGTAATGCTCTACTGGGTGGTTGCCCTGCTCGCCTAATAAATAAACTCCAGCTGGTCCAAAACGCAGCAGCTCGAGTTCTTACTAGAACCAGGAAGTACGATCATATTAGTCCAGTTCTGTCAACACTGCACTGGCTCTCTATTAAACATTGCATACATTTTAAAATCTTGCTTATTACTTATAAAGCAATAAATGGTTTAGCTCCCAGTACTTAAGTGAGCTCTTAACACATTATACTCCATCACGCCAATTGCGGTCTCTAAACTCTGGCCAGTTGAAAATACCTAGAATATCTAAATCAACTGCAGGCGGTCGATCCTTTTCCTATTTAGCACCTAAACTCTGGAACAGTCTTCCTAGCATTGTTCGGGAAGCAGACACACTCTGTCAGTTTAAATCTAGACTAAAAACACATCTCTTTACTATGGCATACACATAGAACATTTTTAACTTTCTTTATTCAAATCAAATGACTGATTGTTAGGCTGCATTAACTAGGTCAGCCGGAACCGAACACTTCCCATAACACCTGATGTACTACATCATAAAAGAGTGGCATCCACACTAATGTTAGTCTCTCTGTTTATCCCGAGGTTTACTGCAGTCGGCCGGATCCAGGCCGTGTCCGGATCGGATGGTGGACCTGCATCTGGACATGACCAGCTCATCCTGGAGTGTCTGCTGAGACCGTGTCCATTAGTGTCTCTCTGAATTTGCCTCACCGAACGCCATCCTCAATTAACCCGCCTCCGCGCAATAACTCCGATCTTTCAAGTATTCATATTCTTGTGTAATCGACGCGCCATCCTAAATGAGCCCGCCTCGCAAGGCCATACCCAAAATTTCGAATATTCCTATCTAATATGATTTATGACCTGCAAGGTTGCCAGAGTAATAATTATACACTGTTAATAATAGGCCAGAGGAGAACTGGCACCCCGACTGAGTCTGGTTTCTCCCAATGTTTTTTTTTCTCCATCATGCCCTGATGGAGTTTTGGTTCCTTGCCACTGTCGCCTTTGGCTTGGCTTGCTCAGTTGGGGACACTCAAATTATGATCCAAGTTACTCAACTAAATATACAAATTGAATTTATTAATTTGGTCATATATAATTCTATAAACTATCCAAATTAAACTAGCCAAATCAAATTTTGTTGCAATGTTGTCCTGTTTAACACTGTGAAGCTGCTTTGAAACAATCGTCATTGTAAAAGCGCTATATAAATAAAGTTGATTGATTGATTGATTGATTCCTATATGCCATTGGACCAGAGTACTGTCAATTACTGTCAAAAAAGTTAGCATATACCGTATAAATATATAGGCCTATGGGCTATACAGGCACCTGGCTACACAATGGTATGACTGGGGGCACCAATAAGGATTTCGCCTAGGACGTCAAAATGGCTAGAAACAGCCCTTTTTACGCAATTAATTTCTCACCAGACTGCTTTATAAACGAGGGTCAGTATAAAGCAGGTTTTGCTAAGAAGCTGCTCCTGAAAAAAGGATCAGTACCAACTATTCGTGTTCCTGCTGCACCTCCAGAAGATGTGAGTGTAACATCTTATCAACCTTTATATTAATCTTTACAAATTGCTTGCACGCTTCACGATAAAAGTGGCTAAAGTTTACAGGGTAAGTTACATTATGGTATGCTTTATATGTATGACGTTCTCAAATTCATAATCCTATGTTTATAATGAACACCGCGTTATGTTTATTGTGTTATTACAAACTATGCATGCTTGTGATAATGACCATTAGCTGTAACGTCAATCTGTCAATGAACTAACGTATGAATCAGTAAACACATCGCATTCGTATCTCACCACGCTACCCTGCCAGTACATATCAAAGTGACATTACGTTAACCAACCATTTGTAAACGTCCTGTTCAAGCCTTAATTGTCGAACTTTGTTGGGGCCCATCATCTTGTTCCGGGTCCGACTCCGGTTCAAACTGATACGGTTGCACAGATGTGTCCTCAGAGACTCCCGTTGCCATTCTTTCTCCAAAATATACCCTCAACTGCTGTCAAGGCAACATTCCACGAGTGTTGTATCAAAATGCCCCACAGAACAGAGGGGCAGGGTGAGTAAAGCTCATTATCATTTAAAGTCACATGCACTGAAATGGCTTGCTGAAAACAGATCTGCTTTTGACCAGGTACATTGTGTTTTCTTACAATACTAATGAGAATTTTTAATTATATTACAGTATATTTTAATTATATTAAAGTATATTACAAACTTTTCATTTAGATACTAAATAATCATGTTAACTTGTACAAAAATAGCACTATATGACCAATTTAGTACAAGCAGGCTTTTCCACACAAACAAACGTACGTGTCATTAGTATGAGGGAAAAAAAAGCCTGTTGGGCTCGGGTCGTGTCGGTTACTGCCCTGTCGGACGCGGGCCAGGCTCGGACAGAAAAATGCACCCTGATCCACACTTAACTACAGACATACCCCAAAGCGGAGGCATTATAGCATTGTCATGATGAAAAAGAATGATGCAATAAACCTTATCAACAGAAGAATTACTATAACCAAGTTAAGTAATTTGTAATAAGGAAGGTAAAACAAGCAGCTTCTGCTCATTGTGATTGCTTTGCTTAATTAAAACAGGCAACAATGCTTCCACCTACACAAGAGTCCTCTTGTGGACCAATTAATAGCTGAACAGATAATGTTCCCTGTAGTGTTTGAGATCCCATTACACAAATGTTTTAATAAAATCTGTAACTGATGTCACTGCTGGGACTGAGGGACAACAGACTTCATTTACATTTATTACCATTGTTTATACTTCACAAAGGTAGACATTTGTGTCTGTAAATGAATGTAAATTTGAGTAAATTCTTTCTGATGCATAGTGATTTGACCTTTTCTTTGTATTATTCTATATGACTGTTCCTCTTTATGTCAGTGAGTCAAGTATGACAATTTCAAAATGGCTCCTATTAAGTCCTTCTAAAATATCTAATATTATCATTAATTCCAGGAGGTCCAGCAAAAGACTTTTTCACCAGACGTGGTGAAATCAAAGAGAATATATTATAATCACCAATATGATTCACAGAGAGTAAAGAAACTGATACACTTCAAGCTAAATTGAAGAATGGTGTGACATCATTTAAAACAAAATCAGGCCAAAACAAAGTTTGTTTGGTGTTAGTTTCGGGAGTTTGAAACAGCTTGCCAAAAAGTGAACTTTCTGGAAAAGTTTGCTCTGGCTGCTAAACACCTTCGAACCATTGGTCCACAGAGGTGTCAAGTAACGAAGTACAAATACTTCGTTACCTTACTTAAGTGGAAATTTGGGGTATCTATACTTTTCTGGAGTAATTATTTTTCAGCCTACTTTTTACTTTTACTCCTTACATTTTTGCGCAATTATCTGTACTTTCTACTCCTTACTTTTTAAAAATAGCCTCGATACTCCTATTTCTTTTCAGCTTGTTTGTTAAAAAAAAGATGCAGATAAATCGCCTCATCCGGATAGAGTGAATTTGACTGTGGTAGGATGAGAAGTGTAAACATATACCATTCCAACACCCTATTGGTTACTACGCGATCCATCGCGCCTGCACATGGTTCAGAGCACAAATCACACACGGTGTTGCCAGATAGGGCGGGTTCCCGCGGATGAGCACGCACTTTCAGCCAATCAGCGATCAGCAGGCAGACGCGCTCATTCATATCATTACAGCCAGGTTTTTAGCGCGATAACTCGTAGCTGACTGTATATTCATGAGATCACTATGCTAAAGTGGCATATATATATAGGCTACAGTAAGCTGTATCTACAGTAAAGAGTGGGAAAGTAAACCAACTCTCAAACGAGGATTACACCTGTGACTCGAAGACTCTTTATAAATATAATCATGACTCCTGTCCATCATCATATACACACTCAGGACATCTGCAACCCAACAGCTGCTGAAAGAGGTTAGAATCAACAGTTCATCAGCTTTGACTGGGCTAAGTGTTCAACTTAACGAATGTACTGTCATTTTGTCAGATCAAAGCTAAACGCATTGTTGTTATTTTTTATTGGTGGATTATTGTACAGTATCACACATTTTGGCAGTGGTGTGTTAATAACGTGTGAAATGCCTGTCAATACAGTGGTTTTTCCGATCTTTTATATTAGGCACTTTTTGCACTTAAAGTGGCTTATTCAATGATATTACATTATTTTCCCAGATTTTTGGGCATTTAAAAAATATATATATTTATTTATTTATTTATTTTTTCGGAGTGGGTGGATTTTGGTGAGCTTTGAGCCCTGCACAGGCTTCAGTTCTAGGCCCTAGCCCGGTCCGAGTCTGACTGTAGCCTGTGTTTAGTTTGTTTTTTGAATCCTCCTTATGACACACTGCTGCAGTCATTAAAACAGTTAAGCTTTGTTTTTAATGTCAACGTAGTTATATTTCGTTTCGTTTCTTTATTAAGTTCATTTAGAAAAATGTTTGGATATTTTTTTTGTTTTTTTTTATTAAAGTTTTTATTTTTTAAAAGTGACAAACAAGCAGTTAGTGGTCGACAGTGAGTTACACAATCTAAACAAATAAAATAAAAATAAAACATGCTGGTTGTCTTACCTTACACCTCTCCGGGAAATGAATAGCTATAAATCGATGCGGGAGTTCACCAACGGATATGAGCTGCATTTTATTCATAATCATCTCATTTCAAGATCAAAGACCGCAATATAAGAAAAAGCGAGCTAAGCACTGGTAAGATCATTTAGTCTCATTCATTTTATTGAAGATGATTATGAGTGTGTCTCAATCTGCTCCCAGTAGTCAGGGCACTGATCAGGGGTCAGCCCATTTACTTATGTCCTGATCAGTGCCCTGACGACTGAACTATGGAGCTGATTGAGACACATGGCAAGTGTTTTTGAGCATCTAAGACTTATTTTTACTTTCACTATGGCCGTTTGAGGCTACTCATTTGCGGCGACGCATGTTGCAGTAACGCCGTCGGATCTGGCTACAAAAACACGCTCTCACGCGTTTATTTTTTAACAATTTGCCAGGAGTGAAATTTACATATGTGGTTTAAACAACCAGATGCATACTTGTCCAGTTTTGTCTGAAATGTTTTATAGACCACCTTCTGAATTGGTTTGTTTGAATGAACGCTCCTGAAGCCTTGTTTATACTCGATCGTTGGGTGCGCGTCGTCCCCATTTTGCCTGGCGGTGTGCACGTCAAATTTTGTAACTTTGCGCACTGCTCCGCAACCGAAGATGCACGAATTTGAGGCGAATCTGGCCGAACATGACGTCTCATCACACCGGCACCCAGTTTGCGCGTCTAAATCAGTTACTTATATTTACAAAATGAGCCAACAATAGCTGAAATAAGCATTTTTAATGAAAATAAAGATCCATACACATAAAACATTTTTTTTTATTATATTATTCAAATCAATTGATTGATTGTTAGGCTGCTTTAACTACGTCAGCCGGAACTGGGATTACTTCCCATAACCACATAATAAAAATAATGGCATCTACGCTAATGTTAGTCTCTCTTTTTATATGCTGTTTGACTAAACGAGGTTCGGGAGGAACATGTCAGATAATTGACACAGGTGGACAGTACTCAGCTAATCAACAAAGGAGGTGTATATAGACACGCAGCCTTCTTACCTCCATTGCATTGATAGTTTTTCAGCACGGACGGGCTTTCTGGCAGTTTGGCCCGCCCACCCACATACACTGTCCACACGTATCCTCTTCTCCACGCAGCTCGAAGCAATTCTACAATGCTAAAATCTTTTCCTTTCTAATTTATATATACAGCTTCCATCAGTATTCACGGTAAAGTAATTTCTGCTTTTCCTGATATGTAATCGTGCTTTGCCACGATTCACAATCGTGAGTCTGTCTTCTAACATTTTCGATTCACAAACTTTAACACGCAAAGTGCTGTTAACGTGGTGCGTTGAAGCAATGGCGACAGTATCAGCTGTGAGAGCAGTGCTCGGACAGCGTTAAGAGTGCACATCGCACTGACTCACAACAGGGAGATCTACTACAGTTCCTGTCTTAAGATAATGTATATTGCATCCATCAAACTTTTCTTGCGATCTTGCCGCCTCCGTGTACTGCAGTACAGACGGATACTTTACAGTTAACGTTACGAGAAGTGTGTTTATCATGGAGCGCGCAGTCGCCGTGGTGATGAACAATAAATATGCTTTCTGGTAAAGCGAGTGAACGTACGGTGAGGCTAAATCACTAAAATGATGGCAATGCAACAGCTTGCATCACGCCATACAATCAGCCACTGGTTGAATCAGCTGATAATCACTGTCTTTGATTCAGTATTTCTCAAACTTGATACACATAAGCACGGTCGTATTTGGGAGCAACCGTTTTCCTAAATGTAACATAAATACCTTACAGTAGGCTATTGTATAACACGTGTATCAATGTTTGTTGTACGGCATTTACTTGGGGTTTAAAAACATATCACTATACTGAACATTTTAAAAGTACTGATTAAATCGAACAGACGTGAGCACTCACGTTTCAAAGTCACTGTTCCCTCTGCTCCCACAGCAGTTCAGTTCTCTGGCTATTTTCTCTACTATGATAATTTTCTCCACTATCACAGCAGTGCTGTTTCCTCTGCTCCCTCAGGAGCCCAGTTTCTCTAGATAATTTTCTCAACTGTCACAGGAGTGCTGTTCCCTCTACTCCCACAGGAGCTCAGTTTCTCTGGCTAAATTCTCCACTGCCAAGCAGCGATGTTCCCTCCCAGAATTTCCAATTCCTACGTGACCTTCTTTTCTCTTCATGCTCCCCGCAGCCGAACCAGACTGCCAATTAGACTGGGGATTTCTCTGTTACCCATAAAACCTCAAGCAAACATTTATCCCGCTTCCTTACATTTTCTGAGTTCAATTGTTTTCTCGTTGTACTGGAATAATCTGTGCAGCTTTCCCCCACAGGCAGTGCAAACTAAATGATTAGCTAGCAATCATTGCCGAGCTCGCACTATCCTATGGGGGAGGGCATTTCTACACGCCAAAAAAGTAGAACCAGTGCACAAACTGCAGTTCAGACGCTAGTGTGGGGTAGCATCCGCTAGCTGCACAGGCCCAATCATTTCAACAGTTTATAACCTCACCCACGTCCAGTGGCCTGCAGCTCCAGCAGCGCAACAAGTGCAAGACTTCCTTCGCCTTAAGTACAAGCCAGACTTTAAGTACAATCCCACTTTTCTTCCTATAATCCAACCAACTTTTCTTTTCAAACCACAGAGGGAAACCAAGCGTGAGGCTGCCACCGACATCCGCAGACCCAGTGTATAACCCTCCGACCTCCCTCATGCAAAACCCATTGGACACAGTAAGAAATCTCTGTCACACACTCATGTTTTCCTTTTATCTTTTTCAGCACTCCATGAGAAGTGGACAGTTTCCATGCAGTGAGAGTGCAAGTTACCACACAGCGAATCAGCAGGAATTTCTTATGCAGAGCAAAAGAGTGGAAAGTTTCACGCAGCCAGTCAGTGGAAAGTTTCCACGTTGCAAGAAAGTGGAACATTTCCACACAGTAAATAAAAAGTGGAATGTTTTCACGCAACAAGTAAGTGGAAAGTTTCCACGCAGCAAGTAAGTGGAAAGTTTCCACGCAGCGAGTAAGCGGAAAGTTACCACATAACATTCCTGAACCAATGGAATGGCATATCCTTTTTCTATAGCAATCTCGTTTCGTCCCCTACCAATATCCGGTTGTTTACAGATGCAGCCCCCTCGATCGGTTTCAGGGATTTTATCAAGGTCGTTGGTTTGCATCCACGTGGCCACCGAAGCTCCAGGACATAACTCAGTCCTCAGCACTATTTGAGCTTTACCCGCTAGTAGTAGCGGCTTTCTTGTGGGGGAAAGAATGGGCCACTAGCAGCATCCTAGTGCACTGCGACAACGACGCAACAGTATATTGCATAAACAAAGGACGTTCCCACGCACCGGCCATGATGCCGCTTCTAAGACGTCTTACTTGGATTTCAGCCTGCGATCAATTTATCATAATCGCTAAACACATTCCCGTATCAGAAAATCAAATAGCTGATTCTCTGTCTCGTTTTCTGTTTCAGAAATTAAGACGCTGGCGCCAGAGGCGACCAATTCCCAACCCCAGTACCTCCCTATTCGAACTAATATTCCCGTAAATCACCCGTTAAAACCACTCCTCAAGCATCGCCGACACCATCCTTCAAACAGGTTCTCCCAGGACCCTCCAATCCTACGTGACCGCTTGGAAAAATTTTAGTGCCTTCCACTTTTCTTACAATATACCGTTCCCCGATTTTCTCTCCTTTCAATCACCTCGTTCATCTCTCATCTTAACACTATTCAAGGGCCTCCAAGTCGGGTCCATCAAAAGTTACCTCAGCGGCATTCAGTTTTTCACAACCAATGTTCGCGCCCCTCTCCCGAGATAAACAATTCTCAGACCTTCCTCATGATCAAAGGGATCCAAAGATCCCAGCCCACCCGTCCCGACACCAGGCAACCTATAACGCTAGACATGTATTCATACCCTCCGCACAGGGTACCAGCCCTCAACACCGCCTCGAACACCTGACGCCATGTTCAGACTAGCCTTTTTCGGTTTCCTTAGATGTTCTAAACTCGCCATAACAACATCAAATTCGACCCAAAAATCCACCCCACTATCTCAGAACTAGCAGTAATGGACGAAGAAATCGGATCAAGCAAAGTAAGACCGATCAAACAAAAAAGGGTCATTTTATCTACATCTTTAAACTCACATCACCGATCCAACCATACCAGTCAGTTCAGGCATATATTCAATGGAGAAGTTCTCAAACTCAATCTCCCCTGGAACCCCTGTTCAAGGATGAATCCAACAAGCCTGTGACACGCTTTTGGTTCCAGAAACATATCAAATCCGTTCTCCCACAGTCAGGCTTCCCAGCAAAGAACTTCTCTAGCCACTCCTTCCGTGATCGGGCTGCAACCTCAGCAGCCCAAAAAGGCCTCTCCCAACAACAAATCCAAGCTCGAGATGGTCCTCAGATGCATTCCAAAGCTACATCAGGACCAATCGCTTTCCATATCAAAGAAGCCCACAAAACCCTCATTAATTAAAACCCTTCAGGCCATCCACAGGAGGTTTCTCCGTCCAGTGAGCATTTGGTCTCCCAGCGGAAACAATGAAAATTTTTCGACCAAACACTCATGATTTTCCCTTCTGTCTTTCAGCGCTCCACGAGAATTGCAAATCTCCACGCAGCAAGGAAGTGCAAATCACCACCTAACGTGAAGTTCTACAGTAAGAAGTGGAAAGTTGAAAGTGGAAAGTTTCACGCAGCAAGACAGTGGAAAGTTTCACACAACAAGTGGAAAGTTTCACAAGGTAATGAAGTGGAAAGTTTCCACACAGTAAAAAGTGGAAAGTTTCACAGAAGGAAGTGGAAAGTTTCCACGCTACAAGTGGAAAGTTTCCACGCTACAAGTGGAAATTTTCCACGCTACAAGTGGAAAGTTTCCACGCTACAAGTGGAAAGTTTCCACGCTACAAGTGGAAAGTTTCCACAAGGTAAGGAAGTGGAAAGTTTCCACACAGTAAGAAAAGGGGAAAGTTTCCCCGCGTAAGGATGTGGAAAGTTTCCACGCTACAAGTGGAAAGTTTCCACAAGGTAAGGAAGTGGAAAGTTTCCACACAGTAAGAAAAGGGGAAAGTTTCCCCGCGTAAGGATGTGGAAAGTTCCCACGCTACAAGTGGAAAGTTTCCACAAGGTAAGGAAGTGGAAAGTTTCCACACAGTAAGAAAAGGGGAAAGTTTCCTCACAGAAGGATGTGGAAAGTTTCCACGCTACAAGTGGAAAGTTTCCACAAGATAAGGAAGTGGAAAGTTTCCACACAGTAAGAAAAGGGGAAAGTTTCACAGAAGGAAGTGGAAAGTTTCACGCTACAAGTGGAAAGTTTCCACAAGGTAAGGAAGTGGAAAGTTTCACACAGTAAGAAAAGGGAAAGTTTCCACAGAAGGAAGTGGAAAGTTTCCACGCTACAAGTGGAAAGTTTCCACAAGGTAAGGAAGTGGAAAGTTTCCACACAGTAAGGAAATGGAAAGTTTCCACGCAACAAGTGGAAGTCTCCACACGGCAAACTTCACTCCACACGAGGAGCTACTCTCAGGGGCCTCCTAGCCAAGCATCCAGGCCCCTTCTCAGAAGCCAGCCCGCAAAGCTCGGCACTCTTTGGGGTATTTAGCCAGGCGGCTGTCCTATTGTCTTTTAGTTTTTGGGGGTACTCTGGTTCGGGCCGTAGTCCGAGCTCGAAGCCCTCCCCCCGGACAGCACGGCAAATACGCAATTAAATGTACTCTATAAATTATATGTAAGTGTGAACTCGTGAAATGCTGTTTGACTAAACGAGGTTCGGGAGGAACATGTCAGATAATTGACACAGGTGGAAAGTACTCAGCTAATCAACAAAGGAGGTGTATATAGACACGCAGCCTTCTTACCTCCATTGCATTGATAGTTTTTCAGCATCCCTCCACCACCCCTGCTCCACAATTTGCTCTTTTTCCTTTTAAGTTCAAAACCACTTACATATGGGGGGTACTCTGGGTTCGGGCCGTAGTCCGAGCTCGAAGCCCTCCCCCCGGACAGCATGCCAAATACGCAATTAAATGTACTCTATAAATTATATGTAAGTGTGAACTCGTGAACCCAAGGTTTACTGCAGTCAGCCGTATCCGGGTCATATCCAGACCAGATGGTGGACCTGCGCCCAAACATGATCAACGCATCCCTGAAGTGTCTGTAGCGACTGTGTCAATTAGTCTCTCCACTGTTGCACTATGCTGAATGCACCTCACAGACACAACATCCTCAATAAACCCGTCTCCGACATGATGACTCCGATCCTTTGAATATTCCAATTTAATAATTGTTTACCGGACACGTCATCCTAAATAAACCCATCTTTGGTGTGATGCCTCAACTTTCAATATTTCACGCATTTTTACTTGTTGGTGCACATGACTATTAACTAATTCAAAATTAATTCAAAAGCCATAACCACAATTACATATTACTTAATCAATTAGTTAATAGTCATGTGTCCCAACAAGTAAAGTCATAACATAATGACACATTTGTAAACCATTAGCTAATGATTAATTAAAGAAGACAACTGGAAGTTGAAATGCATGGCTTTGACTTGTTGTGGTAATTAACACATTATATTAATTAATAATGTAAATTAACATGTTATTAAGGAATTAATAAATTATGACACATTTAACTAATAACAATTTAATGATTACTTAATCTATTAATCTTGTAGAGTCTTCATTAGTTGCTGATGCAGTAATCATTCATAAATGGGTTAGTTCACCATTAGTAATACATTAACTCATGATTATCTGTTGATTAGTTAATTATTTAGTTAATTAGTTAAGCATGAATTGATGCATTTGAGTGCACCCATATTGTAAAGTGTTACCAAATTAACATTAGATGGTATTTTAAAAAATATAGTACAGTAACAGTAAGATGTCTGAGATAATCGCACAGTGTTTTATCTGCAGAAAGACATCAATAAAACAGCTTGTAAACACACATTGAATTTACCTCAAAAAAGCTATTTAATGTTGTTGGCCAGATAGCTAGCTAGAAAATGAATACTACAACAGCCTAAAGTTCAATTATTTATTGAAAATGTTGTTCTGTCTTTCCAGTTGAGCAAGGTATGTTTTTTTACTGCTCTTGTCAACAAGATTAATAAAAATTAGGGCTGGGCACTGACATAAATGTCATAATTTGATTTCGATTAAGCTTGCGATTTGATTACTCTTATTAGTTTTATATGCACTCACCTAAAGGATTATTAGGAACACCATACTAATACTGCGTTTGACCCCCTTTCGCCTTCAGAACTGCCTTAATTCTACGTGGCATTAATTCAAGAAGGTGCTGAAAGCATTCTTTAGAAATGTTGGCCCATATTGATAGGATAGCATCTTGCAGTTGATGGAGATTTGCAGTTGATGGAGATGCACATCCAGGGCACGAAGCTCCCATTCCACCACATCCCAAAGATGCTCTATTGGGTTGAGATCTGGTGACTGTGGGGGCCATTTTAGTACAGTGAACTCATTGTCATGTTCAAGAAACCAATTTGAAATGATTTGTGACATGGTGCATTATCCTGCTGGAAGTAGCCATCAGAGGATGGGTACATGGTGGTCATAAAGGGATGGACATGGTCAGAAACAATGCTCAGGTAGGCCGTGGCATTTAAACGATGCCAAATTGGCACTAATGGGCCTAAAGTGAGCCAAGAACACATCCCCCACACCATTACACCACCACCACCAGCCTGCACAGTGGTAACAAGGCATGATGGATCCATGTTCTCATTCTGTTTACGCCAAATTCTGACTCTACCATCTGAATGTCTCAACAGAAATCGAGACTGACCAGGCAACATTTGTCCAGTCTTCAACTGTCCAATTTTGGTGAGCTTGTGTAAATTGTGACCTCTTTTTCCTATATTTGTAGTGGAGATGAGTGGTACCCAGTGGGGTCTTCTGCTTTTGTAGCCCATCCGCCTCAAGGTTGTGCGTGTTGTGGCTTCACAAATGCTTTGACGCATACCTTGGTTGTAACGAGTGGTTATTTCAGTCAAAGTTGCTCTTCTATCAGTCGGCATATTCTCCTCTGATCTCTAGCATCAACAAGGCATTTTGCCCACAGGACTGCCGCATACTGGATGTTTTTCCCTTTTCACACCATTCTTTGTAAACCCTAGAAATGGTTGTGCATGAAAATCCCATAAACTGAGCAGATTGTGAAATACTCAGACCGGCCCATCTGGCACCAACAACCATGCCATGCTCAAAATGGCTTAAATCACCTCTCTTTCCCATTCTGACATTCAGTTTGGAGTTCAGGAGATTGTCTTGACCAGGACCACACCCCTAAATGCATTGAAGCAACTGCCATGTGTTTGGTTGATTAGATAATTGCATTAATGAGAAATTGAACAGGTGTTCTTAATAATCCTTTAGGGGAGTGTGTATGTTTTTGTAAATATATGTATGTATGTATGTATGTGTATGTATGTATGTATGTATGTATGTATATAATGAGAACTGACTCCTCTTCCTCATAAATCATGATAAACCTATGACGAACATGCTGTGTCCCTTTATATAACGTGAAATACACTGTGTCGGCTATGTAGATTACTTTGCTTACCATCATTTATCTTCCACTTCCTTCTAATTAGTTGTCTTTTTCTTTCTTTTGTTTTCTTCGTGTATCTACTGTGTCATTGTGTTTTGTGTCTTTTCTATGGTGTTCTGAACCAACTCCCCAGTTTCACGACTGCTATAGGTAACAATGAGGTACAAGCTGTTGCACATTTAATATAAAAGGCAGGACATCAGACATACATGTGTTTAACTGAATGAGAGGAACATCTCAGAATCTCTTGTTTGCTATTTTAATATTTGCTTATTAGAAATTCTAAGATTTTTATAAATCACAGAAGAAACGCCTGAAGAATAAGACTAGAAAATGTTTTACATATTATTTATATTTATTATTTATAATGATTGAAACTCTATTTCTATTTCTTTTGAAACTTTACTTCAACGTTCACAGTTTTCATCACCTTGCCATTACAGATGCTGTCTGCATCTTTCTGCCATTTTCTTTCACAGGTGCTTTTTTTCTGTGCATATATGAGTACATCAAGACTTTAATTGATTTTGTCTTGTCACTGCTATACAGTGTTATTTTAATGTACTTGCATCTGTTTGAATAGCATTGGACTGAAAATGGCAAATTACACTGTGAACAATGTAGATAGATTTATAATCACTGGATTTGATCACCTGCAGAACCAAAAGCTCCTTGGATTCCTCATCGTAATAACCTATATGCTCATATTGCTTGGGAACGGCATCAATCTGTGTATCATCTTGACTGACAGACATTTACACAAACCAATGTACATATTAATCTGTAATCTAGCTATTGTTGACATAATGTACTCCTCTACCTGCAGCACAACCATGATCTCTGTGCTGCTGGCTGAGATTAAAACTGTGTCATACTATTCTTGTATCTCAAGGATGTTCTTCTATCATGTTGGTGATTTCACAGAGTGCATGGCACTGACATTAATGGCAATTGACAGACTTATTGCTATTAGGCTTCCTTTAAGGTATCACAGCATTGTAACAAATTCACGAACATGTGGGCTTATTATACTGACTTGGCTCATTGCTTTCACTCTAATGGTTGTTTTGACATTAGTGCTAGACAATGTCCCATACTGTCAGCCTGTTATTAGATATGTCTTCTGTGATTATCCTTCAATGATCCGAGCTGCTTGTGTCAATCCTGAACCCTATTTTTTCTTGCCTGCAATGATTAATCTGTGGTGGTTCTGTGGACTGTTTCCCTTTGTTATGTGCACATATGCTGTTATGGCATACAGTGTGACCAAACTTTCCAGCAACTCAAGCAGAAAGCAAATGATCAACACTTGTTTGAGTCACCTCATTGTCCTGCTCAGTTTTTATGCACCAAAGCTAGTCTCTAATTTACTAACTCGAATAGGAGTTGTGCTTACTTTAACAGAGAGAAATGCAATATTGATAATTGCCTCTATAATTCCTCCCTTAATAAACCCCACTGTTTATTGTACCAGGACAAAAGAGATAAGGAAACGATTAGATGTATTTTTGCACAAAAAAGTTGTACCAAGGAATTTAAAGATTTTATCATGATAGATTATTCTGTTTATTATCAATTGTAAAGATGTTGGTCTAATAATGTGTTTTGTGGTGCTCTTGCTCATGTTAGAGATATGAGCCAAAGCATTGATATGTTGTATGTTCAATTTGCTTTCAAAATGAAGAAAAAGAAAGTAGTGGGAAAATATTGGAAGTTTTAAAAGAAAATAATGTAACAATGTACAAAGCCTAGAATATTACTATCCCCACATCTACATCTCTTTAAAAATATTTAAACTGCTCAAGTTTTAAAGTCAGATCACATTTTATGAGTAACCACATGCGGAAAATTACATTTAGTTCTGTCAAACTTAATTATGTTTGGACATTTATTGATCTTGAAAAATAATGGTACGGGTTAAAGATTGTAGACAAACTTGGTTTGATTTTATTTGTCATTACGAACCGTAATAGATACTGTCACTTGTTTACATCAATCATGTTTGATAATTATCTCAGGTTTCCCATCCTTACAATCTTCAGGGTCTGTGTAGTAACTCCAGAGAACAATGTAGCAATGTTGACACTCTTCAGACAAACAGTGACAGTGTTTATTGCACTGTTACATGGAAGCCCTTGACATCTGATCTCTAATGCCTTACTCACTGAGGATCTCTCCTTTCAAAACACATATAAATCAAACTGTATTAAAAAGAAAATAAGATATATAAGATGTATGTAAATTATGTAAGAATATAGATTTCTACAAGCCTAATCATTCATTTAGAAATGAACATCAGCCCTTGTTTAAGGTATGGCTATATTGATTTGCCTGGTTATTGTTTTATACTGTTTTATTGGTTTATCGGTTATATTTATTTGGTTTATCGGTTATATTGTTTTATAAGTTTTTAATAGTTTGAAAGCATGACTAGTTGTGTTGCAAGGTAATCTTTTTGAAAATATCTACTTATTTGTGACACAGATTAAATAAAGTGTACATTGGGGTATTGTCATGGTTCAGCAAGGTGTGGTAACCAGGTAACCAGGATGACAAAAAAGATTGATGCAATACATTTACTAATAGAAGCTTTACCGTAATAAAACTAGCATAAATGTTATCGAGAACCAACAAATGAGAACTGAAACACAGGCATATAAATACTAGGAGCTAATAAAGATAATTGGATAAACACAGGTGAAGCAAGGGAACCAATGGTTCGGACACTTATTTAGAAACAATGTTCGGGTTCGGGTTCGGGTCGGGTCACGTCAGCAAGATAAGGCATTGAACATGTGTTTTTGTGATTAAAATACATTTAAAATATTACCCAAACATCCGTCTTCCTGTGTGCGGAAATTTGTTTATGTAGCTGTGAAAACGCGCAACACATGCATGCATATTCCAGCCATCTTCAGTGCTGATGGCAGGACCAACGTCAATGTTTTTTGGGGGGGCGCCAATGAGCGCATATCTGGCACTAGATTTTTGTGTGTGAAGGGTGTTATTGCCGCCCCCACTAGTTCCCCCACACTATTGGATCAGAGAACTGTCAGTTACTGTCAAAAAAGTTAGCATACACCGTTTGCTCATCAACGCCATTATATCAAAGAGCTCGGTCACAGTAAAGCTAAATTCAAACTAAAGGCCAATTAAAAAACAGGTACAGTAAAAAGTGCACAAATCTGTGTTTTGTTTAGGCAGTATTTATGGCAGTAAAGAAATTACACTGTGAAGTGGGCAGATATAGCATCAGTGTGTATGTGTGAGGCAAAATATAACTCCACACTCACTTTAGCGTTTCATGATGAAGTGAGTGTGTTATAGTTTGACTCTATAAAGCGTTCTTCTCTTACTTGCACCTCAAAAAGGTTTTTGTGCAAATGCATTGTTAAAATAATCAGTGTGTTTTGTAATTGTCCCATATAAAACTTTAACGTCACAAAATTGTATGATAAAATTCACAACATTAAAACATCCTTTATTAAATCACTTTGTCGAATTTAACACATCTTTACGGATGGTGCTGAATCGATTGATTCAGTTCTAATAGTGCTTAATGCAAGTCGTGTTATTTAAAGGGGAAGTTCAATCATCAATAAGTAACAAAACTGCACTGAATCAGTATTTATTCTTATTATGTTCATGTGAAATGTAATAATAACACGTGATAATTATGCATTTATGTCTGAGAACAATTTCTTAGCAACTAGGGATTGCATGCATATATGCAGGTTCTTCTAAAAAAATGTAAATAATTATGTTCAGTTATGCACTCAATACTTGGTCGAGAATCCTTTTGCAGAAATGACTGCTTCAATGTGGAGTGGCATGGAGGCAATCGGCCTGTGGCACTGCTGAGGTGTTATGGAGGCCCAGGATGCTTCGATAGCGGCCTTAAACTCATCCAGAGTGTTGGGTCTTGCATCTCTCAACTTTCTCTTCACAATATCCCACAGATTCTCTATGGGGTTCAGGTCAGGAGAGTTGGCAGGCCAATTGAGCACAGTAATACCATGGTCAGTAAACCATTTACCAGTGGTTTTGGCACTGTGAGCAGGAGCCAGGTCGTGCTGAAAAACGAAATCTTAATCTCCATAAAGCTTTTCAGCAGATGGAAGCATGAAGTGCTTCAAAATCTCCTGATAGCTAGCTGCATTGACCCTGCCCTTGATAAAACACAGTGGACCAACACCAGCAGGTGACATGGCACCCCAGACCATCACTGACTGTGGGTACTTGACACTGGACTTCAGGCATTTTGGCATTTCCTTCTCCCCAGTCTTCCTCCAGACTCTGGCACCTTGATTTCCGAATGACATGCAAAATTTGCTTTCATCCGAAAAAAGTACTTTGGACCACTGAGCAACAGTCCAGTGCTGCTTCTCTGTAGCCCAGGTCAGGTTTGACCTGGGAAATGCGGCACCTGTAGCCCATTTCCTGCACACACCTGTGCACGGTGGCTCTGGATGTTTCTACTCCAGACTCAGTCCACTGCTTCCGCAGGTTCCCCAAGGACTGGAATCGGTCCTTCTCCACAATCTTCCTCAGGGTCCGGTCACCTCTTCTCGTTGTGCAGCGTTTTTTGCCACACTTTTTCCTTCCCACAGACTTCCCACTGAGGTGCCTTTATACAGCACTCTGGGAACAGCCTATTCGTTTACAAATTTCTTTCTGTGTCTTACCCTCTCGCTTAAGGGGGTCAATGATGGCCGAATCAGGCTGGGAGTTTTTAAAAGCCTCAGGAATCTTTTGCAGGTGTTTAGAGTTAATTAGTTGATTCAGATGATTAGGTTAATAGCTCGTTTAGAGAACCTTTTCATGATATGCTAATTTTTTGAGATAGGACTTTTGGGTTTTCATGAGCTGTATGCCAAAATCATCAGTATTAAAACAATAAAAGACCTGAAATATTTCAGTTGGTGTGGAATGAATCTAAAATATTTGAAATTTATTTTTTTATCATTACATTATGGAAAATAATGAACTTTTATCACAATATGCAATTTTTTTGAGAAGGACCTATATATATATATATATATATATATATATATATATATATATATATATATATATATAGGCCTATGGGCTATACAGGCACCTGGCTACACAATGGTATGACTGGGGGCACCAATAAGGATTTCGCCTAGGACGTCAAAATGGCTAGAAACAGCTCTGTTTACGCGAATAATTTCTCACCAGACTGCTTTATAAACGAGGGTCAGTATAAAGCAGGTTTTGCTAAGAAGCTGCTCCTAAAAAAAAAAAGGATCAGTACCAACTATTCGTGTTCCTGCTGCACCTCCAGAAGATGTGAGTGTAACATCTTATCAACCTTTATATTAATCTTTACAAATCGCTTGCACGCTTCACCATAAATGTGGCTAAAGTTTACAGGGTAAGTTACATTACGGTATGCTTTATATGTATGACGTTCTCAAATTCATAATCCCATGTTTATAATGAACACTGTGTTATGTTTATTGTGTTATTACAAACTATGCATGCTTGTGATAATGACCATTAGCTGTAACGTCAATCTGTCAATGAACTAACGTATGAATTAGTAAACACATCGCATTCATATCTCACCACGCTACCCTGCCAGTACATATCAAAGTGACATTACGTTAACCAACCATTCATAAACGTCCTGTTCAAGCCTTAATTGTCGAACTTTGTTGGGGCCATCATCTTGTTCCGGGTCCGACTCCGGTTCAAACTGATACGGTTTCACAGATGTGTCCTCAGAGACTCCTGTTGCCATTCTTTCTCTTCTTTCTTCTTCTTTGTATTATTCCAAATGACTGTTCCTCTTTATGTCAGTGAGTCAAGTATGACAATTTCAAAATGGCTCCTATTAAGTCCTTCTAAAATATCTAATATCACCATTAATTCCAGGAGGTCCAGCAAAGTAAAGACTTTTTCACCAGACGTGGTGAAATCAAAGAGAATATATTATAATCAGCAAAATGATTCAAAGAGAGGAAAGAACCTGATACACTTCAAGCTAAATTGAAGAATGGTATGAATGGTGTGACATCATTTAAAACAAAATCAGGCCAAAACAAAGTTTGTTTGGTGTTAGTTTCGGGAGTTTGAAACAGCTTGCCAAAAAGTGAACTTTCTGGAAAAGTTTGCTCTGGCTGCTAAACACCTTCGAACTATCATTGGTCCACAGAGGTGACAAGTAACAAAGTACAAATACTTCGTTACCTTACTTAAGTAGAAATTTGGGGTATCTATACTTTTCTACTCCTTACATTTTTTGCAATTATCTGTACTTTCTCCTTACTTTTTAAAAAAAGCCTCGTTACTCCTATTTCTTTTCAGCTTGTTTGTTAAAAAAAACTATGCAGATAAATCGCGTCATCCGGATAGTGTGAATTATTACTGTGGTTGGATGAGAAGTGTAAACATACCACTCCAACACCCTATTGGTTACTACGCGATCCATCGCGCCTGTACAAGTCCAGTTCAGAGCACAAATCACACACGGTGTTGCCAGATTGGGCGGGTTCCCGCAGATGAGCACGCACTTTCAGCCAATCAGCGATCAGCAGGCAGACGAGCTCATTCATATCATGACAGCCAGGTTTTTAGCGCGATAACTCGTAGCTGACTGTATATTCAAGAGATCGCTATGCTAAAGTGGCATATATATATAAGTAGGCTACAGTAAGCTGTATCTACAGTAAAGAGTGGGAGAGTCAAGTCAAGTCAAGTCAACTTTATTTAAATAGCGCTTTTACCAATGCAGATTGTTTCAAAGCAGCTTCACAGTGTTAAACAGAAAAATAATGCAACAGAATATATTTAGATTATCTTACAGTAACAATGTGGGCTTTAGATCAGTAATTAGATAAGTAATTTGGTCTATATGGTTAATTTAGTTAAAAAATTAGATTTATTTTGAAATATATTTGCAAATATATTTTTTCCCCAACTGAGCAAGCCAAGCCAGAGGCGACAGTGGCAAGGAAACCAAAACCCCATCAGGAGACCTAATGGAGAAAAATAAACCTTGGGAAAAACCAGGCTCAGTCGGGGTGCCAGTTCTCCTCTGGCCAATTAACAAACAGCGTATTATTATTATTCTGGCAATTTTAAAGGTCAGAGGTCATAATCGATCTGAATATTCGAAAGATCTGAGGCAACATGCTGGAGACGGGTTTATTGAAGATGATGTATCGATTAAATAATTATTAAAAACAAATAATTTGAAATATCGGAGTCATTACGCCGGAGACAGGTTTTTATTGAGGATGCCGTATTGATTAAACAATTGCTAAAGTGTAATATTCGAAAGATCGGCGGCAACATGCTGGAGACGGGTTGTTTTGAGGATGACATATCGATTTAAAGAATTATTAACTAGGACTATTCAAACAATCGGATTCATCACGCCGGGGACAGGTTTATTGAGGATGCCGTGTCGATGAGGCAGCTTAAGGGGGAGTCTAAATGACACTGTCTCTGCAGACACTTCACGGTCATGTGTTGGTTTTTGATATTCTAGGTATTATCAGCTGGTCAGAGTTTAGAGACCGCAGCTATACGTGATGGAGTATAATGTGTTAAGAGCTCACTCAAGTACTGGGGAGCTAAACCATTTAGTGCTTTGTAAGTAATAAGCAAGATTTTAAAATGTATGCGATGTTTGAAGCCAGTGCAGTGTTGACAGAACCGGGCTAATGTGTTCATACTTCCTGGTTCTAGTAAGAACTCGAGCTGCTGCGTTTTGGACCAGCTGGAGTTTGTGAACCAACTCTCAAACAAGGATTACACCTGTGACTCGAAGACTCTTTATAAATATAATCATGACTCCAGTCCATTATCATATACACACTCAGGACATCTGCAGCAACCTAACAGCTGCTGAAAAAGGTTTGAATCAACAGTTCATCAGCTTTGACTGGGCTAAGTGTTCTACTTCACGAATGTACTATCATTTTGTCAGAGCAAAGCTAAACGCATTGTTGTTATTTTTTTATTGGCGGATTATTGTAAAGTATCACACATTTTGGCAGTGGTGTGTTAATAACGTGTGAAATGCCTTTTAATTACAGTGCTTTTTCCGATCTTTTATACTAGGTACTTTTTGCACTTAAAGTGGCTTATTCAATGATATTAAATTATTTTCCCAGTTAAAGTTTTTGGGCATTTAAAAAATATATATATTTATTTATTTATTTTTTCGGAGTGGGTGGATTTTGGTGAGCTTTGAGCATGGCACGGGCTTCAGTTCTAGGCCCTCTAAATGTAGGGCTCTAAATCGTCGACCCAATCTGGCAACACTGATTACACATGTAGCCTGCTTTTACATTCCAAAAAAGGATATTGATAACATGCCTCTGAAGTTTAACGTTTTGCACCATTACAAAACATATAGGTAACCAGTCATCATATCTTCCGCTCGATGAAACACATGTTAATGCTCAGCAGTACACATACTATATAGTATATTTGCATATACTAAAATGCATTAATTTTCAATGGGTATATACAGTATTGTTCAAAATAATAGCAGTACAATGTGAATAACCAGAATAATCAAGGTTTTTAGTATATTTTTTTTTGCTACGTGGCAAACAAGTTACCAGTAGGTTCAGTAGATTCTCAGAAAACAAACAAGACCCAGCATTCATGATATGCACGCTCTTAAGGCTGTGCAATTGGGGTATTAGTTGAAAGGGGTGTGTTCAAAAAAATAGCAGTGTCTACCTTTGACTGTACAAACTCAAAACTATTTTGTACAAACATTTTTTTTCTGGGATTTAGCAATCCTGTGAATCACTAAACTAATATTTAGTTGTATGACCTCAGTTTTTTAAAACTGCTTGACATCTGTGTGGCATGGAGTCAACCAACTTGTGGCACCTCTCAGCTGTTATTCCACTCCATGATTCTTTAACAACATTCCACAATTCATTCACATTTCTTGGTTTTGCTTCAGAAACAGCATTTTTGATATCACCCCACAAGTTCTCAATTGGATTAAGGTCTGGAGATTGGGCTGGCCACTCCATAACATTAATTTTGTTGGTTTGGAACCAAGACTTTGCCCGTTTACTAGTGTGTTTTGGGTCATTGTCTTGTTGAAACAACCATTTCAAGGGCATGTCCTCTTCAGCATAGGGCAACATGACCTCTTCAAGTATTTTAACATATGCAAACTGATCCATGATCCATGGTATGCGATAAATAGGCCCAACACCATAGTAGGAGAAACATATCATGATGCTTGCACCTCCATGCTTCACTGTCTTCACTGTGTACTGTGGCTTGAATTCAGAGTTTGGGGGTCGTCTCACAAACTGCCTGTGTCCCTTGGACCCAAAAAGAACAATTTTACTCTCATCAGTCCACAAAATGTTCCTCCATTTCTCTTTAGGCCAGTTGATGTGTTCTTTGGCAAATTGTAACCTCTTCTGCACATGCCTTTTTTTAACAGAGGGACTTTGTGGGGGATTCTTGAAAATAGATTAGCTTCACACAGACGTCTTCTAACTGTCACAGTACTTACAGGTAACTCCAGACTGTCTTTGATCATCCTGGAGGTGATCATTGGATGAGCCTTTGCCATTCTGGTTATTCTTCTATCCATTTTGATGGTTGTCTTCCGTTTTCTTCCACGTCTCTCTGGTTTTGCTCTCCATTTTAAGGCATTGGAGATCATTTTAGCTGAACAGCCTATCATTTTTTGCACCTCTTTATAGGTTTTCCCCTCTCCAATCAACTTTTTAATCAAAGTACACTGTTCTTCTGAACAATGTCTTGAACGACCCATTTTCCTCAGCTTTCAAATGCATGTTCAACAAGTGTTGGCTTCATCCTTAAATAGGGGCCACCTGATTCACACCTGTTTCTTCACAAAATTGATGACCTCAGTGATTGAATGCCACACTGCTATTTTTTTGAACACACCCCTTTCAACTAATTCAACTAATTGCCCAATTGCACAGCCTTAAGAGCGTGCATATCATGAATGCTGGGTCTCATTTGTTTTCTGAGAATCTACTGAACCTACTGGTAACTTGTTTGCCACGTAGCAATAAAAAAATATACTGAAAACCTTGATTATTCTGGTTAGTCACATTGTACTGCTATTATTTTGAACAATACTGTATGCGGCCTGAACAGGTAGCCTAGTGCATCCCAAATTTTCAACATTAATATTTTAATATAACATTACATTAATTATGGCCTTTAGAAAAATGCTTTTTGAGGAGGTGGGGTAGTGCACAATAGACCCTGTGGGGTAATGCACTGTAGGCCCCTGCGGCCTAAGCTTTTGTCCTTAATGGCATTTTTTCTCCTTACATTACTTTAACTTTTAAAATTTAAGTAGTTTTAAAACCAGTACTTTTATAATTTTACTTAAGTAAAAAGCTTGAGTTGATACTTCAACTTCTTAAGAAGTATTTTTAAACCCTAGTATCTATACTTCTAATTGAGTAATGAATGTGAGTACTTTTGATACCTCTGTTTGTCCATGGCGATTAAGTACTAGGTTGGTGTGACTCTGACGCTCCACCTTCTTTGACAAGGAAATCTACTCCTGGTCATTTCTTCTGTTCAGTTCATCGAGGTTAGATGTCCATAAGAAAAAACAGCAACACACTGGAGAGCTGTTTTTTTTTTGGCCTCTTCTCCTTTGTTTAACCTCCATGGCTTTATTAAAAAACTGTTATTTTGAATTCAAATAAAAACAAAACAAAATAAAAGATGACATTTTATTTGTTTACCTACATGTGACCACCGACATCAGAGTACGGTTGAAAATCGAAAATTCATTTCAAATACTGGAATCGAAAACTTAACGTAAGGAATTGGATACTTACATTTATTAAAGATTGAATATTTTGCACTCCTGAAAATGAATGTCAGTTTTATCATAAAAGTCTCCTGAGCTTAGGAAAAGCAACCACTGAGCAATATTTTTTTCATCTGGGCTGTGTGTGCCTTTTAATGTGATTTCAAATCATTTTCAAGCACAAGAAGACACAAAAGAGAACTCAATTCTGCACTCGCACCACACACTGTTTTATTTGCATCAATGCATGTGTTACAGTATGTTGGATCCTGCATGAGATCTTAAAGTGACAAAAGCCTTATAAACCTGCTAAATCTGTTAACTCCTTTAAAGGCAAAGCTCGCCAATGGCCCCAGATTATTGTTGTTCAACATTCACTGTACTTTAATGGTGCGTTCACACTGGACGCGAATGATGCGAATAATTTGCGCTATTCGCGCGAAGTTGGACCCTTGAACATTTTGAGTTTACTCGCTTCATTCGCGTGTATGACATTCACTACACAACAGACGCGAATTTGCGTCATGGGAGGGGCTTATGCCAGGCGGTTTGTCTCGTGGAGAAATGGCTGACATGGGCTGTGTTTACACGTCTTTGTTGTTAAAATTCTACTGTTAATGTGTGACGAAACGTAGTTTTAAGACTTTTTCTGGCGATAATGTAGTTGTTTAAAGCTCAAATCTGTGGTTTATTTATAAAAAGAGTAAGATTTTAACATTTTATCTGGCGTTTTCGGAGTTGTGAGCTCCAGTGGATCAGCTGCGCTCGTTAACCCCAGCGAGAGCAGCCTTTCCTCGGCTAGTCCTTTAGACATTTGCCGCTGGCTCTGATGTCTCTGTGGTGTCTCATGCTATAATTCGTCTTGTGTATATGTAACGGGCAATCTTTGGTCTCATGGATCTATAATTTGTTCCCTGGCAAATCGTTAATACTTGCTTATACTTTTACTAGTTGCTTATACTTTTGTATTATTGATCATACATAAACTTGCATTTAACAAAAAGAGACTGGGTTGTGTTTCATGTAATTTAATATTATCAGTGATAGTCATATGCACACTTGTTGTAAGGACAGAGACAGAGGAATCTTATGCAAGTAAAAGTTTATTAGAATAATCAGCGAGACAGAGAGTCTAAATCCAATAAGGTTCTCCGAACTAGATGTAGATGCACAATCCAGAACGGTCTCAGGAACTTAGATGTAGATGTATACTCCAGAACGAATCTCAGGGACTCAGATGATAATGTACAATCCAGAACGGTCTCAGAATCTCAGATGTTGATGCATACTCCCTCTCAAAAACTCAGAACAGCGAGGAGCGCCGTACACGCCCAACGGATCTAGTCTAAAAACGAGACACACCGAAGAGCAGGGAAAAACATAATGTTCACAGATGTGTACAGTACCGAGTTCAAGGAGTTGTCAGCCCCAGTCTAAAACAAGACTCGTTGGCAAATGTTGAATCCGACTAGTCCGTAAGGAAATAATCCACAAGGAAGCGTCACACTGTGTACTCACGATAATGCCAGGAGAAGGAGCTCGAGATAAGCATAATTCCCCACTAAGTCCTGGAAACAAAACATAATGGAAACCACGATCAAAGACCAACAAAAGTCACGCACGGCATGGCAGCGAACACCCGGGAGAAACACAACGAACGCGCACAGAACACAGCACACCTGGACCTAAAATAGAAGGAACAATTACACAACAGCTGTGGAAAACAATCAGGGATAACGAGGAGGGAGGAGACAGAGAGTGCACACATGGAACACACAAGGTAAACAAACAAAAAGAGCAATCGATCACACCGAAATCCTGACACTTGTCTGAACCAGATATTAATATATGATTAATATAAACCAGATTTTCTCCTCATTGTTGTCACTACTAGAGCAAGCTCCTGATTGGTTAATGCGACGCGAATATCTGCCAGAGTTCAGATTTTTCAACTTGAGTGGATGAGCACAGTACCTACGTGACTCGTCATAGACATGAATAGGAAAAGTAGCTCTGGCTGCAATGTTCTTCCACGAGACGCATGCAGTTATTAACAAAAGTTACGGTCTGTAGTCAAAGCAACTGATTTTTTGTTTTTAATTTACATACATCAGTCACAGTGCGTGTGACCGTATGCACCTTCACTCACAAATGTGGTTGCGATTGTGTTTGCCGTCAGGCTTAGCCATTAAATATGTTAGCTAAAAAAAAAAAAAAAGATTGATGCTGAATGTAGAGTTTTTAAGACTGTATGGACTAAAGGTAAAGACAAAGGTAAAGCTGTGTGTTTAGTTTGTGGAGAACAGATAGCTGTGCTTAAAGGGGTACTTCAGCGCTGGGAAGATGAATCTGTATTTAAACTCGGTCATTAATGTAGTAGAAATGTGAAATTATTTTTGAATTTGGTGCCTTCTAGACTGAGAAAACACAGAAAATTTATTTTTCATTTCATTTAAATTTCATTTTGGGGATGAAAGACAACAGTTCCCAGAATGCACTTCGCTGCCCTACGCTGGCACGACATGGTTTACTTGCCCACCGCGTTCATTTTCATAAAATCAGTTCTGTTAGAGACGCTACAATTAAAAACTAAACGTGTCTGTTCAATATATTATGAGTGAGTCGATTGAGTGTCACGGCCGTCACGGCAAAAATGCAGCAAGAGTCGGATTACATTCATCACATGAGCTGAGGTAATCGCGGGATTCGCGGCTGCGGCTGCATTCACAGCAACTGAACAGTCTGGCGCATTTTCAGTTCATGTCTTTGGAAGCTTAACTTTCATAGGAATTCATTTGAAAAGTTGAAACACTCACTTTGCTCTCCACCGCTCCGTTTACATGAATCTCCGCAACTCCCCAAGCCGAGTGCTGTGAGTGTGATGTTGAAAACATGCGGAAATAGCGCCCACTGCTGGCTGTAGTCTTTAGGCTCTGGCCAAAAACTCCTCCGATGACGCAAAATGACAATATTTGCGTCATCTGAGGAATTTTTCCAGAAATAAAATATGACCCTCATATGACCCTCGTCTCAGGGTCATATGAGGGGGGAAAGTACGATAATTCGAATATAATCCTGGGTTTCTACTGATACAAAGCTTAATGCTAATCGCTGAAGTAACCCTTTAAGGATTACTATTTGAATCGCCATTACGAGAAGAAACAATCAGAGAAATACAAAAATTTGACAGATGCAGAGCGGGCACGGACACCTGAAATTGTACTAGAAAACAAAACAAAGCAGACAATTTGATTGTTTCTCCTTGGCTCTGGATGAGAGCTGTGATGTCCGCGACACAGCCCAGTTACTTATCTTTGTACGTGGGATAACGAAAGACTTTGAGAAGAAATGCAGGGACACTCCAGAGCTCTCAGATGCAGACTGGATGGCAGATCTAGCTTTTGCTGTTGATGTGACTGCACTTATGAATTAACTAAATACTAAGCTGCAAGGTAAGGGCCTCTTTGAACATGAACTGTACAGCTTAGTGATGGCTTTCAAGAGAAAGTTGAAGTTTCTTTCAAACCAATTGGAGGGCAACATTCTTACCCAAATGCCAACACTAAAGTCACACCATCAGCTGATCACCTCCACAGGTACTCATCCATGTAAGAGGCACTGCATGGTGAGTTTTCAAGGCCATTTGAAGACTTTAAAAGATTTGAGAGTGAAATGCACATGATTTCTTCTCCCTTCACTTGCAGTGTGGGGATGTTCAGCTTGAATTAATTGATCTGCAGTCTGACAAACTACTGGCAAAGCACTTTAAGTCAGTATCACTGCTGCATTTTATTCCTCTCTCAAAGAGGAAAACTTTCCACACATAAGGAGACATGCTCAGATGATGTTGGTTCTCTTTGGATCTACCTACATTTGTGAACAAACATTCTCAGTGATGAAGTTTAACAAATACAGATACAGATCCTCTCTCAGTGATGATAATTTGTGTGCTGTCCTTTGCATATCCACCTCAGTTATTCAACCTGACTTCAGTGCACTTGTTCAAGCCCAAGAGAGGCTAGATTTCTCTTACAGAACAAGAAAAAAAACACAAACAATTCTGGGGACATTTATTGCTTTTTTATATATATAGTTAATGCGATGCTGGTCTTTGCAATACTTGCTTTTTTGTGTAAAGTTGTGATGCTAGTTTTAGAAACAACAGTTTTTGTGAATGTTCAATAAAACACATTTTCATCATAATGTTTCATTTAATGTTTTTTTTATAAAGAGATATACAATAAATTGGGCAGAACTGAGTTTAGTGTATTGGTCCGGCCCTCTACAACTGCCCAAGTTTCTCATGTGGCCTCATGGGGAAATTAATTGCCCACCCCTGTGTTAAAGGGTTAAAACATTACTCTTACATGTTTGTGAAAAACTGATGCCGAGGAAGCCGCAGGAAGGTGCCCCAGTCCGCTCCAGCCCCGCAGCCCACGTAGAAACGCCAGGCTAAGCGGCGCTCCTGACGCGGACAGCTCAGTGATGGGCAGTTCTTTCAGGGAGATGGCAGCAGGGTCACTCCTTTCCCCGGTGGAGGGCCTGGGGAGAATTCTCTAAAAATAGGGAAAATGGCAGGTAAGGTTGAAGAGGGGTGGGAAGGTTAAAAATTTATTTTGGGTGTCCTTGCATTATTTGATCTGTTATGCTGCGTTTAATGTTGAAGCGGATTGTGTAGCTGTCCAGCAAATGTGAGTGTAGTAGGCGGCGCTGATTGATGTTTTTTGTGAATGAGAGAGTGATATTGAAAATGTCTAAAATAAAACTGACCGTGGAGGATTTAAGAAAACGTCACTTGTCAGCAAAAATTACGGCATAGGACAGAGCTAAAGAATTTGCGAATTACTTTTATGAGGATGGAGGGGTGATGTTTTGTGATGTTGATGTTTTGATGTCAACATTCTGTGGATTACCTGAGGCGACAAACGGCACTGGAGCATCTCAAATCGGGTCACCACAAGAACAGAAAGGGGAGTGCTCTTTGTAAGTTTTACGAACTACAAGTTACCTTGTGTTAAAAACTAGGGCCGGGACTTTAACGTGTTAATTAAGATTAATTAATTGCGTGACTTTAACGCGTTAATTAAGATTAATTACGCAAAAAATAGATAACAATTTTAACTTATTTTTGCACCGCGGAACGTTTTTTAATGAATGAGTTTCTACGGACCGATTATACTGGAACACCAACTAGCGTTCTTGACTTCTGAACACAACAAACCACAGTGAACATGAACGAAGAAGCTGACGAGACTGCTTTGTTTGGCCCCGTGGATGGGAAATTTTGTTTTAAAAAACGAAAGGATGGAAGCGTCGACAAGAGCATGATTGTGTGGAAGCTATGCAACAAGGAATTTGCGTATCGAGCCTCAAATATCACCTCAACGCAAAACGCTAGACATAAATAAATAAACAAAATTTAGTTGATTAAGCTTAAGTATTCAGTCATTATTCAATGGTATACTAAAAATCCATGTGAAAAAAATTACTTCTCACTGTTCTTAGGTCAAATATTTATATGCAATTAAAATGCGATTAATTTCGATTAATTAATTACAAAGCCTCTAATTAATTAGATAAATTTTTTTAATCGAGTCCCGGCCCTATTAAAAACGTATTAAAAGTGTCATTATCCAATATACAACCTAAATTTATCACGATGAGAACAGTGCTGGGTGGTATGATATGTGTTTTCACATAGGCTAACGTACCGCGGCGCATAGCTGAAATAACTGCTCTGTCTGACTACTTGCACACCTTACTCAAGTAATGGTACACGTGACGCTGGTGCCGGTGTTTTCAGTTTCTCCAGCATTTCATCGTCAGATACACTCAGACACCCGTCAAAATAAAAATTTGGTTTGACGTGAAGAAATTATTAGATAAATATACTACTATCATACATTTTTATGTAGGCCTACTTCTCAAAGTAATAATAATAACACTAGGTTAATCATAATAATAATATACATTTTTAAGGAATATCAGACAACAAACAATTCCACATTATTTTATTTAACCAGTAAACCTCTGTTATTTTTATAAGTTGATAAAACATTTGTGATAATACTTTTGAAAATACATTTGTATTCATGCTATGTTTTTATAATCCATGTATTTCTGGCACAAAAATAAGCCAATATATAAAATAATAATAATAATAATAATAATAATAATAATAATAATACTAATAATAATAATAATAATAATAATAATAATAATAAACCTGCACTAGCTATACCACAAAAAACAACAGTTTCTTAAGAAGTACTGTGATGCATTATTTTTGTCATCATACAACCCAGCACTAAAATATTAAAACTGTAGGCTCCTCCTAATTTTCAATGGATGGGTTGAATAAAATCTGATGTCTTCTGTACATAAATGCATTTTACAGATATCTGTATTGATTAGCCTTTTTAATTACTTAAAAATGACTGAAGAACTGTTATTTTGGGAAAAGTATAATAGAATGCGTTTGTATAATAATGGAGACTATGAGCTTGGATAAAGTTTTTGTTTTCTTTAATGTGTCTAATTCTTTCAAATTAATTCAAATTAAAATGCTCTCTTTTTCCCCTCAGCATCATTCAGAACATAGACATTGGCCTCCTGTATGTCTATGACTCCATCTACAGCTGAAAGAAAGGAGTTCATTTATGATTTTATAAAGACCTTCAATGAAGCTGACATCCCTCTGGAAAAAACATCAAAATTTTCCTCATTTTTACAGAAGTACTGCAAACAGGTAGGGTCAATTCCAGCTCCATCTCACATACGCTCTGATTACCTTCCACACTTATTTCCTCAGTATTTGGAGGATATCAAGCAGGCTGTACATGGAAGTCCTGTATATGTAATTACAGATGAAACAACAGATGCTTGTGGCCGTTGTGTTCTTGCTATTCTTCTTCAGCCAGTGGGCAAGCCACCTATTGCAGCAGATCTCTTTTTTGGATCGTGTTAATTTCAGCACCGTATCACAGGCTGTCATCTCCTGTCTTAACTCCAACAACATTGATTTCAGTGATGAAATCATTGGCTTTATGTCACAGATTCTGCCAGTTATATGAAAAAAGCGTACAACACAATTCTATGGTCTCTTCCCCAATGCCAAACATGTCACCTGTCTTGCACATCTGCTGCAGTTAGTTTTGCAAGTATTTCCAGACACATTTGAAGAACTGAACCGGATGTGTGGTTTGGTAAAGCGTGTTTTCTGCCAGTCACCCCAGCATCGTCTTGAATTGAGGTCCTTCATGATGCAGCAGGGTCTTTCTCCTCTCATGCCAGTGTTTGCTGTCCAGACAAGATGGGGTTCCTGGATAAAAGCAGTGCAATATCTGGCAGAAAACATTGATACCTTGCACGGCTTCATCCCAACGCTGCCACTGTCCTCTAAAGCTGTGTGGGATCTCAGAGCTCTGTTAGAGGAGAATGGAAAACTCCTGAAAGTTCAGGCCACTTTCATCGCTGAACACAGCTCTGACATACTTGCCACCCTCACCAAACTTGAAGAAACATCCAGACCTGTGGCTGCCACCATCTTCAGTCAGCTAGAGGACCTCAGCATGCTATTTGAGTATGGGCGCACCGCAGAGGCCAGCCCCGCGAGAGCAGCTGAAGGAGTTAGGTGATGATGAGCGGTACACTTGTTCAGAGTTGTTTAAAGAAGCAATGGCACAGTGTTCTACCAAGCTACAGGCTGTGATGGACAGACATCCCTGCACTGAACTATTTAAAGCCCTCCCAATCTTTGATCCAGCCAAGGTATCTGGTTTAAAACCTTACATAAAGAATTATGTCCAAATTGTCCCTATTTTGAGCAAGGTATCTGCAGAGGAGTGGCATCGCTACATCTGTATGGACAAGAGTGATGCAGGTGAGGTAAGTGCAGTGGAGTGGTCGGTTGCAAGGGAAGATAGAATGCCAACACTCGCCCCACTGGCTGCACTGTACCTGTATCTCCCCACTACTTCAGTAGATGTGGACAGACTTTTTTCCCACTATTCTGCACTACTAACACAATACAGGCTGTGATGGACAGACATCCCTGCACTGAACTATTTAAAGCCCTCCCAATCATTGATCCAGCCAAGGTATCTGGTTTAAAACCTGACATAAAGAATTATGTCCAAATTGTCCCTATTTTGAGCAAGGTATCTGCAGAGGAGTGGCATCGCTACATCTGTATGGACAAGAGTGATGCAGGTGAGGTAAGTGCAGTGGAGTGGTCGGCTGCAAGGGAAGATAGAATGCCAACACTCGCCCCACTGGCTGCACTGTACCTGTATCTCCCCACTACTTCAGTAGATTCTGCACTACTAACACAATACAGATGCAGCCTATCCGAGGATAATATTAAAATGATGGTGATTGCGAAATTCAACAGCAGAGGTTCAAAATAAGCTCCAAACCCCACACACAGTCAGTGGATTTGTTGATGTAAAATGACTACTAAAAGTAATACTAATAGTAAATTTCTATTTTATTTTTTAAAAACGTATGTATTTATTGACATGTTCTGTAATTGATTGTAACACCAGCATTTATTTATTTAAAAGTAGTTATTTACAGTTATTAAAAGTAGTTAATTTAATTGTTTACTCATGATATTTATTTTGCTCTATTTCTGAATACATGCAGTTGGTTATTTAATGATTTGTGTACAATAAAATGTATAAAGCAATATTTGCTCTGACTTATGGTGGATTTACTCTAGCTAGAAACCAGGTTGTTCTATTTGTATTTGAATTGTAAACCTTAACTATGTTAATATTTAATATTTTATTTGTAATGTTTTCAGTTCCAATATTCTTAGTGTTATGTGTGTTGGCTGCGGCAGAGATGAGGAGATCCAGGACTTCGAAACAGACAGGCTTTATTCACGTCAAACTCGGAACAGAACATCAAACACCAAACATCCCGTGTAACATCCCGTATTACAAAGTAGACCGGACAAGGAGGGAATGAACATGGGGGAACTAAATACACACACTGAAGCAAGACGAGGGGCACAGGTGATACAGATGAGGATAACTAAACACAGCAGAAAGGAACTAGACTAACGAGGGTAACCAAGGAGACAGAGAAAGTGGCGGGAACCACAGACAAAGGAACATGTGACTATGGCAAACAACACTACAGAAGCAGATATGTAACATTACGCCCCCCTCCTGGTAGGCGCGTCCTCGCGCCGTAGAAGTCCAAACGGGGGGTGGGCACCCTGGAGCCCTGGAGTCGGGAGCACTGGAGCCTGACTGGCTGGGGGGCCTCCAGGGTGGAGCCACGGGCGGGTCTGGAGCCTTGGGCAGAGCTAGAGACCTGGGAGGGTCTGGAGCCTTGAGCGGGTCTGGAGCCATGGGCGGCCCTGGCGGGTCTGGAGCCGTGGGCAGCCATGCCGGATCAGGAACCTTGGGCGGCCATGGTGGAACAGGAACCTTGGGTGGCCTGGGCAGATCTGGATCCCTGGGTGGCCAAGACAGATCTGGATCCCCACCCATATGTGCCCCACTCCACATGTCCCCACCCACGGGCCTATGGCATAGTTTGGCATAATTCGGGGTGTATGGGGTTTCGTGGGATGGAGCGGGAATGACCTTGTGGGCAGCGGGAGTGGCCTCATGGAAGGCTGGAGCGGCCTCGTGGGGCCCTGGAGCGGGCTCGTGGAAGGCCGGAGCGGGCTTGGGACTGTCTGGACCTGAGTCCAGGGGAACGTCTGGAGCGGAGTCCAGGGGAACGTCTGGAGCGGAGTCCAGGGGAACGTCTGGAGCGGAGTCCAGCAGGCACGGAGCGGAGTCCAAAAGGCACGGGGCGGAGTCCAACAGGCACGGAGCGGAGTCCAACGGGCACGGAGCGGAGTCCAACGGGCACGGAGCGGAGTCCAGCGGGCACGGAGCGGAGTCCAGCGGGCACGGAGCGGAGTCCAGCGGGCACGGAGCGGAGTCCAGCGGGCACGGAGCGGAGTCCAGCGGGCACGGAGCGGAGTCCAGCGGGCACGGAGCTGAGCCCAGTAGGGCTGGAGCGGAGTCCAGGAGGTCTGGAGCGGAGACCAGGAGGGCTGGAGTGGAGCCCAGTAGGGCTGGCTTGGAGTCCAAGGAAGGGGGAGTGGGTATGGAAAAGTCCCCAAAGTCAATGAGCCACCGCTCCCGTGGCTCTGGCGGGGTCGCGGCCATCCTGGCCGAAGGCGCGCCTCTCTGAGGGGACCGGACAAGGACTACACATTCTGGGTTGAACCTCTTCAATCTCGGAATTAGAATCATTCAAATACAGGATAAGATTAATTGACTCGACTAGGGAAAATGAACAAGCGGGTTCAATATACCGAACGGTATCCTCGTCCAGGCCCTTCAGGAAGCACGCATTAAGTGGACCATCTGGCCAGTTCACCACAGAAGCCAGCTCAATTAATTCCTCCACTTACCTCTCCAGCGGCCAACCGTCCTTCCTGAGGTGCCACTAGCAATCCACCGCTGATGTGTCAATCTCTGGGGACACTGGGGACAGCGGGACCAGGAAGATTCCCGTCATTAATCTCGAAGTCCTGGCGGTTGGGTCCGGTATTCTGTTACGTGTGTCGGCTGCGGCAGAGTTGAGGAGATCCAGGACTTCGAAACAGGCAGGCTTTATTCACGTCAAACTCGGAACGGAACGGAACGGAACATCAAACACCAGACACCAGACACCAGACACCCCGTGTAACATCACGTATAACAAAGTAGACCGGACAAGCAGGGAATGAACATGGGGGAACTAAATACACACACTGAAGCAAGACTAAACGAGGGGCACAGGTGATACAGATTAGGATAACTAAACACAGCAGAAAGGAACTAGACTAACAAGGGTAACCAAGGAGACAGAGAAAGTGGCGGGAACCATAGACAAAGGAACATGTGACTATGGCAAACAACACTACAGAAGCAGATATGTAACATTACGCCCCCCTCCTGGTAGGCCAAACGGGGGGTGGGCACCCTGGAGCCCTGGAGTCGGGAGCACTGGAGCCTGACTGGCTGGGGGGCCTCCAGGGTGGAGCCACGGGCGGGTCTGGAGCCTTGGGCAGAGCTAGAGACCTGGGAGGGTCTGGAGCCTTGAGCGGGTCTGGAGCCATGGGCGGCCCTGGCGGGTCTGGAGCCGTGGGCAGCCATGCCGGATCAGGAACCTTGGGCGGCCATGGTGGAACAGGAACCTTGGGTGGCCTGGGCAGATCTGGATCCCTGGGTGGCCAAGACGGATCTGGATCCCCACCCATATGTGCCCCACCCACATGTCCCCCACCCACGGGCCTATGGCATAGTTTGGCATAATTACAAAAACCTTACATAAAGAATTATGTCCAAATTGTCCCTATTTTGAGCAAGGTATCTGCAGAGGAGTGGCATCGCTACATCTGTATGGACAAGAGTGATGCAGGTGAGGTAAGTGCAGTGGAGTGGTCGGTTGCAAGGGAAGATAGAATGCCAACACTCGCCCCACTGGCTGCACTGTACCTGTATCTCCCCACTACTTCAGTAGATGTGGACAGACTTTTTTCCCACTATTCTGCACTACTAACACAATACAGGCTGTGATGGACAGACATCCCTGCACTGAACTATTTAAAGCCCTCCCAATCATTGATCCAGCCAAGGTATCTGGTTTAAAACCTGACATAAAGAATTATGTCCAAATTGTCCCTATTTTGAGCAAGGTATCTGCAGAGGAGTGGCATCGCTACATCTGTATGGACAAGAGTGATGCAGGTGAGGTAAGTGCAGTGGAGTGGTCGGCTGCAAGGGAAGATAGAATGCCAACACTCGCCCCACTGGCTGCACTGTACCTGTATCTCCCCACTACTTCAGTAGATTCTGCACTACTAACACAATACAGATGCAGCCTATCCGAGGATAATATTAAAATGATGGTGATTGCGAAATTCAACAGCAGAGGTTCAAAATAAGCTCCAAACCCCACACACAGTCAGTGGATTTGTTGATGTAAAATGACTACTAAAAGTAATACTAATAGTAAATTTCTATTTTATTTTTTAAAAACGTATGTATTTATTGACATGTTCTGTAATTGATTGTAACACCAGCATTTATTTATTTAAAAGTAGTTATTTACAGTTATTAAAAGTGGTTAATTTAATTGTTTACTCATGATATTTATTTTGCTCTATTTCTGAATACATGCAGTTGGTTATTTAATGATTTGTGTACAATAAAATGTATAAAGCAATATTTGCTCTGACTTATGGTGGATTTACTCTAGCTAGAAACCAGGTTGTTCTATTTGTATTTGAATTGTAAACCTTAACTATGTTAATATTTAATATTTTATTTGTAATGTTTTCAGTTCCAATATTCTTAGTGTTATGTGTGTCGGCTGCGGCAGAGATGAGGAGATCCAGGACTTCGAAACAGACAGGCTTTATTCACGTCAAACTCGGAACAGAACATCAAACACCAAACATCCCGTGTAACATCCCGTATTACAAAGTAGACCGGACAAGGAGGGAATGAACATGGGGGAACTAAATACACACACTGAAGCAAGACGAGGGGCACAGGTGATACAGATGAGGATAACTAAACACAGCAGAAAGGAACTAGACTAACGAGGGTAACCAAGGAGACAGAGAAAGTGGCGGGAACCACAGACAAAGGAACATGTGACTATGGCAAACAACACTACAGAAGCAGATATGTAACATTACGCCCCCCTCCTGGTAGGCGCGTCCTCGCGCCGTAGAAGTCCAAACGGGGGGTGGGCACCCTGGAGCCCTGGAGTCGGGAGCACTGGAGCCTGACTGGCTGGGGGGCCTCCAGGGTGGAGCCACGGGCGGGTCTGGAGCCTTGGGCAGAGCTAGAGACCTGGGAGGGTCTGGAGCCTTGAGCGGGTCTGGAGCCATGGGCGGCCCTGGCGGGTCTGGAGCCGTGGGCAGCCATGCCGGATCAGGAACCTTGGGCGGCCATGGTGGAACAGGAACCTTGGGTGGCCTGGGCAGATCTGGATCCCTGGGTGGCCAAGACGGATCTGGATCCCCACCCATATGTGCCCCACCCACATGTCCCCCACCCACGGGCCTATGGCATAGTTTGGCATAATTCCGGGGGTGTATGGGGGTTTCGTGGGATGGAGCGGGAATGACCTTGTGGGCAGCGGGAGCGGCCTCATGGAAGGCTGGAGCGGCCTCGTGGGGCCCTGGAGCGGGCTCGTGGAAGGCCGGAGCGGGCTTGGGACTGTCTGGACCTGAGTCCAGGGGAACGTCTGGAGCGGAGTCCAGGGGAACGTCTGGAGCGGAGTCCAGGGGAACGTCTGGAGCGGAGTCCAGCAGGCACGGAGCGGAGTCCAAAAGGCACGGGGCGGAGTCCAACGGGCACGGAGCGGAGTCCAACGGGCACGGAGCGGAGTCCAGCGGGCACGGAGCGGAGTCCAGCGGGCACGGAGCGGAGTCCAGCGGGCACGGAGCGGAGTCCAGCGGGCACGGAGCGGAGTCCAGCGGGCACGGAGCGGAGTCCAGCGGGCACGGAGCTGAGCCCAGTAGGGCTGGAGCGGAGTCCAGGAGGTCTGGAGCGGAGACCAGGAGGGCTGGAGTGGAGCCCAGTAGGGCTGGCTTGGAGTCCAAGGAAGGGGGAGTGGGCATGGAAAAGTCCCCAAAGTCAATGAGCCACCGCTCCCGTGGCTCTGGCGGGGTCGCGGCCATCCTGGCCGGAGGCGCGCCTCTCTGAGGGGACCGGACGAGGACTACACATTCTGGGTTGAACCTCTTCAATCTCGGAATTAGAATCATTCAAATACAGGATAAGATTAATTGACTCGACTAGGGAAAATGAACAAGCGGGTTCAATATACCGAACGGTATCCTCGTCCAGGCCCTTCAGGAAGCACGCATTAAGTGGACCATCTGGCCAGTTCACCACAGAAGCCAGCTCAATTAATTCCTCCACTTACCTCTCCAGCGGCCAACCGTCCTGCCTGAGGTACCACAAGCAATCCACCGCTGATGTGTCAATCTCTGGGGACACTAGGGACAGCGGGACCAGGAAGATTCCCATCATTAATCTCGAAGTCCTGGCGGTTGGGTCCGGTATTCTGTTACGTGTGTCGGCTGCGGCAGAGTTGAGGAGATCCAGGACTTCGAAACAGGCAGGCTTTATTCACGTCAAACTCGGAACGGAACGGAACATCAAACACCAAACACCAGACACCAGACACCAGACACCCCATGTAACATCACGTATAACAAAGTAGACCGGACAAGCAGGGAATGAACATGGGGGAACTAAATACACACACTGAAGCAAGACTAAACGAGGGGCACAGGTGATACAGATTAGGATAACTAAACACAGCAGAAAGGAACTAGACTAACAAGGGTAACCAAGGAGACAGAGAAAGTGGCGGGAACCATAGACAAAGGAACATGTGACTAGGGCAAACAACACTACAGAAACACAGATATGTAACACTTAGATCTTTTAAACACATTTAAAACCATTTTTACAAAAATTCTGAGCAGAAATCACAAAAAGGCCAGCAGATTCTGTGTGGCCCTGCTCATGGGTTAGTGATAAACGGGGATCTAAATGGCTTGGTTGGGATTTTTTTATGCCCTTAACAGGAAAGGATATTTGAGGATGTGTTATGATGGGACACTTCTGACTGAAAAATGTATTTATAAAATTGTTTTTTTTTAAATGGGTTCCGCTTAGGTATGCTTTTATGGTTCCTGGTTGGAGTTGTTTAGCGTGATGAAGGAAGGTTGCAAATGAAGAAATAGTAAAGAGAGAAAAGGAAATTTAAGCTGGTGGTGAAAATGAAAGTATTGCCAAATATGATTGCAGCGTTCTGGGAGATACTGCTTGCAATATGTGATTGATTGATATATTATGGAGATGTTGCAAAGGGTGGTTTACTGGAATGTCAATTCTGATAAGAGAGGTATTGGGGTGGGTGACGGGTCTGCATGTGGAGCCAATGTCCTGAATTTCTGCAAAGCAAAACAGGAAAGAGAGTCAGCAATTTGGTGTTTACATCCTGGAATGTGTACTGCTTTGAGTATGAACTGGTTACAAGCTGAAGACCAGATCATATGTCTGATGAAAGGCATTAATTCTGCAGAATTTGATCTGCCTTAATGTAGAATACTGTGGTGGATTTGTTGCAATGAAAGAGAATGTTTTTTGAGGCCCATTCTTTCCCCCACAGGGTCTCGGCTACAACGATTGGAAAAAGTTCAAATAACGCGGAGGATGCAGAGGGGTTCAAGTTTGCGAGTTCGGGGCCAGGTTGAGGCGAACCAACAACCTTAGAAATACCCCTTAAAATCAACAGAGGGGACTGCATTGGTGAACATGTGGATATCAGGAGCTGAGGATTCATGGTTGTTGTAAAAGAGGGTGAGACTATTCCACTGTCTGAGAAATAAAAGCCAGAGGTTTAAATCTGGATCATAGATCTGGAGGTGATTGGAGCGGAAGATGCTATAGGAAGGAGGTGAGGTATGAATGGGCGGGCTTGAGGCACGATTCTCATCGCAAAGTTTAGATGTCCAAGCAGTGAGAGGAGGTAAGTTTTTGGATCATGCTGATGATTTTTTTTCTTTTGGCAGTGAAGCCTGGAATTTGACTGAATCAAGATCAATTCCGAGGAACTCGAGGAAGGTGGAAGGTCCCTTGGTTTTTTCAGATGCAATTGCATTATTTTCCTGTTGTCACTGTAAAGCTGCTTTGAAACAATCTGTATTGTAAAAAGTGCTATATATATAAAAAAAAGATGACTTGACTTCAAAAACGTACAAATAAACGCACACCTCTCTTTCGCATGTGAAATATATAAATCGCAAATTATCTTGAAATTGTGCACAGCTCCGCCTTGTAAACGCCCCCTAATTAATACCATTAGCAAATAAAAGAGCACCATTCAACGTCCACATTTTTTTACTTGAGAATGGCGAGCGGCAAGAAAAAGGATTTTAGCGAGGCCGAAATCGGGTGCTGCAAAATAATGCTAAATCATTTTACTTAAATGTCGGGTAATTATGCTAAAGGGGTTTTGAAAAAACATGCATGCTATATGTTGTATTTTGAACAAGTAGCCTAGGGAATTTTTTCAATTGATTTATTCATACAGTAATTTTTTTCAGGTTATTTTTAAAACTTTGGTTAAGGTATGCTAAATATCAGTCAAAACTCATTTGAGAAAAAAAAAGAAACTGCTGGTTTACTTTTATTTGTATACACTCACAATAAAAAGAAAATATTGTGCTTTAATTTGTATTAAAAAACTTTTTTTTTTTAAACATTTAACTTTTTCTTTCGTTTTGTTAATGTGTTAATTTAAGTGAAACATATTTTGTGTAAGCCTAATCTATTTATTTTATTCTTAAAATATAATTTTTTGGAAGGTAAGATTTTTTTATGTTTTTACCAAGTCTCTCACCAAGTTATACATTTATTTAAAAATATATATATAAATAAATAAATAAAGATGATCTTTGATGATTAGAAAGTTCAAAAGAACTTCTCAGGTTTGGACTATAACCCTTGTTCCCTGAGAGGGAACGAGACACTGCGTCTTCATGAAGCATAAATTAAATCTGTCACCGATCTTGATTGGTGCTGCGCCATGACATAATATGTGACGGCATACCGGAAGCTACAAGAGAACGCCGACACATAGAGACAGAGTGCCGCGCATCATAATCTGATGACCACGCCCACCGTCGGTGGGGTTGGAAGGGTTGGGTGTTGGGGGTGAACAAACCAACTGCCTCCATTGACTTTCTATTGCGTGAGGCGGCCTCCTTGTCGTTTCGGACTTATTAAAAAGAAGAAAACAATGTACAGGGCTCCACACTAACTTTTTAGGTGCACCCAAAAAACACCTTTAAAAACCTTTTTTAAACCTTTTTTTTATCACTTCATATACAGTCATATATATTATGTAAATGACAACATAATATATGCAGTTACACAGGAATTTAAATCAAGGAAATAAATGCTTTTAACATTAGCCTACTATTTTAAACTACAGTTTTAACCAAGTGTTGTAAATTAATTTAAAAAAGGAAATGAAATAAAAATTTTTTTAAATACAATTCATAATAAATAAAAATACTGATTTTTAAAAATGTATTTCCTCTGCCTGCTATATCCCGCTTTGATGATTGTCATAATTATGTGGTAACGTTACTGATAGAATATTGTATTTGTAGGCTACGGTAGACTATAGTTTTTTTTATATTTCTTAATAAAATTGTGCCAGCTGGAACAAATGCTATAATGAAATTATGAATTATTACTGGTAGATCACCGCAGGATTAAAAGTAGTCGAAAGTTTTCTCAAATAGCCAGAAAGTCACATTGCAGCAGGCCTAACAAATTAACAATGATACTAAAGCATTTCAGGAAAGACAGTAGATATATCAGCAAATATATCGTTATCAAAGAGATTATATTTGGAATACACTTTAACATTGTACAGTCACAGTAGTGAAGCCACCTGGGTTAACGTTAGGGAGGGAAATGTTGCAGCGCGATCTGCCGGTCTCTTCAAAGGAAGATTACAAACGGCAAAAGCCAAATGATTACACACGCCGATTTTGTTTTGGTGGTTTGCTTGCCGATGTGAGTATAGGACTCTTTTACTTTTACTTCAATGTTAACGTTAGACATTTTTAAATTTGCCTAAAACATCTATTCATAGAGGTTTTGATTCTCTCGCCTGAGCTCAGCTGACACTGACAGGCGGTTGTCATGACAGTGAGGTAGTTTAGGCTCTCTGGCACATGCGCGCGCGCAAAGTCACACACACACACACACACACACACACACACACTAAAATGGACTCACAAAAGTCGCGTTTAGTTTGCTGATGCTGATGACGGTTTAGCTCGAAATTTCAAATCGCACAGCAGCACGGACTTAAGGAGCAGGAATATCAGGAGTCTAGACCACAGCCAATCAGAGGCAAAGTCCCGCCCCATCTCTGTCTCTGATTGGTTTAGACCACGACATGATCCAACCATGAGTGTGTGAGTTCAATTCCATCAAAGGAGAAAAAATGCTTCGTTCGTGGATGTTAGGTGCGACCTAGGAAAAATCTTGGATGCACCCTTACAAATTTTGGACGCAAGTGCGACCAAATTAGTCGCACTCTAGAACCCTGATGTATAATAGCTGATATGTGACAAGGTGTACAGAAAACAAGCTAAAGAACCCAGAAGCAAAATCCCAGAAGTTTTTATAAGCTGTTGACCCAAAAAACGAGTTTTTAAAGACATAAAAGTGTACACAGGCAATTGAGACAGTAATATAACATGTTATATTACACTGAGAACTACGCCCACTGGAGGAGAAAGTAATCAGCAACAGGAAATATAATATATAAAACTGACATTTGGATATTTGACTAAATGTTTACTGTACACATAGGCATACTGACGCATTCTGAGTGTCAGGATCCCAAAATTCGAACTCGAGACAGGAAGGACTCATGGAGAGTGCGGGTAAATCTTAACTGAGGCCAGAGCCAGCAGAAACGCGGTTTTGAGTGATAAGTGCTTTGTGCTCGTGGAGTGAAGCGGTTCGAAGGGGGAACCCTTCATAGCTTCTAATACTGTGGCGAGGTCCCAAATAGGGACTGAGGGAGGGCGAGGTGGGTTTAGTCTCCTGGTCCCTTTTTAATGAAACGTAAGATAAGCTCACTTTTCCCCAGTGAACGTCCCGTGATCTGAGCATGATAGGCTGCTATGGCGGCAATATATACTTTAAGCGTGGAGGGGGAACGACCCGTGTCCATTAGCTCTTGGAGAAAGGCGAGCACTTCTGCCACTTCGCAGGAGTGTGTGTCGAGATTTCGCACAGCACTCCAGTTAGAAAACACTGACCACTTCAATGCATAGAGCCGCCTGGTCGGGAGGGGCTCTAGCTTCAGAAATAGTGTTTATAACTCTATCAGAGAGGTTCCTGGGTACCCGTTGATGGGCCATACGTGGAAGACCCATAGCTCGGTAGTGGGATGCCAGATTTTCCCTTTCGCCTGCATGAGGAGGTTTTTCCTCAGTGGAATAGGCCATGGGGCTGTTTCTGACAGCTGAATCAGCTCGGAGAACCATGTCCGGTTCTTCCATAGTGGGGCTATTAAAAGCACTGTGGATACTGTCTCTCTGATCTTTTTTATAGTTTGTGGCAGCATCGCGATCAAGGGAAAGCGTATAAAGGGTGCAGACGTGCAGTAAATATTGACTGCAATATTTACATCTTCAGTCACCTGAACCAAGGAAACTGGGAGAACATAAGGAAGTCCATGGTGGTAATCCGGCCGTGGCGGGATTTATGAGTGATTTTGTGGTGCTGAATGAACAGTGCTTATGCAGGGGTGCACACTGTGTAGTGGACATATTGCCTACAGTGTTAAAACCTCTCCAGCCGCCTGAATAGAGGGGACTGGGAGAAGTGATAGAGTGAAAAAAGGCTCAGGGCTTGGCAGCCATATTACGAGGCCTTTATGCTCTGACAGTGAGCGCATGCTATGATGTAACTCGCGCTCTAGTCAGTGATCACGCACTGTGGAGAGGGCAGTGAAAACGGCTGTGACGCAAGCCGCGTTCTCGACATATCCAGCAGCCTAAGTTCGCTCATCTAACTTACTCCAGCATTCTCTGTCCGCGGTGCTTCTCCAGCACGGCGGGAACAAGAGAAGAGGAAGAGTGAGGAGAGCTCCGTCTGTCCGCGGCGGTTCTTCAGCGTGGCGGAAAGAGAGAAGAAGAAGAGTGAGGAGAGCTCCGTCTGTCCACGGCGCTTCATCAGCGCAGTGGTGGCAGAGTGAGGAGAGCTTCGGCTTGAGTTCGCTCATCTACTCTAGCAATCTCTGTCCGCGGCGCTTCTTCAGCACAGTGGGAACGAGAGAAGAGGAAGAGTGAGGAGAGCTCCGTCTGTCCGCGGCGCATCATCAGTGCGGCGGCGGCAGAGTGCACTAGAGTGCGCTGGAGTGCGCTGGAGATGCCCTCGTGAAATCTGCACCGAGTCCTCGATGTTGAAAGAACAAGGCATTAGAACAAAGCCTGTATGCTCTTAGAAGTGGCATTGCAGCGGCAACACACACACATAGACACACAGAATAAGGATATTTAACGTCCTCAGGGCTACAGGAAAGTTCCGCTGGTTGCATTTCGACAGCGGTTGCTCAATTCCACAGGTCAGCGAAGGTATCGCTGAAGGAGATAAAATCTGATACCTATGGCGAAACAGGGTCTTATAAAGCCTTCAGTATGCTAATTTGAAGACCCTTTTCAGCGTTTTTTCTAAGAGCCCCCATTGGCTCGTTCTGCTAAGCTGCCTCACCATAGGTTCCTGCAGTTGCCGCAGCTCGGCCAATCAGAGCGCTCCTCGAGCTGTGCTATTGCCGTGCAGCAACATTGCGCTTTACATAAATACTTATATGAATAAAAGTTTTGCTTCATATTCTCGCAAAAAGGAGCTTTTCCCATACGCAATATGAGAGACCTCTCGATAGGGAACTATATGACATTGCACTATTTCTACAGGTAAATAGCTAGAAAGATAATATAACGGTAACTAATGTTACAGTATGCAAGTAATTATTCTATCGATATGTAATGCTAAACAAGGTTTGCTAGTACATTATTTCAACAACATGACAAGCCAGTGAATTAGTTGGTTTCAGTAGTTGCTTATGTGGCTGGAGTTTGGACACTGAGTCTGGGCTCAGACGAGGAATTCACACCCACAGCAACTTCGAGGAGTCAACCGGCGGGGAGAAGAGGAAGCCGTGGTGTGCGCGGAGCATCAGGCAGGGGACGTGGCTAACTCTGCATCGGTTTTTAATCCTTTCAGGACACGTAGCTCCCTCCACCTCGGAAAAGCCGCTCCGATATTTACCCATTTTTTATTTCGGGCTCTTTCTAATTCTTTCTTTTTGTCTTTTTTATCATCGTCATCTGTCTTTTTCCATTTTACCTTTTACCCATTTATGAGCAGGTGCCACTCGAGGAATTGGCTCCGTTGTTGTGGTTGTTTCTTACCAGGAGCGGTGTGTTTCTGCAAATGGCAATAGGACCACTGGGAGAAGCCAGAGGACCTTGATTTTTTCAAAGATTATCTGTCTCATATTATACTGCTTTGGGATCTCGACACAGCATCGAAACATCAGTTATGCGTCAGCCATCCCTACTTTTTACAACTATTTATACAATATAACTTAAGTTTAACATCAGAAACAACAGACATTTAAATTAACAGCTAAAACTGAAGAAAACAAATATGCACACTTTCATTGAGCTGAGTGGAAGACCCTGGTGGTGCTGCTGGACCAGGATGGGCTGCAAAATAAAGACCCTGGTAAGGCTTTGCCAGCGGGATATCATCTGGGATGAGTGCATATTTCTACTGTTCCCAGGTTTTCTGGGCTTAATCAGTCAACAACTGCCATGTTATAAAAAGTTGCAATGCAGAGATGATGTGAGTTGAATAAAAATAAGTACTTAAATAAAGACCTGGACGTAAATATATAAATGTGAAAGTATATTGTAACAGACAGTTACAGTGGGTACGGAAAGTATTCAGACCCCCTTAAATGTTTCACTCTTTGTTATATTGCAGCCATTTGCTAAAATTATTTAAGTAAATTTTTAAATAAAATTACTCACTGCACCCATATTGACAGAAAAATACACAGAATTGTTGACATTTTTGAAGATTTATTAAAAATGAAAAAATGAAATATCACATTGTCCTAAGTATTCAGACCCTTTGCTCAGTATTTAGTAGAAGCACCCTTTTGATCTAATACAGCCATGAATCTTTTTGGGAAAGATGCAACAAGTTTTTCACAATTGCTTTGCTGAAGAGGCTTTTAATGCATAGCATGTAAGATTCTAATGTATACTTTTACTAGCTGAAAGTTTGTCAACTAGCTAGTGCAGTAAAATAATTCAGTTGTATAACATTAAAGTATATGACATTGAAGTGAATGAATGTATAAAATGTAATGCCTGAATCATGTCAGGGAGCCATTTAAAATTCATATTGAGACAACTTAATTGGTTCACTTAAAATGTGTTCATTCTATGATGTTGAAGTTACATAAACCAGTTATGTTTGTTTAACTTAATTGATTCATGTGGGACCGATGTACACAATTAAAAAAAATGTTTTCAGTGTGTTTCCATCCACCTATTTTTAAGCGCATTTTGGGATATTGCATCAAAAAATGCTGAACGGAAACAGCAAGATGTGCATAAATTTCAAAAATAAGCATTAAAAAACGTATGCCCTCGTTTTAGTCAGAAACATTTTCTATCCGATACAAAAACAAGCACATAAACTACGATGGAAATGCATTTACCGAATAAATTCCTCAATGCGCATAAAAAAAATCATGTGACTTTCACAATGTAACAGCATAACTGTACTAACCAGCATCTGAAATGCTGTTTTGGTCATTCAGAAGTCTGTTGTCAAAGATACTCGGTATATTTCCCTCCTAGAACTGTCTTATATGATTGCGTTCCCAAACAGCAACATCTGTCTCTGAAAGCAAGACACATTTATTGAGACGCACAAGTTTCTCTGAGACGCAAATAATTTATTATATACAAAAATTTATATATAGTGTTAAAATTAATATATATTTTTAATTAAATTAATATATATCCTGGAAACAGTGGTTTATTCGGAAATGTTTTATGCGATATTGCAATTTTGCACATAAGTTACATTCGCAACTTTGGATGAAAACATAGCTACTCACAATTCTACTACTCCAGACACTTCTCTAAAATGCCACAACAACCACAAGGTGGCGTGAGTTTCGAACCCGAAGCCACACTCAGACTGAACCGATGATGTATTCCACACAAACTGAGGCCATGTTTTTTGGTCCCGTGATTTCTCCGCTAACAACACAAGCCTCAAAACGGAGCATCATCTGGAATGCCCATTTATTCTCAACACAATGTCACATCACTATAAGGCTGGGAAAACTAGCAAATGCCAGGCTGTCTGATCGAGGATTCCCTGAGAAAGCATTGGAAATTAACATCTGAACTCACTCTTCTGCATTTAGTGTCTCCATCCAAGACGACACCACACCAAAGTTATCATCTAAAGATCACCTTAATTTACATGTCTTTCCCTTCATTGCTTCTTCCCCCATCTCTCCTCCAGAATTCACCCAAAACCTATATGGTCTAATGTGAACAAATAGCCTACTATACAGTATTATACATGTTTTATATTATTTAAAATGTCTTCGGCCAGTCGGTCTTTACCTTCTGTCTTCAATACAGGTTTGGACAGTGATTAAATGTAAATTCCCATTGTTAACACGTTTTCATTTGAAAGAGGTTTTTGTCTTGGTCTGGGTATTTAAGAAGATGTTGCAAAGTGGTCGGGGCTCGAACCTTTATATCGGTTAGCCCGTAACGCTGAGTGACTCCTAAACTCAGCTTTACTTTTCAGAAGTCAGGTATCCATATTTTATTCTTTATTTAAGAGCATTGGATGTTATGTATGGATAATCTTTGAACTGATTATGTAATTAGCATGGACTAATATTAAATTGTTACACTGATTTATTCTGATTTACTCTGGAATTATTAGATTATTAACTATTATTCGCTAGTAGATTATTAATGGCTATAATTTCAACAAAAGGTTAAACAGAATAATTAAATGTGTAATTAAACCATTAAATATAAATGACCAAATAATTGGAAATCTTACCTTAAAGGTGCACTATGTGACGTTTCCGTCCGCTAGAGGGCGCCTGTTCAAAACAAAGGCGTAGTTTGATGACGTTAAGTTTGAGCGCAGAATCTTGGGACATGTTGTCTTCTCCTCACAGCCGGTGGAAAAGAATCGGGATTGGACTCGGGCAGAAATCATGTTCATGGATGCGATTATTAACTTTACTGTATATGAAGCAGAGCAGGGGCGAGTGCTGTGGGAGCTGGACGAGGCCGCTGGAGAGATTGTTCAACAAACACACTGCTCGCGAGTAGCGGGACTTTTATTATGACGGGACACAGTTGCCGGCTCAATCTCCGATTTTCCGGTCATGAGTATGAGGTAACGCAGCTCTGTTTATTATATTAGATACATTTAAGTGTGTTTACAATGATGTTAATACGTTACTCTGTGCATTCTCTCGGCGGCTGCTGTGACACTTGTTCACACTGCAGTGAGAGTAAAGCTTTTCTGCAAAATCAAACCGGAAACGAGGGTAACGCAGATATGACGCAATTGACAGGCGACTCCCTCAGACGCTATGCTCACACGTCCCGGTCCATTGGTAAAAATAGCGATTTTCTCACAATTTACAAATAGTTGAAAACATTTGGGATATTGTAAGAACTCAACTGAACAAAATATATAACACTAGCCTGGTGGTTTTTGGATATTTGACTGCAAAAATCCTACATAGTGTACCTTTAATTTGAGGTCATAATAAAATGGAGTCAGATAAAACTAAATTAGAATTAAATCCCTTTGACCAGCTGAAAAGACAGAACACGCAAGGAACCTTCACCCATCAATCGTGAGCCTCCATTGGGACGATTGGGCGGCCTTACACTAATAATGATGTTTTCAGGAAATCCCTAATGTGAGCTTGTGCTGTGTGGATGAATAAAAAGAAGATAGAACATGAAGATAATAAACACGACTGTGACAATATATGGTGTATTTGAGTTCTTCAAGCCTTATCTGGTGTTTTCATAATAATAAAGTATATTATAATGCAGTGCACATTAGCTCACAAAAAGGAAATATATATAACACTTGACTGACGATATGAAGTGAGTTAAAACGTTATAAAATGTTGTCTTTTTTTCTTTTTTTTCAAACATGTTATAAGCGAGTCTTTCAGAAGGAGCAACATTTACTACTGATCACAGAGCCGATCTTCACTAACACATATATTTATTTAATTAAAATCGCAGCCTTTACACTTTAAAGGTGCACTATGTGACTTTTCCGTCCGCTAGAGGGCGCCTGTTCAAAACAAAGGCGTAGTTTGATGACGTTAAGTTTGAGCGCAGAATCTTGGGACATGTTGTCTTCACCTCACAGCCGGTGGAAAAGAATCGGGATTGGACTCGGGCAGAAATCATGTTCATGGATGCGATTATTAACTTTACTGTATATGAAGCAGAGCAGGGGCGAGTTCTGAGGGAGCTGAGTAAGGCCGCTGGAGAGATTGTTCAACAAACACACTGCTCGCGAGTAGCGGGACTTTTATTATGACGGGACACAGTTGCCGGCTCAATCTCCGATTTTCCGGTCATGAGTGTGAGGTAACGCAGCTCTGTTTATTATATTAGATACATTTAAGTGTGTTTACAATGATGTTATGACGTTACTCTGTGCATTCTCTCGGCGGCTGCTGTGACACTGCAGTGAGAGTAAAGCTTTTCTGCAAAATCAAACCGGAAACGAGGGTAACGCAGATATGACGCAATTGACAGGCGACTCCCCTCAGACGCTATGCTCACACGTCCCCGGTTCATTGGTAAAAATAGCGATTTTCTCACAATTTACAAATAGTTGGAAACATTTGGGATATTGTAAGAACTCAACTGAACAAAATATATAACACTGGCCTGGTGGTTTTTGGATATTTGACTGCAAAAATCCTACATAGTGTACCTTTAATAATCGCACATAAGCCAAATTGCGATTGTGGTTCGATTTTGATTAATCATACAGCCCTAATTATCAGCCTTGAACTGTTATGAACTATTGTGTTTTGATCACGGCTGCTAAGAAACCATGACGTATCTGTCACACCATAAAAATATAAAAGGCAGGACAACAGTCTGTACTGGATGAGAAGAACATCTTAGAATCTCTTGCATGCCATTTTCATATTCACAGATTAGAGTAGAAAATGTTTTACATGTTATTCATATTTACTCTTTAACATGACTGAAACTCTTTTTGTATTTCTTTTGAAACTATACCTCAGCTTTTACAGTTACCATCACATTGCCGTTACAGACGCTGTCTGCATCTTTTCCTTCACAGGAGCTTTTTCCTGTGCATATTTAAGTACATCAAGACTTTAATTGATTTTGTCTTATTCCTTGTAGATAGTGTATTTTAATGTGCTTGTGTCTATTTGTTTGGCAGTGGACTGAAAATGGCAAATTACACAGTGAACAATGTGGACAGTTTTATAATCACTGGATTTGATCACCTGCAGAACCAAAAGCTCCTTGGATTCCTCATCTTAATAACCTACATTCTCATATTGCTTGGGAACGCATCAATCTGTGTATCATCTCGACTGACAGACATTTACACAAACCAATGTACATATTAATCTGTAATCTAGCTATTGTTGACATAATGTACTCCTCTACCTGCAGCACAACCATGATCTCAGTGCTGCTGGCAGAGATTAAAACTGTGTCATACTATTCTTGTATCTCAAGGATGTTCTTTTACCATCTTGGTGATTTCACAGAGTGCATGGCTCTGACATTAATGGCAATAGATCGACTTATTGCGATTAGGCTTCCTTTAAGATACCACAGTATTGTAACAAATACACATACATTTCTGTTCATTTTTCTGACTTGGCTCATTACTATCACTCTAATGGGTGTTTTGACTTCTTTAGTAGACAATGTCCCATACTGTCAGCCTGTTATCAAATATGTGTTCTGTGATTATCCATCCATGATAAGAGCTGCTTGTGTCAATCCTGAACCCTATTTTTTCTTGCCTGCAATGATTAATTTGTGGTGGTTCTGTGGACAGTTTCCATTTATTATGTGCACTTATGCTGTTCTGGCATATAGTGTTACTAAACTCTCCAATAATGGAAGCAGAAAGCAAATGATCAACACCTGTTTGAGTCACCTTATTGTCTTGTTTAGTTATTATGCACCAAAAATGGTTTCTGGATTACTAACTCGAATAGGAGTTGTGCTTACTTTAACAGAGAGAAATGCAATCTTAATTATTTCCTCATTAATTCCTCCCTTAATAAACCCCACTGTTTATTGCACCAGGACTAAAGAGATCAGGAAACGATTAGCAAATGTATTTGTGCACAAAAAAGTTGCACCAAATCATTTAAAGGTTTTATTATAATAGATTATTATTTTCATTCTCATGGCTGATTGTGATTATGTTGCTTTTTAATAATGTATTTTGTGATGCTCTTGCAAGTTAGAGATTATGTGTTGATACATTGTAGTGTAATGGTAGTGTAAAAAAGGTACAATTTTGTACCATAGAAGGTAAAAACCCTTGTCCCTGGGGCGGTACTTTTTAAGGGGACATAATTGTACATTAATATAAAGCGACCAATTTGTACCATTCCAGTTTGTGACTTAAAGGACATGATTTGTACCATGGGGAACCAAAATGTACCTTTAGGTGTATAAAACTTGTTGGTACAATATTGTACCTTCATCAAAGGTACAAATCTTGTCCCTTAAGGTATCACACCAGGACCATCGGCACTGGGACCACCGGAACACGATCCACCAGAACACGATCCACCAGAACTGGGATCACCGGAATACAATCCACCGGAACTGGGTCCTCTGGAACAGGGACCACCGGAGCCAGGACCACCTACTTAGCATTTAGAATGTAAACATCCATTATTGATATAAAAATAGCCGAAATCACATAAAAAATCACAAAAACGTTATGCCATAGTTATCAAGTGTTTATTAGCTTCTTATTTCACATGTTGAAATGTAGAATTGATTCGTTCTTCACTGAGCACAAAACGAGGAAGTAAACAGAGGTCATACAGGAGTAGGGTGACCAGACGTCCCCGTTTTCCAGGGACAGTCCTGGTTTTTTGTGTTCTGTCCCCGGAAATGTCCCCATTTTACAACTCGTTCAAAACAACCCCTGTATATACAACCCCAAATCAGAAAAAGTTGGGACAGTATGAAAAACACAAATAAAAAAAGAAAGTGATTTCTAAATTTACTTTGACTTGTATTTCATTGCAGACAATATGAACACAAAATATTTCATGTTTTTTCTGGTCAACTTCATGTCATTTGTAAATATGCATCCTTTCCTGTCATTCAGACCTGAAACACATTTAAATAAAAAGTTGGGACAGGAGCAATGATGTCAACAGGTGATTGTAATTATGAAATGGTACAAAAGCAGCATCCAAGAAAGGTCTAATCCTTTAGGAGCAAAGATGGGCAGAGGATCGCCAGTTTGCCAACAAATATGTGAGAAAATTATTGAAATGTTTAAAAACAATGTTACTCAAAGAAAGATAGGAAGAGATTTGGATATTTCACATTCAACAGTGCATAACATAATTAAAAGATTCAAGGAATCTGGAGGAATTTCAGTGCGTAAAGGACAAGGGCGCAAGCCTAAGCTGAACAACCGTGATCTCCGATCCCTCAGGCGGCACTTCATCAAGAATCGTCATTCATCTATTAGCGATATCACAACATGGGCTCAGGAATACTTGTCAGTGAACACAATCCACCGTGCCATTCGTCATTGCTGGCTAAAACTCTATAAGTCAAAAAAGAAGCCATATCTAAACATGATTCTGGAAGCGCAGGCATTTTCTTTGGGCCAAGGCTCTTTTAAAATGGACTGTGGCAAAGTGGAAAACTGTTCTGTGGTCAGACAAATAAAAAAATTGAAATTCTTTTTAGAAAACACCTTGGTTACGTATGTAACCCTCGTTCCCAGAAGGAGGAACGGAGGTGTACTCGGAACTGACCAACGCATTGATCATCTTCAGAGACCAATCTACTTCGAGTGTATAGAAACGAGCCAATAACGTTGGCATGCGGTCCATTCACCGCCCCACAGCGCGGTATAAATACGGAAGTGGATACCCCATCCTCACTTTTCCAACTGAGGAGCCGACAAAGTGACTCAGCCCTTCAGCGAAAGCACAGCACCTGGCGACAGGATGTAACTGACCGACAAATTGGGGATCCTACCAACACGCCAGGATGCTGGCCCTTCTAGCACCCAGTTAGAGCTCACTGAAGAGCCCCAATGTTGGGGCGAAAGCCAGGTTCTGACCCGGGAAGGTCACAGCTGTTTTTCTGCAATGGAAGGAGAGGTGGCAGGTTACACATAAGGACTTACCTAACAGCGTAGTGCAACATATGGCAGTTTCTGGTTTGGATCCGGCCTGATCCAGGGGGAAAGAACACCTCCAGAGACGACAGAGCAGAGCTCTGTCTAGGAAAGACGCGTAGGATAGCTGGTACCATGGAGGAATAAACATATGGGGTTGCTGTCAAATGTCCAACAGCGCAGGGGTAATGGAGGAACTTGACAAGGTTCGCCATTCCTGGGGAACACAACGGGGGTGTAATAGATGCATGTATGCGGCCCATGGGGCGGGAGTGGCGTTGCAAGCCGACACAAGAACGGGTGCTTTGCGCTTACCGGCCACTAGTGGTTAGTGCGCGGAAAGAAACCGGCTCTACACGAAGGCTATAAAACCTAGCGAACGTTTTAATGTGTCGCCCAGCCCGCAGCTCTACATATATCTGCCAGTGAGGCACCTTGAGCCAACGCCCAGGATGAAGCCACACTCCTAGTTGAGTGCGCTCGCACCCCGAATGGGCAAGGCATGTCTTGGGACTGGTAAGCAAAGATGATAACATTCACTATCCAGTGGCTTATTCTCTGCTTGGAGACAGCCTTTCCCTTCTGATGGCCTCTGTAACAGACGTATAGCTGCTCTGAGGTCCTAAAGCTTTGAGTCCGGTCGACGTAGGCGCAAAGAGTGCGGATGGGACATAACAAAGCTAGGGCTGGGTCTGACTCCTCTGAAGGCAGCGCTTGCAGGTTCACCACCTGGTCCCGAAAAGGAGTGGTGGGAACCTTGGGCACATATCCGGGCCGGGGTCTTAGGATGAATTGACAATTACCCGGGCCGAATTCTAGTTACGATTCGTTGACCAAAAGTGCATGCAGGTCTCCTACTGCTGTCTTCATGGACAGGATTTTCAACTCTACTGAGTGCTGTGGCTCGAAAGGAGGACCCTGGAGTGCTTTGAGCACCAGAGTTAAGTCCCAAGAGGATATGGAGTTCGGGCGAGGATGATTTAGTCTCCTCGCACCTCTAAGGAACCTGACGATTAGGTTGTGCTCTCCGATGGACTTACCTTCAACTGCGTCGTGATATGCCACTATAGCTGCGACGTACACTTTGAGGGTGGAGGGAGACAGCCTTCTCTCCAACCCATCCTGCAGGAAGGAAAGCACAACACTTTTCGAACACTTACGGGGGTCTTCTTGGCAGGGAGAACACCAGTCAATGAACAGGTTCCACCTCAGAGCATGGAGGCGCCTCATAGAGGGGGCTCTAGTGGAAGTGATGGTGTCTACCACAGCTTGTCATAGGCCACCTAGAACCTCCACGTCCCGTCCAGGGACCAGACATGGAGTCTCCAGAGGTTTGGATGTGGGTGCCACAGAGTGCCCCATCTCTGAGAAAGTACAACTGGCAATGGGTCGAGTCCGGAGCGGCGAACAGGTCTACGTGCGCAGCTCCGAAAAGGTCCCATATCAGCTGGACCATCTGGGGGTGGCACTCCCGCCCGTAGAAACGAAGGGTCGACAGGGACAGCCCCGAAGGGGAGGACATTGTACTGATATGCCTTGCCCCTAAAGCGCAAAGCATAGGAACGGTCTGTTTGGAGGAAGGATAGAGACATGAATGTACACATCCTTCAGGTCGATCGCTGCAAACCAATCCTGGGGACGTATGCATTCGAAAATGCGTTTCTGCGTTAGCATCTTGAACGGGAGCTTGTGCAGGACCCGAGTCAAGACACTCAGATCCAAGATTGTCCGTAGCCCACCCCCTTTCTTGGGTACAATGAAGTAGGGGCTGTAGAACCCCATCTTCATATCGGCTGTAGGAACCGGCTCGATCATGTCCTTCGCTAGTAGGACATCGATCTCTAACCTCAAGATATGGGCGTCGCTGCTCCGCACTGAGGTGAAGAGGACGCCCTTGAACTTGGGAGGCCAGCAAGCGAACTGAATTGCGTAGCCGAATCTGATGGTACGGATGAGCCAGCGTGATGGTATGGGGAGCTCTATCCATCCTTCCAGAGACCAAACAAGCTGGACCAACAGACGTACACGGGGTGGTGCAGCAAGGTGGAACACAGGGAGAGGAGCAGGGAGAGGTGCTGCCACCGGCGACGGGGTGGAGGCAGCAGCAGGCCGCCGGGGCAGAATGTTCTTAATCGCTTCCGTCTGCTTCTGGGCCACCGAGAACTGCTAGTCGAAGTTCTCGATGGCATCGCTGAAGAGGCCAGCCTGGCCGACAAGGGCGTTGAGGAACCGAACCTTGTCGGACTCGCATATTTCAGCCAGGTTTTGCCACAGGTGGCGTTCCTGGACCACCAAAGTGGACATCGTCCAGCCCAGCCCTTTCGTCGCCGCACGCAGTTCCTGCATCATCCCTGGGTTGGAACTACCCTTGTGCAGTTCCTTTAACGCTTTGGCCTGGTAGACCTGCAGGAGCGCCATGGCATGCAGAGATGACGCGGCTTCCCAACAGGCTGTGTAAGCCTTGCCCGTGAGAGCGGATGAGAACTTACACGCCCGGGAGGGGAGACGGTGGTTAGCCTGCCAGTCTGCAGCGGACCTGGGACATAGCTGCATCGCCACGGACCACTCAACTGGAATCCACCTATATACCTTAGCCGCGCCACCACAAGGATAGTGAGAATGGAGGAGTCAGTCAATCAGTGTCAGGAGCTGTAAGGCACCGTCCACGACTTAGTGAGCTCCTGATGCACCTCTGGGAAAAAGGCTGAGAACGTGTGCTGAGAAACAGCGCAGGCCGCCCCGAGAAACCAATCATCTAACCGTGAAGGTTCGGGGCACGGTGAAGGGTTCCACTCAAGCCCGACACTTGCGGCGGCACGGGAAAGTCAAGTCAAGTCAAGTCAAGTCAACTTTATTTATATAGCGCTTTTAACAATGCAGATTGTTTCAAAGCAGCCTCACAGTGTTAAACAGAAAAATAATGCAACAGAATATATTTCGATTATCATACAGTAACAATGTGGGCTTTAGATCAGTAATTTGATTTTAAAGGTCAGAGGTCATAATAGATTTGAATATTCGAAAGATCTGAGGCAACACGCCGGAGACGGGTTTATTGAGGATGATGTATTGATTAAATAATTATTAAAAATAAATAATTTGAAATATCTGAGTCATTACGCCGGAGACAGGTTTTTATTGAGGATGCTTTTTTGATTAAACAATTACTAAAGTGTAATATTCGAAAGATCGGCGGCAACACGCTGGAGACGGGTTGTTTTGAGGATGACATATCGATTTCAAGAATTATTAACTAGGACTATTCAAGCAATTGGAGTCATCACGCCGGAGACAGGTTTATTAAGGATGCCGTGTCGATGAGGCAGCTTAAGGGGTAGTCTAAATGACACGGTCTCTGCAGACACTTCAGCGTCATGTGTTGGTCACATCTGGGTGCAGGTCCACCGTCTGATCTGGATACAGCCTAGATCCGGCTGACTGCAGTAGACCTCGAGATAAAACAGAGACACTAACATTAGCGTAGATGCCATTCTTCTGATGATGTAACGAGTACATCAGGTGTTATGGGAAGTGTTCCCGGTTCCGGCTGACCTAGATAATGCAGCCTAGTAATCATTTAATTGAAAAGAATGTTTTATGTGTATGCCATAGAAAAGAGATGTGTTTTTAGTCTAGATTTAAACTGACAGAGTGTGTCTGCTTCCCGAACAATGCTAGGAAGACTGTTCCAGAGTTTAGATGCTAACTAGGAAAAGGATCGACCACCTGCAGTTGATTTTGATATTGTAGGTATTATCAGCTGGTCAGAGTTTAGAGACCGCAGTACGTGATGGAGTATAATGTGTTAAGAGCTCACTCAAGTACTGGGGAGCTAAAACATTTAGTGCTTTGTAAGTAATAAGCAAGATTTTAAAATGTATGCGATGTTTAATAGGGAGCCAGTGCAGTGTTGACAGAACCGGGCTAATGTGTTCATACTTCCTGGTTCTAGTAAGAACTCGAGCTGCTGCGTTTTGGACCAGCTGGAGTTTGTTTATTAAGCGAGCAGGGCAACCACCCAGTAGAGCATTACAATAATCTAGCCTTGAGCTCATGAATGCATGTATTAACTGTTCAGCATTTTGCATTGAGAGCATGTGCCATAATTTTTATATTTTAAGATGGTAGAATGCAGTTTTACAGATGCTAGAAATATGGCTTTCAAACGAAAGATTGGTATCAAAGAGCACACCCAGGTTCCTAAGTGACAGAGGACTTGACAGAGCAGCCATCGAGGGTTTGACAGTATTCTAGGTTACTACTTGTGGAGATTTTTTGTCCAATGATTAAAAATTCAGTTTTTTCTGAATTAAGTTGCAGGAAATTACTGATCATCCAATTTTTATATAATCTATAGGTTCCGTTAATCTTGTAAATTGGTTAGTTTCTTCAGGGTGTGAAGAAATATACAGCTGAGTATCATCAGCATAACAATGAAATCTAACGCCATGCTTCCTAATAATATTTCCCAGTGGTAGCATGTACAGGGTGAAGAGCAATGACCCTAGGTTACTACTTGTGGAGATTTTTTGTCAAATGATTAAAAATTCAGTTTTTTCTGAACTAAGTTGCAGGAAATTACTGATCATCCAATTTTTTATACCATCTATACATTCCGTTAATCTTGTGAATTGGTTAGTTTCTTCAGGGTGTGAAGAAATATAGAGCTGAGTATCATCAGCATAACAATGAAATCTAACGCCATGCTTCCTAATAATATCTCCCAGTGGTAGCATGTACAGGTGAAGAGCAATGGCCCTAGCACTGAGCCCTGCGGTACTCCAAACTGAACTTGTGATCGGTGTGACATCTCTTCAATTACTGCTACAAATTGATAACGGTCAGATAGATGCAGGTCCACTAATGCCTACATAATTTTCGAGTCTATTCAAAAGAATGTTGTGGTCGATAGTGTCGAATGCAGCGCTAAGATCGAGTAACACTAACAAAGAGATACAACCACGATCGGATGATAAAAGTAAATCATTTGTAACTCTGATGAGAGCAGTCTCAGTACTATGATACGGTCTAAATCCTGACTGGAAATCCTCACAGATACCATTTCTTTCTACATAAAAAGGAACATAATTGTGAAGACACTGCCTTTTCAAGTATTTTTGAAAGAAATGGCAGATTTGAGATCTAAAGATGTTTTTTTAAAAAAGCATACAACTGACATGTACAATTTACTTTTTTTAATTTCTCAAACTTAATTTTAATTCTTGATCCTGTAGCACTTTGAGATTGTTCTAAATGTAAAGTGCAATATAAATAAAATTGATTATTATTATTATTATTGAGATTGGCCTGTAATTGACTAATTCTGTAGGATCAAGTTGCATTTTTTTAATAAGTGGTTTAATAATAGCCAACTTAGAAGTTTTCGGTACATATCCTAATGACAAAGATGAATTAATGATATTAAGAAGAGGATCCATGACCTCTGGTAGCATCTCTTTTAATAGCCTAGTCAGTATAGGGTCAAGCATACCTGTTATTGATTTAGATGAATTAAAGAGTTTAGCCAATTCTTCCTCTCCTATAGCAGTGAATGAGTGTAATTTATCATCAGTGAGACTATGATGCTCTGTCTGATGTGATACTGTAGTAGACCGCTGCATGGTTATAATTTTCTTCCTAATATTGTCAATCTTACAAGTTAAGAAGTTCATAAAGTCATTACTGCTGTGCTGTTTACAAACATCAGAAGTTGAAGCTTTATTCTTGGTTAATTTAGCCACTGTCTCGAATAAATACCTAGGTTTGTGTTTGTTTTCTTCTAAGAGAGTCGAGAAATAAGCAGATCTAGCAGTTTTTACGGCCTTTCTGTATGCGATCATACGTTCTTTCCACGAATTACGAAATACCTCTAGTTTTGTTTTCTTCCAGCTGCGCTCCATTTTTCTGGCTGCTGTTTTAAGGGCCCGGGTGTGCTCGTTGTACCACGACATTGGACTATTTTCTTTAATCTTCTTTAAGCGCAGGGGAGCGACTGTGTCTAAAGTACTGGAATAGAGAGAGTCAATAGTTTCTGTTGCAACATCGAGTTCCTCTAAGCTATCTGGAATGCTGAGGAGATGATACTGATGAGGAAGATTATTTAAAAAGCAATCTTAAGTCGCAGCAGTGATAGTCCTGCAATTTTTGGAACGGGTGGACGGCTTTGTAGCTTTAGCTAAATTAAGTATACATGATACTAGGTAATGATCTGAGATGTCGTCGCTCTGCTGCAGAATTTTAACGGTATCAAAATTTAATCCATGTGACTATATTAGGTCTAAAGTATGATTATGGCGATGAGTAGGTCCTGACACGTGTTGCCTAACTCCAATAGAGTTTAGAATCTCTTTAAATGCCAATCCCAATGTGTCTTTTTCGTTGTCTACATGGATATTAAAATCACCAACAATTAGTAATTTATCTACGGCCAGAACTAGCTCTGATAGAAAATCAGCAAATTATTTGATAAAGTCTGTATTGTGCCCTGGTGGCCTATATACAGTAGCTAACACAAATGTTACATGGGATTTATCATTTCCACTACATAACGTTTCATTAAGCATCAAAACTTCAAAGGAATTATATTTGAAACTAGACTTCTGAGTAATACTGAAGATAATATTATAAAGCAACCCCTGTAAAAGCAGAAAAGCCCAGTCATCTCACCCAGTCTGAGGATTCCCTTCTTGGAGGCTTCCACATGCCATCGTAGCTCACCTGCTGCTGGTCGATGACCGAGCCTTCCTGTGAACCATTATTCTGAGGAGAGAGTCTACTCGCCACGGTAACTCACCTGTTGCTGGTCCATGACCGAGCCATCCTGTGAACCATGATGTCACAAGGTGACGATTTTTATAGGGCGGAACCAAAAGTCAGAAGAAGTTTGGTTCCACCCGGAGGTGTTGCAGTACATACGGAAGTTCCGGCGGCATTCAGAGAGTAATCGGGCACGAATGGAGTACAGCTGTGTGGGATTAACAAGAGCGGATGATGATTGAAGGATACGACAAACAAAGCAGTATTTAAAGACATTGAAAAACACAGGTTGGAGGGCAGTGCTGGGGGCAGTGCTGGGGGCAGTGCTGGGGGCAGTGCTGAGGGCAGTGCTGGGGGCAGTGCTGGGGGCAGTGCTGGGGGCAGTGCTGGGGGCAGTGCTGGAGTTGGTGCTCGTGTTGTGTTGGTGCTGGTTGGTGCTATTGTAGCGTCGCGCTGCAGGCATTCTTTCATCCGTTGCAGATCTAAATCTCTCTCCCAGGCTGAAGTGTGTATACCGAAGGAACATACAAACCCTATGGGCCGAAGCTGTGACAAAGATCGTTGATATTGAGGAATGCAAAGGGGAAACGGAGTCCGGGAGTGAATGTGAGTGTACTGTCCTAGGAGACTTATAGAGACGGTCGCATTGTTGTGAGTATTGGCCAAGAGAAGAGCGGCTTGTTTAGGTGACAAAGACCCGACGCCTGTATCTGTGGAGCAAGCGTACCGCTAAGACTACTCGACACCCCCTGTGAGTATCAAACCTCCATTCTGAATCCAGTATTGTGCATCGCTTGTGGTATAGTTGTTCTCTAGAAGAGAAGCAGAGTGACTGGTTTGTGCAACAACGATACGATCCACGTGTGTATTGGGACAGAGGAAACGCCATACCATTCGACACCATCTGTGAGTACCCAACTATACATACTGGACAGAACATTGTGGATTACCTGCGATATAACTGTCTGCAAGAAGGAAGGAAGACTGGCCCCACCCCTTGACAGCGCGGTGGGAGAGCCAGAGGAAATATATACACCTGGGTTAAGTGCGGCCACGCACCAGACTTTACCATCGCCTATTGTCCCTGGCAACGTGGATGAAGCAGGCGTCCTATGTGTGCACTGGATTGCGGTGGGTGAATCTTTTATGCTGTGGAATGTTTTCACTGTGACGTACTGCTGTGCTCTGCTGTGTATTGCTGTGTGTCTTGTCAGACAAACCCCCGTTTTCATACGCCCCGTCGAGGGAGGAAGAACAGGCCGTTGTGTCCAGTTTAAAATTGACAACTACATGCTGTGAACTACCTCAGGTGTTGGAGGACAAGAGTGGTGTCTGGAAAAGCCCCTTAGGATCATTGAAGTATCACGGTCACGTGAGTGCTAGTACACAAACTACCATGGATGTATACATTGTGTGTTATCTTTCGTGTCCGAAGAAAGAGATAAAGTGAACAAAGTAAAGGAGTCGGGTGAACCTGTACCTACCGTCTGCTGTAACCAGCAAAGAGGTGAGAGTGAAGCACACCAACGTAACTGTGTCCTTGTGTCCCAGCTGCCGCCTGTGTAAGAGAGAGATAAAGTGAACCACACGAGAAGGAGCTGTGTAAATCTGTACCTACCGTCTGCTGTAACCAGCAAAGAGGTGAGAGTGAAGCACACCAACGTAACTGTGTCCTTGTGTCCCAGCTGCCGCCTGTGGAAGAGAGAGATAAAGTGAACCACACGAGAAGGAGCTGTGTAAATCTGTACCTACCGTCTGCTGTAACCAGCAAAGAGGTGAGAGTGAAGCACACCAACGTAACTGTGTCCTTGTGTCCCAGCTGCCGCCTGTGGAAGAGAGAGATAAAGTGAACCACACGAGAAGGAGCTGTGTAAATCTGTACTTACCGTCTGCTGTAACCAGCAAGGAGCTGCCGCCTGTGGAGAAAGAGAGATAAAGTGAACCACACGAGAAGGAGCTGTGTAAATCTGTACCTACCGTCTGCTGTAACCAGCAAAGAGGTGAGAGTGAAGCACACCAACGTAACTGTGTCCTTGTGTCCCAGCTGCCGCCTGTGGAAGAGAGAGATAAAGTGAACCACACGAGAAGGAGCTGTGTAAATCTGTACCTACCGTCTGCTGTAATCAGCAAAGAGCTGCCGCCTGTGGAGAAAGAGAGATAAAGCGAACCACACGAAAAGGAGCTGTGAAGACCTGCAATTACCGTCTGCTGTATCCAGCAAAGAGGTGAGAGTGAAGTATACCAGAGTAACGGTGCTTTTGTGTCCCAGCTGCCACCTGTGGAGAAAGAGAGACAAAGTGAACCACACGGGAAGGAGCTGTGTAATCCTGTACTTACCGTCCGCTGTAACCAGCAAGGAGCGGTCACCTGTGGAGCGAGAGAACTAAAGTGAAACACACAAGAAGGAGCTGGACAAACTCGTACCGACCGCAGGTCGTACCTGGCAAAGAGTGGAGAACTAAGCCCATCCAAATAACTGTGTCCCTGGGTATCTGCAGCAGCCTGTAGGAAGAAAAGGAGAACTTGTGAGATACCAGGACATCCATCGTCGATTCCGCACTGTGCGGCCACACCAAGGAGTAACCGGGATAAACCCTCCACCTACTTGCACATTCGATCTGCCTCCAGGAAGGAAGAGGAGGGCGCCACGGACATTACAACCAAAGGGACGGACCCCCGTTGCCCTCCACCTCCTCTCACCTCCCCTTTGGCCGTCCACCTGGAGGGCAGAATTGTTTAGTTTTAATTGCCCCTTTCCCATTTCCCCCAGAGACAATCTCTTTTTAAATAGCTAAATAAAGTTGTTTTAACTTACCTGTTCCCGGGTTGTCTGGTCATTGGGTTGGCTTTTGGGGACCTCCTCGAGGTGGAAGTTAAAAGGGGCGTGGCTTAGTCAGGCAGTAGCCAGCCCCGGGGCGTGACAATAATTCTGAGGAGAGAGTCTGCTCGCCATCGTAACTCACCTGCTGCTGGTCCATGACCGAGCCATCCTGTGAACCATTATTCTGAGGTGAGAGACTGCTCGCCACCGTAACTCACCTGCTGCTGGTCCATGACCGAGCCACCCTGTGAACCATTATTCTGAGGAGAGAGTCTGCTCGACCCCGTAACTCACCTGCTGCTGGTCCATGACCGAGCCATCCTGTGAACCATTATTCTGAGGAGAGAGTCTGCTCGCCACCATAACTCTCCTTGCTGCCTGTCTCGGATCTCTTCGATCCTTCGCTGGCTAGAGTCCCCTCATCCGAGGCCTACGTGGGACGCCCTGGAGTGGAGCAGATTACCCTGATGTTGTTTTTAGTGCTTTTAACTAATTAATAAAAAGAGAAGAATTTATATCATTTGTATCTTGCCTGATTGGTGTCTTTGGTGTGGCTCCTCCAGAGTGTGGTTATGACCCTCAGCCTTGGGAATCGTTACATTCATATTCCTAAACTTGAGCAACTTGTCTCCTCAGTCCTCAGACGTTTGTAGACTGTTATAAAAAGAAGAGCGGATGCCACACAGTGGTAAACATGGCCTTGTCCCAACTTTTTTGAAATGTGTTGATGCCATGAAATTAAAAATAATAATAATAATAATAATAGATTTTATTTATAATTTATTTTATTCATTCTGAAGAATCTCAAAGTGCTACAGTGGGAAAATAACAATAGAAAATAAAAATATAGAATTATAAAAACAATCAACACATAAAAGCCTTTCTGAACAGAAAAGTCTTCAGTTCTGCTTTAAAATGGTCCAGGCTCTATACTGCTCTCAGCTCACTGTAGAGGTGGTTCCGAAGCCGTGGTGCAGCCGAGCAGAAAGCTCGGTCTCCCATGGTACAGAGCCTGGTGGTGGGGACTTGAAGAAGCAAGTGGTCTGATGATCTGAGGATGCAGGTGGAGGATTTCAGAAAGATGAGTTCTTGTAGATATGGCAGTGCATGTCCGGTGATGCATTTATGTGTAAATCAACGTATTTTCCCTTAAAATGATACATTTTCTCAGTTTAAATATTTGATATGTCTGTTGTATTCTGAATAAAATATTGAAATTTGAAACTTCCACATCACTGAATTCTGTTTTTATTCACAATTTGTACAATGTCCCAACTTTTTTGGAATCGGATTTGTATATGCCACAAGAGTTGACTGTCCAGCCATAGACCCTGAGTTGAGCAACCACTCACTATTGCCCCCAAACCCATGAGAGACGCATCTGTCATTAGCGTAACGACCCTGAGCTCCCAACACAGGCTCCTGGGACAGAAACCAAGGATCTTTCCACATGACTAAAGCACGAAGGCATTGCAGAGTGACTTTGATCATGCAAAACGGGGTTCCCCTCAGAGTGAACCCCATGGTTCTGAGCCACCACTGCAACAGTCTCATGTTGGTCAAAAGGTATCACGTTGGATGCAGCAGTTTGAGACCTAGCAGTTTCTGGAACTGCTTCACAGTGAGTGACCAGCCTAGCTTAAGTTCTTTTACTGCTGAGAGAATCGATGCAATATGTGCACACGATAGACGAGCCTGCATCGCCACCGAATTCCAAACCACGCCCAGAAAAGTGGTCCTCTGTACTGGAGAAAGCACTCTTTTCTTTGTGTTTAGTCTCAACCCCAACTATCTCATATGAGCGAGAACAACACCTTTATGTTGAACCATCTGCTCTGACTGAGCTAAAATCCACCTATCGTCGATGTCGTCGATGTAGCCTAGACTGCGTCACCGAAGATGCCAGCAGGAGAAATAGGGGTGTCAAGCAAAAAATGTTGTCCCTCTCCTTGATTTCGGTGGGGTTCAGCCACAGATGCCTCTCAGTTGCCACCAGGGCTGCCATAGAACAGCCTACACATCTGATCATCTTCTTGGTGGCCCCGAGAGTTAAATCTGCTGACTGGCAAAGTTCTCTGATTACGTCTACCCCCACCTCATCACTACTGTCCAGGTCCCTTAGCAGGTCAGCCTGGTATGCCTGCATGAAAGACATTGTGTGCAGGCATGCTGCAGCTTGACCTGCTGTCGAGTATGCTTTACCCACCAACGCTGATGTTGTTTTTAGTTGTTTGGTAGGTGCCGTCGGGGCTTTTAGGGACCATGCAGTCGGTAGAGAGAGATGGCTTGCAAGCATCTCTTCAACCCTGAGCGTCACCCTATAACCGTGTTGTTTTAGCCCCATGATGTTAATGGATGTCTGTGGGCTAAACACACGGTATGAAGCCCGTTTCTTCTAGGACCTCGACTGTTTTCACAGGTGATTTATAGTTTCAGGTCTATGACATCACCCGCCTATGACATTCCGTCTTTCCATTGGATTGATTCCACAAGTGCTTTGCGACGAAATCACACGGAGGCGTTCTCACAGTGTTTCGACGCAGCATGAGTTTCCTAGAAATTCCCTATTCACTCTTCCCAATTCCCTAACTGTTCTGGCAACAAGACGAGTAGTAATTTTCAATAGTCGCTGAGTGGAAACAAGATGGTCCCAGTGACATTTGTTATACAGTGTTGTTATTGATGGCTGACATCAGAAAATATCAAACCTCAAAATTCAAATAAATCTTTTTTTTTATTTTTTTATTTATGATATTGTTAAAGGGATAGTTCACCCAAAAATGAAAATTCTGTCATCATTGAATCTATGTAGGGATAGGGATACTATGGTAGTCAATGGTTGCTCTATCAGCTTAGTTACAAACATTCTTCAAAATATCTTATTTTGTGTTTAGCAGAACGAAGAAACTCATAGGTTTGGAACAACTTGAGGGAGTAAATGATGACAGAATTTTCATTTTTGGGTGAACTATCCCTTTAAGGATTAAAGACTTAGAGTTGTTTAGCAGAACGAAGAAACTCATAGGTTTGGAACAACTTGAGGGAGTAAATGATGACAGAATTTTCATTTTTGGGTGAACTATCCCTTTAAGGATTAAAGACTTAGAGTTGTTTTTAAACAACTCTAAGTCTTTAATCCTAATATATAAATTACAAAACCTGTCAATCTTAGGTTAATGTTCAACTATGACTTATGTATGATCAGCCTTGAACTGTTGTGTTTTGAACATACTCCCATGTTTAATCTTTAGAATTGCTAAGAAACGATGACGCATCTGTAGCCATAAAAAAATATAAAAGGCAGGACAACAGTGTGTATTGAATAAGAAGAACATCTCAGAATCTCTTGCATGCCATTTTAATATTCATCAATTAGAGTAGAAAATGTTTTACATATTATTTATATTTACTCTTTAACATGAATGAAACTCTTTTTGTAAATCTTTTGAAACCATACTTCAAATTTTACAGTTTCCATCACGTTACACTCTATCTGCATCTTTTCCTTCACAGGAGTCTTTTGCTGTGCATATATGAGCACATCAAGACTTTAATTGATTTTGTCTTGTCCCTTGTAGATAGTGTTTTTTAATGTGCTTGTGTCTATTTGTTTAGCACTGAACTGAAAATGGTAAATTACACAGTGAACAATGTAGACAGCTTTATAATCACTGGATTTGATCAACTGCAAAACCAAAAGCTCCTCGGATTCCTCATCTTAATAACCTACATTCTCATATTGCTTGGGAACGGCATCAATCTGTGTATCATCTTGTCTGACAGACATTTACACAACCAATGTACATATTAATCTGTAATCTAGCTATTGCTGACATAATGTACTCCTCTTCCTGCAGCACAACCATGATTTCAGTGCTGCTGGCTGAGATTAAAACTGTGTCATACTATTCTTGTATCTCAAGGATGTTCTTCTATCATCTTGGTGATTTCACAGAGTGCATGGCTCTGACATTAATGGCAATTGACCGATTTATTGCGATCAGGATTCCTTTAAGGTATCTCAGCATTGTAACAAATTCACGGACATTTCTGTTCATTTTTCTGACTTGGCTCATTACTATCACTCTAATGGGTGTTTTGACTTCTGTAGTAGACAATGTCCCATACTGTCAGCCTGTTATCAAATATGTGTTCTGTGATTATCCATCCATGATAAGAGCTGCTTGTGTCAATCCTGAACCATATTTTTTTTTTTGCCTGCAATGATTAATCTGTGGTGGTTCTGTGGACAGTTTCCATTTATTATGTGCACTTATGCTGTTCTGGCATATAGTGTGACTAAACTCTCCAATAATACAAGCAGAAAGCAAATGATCAACACCTGTTTGAGTCACCTCATTGTCCTGTTTAGTTATTTTGCACCAAAAATGGTATCTGCATTATTAACTCGAATAGGAGTTGTGCTTACTTTAACAGAGAGAAAGCAATATTAATAATTTCCTCATTAATTCCTCCCTTAATAAACCCCACTGTTTATTGCACCAGGACTAAAGAGATCAGAAAACGATTAGCAGATGTATTTGTGCACAAAAAAGTTGCACCAAATCATTTAAAGGTTTTATCATAATAGACTATTTTCATGGCTGATTGTGATGATGTTGCTTTTTAATAATGTGTCTTGTAATGCTCTTGTTCATGTTAGAGATTATGTGTTGATAAATTGTACTGTACTGGACAGTATTTGATTAAATTAAGGATGTAATCTAGAGGAGATTGCTCTGTAGTTGCCACAGAAAAAACATATCATATTTGTTCAGCCTGGTCTAATCGTTAATACGTAGGTATTAATACGTTACTTTCAAAGAGACAAAACATATGTCTTAGTACGTTTGGAGAAGTGCTAAAATGTAGAATATAGACGTATTTGCAACATTTAAACGTAGTATTATTATATTTTTACAGCTAAAAAACATAAAATATTTACCAATCCATCATGAAATCTTTTTTTTTAAGAATACAAAACTTTATACTGGTAAAAAAATTATACTGGTTTTGTTATATCATAAAGATATTTATATAATTTCCCTTTGGCCATTTTATTGATTAAAGGGTAACTAAACCCTAGAACAACTTTTTTTAGTTGATGATCTGCAAGACTGGGGCTATATTAGTGCTGTTCATTGATTCAAGTAAGAGTTTTGACATTTGAGCATAAAGTGTTTTAATTCTATAAAATATGGTGTAAAACCGCCAAAGTGCTGCCCTCTTAAGGTTGAACGGTGGCTACTGCAGTTGAATTTTCCTATTGGACGTTGTGGTACATCATGATGTAGGATGGTACTTCCAACGGCTCACTACCACGCCCCTGGCACGAGCTCACCACGCCCTTGGCTCAGCTCCTGGAATAAAACATCTTGTTCCGTCAAAACCACTGTAGCGAGTCTGGAGTTGGAATTTGAGTATTGAAAATTATCAGGATATCGTATATTAGAATCTAGTTAGCATAGCCGTTTATATATTTGTATAGATTATTTCGTGTAACCTAGTTAGTTAATTTATTAGCATAGTCGTTAGTGTATTATTGTTAGAAGCATAGTTAGTTAGCATAGTATTGCATCAGTTAAGATAGCTTCAAGTTAGCGTATATTTTTAGCATTAGTTTTATCTGTATTTAGTACAGTGGTTAGTTAGGATGGTATGTAGGTATAGTGTTGCTGGTTGCAACAGCAGTGCTGGACTGCATAGCTTTCCAGCAGACGTGGAAATTAGGCGTCAGTGGTTGCGTGCACTTGGCCTGGATGACCGCGAGTATACTATCCATAATGCTAATGTTTTACCACTCAGACACTGCTCTCTTGCGCTGCAGTTTCGCTAGTATCGCCGGCATCGAGTTGACGCAGTTTGAGGCAGCGGCTCGAATCGATATGGCTCTGGTCCTGTGTTTACAGACAATTCTCCCACCTCCACTTCAGGTGAAGACGGCGGAGAAAAGTCCTCTACTTCAAATGACCGCTCTGTTGAAAAACTACTGGCGTCAATCCGGTCATTCTCAATCTTTTCGAGTCTGACAGCTGTTAACTGCGAGTCTCAGGTGCACGCCCCCCGGTCAGCCCCGCCCTCGGTTCGCCCCCTCTGTCTCCGCTGGGCTCTGCCCACTTTTCCAGCATTTTTCAAATATTGCCAGTGGGTGGAGTTAGGCTGTGAACAGGGTTTAGTTACCCTTTAATGTAAGATCCTTAACACTACCCCAAACCTAAACATACCAATTTAATACAGAATATAAAGAAAACGTTGGAAAATGACGATTTTGGTAACAATATAGCATTAAACAAATATTTTGAACGGCTAATCCTACACCTACCCCTAAACATACCCATTAGCATTTATTAAAACAACTTACTGTTATAAATAAAAGCATAACAGACAGACCAATGTAATCATAATAATTTATTTATTGCTAAAATATCAAAAGCGGTACCAAAAGTAGTTCAAATGAAGATGTGTTGCAGGCGCAGTCCTCTCTGGTGGTATATAATTTTGTATGAGGTACAGAGCAGAATGTAAGCTATTAAACAATGAAAATATTAATCCGGCTTCTCTCCGTGAAGTTGTGCGTTTCCCATTTCAAATACAAATCGACTGAAACACGGCATGTCAAAATCTGTGACGAAGCAGGCGAGAGCCAATGAGCGTTCGATGCCACTGCCGTAAATCATGTCGTAACGCTTCACGAGGGCGCGTTTTTTTTATTTGAATTCACAACGAGCGCGAGATTTGATGTTTACCGTCGCGCTACTGAGAGGAGATGAAGACTAATGGAAGGCTAATGGAGATGAAGATCACTGGATAAAGGGCTCAATTTGGATTTGTTTCTCGCAAACATATGGATTCTAACGATTTGGATTACAGCGAACAAATAAATTGGTGTGTTTTGTGAATTGATGTTGTGTTTTGGTGTATCTTGTGATTGCCAGTTGCTGAATAGGAGAAAACGCCTTTTTATGTCTCACAGCAAACAACAAGCTAAATACTACAAAATGGTTGGCAAGAATGTTATTCATCTTAAGGTTTTAAAATGCAGTCTTCTTTTAACATTATCTAGTCATCCGAAATGAGTTTGTATTAGAAGTCACGAACAAAAATGGTATTTTATTTTTCTGTTATTTTATATTAGGTAGATTAACTTAGTAAAATGCATTTAATAAATGCGACTGAAAACATGTATTGATGTGACTATTGGATATAAAATAAACAATATTAATGCCACGATTTTGATATTAATGCATGGGAGCCGGTGGCTAGTAACTTACACGTTCACACTTGGATACGTAGATAATTTACATTTTAGCGCTGTCAATACGTCAATATTGTACAATTTAGTGCTGTTAATAAGTCAGTATTGTACGTTTTATTGTGTGTGAAAACGTAAGAAAATGTACGTGTAGTAGAATCACACTTTGCGCAAAAATACTCACGTATTTTCATGAGATCACGTTGATTTTTTATATATTTGTACTTTGTCCCTCACCTTAAGTAATATTGAAAATATCTTATATAATTATAATATTAATCATTTTACTTTGTAACTAAACAGTACATGCTTTGTCAGATTTGTTGTTTCATGTACGTTATGATAATGCTCAATCCTGTTCTTAACACACACAGTTTACGGGAGTGACAACTGCATTGTACAATTGTTAACTCACGTAGTGACAGTCACATACAGAAATGATATGCATGTGTGTGAACGAAACCGAACTGAACCACATTTATAACACTATATTTTGTTATTTTACCATGGTAATAAATTATATACACAAATTAACACTTCTGCACGGGTGCTTCTAAAACAATTGACTTGCTTCTAAAACAAGGGAGTAACAGCAATTTTGATGTCGTTCTCTCTTCTGAATGCTGTAATCAGTCTCTCTATATTACTTCCTCATTTGGAAAGTCACAGAAACGCTATCATAGATTAGCTCTTTTGATAATGGAGCAATTTGGAATACAAAAAGTATAGAAGTATAGAAGTTAAGCCAACTATGATGACTTCTGCTTCTGACCACCTTGGAAATATGAAAAGGGTCTGGAGTTGGACCCTCTGTGATGTTCTAATCTGAGCTGTTCACGTCCTTAGACTTGAATTCATGCATTTCTATAGTAACACCATCAAAGCAGAAATGAATCTGCAGCAGTCAGGAGGACCAAGTCAGAGCTCTTTAAGATGTTTACGCTTATTACTATTGTAATATTAAGTTCTTTGAGACATGGGGTAATATAGTGCAACAGTGTCCACACCCCTTTCTCATTGGTAAACATTGCTCGAATAAGTTGCCCTAGGTATCATCACCTTAACAGTTAAAAGCTATAAACCAAACCAAACAGCTATGAGGTGAACCACTTCAAACGTTGATTTGAAGCAAAAACTTTTTTGAAAATCAGACAAAAAAATAAATAAATGTAGAAGACTATGTACTTAATCGTTTTGCTGAGGGAAAGAACAACAATCCATGAAGCATTGGGAACAGCATAAACAAATAAAAAATTATGGGAAATATAAAACTACTCATTTACAAATGTTGATTATACATATAAAAACAATACATCTTAGGCAAACATAATGAGTCTTTGATCGCTGTAATAAGGGGGAAAATAAAATACATATAACTTATATAACTACTTGTATGTAAAGCTGTTTAGCAACCATGCAAAATTATGGAAAGTGCTATAAAATAAATTTTATTTGAATTAAACAATAGCCTACCTAACAATAGACTGTATCATTGATCTGCTTCCGGGTGAACCAGTGCCCCGTGGGAAGATCTACCACCTGTCCCTACCGAAGGAGAAGGCCATGGAGGAATACATTCAGGAGTCACTCAACCAGGGTTACATCCGGCCGTCAACGTCCCCTGCTGCGTCCAGCTTCTTCTTCATGGCCTAGAAGGACAGTGGCTTGAGGACCTGCTTTGACTACCGTGCTCTCAATAAGATCACCGTGAAATTCCGCTATCCCCTTCTTCTCGTCCCAACAGCAAGGCAAGGCAAGGCAAGTTTATTTATTTAGCACATTTCATACACAAAGGCAATTCAAAGTGATTTACATAGAAAATTAAATTAAAATAGTGATAAGAAATAAGAATACCACGTGTAAAAATTAAAAATAAAAACAGGATAACTAAAACAGGATAATTTAAAATAAGAAAAAATAGAAATATACAGTTGTAAAGATCATTAAAAAGAATAACATTATTACAGTATATATAGATAAAAAATTAAATAAAAAAATGATTAAGATGTTGCATAGATTAGATTAGGTGCAATCAGTCGGACGTACAGTGGCACAGTGCTCATTCAGTAAATGCACAGCTGAACAGATGTGTTTTGAGTCTGGATTTGAATGTGGCTACTGTTGGAGCACATCTGATCTCTTCTGAAAGCTGGTTCCAGCTGCGGCTGGCATAATAGCTAAACGCAGACTCTCCTTGCTTTGAGTGAACTCTTGGTATTTCTAACTGACTTGATCCTGATGATCTGAGTTATCTGTTGGGTTTGTATTTAATCTGCATATCTGCAATGTATTGAGGTCCTAGGTCATTGAGTGATTTATAAACAAGTAATAATACTTTAAAATTTATCCTAAATGCAACTGGAAGCCAGTGTAAAGACCTGAGGACTGGTGTAATATGGTCATATTTTCTGGTTCTGCTCAATCCTGGCCGCAGCGTTCTGTATGAGCTGCAGCTGTCTAATGGTCTTTTTGGGAAGGCCAGTGAGAAGACCATTACAATAGTCCACCCTGCTGGTGATGAAAGCATGAACGAGTTTCTCTAAGTCTTGCCTGGAAACAAAGCATCTGATTCTTGCAATATTTTTTAGATGATAGTAAGCTGATTTAGTTATTGCTTTGACATGACAGCTGAAACTCAGGTCTGACTCCAAAATCACACCAAGATTCCTGACATTTTTGTTATTAGACCTTTAGCCTCAAGATATGTGTTCACCTTAAGAATTTCATCTTTGTTTCCAAATGTAATGATTTCAGTTTTGTTTTTGTTTAACTGAAGATAGTTTTGGCTCATCCAACTGTTAACTTCATCAATGCATTTGCACAGGGAGTCAATGGGGCTATAGTCATTAGGTGATAGTGCTAAGTAGATCTGGGTGTCGTCAGCATAGCTGTGGTAAGCCATTTGGTTCTCTCTCATTATTTGGCTCAGTGGCAGCATATACAGTGCTGGAACATCTCCGTGGCGCCACTGTCTTCACCAAGTTGGACCTTCGCAGCGCGTATAACCTCATCTGGATACGTGAGGGGGACGAGTGGAAGACAGCCTTCGTGACACCCACCGGCCACTACGAATACTTGGTCATGCCCTATTGCCTGGCCAACGCCCCCTCCGTATTTCAGGACTTCATTAATGAGGTGCTCCGAACATTGCCACCACATTGCAGAGGTCCTGCAATGCCTGAGGGAATACCAACTCTACCTCAAGGCCGAGAAGTGTTCCTTTCATAAGCCCTCAGTGCAGTTCCTTGGATACAACATCAACAGCAGTGGCATCCGGATGGACGAGGGGAAGGTGTACGCCATCAAGAACTGGCCAACTCCCTCAACCATCAAAGAGCTCCAGAGATTCCTAGGTTTCGCTAACTTCTACCGTCGATTCATCCACAATTACAGCCTCATCTCCTGTCCATTGACTCAGCTCCTGCTCAGTAAGCCCAAGTCTCTGTCATGGAAGGCCTTCGAAGACCTTAAGCAAGCTTTCACCACTGCTCCTCCTGGTGCATCCGGGACCCCACGAAGCCCTTCGTCTTGGAAGTGGATGCTTCCACCACAGGAGCGGGAGCGGTGTTGTCGCAGCAGCAGGGGACGCCGAGTCGACTCCACCCATGTGCCTTCTTCTCCCATAAATTCAACCCGGCGGAGGTAAACTACAACACCGGGAATAGGGAGCTTCTGGCTATCAAGCTAGCCCTGGAAGAGTGGAGGCATTGGTTGGAGGGTTCCCAACATCCTTTCCTAGTACTAACTGACCACAAGAACTTGGAGTACATGAGGGATCCCAAACGACTCAATCCGCGCCAGGCCCGCTGGGCTCTCTTCTTTACAAGGTTCAACTTCTCCATCTCCTACCGTCCTGGGTCCAAAAATGTGAAGGCATATGCTCTCTCCTGGCTCCACACCTCCGAAGAACAACCCGAGAAGTCGGAGCCTATCCTTCCTGACAAGATCTTTGTGAACCCCATCACCTGGTCTGAGGAAACCCTGCCCTCCGCCAATGTCTCCACCAACATCCCACCAGGTTGTCCACCAGAGGTTCCAGCACGCACCCCCTTATTCACTGGGGTGCAGGGAGTGTGCCATCTCGAAGAGTCCCAGGCATCTTCCCTCCGGCAAACTCCATCCTCTGCCCGTTAAAGGAATTGTGGCTGCGCAGACACAAATTATCTTACAGATGATTCATTTAAACATAAGTCCACACAAAACTAACTCAACATTCCAGGGCCATTTATGGCCTGGGCTCCTCTCTGCCCATAACAGCGGAAAAATATTTTCTACATTTTGATTGGATCTTGGTGGACTAACACAAACAAACTGTTCACAAGCTGTGGGACCAAGCCCAGAAAGGACGGGACTTCTCATTTGTCCACAGGTAGTTTCTTCCCTTCACCATCGACCAACTAATTTCTAATGTCCTGCTCTGTGACCACCATGAATTCCTCAAGACCCCAGCACTAAGAGGAAAATAAAGGAAACTCACAAAACATGTTACGCATAGACTGCATCAAATCACTAAAACAATGATTGTCGAACTGGTGGCTATTCAGCCATCTGTCGAATGATCAAAGCCTGAACCCCTCACGCATCCTGTGATGCTCTAATCAGATCATATGTAAACAAAGTAGCCCTTGTGGTTATGACCATACAACTAAATTAACAGCCTAAGAGCGCCCCAAAGCACTTTACACCCGCACGCACACACACACGACCCCTGTGGTGACCTCTGACTCACGCACACAGTCCCAAGACATGAGGACTGTCTTATGACACACACATATATGGACACATATGGATCGATTGGACAAAACTGCCTCTTCAACATATTAAATATATATATGTTTTGTTGATTTAATGTCTTTATACGATGTATTAAAATAGCTTGAATGTTTACTGTATGTAAATCAAACTCTTTATGATAGTTACTGTGGAATTCCTGTATCTTTGTATTCTCAACTCTCAGGATTATAGTTTTTGGTATCTCCCCAGTCACAGAAACCGACTGTACCAAATCTTGTTCGCAAATTACAACAACATGCATTATTACAAAGTACCAGCTTTCTGAGAATAGATGCTTAAACATATAACCATATGTCTGTTGAATGATTTCCCCCACCCCTCTTGACTAATCAAGAGGGGGTGGGGGTGGGGTTCAACAGACAAAAGAAGGTTCGAGCCTTTGGTTTCCCGTATGTGATTGGTTCCTCTCAAGATCGGGAGTCAGCTCATCTCGTCTATGAGAGCTTGCATTTCGCCAGAAAGAAAAAAGACGGCTAAAAATACGCTTATTCCACCGCACTCTGCCACACCCGAAAGGCCGGCAGCTGCCTGTTCCAGGCTAGTTCGTTCAAGTTCCAGTCGTTCTGTTGAAGAAGGAGTTGGAGAACTCCAAAGGTGGCAGACCAGATAAAATGGGTTAAATTCATTCAAGCCATCTAGAACTCTCACTTTCCTTTCTTTTACATAAGTTTGTTTCCTTTCCGCGAGTCTCGTGTTCTAAGTTAAGTTTCGCCGCAAAGTTTCTCTCGACGAATCTCCAGCGAGTGCGCTTCATCTTCAAACAGGCACGAGACCTTCTCATCCAGCAGCCAACACACCACGTGATTGGCTTCCCAAGACGTCCATCAAAGACACACCAAGACCTTCCGCGAATCACAAAGAACCGGGAAACCCCTCTCCAGCCAGGACCGAAAGGGAATCCCCGTTCAATGACGACGCGACAAATGCAAGTAACCTCCAGATTCTAAACTGAACTGGTGCACTGATATCAAATTGAATAACCCCGCCTAAGCAACGATAGGAGGGTTAAGTCAATGATCGGTGGTTCATTCAGATCATGTGTTATAAATGCAGATACTGCTATAAACTTGGGACTTCATCCTTCTCTCTTTAAACTCACTCTTTCCTCACTTTCTGCAATGCGTGTGAATGTGTGTGTTTGTTTTTGTTACTAGTTTTACGTGTTAGAGTAATCAATAAAGCTTTGTTTGTAAATTAAAGATATGTGTTCTTGTGTTATGTGCTTATGTGCTTATGAATTTTAATGTCTTGAACTGCTGATCTAAGTTACCTGGCTATTAAATAGTGTTTCACTATTCTGTGGATATTAATATCCGCCATGGAGGTTATAGTTACGGCCCGTTCAAATGAACGCTAGACGAGTAATTTGCTCGGTCGTAAAATAGACTCTTGCAAAATTCCCTATGAATGAATTAATTCATTAATTTGAGCTAAATAGACCTGTTCCCTTATAAAGAGTCCCCTATTGGCATATTATATATGTAGTACACCGTTCCCAACCAGCCATGGTCACACCTAGGGGTAGATTTCATCACAGATCTCCCAGTGACGGATGATTATACATGTATCCTAGTAGTTGTTGATGGATTTTCCAAGTCCTGTCGTCTGATTCCCCTGAAGGGCCTGCCTACGGCCATGGAAACTGCTGAATTAATGTTTAATGTGATTTTCAGATACTACGGAATTCCAGAGGACATCGTGTCTGTCCGAGGGCCACAGTTTATCTCCCGGGTATGGAAGGCCTTCCTACCGCTCCTAGGTGTGACCGTCAGCCTCTCTTCTGGATACCATCCTCAGACCAACGGGCAGATGGAGAGGAAGATCCAGGAGATCAGCCGCTTCCTCCGTACCTTCTGCCATGGCCAGCAGAACTCCTCGAACCAATTTCTGGGTTGGGCCGAGTATGCCCAGAACTCCTTCACAAGTGACCAACGGACTCACTCCATTCCAGTGCGTACTCGGTTGTCTCCTGTGTCCAGCGTGTTGGTGTTCCGTGTCTTCACCATCGCCAGCCCGCCTGCAACGATCATCACCTGCAAGAGTACAAACAGCATCAGCCCGGAAAACTGCCACAGCAAACCTGCACTCCAGCCAAGTCACTCACCTCCAATTTAGTTCACTCTGCTAGTTCTTAGTTTAAAAAACCTGTTTAATTTACCTCCGGTCTCTATAGCTTCTAAACCGTAACACTATTACTGTCTTAATTTATTTTCTTAATATTTCTCTTGTGGTCCATTTTGTGAAAACCCATTTCGTGTTGTTTTTGAAATAAAGCGGCTCTTACTTTCGCTGAGACTGATATTATTGCAGTGTTCTGACATATAGACTGATACTCATTTGTAATTGCCTGTTTAATTGGGCTAAAAGTTTTTAAATGAGAGGTAAGCCAATCTATCTATTATTTTATTATGCAGCGTTTCAGTTATGCAAAACTATTATTAGACCTACCTAAAAAACCTGGAAGCATTGTTTATTTTATTAGTATATTTGCTCGAGTAGTTATTTGTGCTGCTGCTTGTATTTAAATTAGTTGTTCTCATTATTTTCTTTATTTTTATTTGACAGTAGTGCTTTTTCCCTGAACATAGCAAATACCGAACCATACCGTGATTAAAAAAAAAACGAACTGTGAGCAATCTGTACCATTACACCCCAAGCGTAACGTATGCGAGGGGGTGCCACAAAATTGAGAGAATTTTCAAAGTGTGCCATGACTGAAAAAAGGTTGGGAAACACTGTCCTAGATCATCAGTATATTAAACCCTTGGCACCATTGTGCAAGCAATGAAACTCAAATGGGATTTGAAGGCTTCTAAGAATATGATATTGATAACTGATTCAACTTATTTCCATAAAAAAAGCTATATAAATACTATTTATTTATTTGGCATTTAGTCCTGCGTTTCCAACATTGGAGGTGGGCACTCTAATGTACCAACAGTGGAACTAGACTTATACATGGGGTGGCCAGGGAGTGGCTAAGGCTACTATAGGGGTCCATTGAACGTGAAAGAATATAATATTTAATATTTATTTGTTTTCATAGTTTTTTACTCATGTAACATTGTATTCTAATAAATAAGCAACCACAATTTTAGATACCAGTAAAACTTAACAATTCTTGATTCCAACTGATATTCCACAGCCAAAACTACAAGCCTAATAATATAAATTGAACAGTTCTAATAATTAAGTGATTGATGTTGCAGGTATAACAGTAATTCAGGTACAGAAATAGAATAAAAAATAACATTATACATAATTTTCAATGTATAAATGAAATATAGATTAATGCATGTTAAAACTGGCTACAAAAGTTATTCAGTCAAGATCAGTGGATGATTTTTCTTGTGTACTTTGATTAACTTTAATGACAGACGGCAGGACTACAAGCTACATTCTCCTTTAAGAACAAATGCACAATATTGAATCAATACTGAAACGCTTCTGAATTAATTAGTCAACTGCTTACATTCGGTTAAAACATAGCCGATTATGTTAACTATGATACTTGCTATTTTTGGCATAGGCTACTATGTCCGTTCAAGCGCTCTGTGTGCCCGCTTTGGATGAAATGCCATATGCCACATACCAGATGCATCGTGTTCTCATGTTCAAGCCGGCAATGCAAAATAGTGAATTTAATCACCATACAGGCAAAAAGTTAACTTCAAGAATGAAAAAATGTGGCTTTGGTGTGTTTTGCTGTAAGAACTGCACAAATGGAAACGTGGGCAATCTATATTAGCCTATATCTTTCCATAAGTACAGACTTTACACAGAAAGAAAAATACTGAAAAATGCCTATATGCACTCTTCCAGGCTAGCGTGAAGTCAGTATACATTAACAACGTTTTGAGACAAATTGTATTGTTTAATGGAAAACAATGTGAATGGCGCCGCAGGATTTTGAGCAACTCTGCGCTTATACGCGACCCCCTTTAATCGTCTGTTTGTCAACTGTTAATATTCTCTTAATATTCGTGATACATGAACAATGTGCTGTGCAGCCGCACGTGAAAATAAATGCTTCTTTTAATAGGACATGAAATGGAAATAGCGATCAAAATTTTGGGGTGGCACCCAGGGTGGCCAGTCAGATGTCAGGGGTGTCCAGTGCCACCCTGGACACCCCTCTTCCTCCGCCACTGTGTAAAATAAATATTATGAACAAGACATTCAAAGTTTTTGTTATTTATTTCCATTTGAAAGACGTGTTTCTCAATAATTTTTACTTTAATTACATACATGTTTTTTTATAATTTTACAACCCCAAAGCATAATATTCAATAATTTTCTCACGTATTTGTTGGCAAACTGGCAATCCTCGGCCCATCTTTGCTCCTAAATGATTAGACCTTTCTTGGAAGCTGCTTTTGTACCAAATCATAATTACAATCACCTGTTGACATCACCTGTTTCAATTCTCATCATTATTTAACCATTTTACCTCATTACTAGCCCTAAATTGCATCTGTCCCAACTTTTTTTTTAAATGTGTTGCAGGTCTGAATGACAGGAAAGGATGCATATTTACAAATGACATGAAGTTGACCAGACAAAACTTTAAATATTTTGTGTTCATATTGTCTGCAATGAAATACAAGTCAAAGTAAATTTAGAAATCACTTCTATTTTTTTTTATTTGCGCTTTCCATACTGTCCCAACTTTTTCTGCTTTGGGGTTGTATAAATATGACAACAATCACATAACCCACAGAGAGGTCTCACTGTCGCACAGTTTGGGAATATAATGAAACAGAATTTATAGACATAAAAACATGATATCAGAGTTTTAAAATCAAACATTTAAAAAAAGAACCACATGTCACGGTTGTTTAAACCAATGAGCATTAAGCTGTGTCGTCAGTAAGTCGTTTCCCATCATGCTTTTGCTCAGCGCAGTCGGTGGAGAGCAACTGCGCTCGACTGCAGAATCCGACACACCCGCCTTTCGCTCGCGAGAGTTTTTTGACATACGTCAGCATGACATCAGAGCAAGGCGGACCGCCCTCGGACACATTTCTAAACGGCATGCATCTCGCGCTGATCACCGGTGATCGGTTCTGCGCAGATTTTGTTCATCTCAAACAAGCCTATTATCAGTGTTATTCACGTTACCTGTCATAATGTTATGCCTAATCAGTGTATATTACTTAATAGGTTTACACTAGCCACGTTTCCATTACTCTTCAAATTGTGCAAATTTAAATTGCGAATAGAAAATACGCTTAATGAAAACGCATCAATTTCGCAAAAACTAGAAAAAGTTTTTACGCCGCATGAGGTTGTTTTTCAGGCAAAACTGCAATGAGTTTTTCACAAAACTGCAATGGAAATTTATTTACAGGTCACCTGGTGTACGGTGATGCATTGGTGCTACATAGGGCCAAGCCTACTTTTTTTTTCACTCAATTATGTTGTAACAATTTATTTTCGTAACAACGAGATGTAATGTCGTAAAAACGAAAAGCTATATTCTTAAGATCTTATGTCGTTAAAACGGCATATTTTTCTCGTTAAAACAACATTTTGCTTTTCATAATAAGGACATAGGCTATGTTGTATAGTGATGTGTACAAATTAAGCCTTTATCCACATTAGAGAATTTATGTAGCCTATACTATGTGCCTTTGTCACACATAAATATATTAGTATAAAAGTAGGCCTATAATATAAAGTAGTTTATATCAGTCTACTAAATAAAACAAAACAAAAATACTAGCCAATGGCGATTCTATTGCCAAGGTTTGCGTAGAAGGTCGTGCTCATGTTTCATAAAATAAAGTAGCCTATAAAGTCTGGCGACTAAATAAAACAAAACAAAAATACTAGCCAATGGCGATTCTATTGCCAAGGTTTCATGAGAAGGTCGTGCTCATGTTTCATAAAATAAAGTAGCCTATAAAGTCTGGCGACTAAATAAAACAAAACAAAAATACTAGCCAATGGCGATTCTATTGCCAAGGTTTGCGTAGAAGGTCGTGCTCATGTTTCATAAAATAAAGTAGCCTATAAAGTCTGGCGACTAAATAAAACAAAACAAAAATACTAGCCAATGGCGATTCTATTGCCAAGGTTTGCGTAGAAGGTCGTGCTCACGTTTCATAATCAACCTATGAAATTTAGTAAGTACTTTAATTTCAATAAGTACTTAATGAGCGCTAAAAGAGCAGGTACTATATAGCCTGATCCTGTTAAGTATGAATGCGATCCGCACGTTAAGTATGAATGCGATATGCACCATGTTGACGTTACCATGTGACCTATGATGTTATCACAAGCGCAACAACTTAACAGATATGAGTGACAGGTTTAATTCCTGTATCTATAAATATCTTAATATTGATTAAACTTGTTCATTTTGTGGTCTTGTTGAAAAAACAGCTGCCCATTTATTTTGTGATTAAAGTATAAGTAGCCTAATACCCTAATTAACCCTACTAATCTGACCCACAATTTTATCCTTAAGATGTCATTTGTTTTATTTTGAAAACCCAAAATCATCTCTTGAATATGTTGTTAATTTGTTTATTTTATATCATCCACAAGCTAAAGTGGCTGAAATCTCCTTTATATTTTCCTCTTGTTCTTGTTAAATTTAACCAACAAAAAAAATTAAAAGATATTTAACCTTGTTATTGATTTTTTCTGTGTGTATAATGTATGCAAACCCATGATATTAAGCATGTAATTATAAAACAATAAAAGAAAAGATGAGTGACGGGTGCACGAACACCTCAAAGCATCAGTAACTCATCAGCCCGACCGGGGTGCGTCTCCCAAAAGCATCGTTAGCCTATTGTCGCAACATCCAGTCTGTGTTTCCCGAAACCATCGTTCCAATGAATATTCGCAAACAGCATCGCAAAGTTGTGTGGTTGCAATGACAGCTCTTGACCTGTGGTTAGAAGCATAGTTTCTTGTTTGCATGATATGTGGACTTATCCTTAAGACTAGTCCTTATCTTGAGCAAAATAAGCAAGCTGACATTTAGTACAGTCTATATATTTTATTTTGAATACATAAAAATGTAATTTACGTCTTAAGTTTGTCAAGAGATTTAAAGCCCCTTTTTTTGAAGAGTGCGCATATGCGAACGTGCTCTAGTGCGTAAAAACAAGCCTTTTTAAATCTGGAAGAATTAGTATTAAAAAAAAAAGTGTCCTCAAGTGCCATGTCCATCATTTATGGCAAAAAATCTAGACGGTTTCGGGAAACAGTCGCGACTAGCTAGTTAATTTCTTCAACAGTGCAACGTACTATGGTAGTTCAGCAGCAGTCAGTAACGTGGTTGTTCGGGAAACGCACCCCTGTGCGGTTTCCCTCAGTGTTTGCAGTGTCTGCACAGAGACATCTTTCAGCTGCTCGAAGATTTCGCCTTTGGAGTAAACTGTTGATTTTATACTCAAAAAATTTTAGTATCGCTACTTAAAAATTACCCCAGATTGAATTCCTACTCATGCACATACAATAATAATGACAAATGCTAACCAATACTTAATTATATTATTTTATATTATTATATTATTTTTTCACAAAAAAAAACTGAAAAAGATTTTAAATTCAAGCCTTGAATCATAGGGACTGTTTTTTTTTTTTTGGGTGGGGGTTGGTATTAAAAATTAACCTGATTGCATGAGAAAACATGACTAAACACATTTTCTATGCAAAACTTTAAAACACAACATATTGCTCTTTGTCTGCAGCTTCCATGTGAAATGTCATCTTGTGTTTTGCAAAAATATTCTATACACTTATATTTTTGGTTTAATTAAATGGAAGTCTAAACCCTGAACTCTACCTTAATGTTAAATTACATTCTAAATACAAAATTAATTCATAATTATGTTTTGACCTTTATTGATCTTCATAATTCATGATGAAGGTTAAAGGTCACAGACATCTCAAAGAGAACTTGGTTTGAGTGTCATTATCTACATAATTGGGTGTTTGTCATTTATTTACTTCATCACTGAGTGATAATTCTCTCAGGTCTGGTTTCCCATCAGTACAATCTTCAGGGTATGTCTAGTGTCTCCAGAGAACAAATTAGGGGCATGTAGCAAGTATGTTGACACTCTTCTGACAAACAGCAGTGACAAGGTTTATTGCACTTGGTTACAGGAAAACTCATGACATCCAACCACAAATGTGTTCTTCAATGAGCACTCCTCTCAAATCATCAGTGTCTGTTAAATAAGATAATAGTATCTCTGTGTAAATACTGTAAGGCAAGGCAAGGCAAGGCAAGTTTATTTATATAGCACATTTCATACACAATGGCTATTCAAAGTGCTTTACATAAGAAATAAGAATACCATGTGTAATAATTACAAATAAAACAAGGATAATTAAAACAGTGTAAAGAGAATTTAAAAAATAAAAATAAAATGTGGATAAATAGATCCCTATCTGCCTGATTCTCTAAATGCGGTCACCCCTATCTGAGATGGAAGAGATGGAGCAAGTTCGCAATGTCTCCTGGACCTTAAAAGTCGGTCCAAGACGGGCTCCTGTAGGGGACGTTACCTATGCCCCACAGGGCCTCCCCTTTCTTGAGTCCGCTTCTCTTCACTGTCTGCTACCACAGAATGAAGCAAAGCACACTGCTCTCCTTTTCCAATCTCCTCCAGTCAGACAGCCCTAACCAACAATGATAATCAACAGATACATAAGAAATAGAAATATACAGTTGTAAAGAGAATTAAAAAGAATAAGATTATATATAGATAAAATCAAAGATAAGAACAAAGGTAAACAGTTATAAAAGAATAAAAAGATGATGCATAGATAAGAGCAAATCAGTCGGACGTACAGTGGCACAGTGCTCATTCAGTAAATGCACAGCTAAACAGATGTGTTTTGAGTCTGGATGTACAGTGGCACAGGGCTCATTCAGTAAAGGCACAGCTGAACAGATGTGTTTTGAGTCTGGATTTGAATGTGGCTACTGTTGGAGCACATCTGATCTCTTCTGGAAGCTGGTTCTGGATCTGTTGGGTTTATAATTAATCAGCATATCTGCAATGTATTGAGGTCCTATGCTATTAAGTGATATATATATACCAGTAATAATACTTTAAAATATATTATAAATGTAACTGGAAGCCAGTGTAAAGATCTGAGGACTGGCGTGATATGGTCATATTTTCTGGTTCTGCTCAGAATCCTGGCCGCAGCGTTCTGTATGAGCTGCAGCTGTCTAATGGTCTTTTTGGGAAGGCCGGGGATCAAACCATTACAATAGTCCACCCTGCTGGTGATGAAAGCATGAATGAGTTTCTCTAAGTCTTGCCTGGAAACAAAGCATCTGATTCTTGATATATTTTTCAGATGATAGTAAGCTGATTTAGTTATTGCTTTTACATGACTACTGAAACTCAGGTCTGACTCTAAAATCACACCAAGATTCCTGACTTGATCTTTAGTTGATTTGCCCCTAGCTTCAAAGTATGCGTTCACCTTGAGAATTTCATATTTGTTTCCAAATGCCATAAGTTCGGTTTTGTCTTTGTTTAACTTAAGAAAGTTTTGGCACATCCAGTTGTTAACTTCATCAATGCATTTGCACAGGGAGTCAATGGGGCTATAGTCATTAGGTGATAGCGCTAAGTAGATCTGGGTGTCGCCAGCATAGCTGTGGTAAGCCATTTGGTTCTCTCTCATTATTTGGCTCTGATAGTGGGGGACTCCACAGTCAGAAACATTAGCAGCAGGGATACAACTACATAGGAGTAGTGCAAGAATTGACCCTTGTGGGACTCCGCATGTCATGGATGTCCAGTCAGACTTATGGTCACCTATACTCACATAATAACCTCTTCCTTCTAAGTATGACCTGAACCATTTAAGGACCATCCCAGAAAGTCCGACCCAGCTTTCCAGCCTGTCAAGAAGTATGTTCTGGAGAACAGTGTCGAATGCAGCACTGAGGTCGAGTAGTACCAGAATTGATGTTTTGCCTGTATCTGTATTGAGGCGAATATCATTTATAATCTTTATGTGCGCTGTTTTTGTACTGTGATGTGGTCGGAAACCGGATTGAAAATTGTCGAAGTATCTGTTTGAGCTTAAGAATTTGTTCAGCTGACTGAAGACAACTTTTTCAATGATCTTGCCTATGAAGGGGAGATTTGAGATTGGTCTGTAGTTGCTCAATATGGAGTTATCCAGATTTCTCTTTTTCAGGAGGGGCTTAACTACTGCGGTTTTAAGGGAGTTTGGAAAAGTCCCATAGAGAAGTGAGGAGTTTACCACTTCTAGCAGATCTGCTTCTAAACAGTTAAACACACTTTTGAAAAAAGAAGTGGGGAGTGTGTTAAGGGCGCAGGTTGATGTTTTAAGGTGCTGTACCGTTTCTTCTAAAATTTTACAGTCAATTGCTTCGAAATCAGACATAGTAACTTTCTGAGGTTGTGGTCTGATCTGACTGACCCCAGAGCAACTCAAGGATGTGCTGATCGCCTTCCTGATATTATTGATTTTCTCGGAGAAGAAGGAAGCAAACTCACTGCATTTGCTGTCAGAGAGCATTTCACTGGGAATGTGACTTGGGGGGTTTGTAAGTCTCTCTACAGTAGCAAAAAGAGTGCGCGTGTTGTTTATGTTTCTGTTCATAATATTTGAGAAGAAGGTCTGTCTAGCTTTGCCTAGCTCCACATTGAAAGCATGAAGGCTGTCTTTATAGATGTTATAATGGACTATAAGTTTTGTCTTCAGCCACATGCGTTCATATTTCTTGCATTGTCTTTTTATTTTTTGCACTGCTGTTGAGTTTCTCCAAGGTGCTTTCTGTCTGCCACTCTTTTTCCTGACATTCTCAGGAGCAATATCATCTATTACACTCTTAACTTTTGAGTTAAAGGAGTCAAGGAGAGAATCAACAGAGTCTGCGGATATGCTTGGTGTTAGAGATATAGCCTTCATAAATAGCATACTAGGTTCTCATTTAAGCTTCTCTTTTTGACAGAGACAGATCTAGCTTCAATGGCAGGAGAGATTGAAATATCAAAGAAAATACAAAAATGATCAGACAATGCTACATCCTTAACAACAATTGATGAAATGTTTAGACCCTTGCTGATAAGTAAATCTAGAGTGTGTCCACGATTGTGTGTGTGACCATGTATATGCTGTGTCAAATCAAAAGTGTTAAGAACAGTCATGAGCTCTTTTGTTGTACTGGATTCAGCATTGTCTATGTGAATGTTAAAATCCCCAGCATTAGCAAAACAGTCAAACTCTGAGGAGATTGCAGATAACAGCTCTGTAAAGTCCTCAGTAAAGGATGGAGAGTATTTTGGAGGCCTGTAAATAATGATAAGCAGGATGCGTGGAGCACCTTTTAACACAATACCCAGATATTCGAAGGACGGATAATCACCAAATGACACTTGCTTACATTGATAAACTTCTTTAAATAGAGCAGCATAACCTCCTCCACCCCTCCTAAATGCTCTACACACACTCATAAAAGTAAAGTTAGGAGGGCTGTTTCATTGAGGACTGTTGCACTGCAGCTGTCTTCAAGCCACGTTTCATTTAGAAGCAAAAAATCTAGGTTGTTTGTAGTTATTAAGTCATTGACTAGAAGTGATTTGTTATCAAGTGAGCGGATGTTTAAAAGTGCTAACTTTACGGTCTTACTTATTGTCCCGGTCGTATAAGTTTGATGTGTTATAGGCAGAAGATTAGATTGGTTTGCCAAGCGCCTGAAAAGGCCTTAGATTTTCTATCACGTAACAGAACAGAAATAGAGAAAGAGACAGGCACACTGGGTTCCCGCTCATTCTGTAAACATTTGATAAAGTTACTGTTATCATGGCGGGACCCAACACACATCACTGAGAGCTGGTATCAGTTGTTTTTGGTTCACCTACAGATGGAGGAGGGTGTGGCCTGGCGTTGTGACCGAAGAAATCTCACAGGAGGAGGTGGAGGGCAAGTTGGGCCCATGGGCTTTGGTGGTCGCTTTTGGTTGATATTTGGGGACTCAGCGATAGAGTGTGATAGTCTGATTCCAGCATAAACGAGATCCTCCATTCTCTCTGAGAAGCTCAGAAGAGGGGAAGCTGGAGAGAGGAATAGCATGTCTGGTGAAGGTGGCTGTTGCTCTGGTGTTACTGGAGGCTGTGATATGTTGTCCTGGCTTCCTGGCTGTTTTCCATAAAGTCATCCTTGGGTGTTGAATCTTGGAGCAGTTCTAATCCATCACAGTCTCTCTGTGGTGAGCTCTGTGGGCAGGGCTCAGCTGGGAGTGTGTCCGTGAGCAGTGGTTGTTGTGGCGTTGTGTTATCAATGTCCTTGTGGGATGTGTCAGCTGCATGTCCATTCAGATGCTGAAATGAAGTCCTGTGGTCATTCATACTCTGTTCAGGTGTGTGTGCGCCATTCAGGTTGAGTGGATTGACACACACTGATGAAGGATAATGGAGGGAGAAGTAGATATTGTCCTTTAGTACTCTTGCACCAAGTTTGTTTGGGTGAAGGCCATTTAATGTAAACAGTTTGTCTCTGACTCCAGAAAAGATTAAAGTTGTCGATGAAGTTCAGTCCCTTCATGTTGCAGGATTTTTGCAGCCATGTATTAAGGCCAAGCATCCATGAGAACCTATTTGTTCCTCATGCTGGAAGTGGTCCACTGATGAAGGACTGAATTTTCTAAGTCTTCTAAGTGTTTCAAAAGTTCATTGAAATCCTCTTAAGGAGTTCTGACTGCTCTCTCTGAATATCTTTCTTTCCCACATGAATGATTAGTCGATTTGCAGTCTTATGTTTCATCAGAATGTTCTGAAGTTGCCTGTTTACATCAGAAACTGTTGCTTGTGGAAAGCAGCATGTAGTTGTATCCCTGCTGCTAATGTTTCTGACTGTGGAGTCCCCCACTATCAGACTCCTGGGCTCGGCTGTGCTCTGAGCTGAGTGCCGCTGTCTGCTCGACCTTGAGCGCCTGTTAGCATTAGTGTTAGCTCCAGGCTGATTTGATCTGTGTCCGATCACATTTGGAGATTTTTCACCTACATTCAGCACATTTGGGCATTCCTCACCCATATTCAATAGTACTTCAAATCTGTTCGCAAGATGTATAGGTGGTGGTAAGGGGTAGAGGATGCTACTGCGGCAATTGTTGATAATCTTGACAATCTGTTGTCTCAAGTGCCTTTCGGTCTCGCTCCCTGTCTGTGCCATTGATTAGTGTGTTGATCAGTTAGAGCTTGTTTCTCTACACTCATTTTGGCCTGTTTAGGATCACAAGATTCATGGGACTCACCGCCTGTATGCTGACGTGGCTCTGTTGTGTGTTCAGTCTGGTTTGGTAGTCCCGCAAGTAACTTTGTTTCCAGAATTATAATCCTTTGTAGAAGTCTGTGGCAGTTTGTGCAGCATGTAGATTTTTCAGAAAGAGGAGGCATTTTCTTTCTTATCCTTTTCAATGTAGGCAGCTGTGTTTTCCCTTCCGGAATGTAAGCTGATGGCTGCCGTTCGTGGGAGGTTGGTTGGATAATTCCCTTTTTTGTAGTTTTCCAGCTACCAAGAGTTTCTAGTTTTAGTGTTGATGTCAAGCTTTATCGTCTGAACACTGTGCTGTTTTGCTGTAGTTAAAATTAGGAAATAAAATACAAAAGCGATAGAGCAAAGCGCTGAGCAGTAAGCAGGAACGTCCCAAACAGTAGCTAAGCAGGAAGCCTATCCTGCTACTAAGCAGGATAAGACAATAGGCTGCAGTTTTCATAAACCTAATCAGGTATTTAGAAATAAACTCAAATACATCAGCTCTTACTTTTGTCCCACATAGCAAATGTTTTCTGGCCCAGCTCCGGGCCACATGATCACTTTTCCCTCGGCCCAAAACTGGATTAAAGACAAGGGCCACACATGGGCCATAACCGGCCCGAATCTCAGCCAGTTAGTCACCCTTATCTGGCCCTGAATTGGGCCAAAACAGGTTTTTCTTATTGGTACCAATCCTCTTCCACAAGTTAACCATATGAGGAGCTCTTTTCCAAAACGCTATAAATCCATTTTAATAGTTTTCATGAAAAGATCATTTTTTACCTACACCCATTTTTTTAATATTCGATTTATCCTGTTAAAATGGTCTATTGGCTCAGTCTGAACATGTTAAACAATGATTGTTAAATTAAACAACAATATTGTTGATTATAAATTCAAAGTCATTATTTTTTTGTTTCAAAACGCTACAAATCCATCCTTTTTATATGTAGTTGGTTTATGTCTGTAAAAGCAACAACAAAAACAACAACGCTACTCATGTCACATTAAGCATATAACATCAGGGGTCAAAACGATTGCGATTACAACCGTAATCGGGGGGTTGGGTGTCATATATTGCCGGTAAGAATCGCGTTCCGTGGGGAGGGGTGTCGAGATTGCGTAATCGTGTTCCGTGGAGAGGTGTCGTAGATTGGCGGTAAGAATTGCGTTCCAGATGGGATTTTGTTCGCCGGAACGCGGCTTATGGAACACCGCAGCGCGATCGAAAAGGGCACTTTCACTTTCAAAGGGGCAGTGGATTGAGACGGGATGAGAGGATATATCGCGTTTAGGCTAAAAACAGGCTTGGCGCTTATAGCGGTTTGGAAAAAAACTGCATCTTGCAGTACATTTAAACAAGGAAATATAACGATTTGGCATTTAAGATTGATGGAGCAGAGAATAGGTTCAGTACACAGCTCGATGGCATGACAAACTCATTTTCTTTTAATTTGGCGTTTATCGCGTTTTGGAAAAGAGCTCTTCATATCAAAGCCACCCTTTAACCAGAAATGCCAAAATTGAGCCATAACCCAGCCTAATCTTACCCAAACCATATGAACAAATAAGTCACAAGATTATTTTCAAAATTAGTTTATTTAACAATAATGCACAAAAAAAACAGTTGAGTTGTGTACTATGTACAAAATTTTTAATTTCTACCTAAATGAATCTATTAATGAATCTAGCTCTGAAATTTAAACCATGTAATTGTGTATATTAGGTGGCCTTAACTACTATGTTCTTACATTTAATTATTTGAGCACTTATTGTGTAGATACATGTTTTTACATTTTTTTTTAAATCCTGCATGTAATTACATCCATCATTTATTTTTTTGTAATTACATTTATAATTACACTGTTGACCCTTCCCTTACACCTAACTTTACCCTTAAACTTACCCATACCACCACACCTGTTCCTAACTCTAGCTGTATCCCATCTCAATATCAGCAGAAGTATTTTGCAATACAATATATACACAATTAGTACATTATACTCACTTTTGCAAGTACATAGTAGTTAAGGGCACCTAATATAAAGTTGGACCAAGTAATTTTACTCTCAACAAACAGAGCAAATTAAAACAATTACTTAAAACAAATTTACACATCAGAATGTTTATGTGTGAGGGAAAGTGATTATATGTAGGACTGTCCTCAGGAAGTGAAGTACAGCTCTGCAGCCCTTCTTTTCTCCTCAAGCGCTCTCTTCCTCCAAGAGCAAGCTAAACTGAAGCTATCTTTGTATGCTTCAGTATCCTGATTGGTGGCATTTCGTGTCAGGCCATTTTTTTTTCTCACAGCAGCTATAAGACAAAATACTAAATTAATAAACATATATACAAACATTTATTCACCTAACGTTACTGTAAAAAAATGTAGGTAACAATAATAAAACCTGTTTAGCCAAATTCAGGGCCTAGTTAAGGGTGATTACTGGCTGAGATTCGGGCCGGTCATGGCCCATGTGTGACCCTTGTCTTTAAACCAGTTCTGGGCCTTGATACTTTTTGGTTCCAGTTCTTAGCCATAAATTAACCATATCAACACCACCCTCTGACCAGAAACCCCCAAAACTGAGCCTTAACCCAGCCTAATCTTACCCAAACCATATGAACAAATAAATCACAAGAAAAACATTTTATTCAGGAAATGATTGCTTATAATGTGGCACAATTGAATGACTGTCTTTTTAGAGTTTGAATCTCAAACGTTACTAGCTAAATAAAAAAAATCAGACATATCCTGATAATCAAAGTCACAGATTAGAATTAGATATAATTAAATCTGATTATACAACCATTCAATCACTTTTAGTTTTACAAGTCAATTACTGTTGCAATCATTTTAACAGCATTAACGTTACATTGTTCCGCACACCGGATAGCAAGCACTGCGCCTCGGACACCACGCAGCAGGCCGGTCTATCACACCCCGGTCGCGTCAGTCTGTACTCGCGTTCTCAAGTTCAAGGGGCAGTGAATCAGCTACCATAAAGGCGAACGTTCACTTAAAAAAAAGAATAAAGTGGCGTACAACTTACTTGAACAGTAAGCGGTTGTCTGAAAGACGTCTTCTTCACTGACACTGCAGCAGGAGAAATGTCAAACGATGCATCACGTGAACCATATCCACCAACCAGAAAAGCTTCTGTTACCATGGAGATCGCGCCAAAACAAACTAGTTCACCTTAACAGTAAATATTTTTAAATAAACTAATATATATATACGGTTCTGAACATGATTTTGTGGTGCTTAAACTAAAATTTATGGGTAAAGTATATTATTTTCTATGTGAATTCCTTTTTTTCGGAATTTATAATGATTGTTGAATTTTGTGTTTATTGCTGAAAACTAAATACTATTTATTAATTATTTATCTTTTAAAATATGGACATTGTTTTTTTCACAGACTCATATATAAGTCAATTAATATTATTATTAACTATCAAAATCATTACATCTGTTAGAGAGAGAGAGAGAGAGAGAGAGAGAGAGAGAGAGAGAGAGAGAGAGAGAGAGAGAGAGAGAGAGAGAGAGAGAGAGATTTGGGGTGAATAATAATAATATACTATATATTAATTATATAATTATATATTATTATTATAATAATATTAAATTATATTATTGCCTTGAATATAGTAGCAGGCCTAAATACTTATAATTTGCTAGAAGTGAACTGAAGATGCAATGCCATCATTGCCACATATGGCCCAAAATCGCTACACTGATCTGGGCCACACACCTCCCGTCCACAATCGGCCCAAATTTTGTCTGCCGTCATGCATGCAGTGCCCTTATTGCCACACATGGCCCAGAGGTGGCTGACATTATGCATGACAGTGCCGCCAGCACGCCAGCAGTGCCATACTGAAGCCACATCTGGGCCAAGTCTGTTTGCTATGTGGGGTAGTGATTTGCCAGCTTGTCTTCTTATCATGACACACCAGTTTGTAACATTGTTCTTGGGCCAAACTGGGCCCCAATATTGCTGCCTTATAAAAAAAAATGCACATGTTTAAATGTTTGCCCCTGATACTTTGTATGAAGCCCCCCTTGTGTTGTCACCTTGCCATGATGGAGGGGTTTGCATGTCCTAATGACCCAGGGAGCTACATCAGCAGGGACACATATCCCTGGCAGGTTCAATGCCGGATGCTCTCAGGTGATGGGACAGACTAATAACACCTGTTCCTCCAGGTTGGGGGTAAGGCATGGGGCCAACAACCCCACCCTGGAAAAAACATAATTCAGTCAGGTCCACTTAAGTCAAAAACACCATAGACAAACTTAGTCAACAGCACATTTGGTGATATGGCTCTGTTTGCCATCCTTTTTATGAGCTCCATGAAAAGCCAAGACAAGGAACAGCCGCAGCTGTAAAATTCCCCAACAGACCATACCAGGCAGTCCTCCCTGCTCATCCTGCTAAATCAAGGGCCAACAGAGGATCCAAAAGAGCATTTCAGGAAGGCAATATAACTGAATTTAATTGTAAAGAGCCAATCGATCTACGTGAAGCTAGCATGAGGAATGTAACTAGAGCTAATGATAGAAGTAATTTATATTTAGGTAAATGGGCTCAACAACTACTGAAGCTAATATACAATTTTCAAGCCACAGATCAGGAAGCAGCACTCATAGCTTTTCTTAAGGAAGGCTTGAGCATCGGGCCACAGGTAGCTTTCATAAGTGGTTGAAGACCATCGCCTTATGGCCTTCAATGTAGAGACAGGAGTGGAGGAAACTGCAGTTGTAGTAGCCCCTATGTGCAGAGAATGAGCCATATAACAATCTGAGGGAAGCTTGCAGCATTGGCAGAGCAGGCGGAGACTGAAGGCAAGCCAGGTTCTGGACATGGGCTTTCCCTCCTCCATGGCAAATAAATGGGTCCTGCAGACCAGCTTGTGGATGGCTCCTCAGGTAGACCAACATGACATAAAAAGCATAGTTAGATTCAGAGATAAAAACAACTGTTCATCCCCTTTTCCTATCAGTTTAGTGTGCTTAGAATTATGGTGAAGTGGTAATAAATTGATTATTCTGCCCTCGCAGTACGACGTCTGCTTTGTATGGCTAGACAGATAGTTAACAGCAACAAGAAGAGAAACTCCAGAAGTCTTGTTAAGGATTGATGTTTTATCTTTTGTTCTCTTTTCTTCCTCAGATTTATTTCTTAAGTTTTTCTCCATTTAAGTCTGTAAGACTGAAAGAATAAACAGAAAATAAACATTACAAAAGTGTACAATCTTTTGTGTCTTTTACACAATAAAATGTAAAGTTACTCAGTAACTCAGTAAGGTTACACAGTATTCTCAATATCAACACATTTACACAATAAACTACAGATGTTCTTAATAAATAGAAATTAAACAAACATCTGCAGCATCACCAAACTCACTGCTAAACTTTTACACACATTATCCATATAAAGTAAACAAACCCACTAATTAACCTGAGACGCAATGCCGAGGCACCCTGCTGGCCAGATAAAACAGTGCATCAGAAAACAAAAGGCATCAACCGAGAGTGTAACTCAAGAAAACTGATAGTCACGAACATACTAAAATACATTACTGAAAGTAAACATGTACACCAAACAGTAAATTACAATGCTGATGTGTGATTACTTACAGACAAAGATCTGACCAAGCTTTGTAATGAAAGCAGTCTCGTGAATGTCTTCCGCGCTGTCGCTCAAACAGGTCCGTCACTGAAACGGGTCTGACTAAGAACTATGACATCACGCCGCAGGGCGGAACATCGATACATCAGAAATATGAGGTCATGTGATGGATTAAAAGAATCTGTGGAAAACTCACCACCTGAGAAAGCGTAGAAAGCAGTGAGCAAAATGTATCTTAGCAATAGGTCAGGATAAGACCCAAAGAACACATTTATAAGCTTTAAACTATTGCTTTAAGAAAAGCATATTTCCAATAGTGACTATAGCAAACATGTCTCGAGTAAAAGTGATAAAAAAAAAAAAACCACCTAATTACTTCTTGTGGCCTGTGTATTCACAACGAGTAAAAATAGCGATGCAGATTTAGACTAGGCAATTTCCTAGGCTGATATTGACTTGGGACTATACAGGTGCTGGTCATATAATTAGAATATCATCAAAAAGTTTATTTATTTCACTAATTCCAATCAAAAAGTTAAACTTGTATATTACATTAATTACACACAGACTGATATATTTCAAATGTTTATTTCTTTGAATTTTTATGATTATAACTGACAACTAAGGAAAATCTCAAATTCAGTATCTCAGAAAATTAGAATATTACTTAAGACCAATACAAAGAAAGGATTTTTAGAAAACTTGGCCAACTGAAAAGAATGAACATGAAAAGTATGAGCATGTACAGCATCAATACTTAGTAGGGGGTCCTTTTGCCTGAATTACGGCAGCAATGTAGTCGATCAGTCTTTGGCACTGTTCAGCTCTTCTGCATTGTTGGGTCTGGTATGGAAGGAAATAAGAGACATAATTCTTTGAAATTTTAATGATCCTAAAAGTCCTGAATCCCTTACCCCAAATCACCTGCTCACTCTAAAAACTACCCACGCTCTACCACCCCCTGGCAAGTTCATCAGCAAGGGATGGCGCCATGTCAATACTTAGCTGAGCAATTTTGGGGCTGTTGGCAGAAGGAGTATGTGTCTAACATTGCAACAAGACAATGCTGGCTTACACCAAGAAGGAACATGCAAGTTGGAGATATAGTCATGGAGAAGGCAGACGATCTGCCTAGGAATAAGTGCCGCTTGGCAGAAGTTATTGAGACTGTCGTTGACAAGGATGCTTTGGTAAGAAGAGTGAAGATACGCTTCGGAGACAGAAAACTGGGGAAGGATGGTAAACGCCTGAACAAACCATCAATGGTTGAGCGCCCAGTGCAGAAGCTGGTCCTTCAGCAGGAGGCAGCCTGAACTTCCTGTCATATCCTTTGATCTATGCAGTCCATAGAATATGTTTCAGGTTTACTTTTACATCTAGCTTCAAATAGGTAATTTATTATAGAAATCATTTGTGATTTAAAGTTTGAGATTTGTAGTCACTCATGATTTGGTGGGAATGTAAATAACCCTCAGTTTATTTTAATTAGTTTTTGAGCTTAATATATTATTCTGATATTATTCCATATATTAAACATCGTAATTCTATATTTTCTTAATATTAGGATTGTTTGCACCCGTTTGAAAAGGAGTACAAGGTATTAATTTATATTTAAGCACTTGTGTGTATATGTATCATATCTTGTCTTAATGATTGTTTTATGTGTTTGTTTGATTTAAGAGTAATTTTATGTTTTTAGTATAAATGTTAGTATTAATTTCTAAATGTGTTGCTATAGTCAATTGTTTTGTTTCATTTATATGAACATGTATTATTATCAAATTGCAACAGTTGTTTATTTATCTTTTCTAGCTCTTACGTTGTTGTGAAGTCAACAAGGGCAATAAAAGGACAAAGGAGAGTACAACATCAGTGCATGGGCAAAATTCTTTATTTAATTCAACCAGGCTGTAACACATGGTATCCCTGTTCTTAATTGGCCAGCAAACTCGCTGACCTTAACCGCATAGAAAATCTGTATTGTGAAGAGGAAGATGCGATATGCCAGACTACGGAAGCAAATAAGAGACATCATTCTTTGAAATTTAACTGCCACTGAATACTTAGTTTTGAAATATTTTATTTTTAAAAACATTTATCTGAATTTATTTGCTCTGAATTCACCCATTTGAAATTATTTTACTTTGGAAACCATTCCAATTTACCTCTCAAAACCTGAATTTCGATTAATATTTTTCAATGCTCAAAAATTCAGATACAAAAAAAAAGTTGTTGCTAATTATGTTTGGAACACATAGGATAATCTCTCTATGTAGATAGGCACTGCAAGTGTGGCGTGATCTGGTTTTATTTCGGCTCCCATGTTAACAGGTTAGACTAGAGCATGCACACTGCCCACGTGACACACACGTTTCTCGAGCCGTCATGGAAAACGCGTGCATGCTAGAAATAGAACCGACACCTATTTTTCACATGACACGAAAGTGTTGGAAGCGTTTCCAGGCAAAATAGAATAGAAAAGGATGTTTGTATGTAATTTTGACACAAATCCATAATTAATAAATGATATTTTGATGTTTGAAAGTCTCTAGGTTTTGACATGAATGCAGATATAACTGTAATTTTAAATAAATAATAATAATTATCGATTTTCAATACATGTCAATAAAGAGCGAAAATTCTGTAGCCTATTTACTTATAGCTTCTGACCAAGGCTGTATCTCAATACTAGTTCTACTCGAGCTTAGTGCTGCGTCGATTAGCCTGGCGTGGCCATACTAAATTCTAGTCAGAATATGAGTCTGGTACCGCTCCATTGAGCTTTGATTATGGGGCGTGTTTCAACCGAGCCAGGAAAGACCTCAATTGGATAGACCCACAACCAATCAGAGCAACGGAGCGACGGGTAACGTTAGTTGTCAAATGTCAACAGAACACAACTGCACTGTGTTGCCAAGTCCGTGTTTATCTCCATGTCCGCGGGTTGAAGCGATCCCAATTATGTGATTATATAAACCCAGGAATGCAAATTTTAGCAGGCAACCTTGCCAACCAAACGCCATTTTTTTCCGGAGATCCCCCCGGAAAGTTATTGTTTTGGGCTATAGTTTTGAGTAGCAACTGTGCGCGACATTGCAAAAACGTGGCAACCCTGTCTGCACACGCTGGATTAAGTAACGTAACAAGAAAAAGATGTGTAAAAGATCTTTGCCAGTATTGTAATAAAATAATTTAAGGATACACAGAGTACTTACCAACACGATCATCGCTTTCTGAGAGAAATAGTGAAGGTGAATGCATATGCGAACAAGTTCTCCGCTTAGGATAAGAGCAAATTCAACCCAAAGCGCCTTTGATGACGTGGATAGTTACGTTACTGTTGATCATCTGTCCATCATCGTCTAAAGCCCGCCCTGATGATTTCATTGGTCCGAACAGTTTCTGTTCGGGCATAATAACTCCTCTATGGATCGAGGCCAGACCGAATTGCCCGAGCAAAAAAAATTGTGGGCGGGGCTAAATTCGGCTGGCATCCAGGCTAGCGTTCGATACTATAGATCATAAAATACTCTTAGATCGACTTCAAAATTACACTGGTGTTGAGGGACAGGCATTAAACTGGTTTAGATCGTACTTATCAGACCGCTACCATTTTGTCTGTCTAAATGGGGAAAAATCAAAGATAACGTCAGTAGACTATGGGGTGCCGCAAGGATCTGTGTTAGGCCCGCTGCTATTCTCAATATATATGCTGCCACTTGGTAATATTATAAGAAAACATGGAATTCATTTCCACTGTTATGCTGATGACACTCAATTATATATTTCATCACGACCAGATGAAAACGCTAAATTATCTAAACTGACAGCGTGTGTTGAAGATATTAAAAACTGGATGACGTGTAAATATCTGCTATTAAATTCAGATAAAACGGAGGTATTATATATTGGTCCAAAAAACTGCCCACAAAACTTCTCACAATACAACTTTAACTTGGAAGGATGTCCTGTCACTTTATCCACTACAGTAAAAGACCTGGGTGTTATATTAGCCCGCAACTTGTCTTTCGAAAATCATATTTCATATGTTACAAGAACGGCATTTTTCCACCTTAGAAACTTTGCTAAGCTATGTAACATGCTATCTATTTCTGATGCAGAAAAGTTAGTTCATGCATTCGTGACCTCGAGACTACAGTAGTTTACTGTAATGCTTTATTAGCTGGTTGTCCTGCATCCTCAATAAACAAGCTACAGTTAGTCCAAAACGCAGCTGTTAGAGTTCTTACTAGGTCAAGAAAATATGATCATATAACACCAATTTTATCATCTCTACACTGGTTACCTATTAAGTTCCGTATCAATTACAAAGTATTGCTACTGACCTATAAAGCCCTAAATGGTTTAGCTCCAGGGTATTTAACTGATCTTCTATTGCCCTACAATCCATCGCGCTCTTTAAGATCACTAAACTCGAGGCTTCTGGTCATTCCTAGGATATCTAAGTTCACTAAAGGAGGGAGGGCATTTTCACATTTAGCTCCTAAACTCTGGAATAGTCTTCCTGATTTTGTTTGAGGTTCAGACTCGCTGTCCCAGTTTAAAACTAGATTAAAGACGCATCTCTTTAGCCAAGCATTCACATTATAATTACCTTTATACTACAGTTAAATCGGATCAAAAGCATTAATATTCTGAACAGCAGCTATGCTAATTATTTCCCATCTGCTTTTCTGTTGTTATCTCGGGACAGTAGTCCCGAGGTAAATAGTTCATCAGCTCCAGTTTGTATCCAGCCTCTCATGGAGACTTCAGATGCCCCAACACCTGTGATGAGACGACTCGACACCTGTGAAGAGACGACTCAACGCCAGCTTTGTTATGGCTTAAATTAATACATGATTGATTAACTTTTTCTAACATTTTTCTTTAACATTCTCTTTCTAACATTTTTCAATGTACTTTTATGAAATGCTCTTTCTGTAAAGCAGCTTTGAAACAATGTGTATTGTGAAAAGCGCTATACAAATATATTTGAATTGAATTGAATCTCCTTGATGGATACTCTGTGGCACATGCTAACACCACTTTGTGACTCATGATGTATCAAGGAAGGGACCACGATGCTCCATCCGAGATCCGTACGCACAGCATATGGCTCGTTGTCTGCTCCATGAATCACTTCTCTGGGTGCTAAAGCTCTGGAACAATTATACCCTATGAGAAGACCCACTTCACAGTCTTGAAGCGGAAGAATTCTGTCTGTCAGAGTAGCAAGATGTTTCCAACGCCTGGCAGTCACACTGGTAGGGATGTGTGCACGGTCCACAGGGATACATTTCTTAGTGTATGCAGGGGGAAGGTCTAGAACTACTGTGGAATTAAAGCCTTTAACTCTAAGAACAGAAACTATTTCACTTGTTATCAAAGAATCTCTTCCAACCATACAGGTCCTTCTCAAAAAATTAGCATATTTTGATAAAAGTTCATTATTTTCCATAATGTAATGATAAAATTAAAATGTCATATATTTTAGATTCATTGCACACCAACTGAAATATTTCAGGTCTTTTATTGTTTTAATACTGATGATTTTGGCACACAGCTTATGAAAACCCAAAATTCCTATCTCAAAAAATTAGCATATCATGAAAAGGTTCTCTAAACGAGCTATAAACCTAATCATCTGAATCAACTAATTAGCTCTAAAAACCTACAAAAGATTCCTGAGGCTTTTAAAAACTCCCAGCCTGGTTCATTACTCAAAACTGCAATCATGGGTAAGACTGCCGACCTGACTGCGGTCCAGAAGACACCCCAAGCGAGAGGGTAAGACACAGAACGAAATTTCTGAACGAATAGGCTGTTCCCAGAGTGCTGTATCAAGGCACCTCAGTGGGAAGAAAAAAGTGTGGCAAAAAAGTGTGACCGGACCCTGAGGAAGATTGTGGAGAAGGACCGATTCCAGGCCTTGGGGGACCTGCGGAAGCAGTGGAAGCAGTGGACTGAGTCTGGAGAAAACATCCAGAGTCACCGTGCACAGGTGTGTGCAGGAAATGGGCTACAGGTGCCGCATTCCCCAGGTCAAGCCACTTTTGAATCAGAAACAGCGGCAGAAGCGCCCGACCTGGGCTACAGAGAAGCAGCACTGGACTGTCGCTCAAATTTTGCATGTAATTCGGAAATCAAGGTGCCAGAGTCTGGAGGAAGACTGGGGAGAAAGAAATGCCAAAATGCCTGAAGTCCAGTGTCAAGTACCCACAGTCAGTGATGGTCTGGGGTGCCATGTCAGCTGCTGGTGTTGGTCCACTGTGTTTTATCAAGGGCAGGGTTAATGCAGCTAGCAATCAGGAGATTTTGGAGCACTTCATGCTTCCATCTGCTGAAAAGCTTTATGGAGAGGAAGATTTTGTTTTTCAGCACGACCTGGCTCCTGCTCACAGTGCCAAAACCACTGGTAAATGGTTTACTGACCATGGTATTACTGTGCTCAATTGGCCTGCCAACTCTGCTGACCTGAACCCCATAGAGAATCTGTGGGAAATTGTGAAGAGAAAGTTGAGAGACGCAAGACCCAACACTCTGGATGAGCTTAAGGCCGATATCGAAGCATCCTGGGCCTCCATAACACCTCAGCAGTGCCACAGGCTGATTGCCTCCATGCCACGCCGCATTGAAGCAGTCATTTCTGTAAAAGGATTCCCGACTAAGTATTGAGTGCATAACTGAACATAATTATTGGAAGGTTGACTTTTTTTGTATTAAAAACACTTTTACTAGAGCCTCGCACCATTATACAGGCCTAACGCCATTATCAACGTGCTCAAAATGGAGTCCTGAGCTCACACATTTCTGAACTAACTAATTGTTTCACCATTTCAAACACAATCAATATAAAACTTGCATCTGCATACTCCTAAACATATTATAACATAATTTCAATGTATTTTGACTAATCATTGTGCTTTTTACCTGAAAAGGGGAGAGAAGATTAAACAGCAAACTTGTACTTGCTGTTTCTCCACTGTGAATGCAGATTAAGTTTACAGGGTAAGTTACATTTACCAAAAAAAAGTTTTTCATGACCATTAGCTGTAACATCAATCTGTCAATGATCTGAAACTGACATTACGTCAACCAAACATTCAAAAACATCCTGTTCGAGTCTTAATCGTCGACTTCGTTGGGTCCGTCATCTTGTTCCAGGTCCGACTCGGTTCAAACTGATACAGTTGCACAGATGTGTCCTCAGAGACTTGCCATTCTTTCTCCAAAATATACCCCCAACTGTTGTCACGTCAACACTCCACATGAGTCATGTCAAGACGCCCCACAGAACAGAGGGGCAGGGTGAGTAAAGCTCATTATCATTTAAAGTCGCATTCACTGAAATGGCTTGCTGAAAACAGCTTTTTTTGACCAGGTAAAAAGTGTTTTCTTACAATTAGTGTTGCACGATATACCAGTACTAGAAAAGTATTGCGATACCCTGCTATTACAAATGGTACGATATGGAATTTTATTAGTACCGGTAAGGTACTAATTAAGAAGGGCCGCGCGTTAATAAGAGCTGTATTTATTTGTGTCGCGAGTGACAGCAGGAGTCAGGATGTGGGCAGAGCTCTGCTTCCACTGTTCACTAAACATTGACGAAAGAGTTAAATATACACGTGCAGCGCATAACAAAGAAAACAACAGAAACATGCACGCATGAGAAAATATAGCATGGCGCGGGATGTGCTCGCTGCCGGACATTGATCTGAAGCGCGAGCACACGCCTTTTAGACAACATGCGATCGCGATTCAGTTCTTTCGGATTATGGATTTCAATGGTCAAAAATATGTAAAATGCACATCCTGTGAGTATTCAGGTAAACACAGTCGGGGTGTCTTTAGTGAACGTGTACAGTTGAGGTAATTGGATCGGTGTTAAGCGGATCTAATATTCTGTGTGATTAATGTTAATCAAACAAAAATGGAAAAAACACCCCATGACTGGCTAAATAATTTGGTAACACTTTATTTTGAAGGTCCCTTTTCAACATTCTGTTGACTATAAGTAACGTTGCATCTACATGTCAACTAACTCTCATTAGAGTATTAATAGACTGTCTGCTTAATATCTGCTAAAACTTTATTCTAATGGTCTTTCAACAGACATCCTACTGACTATAAGTAATGTTGCACCTACATGTCAACTTATTCTAACCCTTAACCTACCAGTCTACTGAAACTCTACTAAATCTCTAATGATATTTAGTGGACATGTAGGTGCAATGCTACTTATAGTCAACAGAATACGTTAAAGGGACCAAAATAAAGTGAAACCAATTATTTTAATGTATTCATTAAGAATCAGTGTATAGTTAATTTATTGAGTGAAGATTAAGCAGTTTTTTGTTATTTCTTTCTTGACTTGCTATACTGTTAAATAGACCTACAGCTGAAAAATAAAGTAATTTGCATTTTTAGCTTATTTTTAAAAACAAAGATAAAACAAAAAATTGCAATTAGAAGAAATGGTCAAAAACCAGGGCAGGAACATGCTGGCCAAGTGAGTTTTTAGTTAAAAAATTAAGTAAGACTATGATTAATAAGTTGTCATATTATTCAATTACTTTTACTGGGTGGTATTTTGACCGTGGTATCGATTTAGTATCAGTATCGAGGTATTTTAGTCTGGTATTGTATCGAAGTCATAATTAGGTAGGTAGCTCCTGTCTACCTACTGCTGCTGCTGCATGCTTCAGTGTTTGTAGCTCTGTATAGCTGCGTTTGAATCTCTATTTGATATATTTTCTTTGTTATCTATACTGCTAAATATAACTTACTCATCACCATATATTGTTTAATATAGCCTATCAAGTTAAATTTGACATCACTAGCTTTTAATCTAAATCACTACCACGTGTTAGCTTTTCGCTAGCTTGGTAATTTTCCATCCCGGCACCCGGGTCTCCTGTTTTCTGAGTTCATTAGACAACTGTGGTGAGTTGGATTATTAAATAGACTCCATCAAACAAAGTAAGTGGAGTAAGTTGTGTGGTAAGTTTTGGATTCATCAACAAATACGGTAAGCCATGTCTTCTTCTCCTGTCATTGTCACTTGCACTGCATGCTACATGTTTAGCATATCTATCTCCGTTGGCGAACAGGGCTTCACATGTGTTAAATGTAAGGAATTAATCAGGCTGACGGAGAAGATTTCAGATTTAAAGACACGCATCCAGACTTAGTGGAGAAGTGAGAATGTAACAGCATTAGATACTGCTTTGGATGCGACTAGCTTAGTGAACACTCATTGTTTGGTTCCGGCTGAGCCCTTGCAGCAGGGCAATTGGGTGACTGTGAGACAGCATATTCGCGGATCTAAAAAACACTCTTCCGTTCCGATTAGAACATCAAACAGGTTCTCCCCACTCAGTGATGCACCCACTGAGGATCCTGTTGAAAGTGCCCTAGTTATTGGCGATTCTATTACACGGAATGTGAAAATAGAGACACCAGCCACCATAGTCACATGTTTACCGGGAGCCAGAGCACCTGACATCAAAGCAAATTTAAAAGTGCTGGCTAAAGCTAATCGTAAATTCTCTAAGATTATTATTCACATCGGCACTAATGATGTTCGACTTTGCCAGTCGGAGATCACCAAAATTAACATAAAAGAGGTGTGTAAACTCGCAAGTACAATGTCACCGGCAGTCTGTTTATCTGGCCCTCCTGTTAAAAGGAGTGATGAAATAGTTAGCAGATTATCATCACTCAATGGCTGGTTGTCTAAGTGGTGTCCGCAAAATAACATAGGGTTCATAGACAATTGGAAAAGTTTTTGGGGCAGACCTGACCTGTTGAAGATAGACGGAATTCATCCTTCCTGGGCTGGTGCTGCTCTTCTCTCTAGTAATTTGGCACATAGTCTTAGAGCTAAACCTTGACTCAGTGGGGCCCAGGTCAGGAAGCAGACAAACTGGCTAAACCAACCGTCTGCTAGCTGTCTCACGTCACCAGAGTCAGCTAAATCCCAGCACATAGAGACGCTTTCACCTAGATATTATCACATAGAGACTTTGTCTGTTCCCCGAATCAGTAAATACAATAAACCATCAAAACCATTCAACAGTAAAAATTTAATTGATGTCCAACAAATAATCAACAGATATAATACGGATGAACAATTGATAAATCTCGGGTTGCTGAATATTCGATCCCTTTCGTCAAAAACGCTTATTGTTAATGATATGATTATAGATCATAACCTAGATGGGTGTGCTCTGTTTGACAGAAACCTGGCTAAAACCTGACGACTACATTACTTTAAATGAGTCCACTCCCCAAGATTATTGTTATAAACACGAGCCACGTCTAAAAGGAAAAGGGGGAGGTGTTGCTGTAATTTATAATGATATCTTCAGTATTTACTGGCTGCAGATAAAGCAGGGCGTAGCCATCATTTCAAAAGTGAGGGGACAGAATGTCAAGCGATATCAGTTTTTTCTGACTTTCGTCTAATTGACTGTTTTTATTTTTAATGTTATATCTGTTTGCTTAATTGGCTTAATATGCTATTTATGTTAAAGCAATAAGCCTCCTTCTACAACAGTCAACCCTAAGTCTGATGCTCTCTGTTCTGTCTATAAAAAATTACATATTAGTCTGATTAGTAGCAGAAATATTTAAATGTACACTGTAAAAATAAAATTCAGGTCTCCAATTGAAAATTTTCTAGTGAACGATCACATCTAAATTTTTCAGTTGGCCAAATTGAATTTCTGTGAATTGATGCAATTTAATTCAATTAAAATTCAAGAAATTCAATTTGGCCAACTGAAAAATTTAGATGTGATCGTTCACTAGAAAATGTTCAATTGGAGACCTGAATTTTTTTTTACAGTGTAGACACTGTTGCTAAATATTTTGTACATTCCATTCAGTTTGCAAATGCATACGATAAAAGGTACACAACAACAAAAGACCCATTTTTTGGTTCCCAAATCTAAGCCAAATCCTAAGAGACTTGATTTTAGTTATAACTTTAGTAATAACTTTTCACAAACGGAGTAGTTACTTTGTTTTGCTTATGCAAGGCAGTGTAGACATAAAACACATAATGATTGTTTAATGGAAAAAACTTAAACTTATTCCATTAATTATCTTATTCCAGTCGTTTGTTTTTCCTCACCTCTGAAGCCTCCTCAAAACTTTCTGCCTCATCCTCTCTCAACTTTGAATTAACTTCTGGCTCTGTCTATTGACAATAAAGAAGTGTTTGAACTACGTACATACAGGAGTTATGACATACAGAAGAAATAATGTACACTGCTAGACAATAGCCAATCATTTGTATCCTAAATTATCTTTCCTATATTTTCCTAATGACAATTTTATGATTGGTCTATATGGTACTACAAATATTGGTTGAACATTAAGCATAGATGTATAGAAAAATTGTACAATGTATATAAAACATTTTTTAAAAGCCACTCTATCACTTCTCACCTGTGACGCTTTTGTTTGTGTGTCATCCTGTTCCTGACCTGATAACCCTAAACTGCCTGTGTCTTGTTCAATCTTGACAACACAGAAAGAAAGTTAAATTACTTTCAAAATTGCATTTTAAACAATAAAAGAAAGAGAAAACTATAAATTAAGATCTAAGTTAGAACGTTAATGCATACAATTGAATACTGCATTGCTAATGAATTGTATAATATAATAAAAGGTTTAAACATGCCACAAAGCTGCCTGATTCAGACAGATATTTAGTGGCTGTTAATGCGTGAAAACCTCAATTCAACATGAAAAATCACATCTATATTCTAATTTTAAGAGCTTTGATAACATATATGTATATATATCGAATATATATCGAATATATCGAATATTCCTATCTAATATGATTTATGACCTGCAAGGTTGCCAGAGTAATAATTATACACTGTTAATAATAGGCCAGAGGAGAACTGGCACCCCGACTGAGTCTGGTTTCTCCCAAGGTTTATTTTTCTCCATCATGCCCTGATGGAGTTTTGGTTCAGAAATCAGAATCAGAATCAGAAAGAGCTTTATTGCCAAGTGTGCTTTCACACACAAGGAATTTTTGGTGCTGAAGCTTCCAGTGCACATATACAATACAAATACAACAGTAATAAATAAAAAAATTCTAAGAATAAAAATATAAACAGTATAAGGTCACGGTTACGTTTAGTCAGAAAAGACATAGATTATGAATATTTACAGTATTTGGAGAGTAAGAATAAATATAAATAATATGAATAAACACCTGAGTTTAGGAGATATTGCACTAAGCAGTGGAGTAATTGCACTTACAGGCATTTGCCTTGGGGGTGGGTGGTTGGGGTTAACTGTTCAAGAGGAAATGGCCTGTGGGAAGAAACTGTTCCTGTGCCTAGATGTCCTAGTGGCCAGTGATTGAGTCGCCGTCCTGAGGGTAACAGTTCAAACAGGTGGTGTCCGGGGTGAGTGGAGTCTGTGATGATTTTACCTGCTCTCTTCCTCACTCTGGAAGAGTACAGGTCCTGGAGGGTTGGCAGGTGGGCACCAATAATCCTCTCTGCAGTCCGGATGGTACGTTGCAGTCTCCTGATGTCTGATCTGGTAGCTGAACCAAACCAGACAGTGATGGAGGTGCATAAGACCGACTCAATGACAGCCGAGTAGAACTGAATCAGCAGCTCCTGTGGTAGGTTGAACTTCCGCAGCTGACGAAGGAAGTACAGTCTCTGCTGGGCCTTTTTCACAATGGAGTCGATGTGATTGTCCCACTTCAGGTCCTGAGAGATGGTAGTGCCCAGGAACCTGAAAGACTCCACTGCGTCCACAGTGCTGTTCATGAGGGTGAGTGGGGAGTGATGGGCTGTTCCTTCCTGAAGTCCACTATCATCTCCACTGTTTTGAGCGCGCTTCAGCTCAAGGTTGTTATAACTGCACCAGACAGCCAGCTGTTCAACCTCCAGTCTGTAAGCAGACTCGCCACCGCTCTGGATAAGGCCGATGACAGTGGTGTCGTCTGCAAATTTCAGGAGCTTGACAGAGGGTCTTTAGAAGTGCAGTCATTGGTGTACAGGAGAAGAGCAGTGGGGAGAGAACGCACCCCTGGGGGGCGCCAGTGCTGATTGTGAGAGATCTGGATGTAAGTTTACCCAGTCTCACCCGCTGCTGCCTGTCTGTCAGGAAGCTGGAGATCCACTGACAGATTGAGGATGGCATGGAGAGCTGGGTCAGTTTGGCTGTGAGGAGCTCAGGCATGATGGTATTGAAGGCCGAACTGAAGTCCACAAATAAGATCCTTGCGTAAGTCCCGGGTCTGTCGAGATGTTGCAGGATATAATGCAGTCCAATGTTGACTGCATCATCCACAGACCTGTTTGCTCTATAGGCAAATTGGAGAGGATCCAGCAAGGGTCCAGTGATGTCCTTCAGGTGGGCCAACACCAGTCTTTCAAATGTCATCATGACCACAGACGTGAGAGCGACAGGTCTGTAGTCATTTAGTCCAGTGATTTGGGGTTTATTGGGGACGGGAATGATAGTGGAGCGTTTGAAGCAGCAGGGAACTTCACATTGCTCCAATGATCTGTTGAAGATCTGCGTGAAGACTGGGGCCAGTTGGTCAGCGCAGGCTTTCAAACAAGCAGATGAGATGCCGTCTGGGCCTGAAGCTTTCTTAGTCTTCTGTTTTTTGAAGACTCGCTCACGCCCTCCACACAGACCTTAAGCTCGGGTTGGATGGCAGGAGGGGGAGGAGAGGGGTGCAGGGGTGATGGTGAGGGTGTGAAGTGCAGATTAGAGCGGGTGAGTGGTGTGAGACTGGGCTTTTCAAACCTGCAGTAGAATGCATTCAGATCGTCAGCCAGTTGTGGATTCTCTACAGATCGGGGAGGTGACTTGTAATTGGTGATGTTCCTCAGGCCTTTCCAGACTGATGCCGGGTCGTTGGCTGAAAACTGTTTTTCAGCTTTTCAGAGTAGCTTCTTTTAGCAACTCTGATCTCCTTTGTCAGTCTGTTTCTGGTCTGGTTATACAAGATTTTATCCCCACTTCTGTAAGCTTCCTCTTTGGCATGACGCTGTTTGAGTTTCCCAGTAAACCATGGTTTATCATTAGTGAATGATAAGAATGACCTGGTAGGAATGCATGTATCCTCACAGAAACTGATGTATGATGTTACAGTATCTGTGAGCTCATCCAGATCGGTGGTAGCAGCTTCAAAAACAGTCCAATCAGTGCAATCGAAGCAGGCTTGTAAGACCCGCTCTGCTTCATTAGTCCATCTTTTACTGTCCTTATTACAGGTTTAGCTGATTTCAGTTTCTGCCTGTAGGTCGGTATAAGATGAACCACACAGTGATCAGACAGCCCCAAAGCTGCCCGTGGGACGGAGTGATATGCATTCTTTATTGTGGTGTAACAGTGGTCCAGTATATTACTGTCTCTGGTGGGACATGTAACGTGCTGTCTGTATTTTGGCAGTTCACGGAGAGATTTGCTTTGTTAAAATCTCCAAGAATGATTAAAAGAGAGTCAGGGTACCTTGCCACTGTCGCCTTTGGCTTGGCTTGCTCAGTTGGGGACACTCAAATTATGATTCAAGTTACTCAACTAAATATACAAATAGAATTTATTAATTTGGTCATATATAATTCTATAAACTATCCAAATTAAACTAGCCAAATCAAATTTTGTTGCAATGTTGTCCTGTTTAACACTGTGAAGCTGCTTTGAAACAATCGTCATTGTAAAAGCGCTATATAAATAAATTTGATTGATTGATTGATATGTGAAAATAAAAGTGAACATTTGTGCGGAGAGCAAATATTTTCAATTTCCAGCAAAACCTGCTAACGTAATTATTCAACAACAGAAAAAGGCAGTTATTCATCGTTGTGCAACACAATTCGGATACATGCCAACTTACTACGCTTGAATTTTTCGTAAAAAAGGAGTGAATTGTTTTTTGCCGTTTTGAACTCATCGCGACCTCTATGAAAATGATGATCACAGCGGTGCGAGCATGGAAGGCGGCGCGGCCGTGACACGTGAGGGACTGATTACCATGGAAACGTGAAAGGCACACGTATGTAGATAGATCTCGTCTCTTTGAATTTTTAATTTCAAATCTGGATTTATACACATTGCCTCGTGAAAACATCAACTGAACACAGTTTGCAGAATGCAAAAGTGAGGGGGACGAATTTACATTTTATATAAAGTGGGGGGGACACGTCCCCCGCGTAATCTACGCCTATGAGATAAAGTACTAATTGTTGGTGATTTTAATATCCATGTTGACAATGAAAAAGACGTATTGGGATTGACATTTAAAGACATTCTAAACTCTATTGGAGTTAGACAACACGTATCGGGACCCACTCATCGCCTTAATCATACTTTAGATCTAATACTGTCACATGGACTAAATGTTCTCAGATCATTACCTAATATCATGTATACTTAATTTAGCTAAGGCTGTAAAGCCATCCTCGCTTCAAATATGGCAGGACTATAACCGCTGCGACTAAAGATTGCTCGGTACATAATCTTCCTCATCAGTTCCATCTCCTCAGCATTACAAATAGCCAAGAGGAACTTGATGTTGCAACAGAAACTACTGACTCTCTCTTTACTAGCACTTTAGACATAGTTGCTCCTCTGCGCTTAAAGAAGATTAAAGCAAATAATCCAACGCCGTGGTACAACGAGCACACTCGGGCCCTTAAAACAGCAGCCAGAAAAATGGAGCGCAGCTGCAAGAAAACAAAACTGGAGGTTTTTCAATTTGTGGAAAGAGAGCATGATTGCATACAGAAAGGCCATAAAAACTGCTAGATCTGCTTATTTCTCAACTCTTTTAGAAGAAAACAAACACAACCCTAGGTATTTATTCGATACAGTGGCTAAATTAACAAAGGATAAAGCTTCAACTTCTGACGTTTGTAAACAACACAGCAGTAATGACTTTATGAACTTCTTTACTAGTAAGATTGATAACATTAGGAATAAAATTATAACCATGCAGCCGTCTACTACAGTATCACTTCAGACAGAACATTGTAGTGTCACTGAGGAAAAATTACACTCATTCACTGCTATAGGAGGAGAAGAATTGGCTAAACTTGTTAAATCATCAAAATCAACAACATGTATGCTTGACCCTATACCGACTAGGCTATTAAAAGAGATGCTTCCAGAGGTCATAGATCCTCTGCTTAATATTATTAATTCATCCTTGACATTAGGATATGTACCAAAAACTTTTAAGTTGGCTGTAATTAAACCACTTATTAAAAACGCAACTTGATCCTAAAGAATTAGTCAATTACAGACCAATCTCAAATCTACCGTTTCTATCAAAAATATTAGAAAAGGCCATGTCTTCACAATTATGTTCCTTTTTAGAAAGAAATGGTATATGTGAGGATTTCCAGTCAGGATTTAGACCGTATCATAGTACAGAGACTGCTCTAATTAGAGTTACAAATGATTTACTCTTATCATCTGATCGTGGTTGTATCTCTCTATTAGTGTTACTCGATCTTAGCGCTGCATTCGATACTATCGATCACAATATTCTTTTGAATAGACTCGAAAATTATGTGGGCATTAGTGGAACTGCATTGGCATGGTTTAAATCTTACTTATCTGACCGTTATCAGTTTGTAGCAGTAAATGAAGAGATGTCACACCGATCACAAGTTCAGTATGGAGTACCGCAAGGCTCAGTGTTAGGACCGTTGCTTTTCACCCTGTATATGCTACCACTGGGAGATATCATTAGGAAGCATGGCGTTAGTTTTCATTGTTATGCTGATGATACTCAGCTCTATATTTCTTCACGCCTGACGAAACTTACCAATTCACAAGATTAACGGAATGCATAGCTGATATAAAAAATTGGATGAAAAGTAATTTCCTGCAACTTAATTCAGATAAAACTGAATTTTTAATTATTGGACAGAAAAGCTCCACAAGTAGTGCCCTAGAATACTGTCTAACCCTCGATGACTGCTCTATCAAGCCCTCGCCACAGTGAGGAACCTGGGTGTGCTCTTTGATACCAATCTTTCGCTTTGAAAGCCACGTTTCTAGCATCTGTAAAACTGCATTCTACCATCTTAAAAATATATCAATTTATATCAAATATATAAATATATCAAATATATAAATTACGTCACATGCTTTCAATGCAAAATGCTGAACAATTAGTACATGCATTCATGAGCTCAAGGCTAGATTATTGTAATGCTCTACTGGGTGGTTGCCCTGCTCGCCTAATAAATAAACTCCAGCTGGTCCAAAAGCAGCAGCTCGAGTTCATACTAGAACCAGGAAGTACGATCATATTAGTCCAGTTCTGTCAACACTGCACTGGCTCCTATGAAACATCGCATACATTTTAAAATCTTGCTTATTACTTATAAAGCAATAAATGGTTTAGCTCCCCAGTACTTAAGCAAGCTCTTAACGCATTATACTCCATCACGTTTATTGCGGTCTCTAAACTCTGGCCAGTTGAAAATACCTAGAATATCTAAATCAACTGCAGGAGGTCAATCCTTTTCCTATTTAGCACCTAAACTCTGGAACAGTCTTCCTAGCATTGTTCGGGAAGCAGACACACTCTGTCAGTTTAAATCTAGACTAAAAACGCATCTCTTTACTATGGCATACACATAGAACATTTTTAACTTTCTTTATTCAAATCAAATGACTGATTGTTAGGCTGCATTAACTAGGTCAGCCGGAACCGAACACTTCCCATAACACCTGATGTACTCGTTACATCATAAAAGAGTGGCATCCACACTAATGTTAGTCTCTCTGTTTATCCCGAGGTTTACTGCAGTCGGCGGATCCAGGCCGTGTCCGGATCGGATGGTGGACCTGCATCTGGACATGACCAGCTCATCCTGGAGTGTCTGCTGAGACCGTGTCCATTAGTGTCTCCTCTGAATTTGCCTCACCGCACGCGTCATCCTCAATTAACCCGTCTCCGCAATAACTCTGATCTTTCAAGTATTCATATTCTTGTGTAATCGACGCCATCCTAAATGAACCCGTCTCTTGCGTAATACCCAAAATTTTGAATATTCCTATCTAATATGATTTATGACCTGCAAGGTTTCCAGAGTAATAATTATACACTGTTAATAATAGGCCAGAGGAGAACTGGCACCCCGACTGAGTCTGGTTTCTCCCAAGGTTTATTTTTCTCCATCATGCCCTGATGGAGTTTTGGTTCCTTGCCACTGTCGCCTTTGGCTTGCTCAGTTGGGGACACTCAAATTATGATCCAAGTTAATCAACTAAATATACAAATAGAATTTATTAATTTGGTCATATATAATTCTATAAACTATCCAAATTAAACTAGCCAAATCAAATTTTGTTGCAATGTTGTCCTGTTTAACACTGTGAAGCTGCTTTGAAACAATCGTCATTGTAAAAGCGCTATATAAATAAAGTTGATTGATTGATTGATTGATTGATAATTTTGATATCGTGACAACACTACTTACAATACTTATGAGAATTTTTAAATTAAAGCATGTTAAAAACTTTTCATTTCCACACTAAAGAATCATATTAACTTGTACAAAAATGGCACTATATGACCCTTTAAGACAAGCATGTTTCCACTAGCAACTTTAGCTTAAAGAACCAATACAGGGCCGGTGTTTGCTATAGGCGATCTAGGCGGTCGTTTCTGGCACTGAATGGAATGAACATGTTTTGCTTCTCTCCATGAGTCTGTAATATTTTCTGTCAATATACCTTGTAGCTGCTTAATATCACAAAACATCCTGAACCATACCGACGAAGCACAAGAAGACTTAAAAATGTAACTCTGAAGAGCCGGGTGGTACAGATAATGTGCACGAGGAGCCACTGACTAATGCTATCCAAGCCAGCGCTGAAGCATCGGAGCCGACAAACACAGACGTAATGGAATTCATCTGTGCTGGCTGAAGCGTACCTACGGGGAGCGGTGGAAAACTGGTGAAATTTCAAAATCGCTGCGATGAACAACGGAGTCAGAACTTGTGTTTAAATAATTCCATTTGATAAAACTGGAAAGACTGCAAGGTATCTTTTTGTTGTATTTAGTAAAATGAGTGGAGGGCTATCTCAACGGAAGAATGCCAGGTGGCATCGAGGGTTGAGTTGACAGATGCAAAGTTTTTCTAGGGAATCGGCATCCATAATGTTCACATGGGATGCGGGAAGGGGGCTAGGGGGTTAGGGGGAGGGAGTGGGAATTTGTTCACAAGGTTCAGGGGAAGGTTACTTTTTTTAATTTATGTTGGAAGGTTTTATGCTCAGTTTTTATTTAATGGAGTCAATTAAAGTATGCTCTATATCTCATATACTGAGTAATAGAGTAAATGCTCGTGGGGACGGCATACTGAATTTATTAAGTTGGAACTTGCGTGGAATTAATAGTCCAGTCAAAAGAGGAAAGGTCTATGCACATCTTAAGAAATTGGAAGAGGAGACAGTTTTTCTTCAAGAAACATATTAAAACTACAGCAAAGTTTAGCATTAAAGCGCCATGGATGTCTCAAGTTTACCAATCAAATTTCTCTACTAAAGCTAGAGGAGTAGCAATTATTATTAAGTCTGTCCCCTTTATACATAAGCAAACAATAAGGGATAGGAATGGCAGGTACTTAGTCGTGTGCGGAGAGATAAATACACTACCCATTACTTTAGTGAATGTGTATGGTCCTAATTTTGACGATCCTTCTTTTTTGAAAACATTTTTAAGATCATACCAGACCTTACGCATTCACGAGTCATCTTGGCAGGTGATTACAATTGCGTGTTAAACGCCAAATTAGACGCAGCGTCCCCATCGACGGTAATAAGTAAATCAGCTAGTGTGTTAAACAATTATATGCAAAAGTTAAACTTAGTTGATAGCTGGAGAGCTGTGCATCCGACCGATCATGATTTTTCATTTTATTCTTCAGTCCACAAAACTTATTCAAGGATTGACTTTTTCCTTATATTCAAGTTTGTTGCAATGTGTAATTTCAACTCAATACCATAATAGACTGATATCAGACCATGCCCCAGTTTCTCTTAATTTAAAAATAAAATTTAGTAGAGGAAACTACGCCTGGAAATTTGACAATACATTATTAAATGATGTCAAATTTTGTGAATTTCTTTTAAACAAGTTTACATAATTTTTAGAAAATAATGATAAAGGAGATGTGTCCAAATCAGTCCTTTGGGAGACAATGAAGGCAGTTATTAGAGGCGAAATTATAGCATATCAAACAGCTAAGAATAGAGAGAATAGAGCAAAATTAAATGAAACTGACACACAAATAACAAAATTAGAGTTAGAATATAGAGCAAATTGTAGTAAGACTCTTAAGAAAATAGTTGCGCTGCGAAGTGAATATAACTCAAATCTCTTTTAAAAAATGTATATCAGGCAAAGACAGTTTGAAATAGGAGATAAAAAAATTACTTGCACGCCAATTAAAGCACTCTCAGGCGACACATACCATTCATAAAATAAAATTGGATAATGGAAATATAATTGTTGACCCGAAGGAAATAAATACTTGCTTAGCTGACTTCTATAGAGAAGTCTATGAATCAAAATGTGAAACAAGCCAAGAGGCAACAGAAGAATTCTTTGGACTTGGATTTGGATTTGGACCTTCCCATTCTTAGCATTGAAGCACTTCGCTCAATCATTAGGCAAGAAAATCACGTCAGAAGAAATTAATGAAGTAATATATCAGTTACCTAATCACAAATCGTCAGGCCCTGACAGACTTAGTGCTGAATTCTATAAAAAATTCAGACATAAACTTTTACCTATAATCCAAAGATTGATTAAAAGTACAACAACACACGGCAAATTTCCACCAACAATGTACCAAGCGAACATAGCATTAATTCCAAAAGCGGGACGAGACAAGCTGGAGATGTCGTCTTATCACCGATTTCTCTCATTCCCACTGAATCTAAGATTATAAGTAATATTCTTGCGAACAGATTGAAAAGTACATGTGCTCAATAATCCATCAAGACCAGATGGGATTTATGCCCAAGAGGCACATATATTTCAATTTGAGAAGATTATTTAACATAATTTATAACAAGAAAAATTTGAAGATGTATAATTTCACTAGATGCTTAACGAGCATTTGACCAATTAGAATGGAAATATGAATACTGCTTTAAAGAAATTTGGATTTGGTTCAGAATTTATCAAATGGATTGAAATAATTTATGCACAACCAGTAGCTTTAAAGAAATTTGGATTTGGTTCAGAATTTATCAAATGGATTGAAATAATTTATGCACAACCAGTAGCTTCTGTTATTACCAATCAAGACATTTCAAATCCATTTCAGTTATCTCGCAGTACACGATAGGGATGCCCCTTATCCCCCTTTTTGTTTGCCATATCAATGCACACACTGGCAGCCAGTATCAGGCAACATATTAAAATAGCACCTATTTGACTTTACAGATTTTTACGTATTTCAATCTATTCCTTTCTCTATCGCTCTTCATCAGTTTAAGCAGTTAGAATCTATCATAACTAGTTTTATCTAGGCAAACAAGACAGCTAGGATGAACAAGAGACATCTAAATAAACCTATGGATCAAGGAGGGTTTGGGCTTCCCAACTTCAAATTTTATTATTGGGCAGCTAACTTAAATATTTTAGCTTGGTGGAGAAAATTCAGCTCGATTGGGTCAGGTCACAAGCCAGAATGGTTGGCAATTGAGGAAGTTTCTTGTAACAAGACCTTGTTAACGGCTCTGCTTAAATGGACTGCATTTATATAGCGCTTTTAACAGACCAATGGCCATCCAAAGCACTTTACATATTGCCTCACATTCACCCATTCACTCACTCATTCACACACCGACGGCGGTGTCAGCCATGCAAGGCTCCATCCAGCTGGTCGGGAGCAGCTGGAGTTAGGTGTCTTGCTCATGGACACCTCGACACTTGGTCAGGTGGAACCAGGGATCGAACCACCAACCTTCCAGTTTGCAGACAATCTACATGAACCACTGAGCCACTGCCGCCAAAACCACTGCCGTATTTTAACAGCCCCATTAAAATAGATGTCAAAAATATGAATGGAAACATAGTTCCCTTTCGTTCAGTCACTCCGAGTAACGTCAGTGACTGGCCAGAATGGGGTTTCGCGAAGCCAATCATCTTCGAGATTATCTTGGGCAGCCGCAAACCTCGGGCTGCTGTGGAACTCCGCCCTGTCGCGAGTGCTCGTGGTTGCACGATTGGTTTTTGGGAACGGCACCTGACAGCTGTTGGGCCCGCCCCAATGCCTTTCGCCCCGAGGTGCATGAGGAGGTCACGTGGTCCCGGAAGTCCCCGTGCTTCCCGTGGCTGCTCGGCCTCCTCCACCTTCTCTGCCCTTGATGGGGCCGTGGCCTAGGTACACTGGGCCCCACTGTTGAGCGCTGTTGCGCACTATGATGTCCACGGAGTGCCGGCGTGGCGTGGCTATCGTAAGCACCCTACTGAAGCCTCAGGGCCCGTCTACTTCGGTGGCGTGGTCCTGCAGAGCTACGGGGCAGCCTGCCGCCACTTTGCACATGCACGAGGGTGGAGCCGACCCAGGGCTCTTCAATGAGCTGCGTGCCGCCACTGATCCCGCCCTCTGGGCAATGAAGGTGGCCACACGCTTCCTGGGTCGGGCGATGTCCACAGCTGTGGTCCGGGAGAAACACCTGGCCTTACCTGCTGATGTGGAGGAAGTTGAGTGAGCCCACCTCCTTAACTCGCCCATATCCCAGGCTGGCCTCTTCGGTGCGCTGAGAACTGCGCCAACGGTTCTCGGCCGTCCGAGAGCAGACTGAGGCTGTAACACGTACTGCCCGGCGGCCCGAGGGCGCCCTCCCACCCGGCCCCAGCAGCAGCCTTCATCTGGGCCGTGTCGTGGAAGAGGTTGCAGGATGACGCCCAGTCCGCCAGGCTAAACGCCAGGCTGGAGGTGGACAACTCAGAGATGGGTGCAAAAAATTCCAGTTCTTTCCAGGGGATGGTAGCAGGGCCTCTCCTTCCCCCGGTGGAGGGCCGGGGGAGAATCCTTTCGCTGCAGGCCTCCAGGCTGGTGGCGCTTGGACAGAACTGGTGTCCCCATCTCTGAGGACACAGAGACTGGTGATGGCAGTGTGCACCGCCCCCGGGCCGCGCCGCTCTCGTCCCTCTCTCTCGCCAGCCTCTCAGAGCAGACCCCAGTGGAACGCGCGTCCTTCCCTGGTCTCCTCTGTCAGGACGCAGTTGCTGGCTGTGCCCCCACAACGGGACGCTACGCCTCCCACGTCTGGGCCAGTCATGCTGCCTCGCTGCCCCACCCGGGGTACGTCTGTGGTTCGAGTGACCCCGCGGGTCAGTTCCTGGGAGTCTGGCTACAGTCTCGGCTACAGACTCTCCGCCGGGCCACAAAAACCATCAGGCTCGGCTACGCGATTCAGTTCGCCCAGGCTCCTCCCTACTTTCGGGGAGTCCGCTATACCATGGTGGGCTCCAATGCCCCAGTCATGCGTGCAGAGGTTGCAGTCACTGCTGACTTGCCTCCGTCAAATCAAGAGCAAGAGCGGTTCCACTGAACGAGTTTCCAGATATATGGTTGTGTCAACAGATGCATCCTCCACAGGCTGGGGATCATGTGCAAAGGACATGCGGCTGCGGCCTCCTGGACAGGACCCCAGCGCTCCCTGCATGTCAATTGCCTCGAGTTGCTGGCAGCACGGTTCGCCCTGCACCGCTTCCGAGCTTTGCTCAAGGGTCAACATATGCTAGTCAGGACAGACGACACGGCCACAGTAGCGTTCATCAACCACCAAAGGTGTCTACGCTCCCGCCGGATGTCTCAACTCGCCCGCCATCTCGTCTTATGGAGTCAGAAGCATCTGAGGTCGCTTCGTGCTGTCCATATCCCGGGAGTTCTGAACCGTGCTGCCGACGAGCTCTCACGGCGTCAGCCACTCCCTGGGGAATGGCGACTCCATCCCCAGACGGTCCAGCTGATTTGGGAATAGTTCGCGCAGGTAGATCTGTTTGTTCCCCACGACTCTTCCCACTGCTGCCTGTTTTACTCCCTGTCCGAGGGCACACTGCACGGATGCTAGGGCGCACAGCTGGCCGCGGGGCCTACGCTTATATGAGTCTCCCCCAGTGAGCCTTCTTGCACAGCTAAAGTACAGATCAGGGAGGACAAGGAGCAGGTCCTTCTGGTCGCCTCCTATTCCCGGAACTCTTACTCCTTGCGACAGCCCCTCCCTGGCCGATTCCTCTGAGTATCTCAGAGGCACGGGCACCCCTTGGCACCCACGTCCCGATCTTGGAGCCTCCATGTGGCTCCTGGATGGGAGGCGGCAGGTTTGAGTTTCCTGCCACCTGCGGTGGTGGCTACCATCTCTTCCGCTAGGGCAGAGAAAAGCATGCCTATGCGTTGAAGTGGAACCTCTTCGTCATCTGTTGCTCTTCTCGCCAAGAAGACCCCTGGGAATGCCCGATCGGGTCAGTGCTCTCATTTCTCCAAGTAGGGTTGGATCAAGGCTGTCTCCTTCCACCCTTGAAGTATCGTGGCGCCATATCTGCCCACCACGACCTCCTGGACAACAAGAAGGTAGGTCAGCACGACCTGGTCATCAGGTTCCTGAGGGAGCAAGGAAACTAAATCCTCCTTGCGCTCCCCTCGTGCCCTCTTGGGACCTCTCAGTAGTGTTAGATGCTCTGCAGAGGCCTCCCTTCGAGCCATTGCGGTCAGTGGAGCTTAAGTTCAGGTCTCTGAACACAGCGCTCCTGACGCGTTGGCCTCCATTAAGAGGGTAGGGGACCTGCAGGCATTTTCGGTTGACGGCGTGCCTGGCATTCGGCTAACTCTCATGTGATCCTGAGACCCGGCCTGGATATGTGCCCAAGGTTCCCACCACTCCGCTCGAGTCCAGGTGGTGAACCTGCAAGTGTTGCCTTGGAGGAGGCAGACCCAGCCTTGGCACTGTGCTGTCCAGTATGCGCCCTCCATGCTTACATAGACAGAACGCAGTGTTTCAGGACCTCAGACCAGCTCTTTGTCTGTTATGGTGGGAAGCTGAAGGGAAAGGCTCTCTCAGAACAAAGGCTGTCCCACTGGAGATAGTGGACACCATTGTTTTGGCATACGAGCAGCAGGGCGCCCATGCCCCGGGATCAGGGCTCACTCCACCCGTAGTGTGGCCTCCTCTTGGGCTCTAGCGCATGGCGCTCCGCTAACAGACATCTGCAGAGCTGCAGGCTGGGCGACACCGAAAATATTCGCCAGATTCTACAATCTCAGAGTGGAGCCTGTGTCCGACTATGTACTCACCTCTACAGGGGCTGGTAAGGACTAGGCTCAGGTGTCTTCGCTGCTCGCCATTCCACTCCACGGACTGGATACGTGCGATATATTCTCAGGTGAGCTTCCCCAGAAGCCCTGAGCTCCTCAAGCACTGTCTACGCCGACACCAGTAAGTCTGCCCTTCGAGCCCAGACCCTCGTGTCCAGCCAGGTGCCGCCATGTGCATGGTTCCCCCTCTGGGCGACCCCACATGTGTATTTCCACCATAAGCCTCCCTGAGCGGGTGTCTTTCCCTTGGCAGGCTTGGCAAGCCTTGCTCCACCTGGGGTTAAAAGTCCACCTTCGGCTGGTACCCCAGAGTTCTTCCATATGCAGCCCCTCCGGTCATATGTGTATTCTTAAGTCCTCCCTACGGGTAGGCAGCTTGGTGCATACTTCCACCTGGAATATGCTTTCCAGTGTACCTTGGTATTCTTGTGTTAAATGGGAGTCCTTCGTCCGTACTAGTCTTACGACAGGGAACTCGCACTTACGCAGGGCACTGGAAGACAGCCGAGTGGGGTGATTATATTGGGACCCCCATTCGTCAGTCACTGACGCGTTACTCGTAGTGACGGACCGAAGGGAACGTCTCAGTTACGTGTAACCCTCGTTCCCTGAGGAGGGAATGGAGACGTAACATCCCTCTGCCACATCCGCTGTACCGCTGAAACAGCCGGGAGTTCAGTCTTGGCTCCTCAGCAGGTAAACATAATGCGATGTTGCCACATGGTGGGGCGGAGTTACGCATGCAAATTCCGCATGCCTGAGGCATTGGCACTGCCATTGGGCGTTTTCTAAGATCTCGAAGATGATTGGCTTCTAAGCGAAACCCCCATTCATCAGTCACTGGCATTATGTCTCCGTTCCCTCCTCATGGAACGAGGGTTACATACAGTATTGTTCAAAATAATAGCAGTACAATGTGACTAACCAGAATAATCAAGGTTTTTAGAATATTTTTTTATTGCTACGTGGCAAACAAGTTACCAGTAGGTTCAGTAGATTCTCAGAAAACAAATGAGACCCAGCATTCATGATATGCACGCTCTTAAGGCACTCAATGGCTGGTTGTCTAAGTGGTGTCCGCAAAATAACATAGGGTTCATAGACAATTGGAAAAGTTTTTGGGGCAGACCCGACCTGTTGAAGATAGACGGCATTCATCCTACCCGGGCTGGTGCTGCTCTTCTCTCTAGTAATTTGGCACATAATCTTAGAGCTAAACCTTGACTCACTGGGGCCCAGGTCAGGAAGCAGACAAACTGGCTAAACCAACCGTCTGCTAGCTGTCTCACGTCACCAGAGTCAGCTAAATCCCAGCACATAGAGACGCTTTCACCTAGATATTATCACATAGAGACTGTGTCTGTTCCCGAATCAGTAAATACAAAAACCATCAAAACCATTCAACAGTAAAAATTTAATTGATGTCCAACAAATAAACAACAGATATAATACGGATGAACAATTGATAAATCTCGGGTTGCTGAATATTCGATCCCTTTCGCCAAAAACGCTTATTGTTAATGATATGATTATAGATCATAACCTAGATGTGCTGTGTTTGACAGAAATCTGGCTAAAACCTGACGACTACATTACTTTAAATGAGTCCACTCCCCAAGATTATTGTTATAAACACGAGCCGCGTCTGAAAGGAAAAGGGGAGGTGTTGCTGTAATTTATAATGATAACTTCAGTATTACTCAGAAGTCTAGTTTCAAATATAATTCCTTTGAAGTTTTGGTGCTTTATGTAACATTGTGTAGTGTAAATGATAAATCCGTTTGACATTTGTGTTGGCTACTGTATACAGGCCACCAGGGCACAATACAGACTTTATCAAAGAATTTGCTGGTTTTCTATCTGAGTTAGTACTGGCTGCAGATAAAGTACTAATTGTTGGTGATTTTAATATCCATGTTGACAATGAAAAAGACACATTGGGATTGGCATTTAAAGACATTATAAACTCTATTGGAGTTAGACAACACGTATCTGGACCCACTCATCGCCTTAATCATACTTTAGATCTAATACTGTCACATGGACTAAATGTTGATACCAATAAAATTCTGCAGCAGAGTGATGACATCTCAGATCATTACCTAATATCATGTATACTTAATATAGCTAAGGCTGCAAAGCCATCCCCTACTTCAAATATGGCAGGACTATAACCGCTGCGACTAAAGATTGCTTTATACATAATCTTCCTCCTCAGTTCCATCTCCTCAGAATTACAGATAGCCAAGAGGAACTTGATGTTGCAACAGAAACTACTGACTCTCTCTTTACTAGCACTTTAGACATAGTTGCTCCTCGGCGCTTAAAGAAGATTAAAGCAAATAATCCAACGCTGTGGTACAACGAGCACACTCGGGCCCTTAAAACAGCAGCCAGAAAAATGGAGCGCAGCTGCAAGAAAACAAAACTGGAGGTTTTTCGCAATTTGTGGAAAGAGAGCATGATTGCATACAGAAAGGCCATAAAAACTGCTAGATCTGCTTATTTCTCAACTCTTTTAGAAGAAAACAAACACAACCCTAGGTATTTATTCGATACAGTGGCTAAATTAACAAAGGATAAAGCTTCGACTTCTGACGCGTTTGTAAACAACACAGCAGTAATGACTTTATGAACTTCTTTACTAGTAAGATTGATAACATTAGGAGTAAAATTGTGGCCATGCAGCCGTCTACTACAGTGTCGCTTCAGACGGAACATTGTAGTCTCACTGAGGAAAAATTACACTCATTCACTGCTATAGGAGGAGAAGAATTGGCTAAACTTGTTAAATCATCAAAATCAACAACATGTATGCTTGACCCTATACCGACTAGGCTATTAAAAGAGATGCTTCCAGAGGTCATAGATCCTCTGCTTAATATTATTAATTCATCCTAGACATTAGGATATGTACCAAAAACTTTTAAGTTGGCTGTAATTAAACCACTTATTAAAAAACCGCAACTTGATCCTAAAGAATTAGTCAATTACAGACCAATCTCGAATCTACCGTTTCTATCAAAAATATTAGAAAAGGCTGTGTCTTCACAATTATGTTCCTTTTAGAAAGAAATGGTATATGTGAGGATTTCCAGTCAGGATTTAGACCGTATCATAGTACTGAGACTGCTCTAATTAGAGTTACAAATGATTTACTCTTATCATCTGATCGTGGTTGTATCTCTCTATTAGTGTTACTCGATCTTAGCGCTGCATTCGATACTATCGATCACAATATTCTTTTGAATAGACTCGAAAATTATGTTGGCATTAGTGGAACTGCATTGGCATGGTTTAAATCTTACTTATCTGACCGTTATCAGTTTGTAGCAGTAAATGAAGAGATGTCACACCGATCACAAGTTCAGTATGGAGTACCGCAAGGCTCAGTGTTAGGACCGTTGCTTTTCACCCTGTATATGCTACCACTGGGAGATATCATTAGGAAGCATGGCGTTAGTTTTCATTGTTATGCTGATGATACTCAGCTCTATATTTCTTCACACCCTGACGAAACTTACCAATTCACAAGATTAACGGAATGCATAGCTGATATTAAAAATTGGATGAATAGTAATTTCCTGCAACTTAATTCAGATAAAACTGAATTTTTAATTATCGGACAGAAAAGCTCCACAAGTAGTGCCCTAGAATACTGTCTAACCTCGATGGCTGCTCTGTCAAGTCCTCGTCGTCAGTGAGGAACCTGGGTGTGCTCTTTGATACCAATCTTTCGCTTGAAAGCCACGCGTTTCTAACATCTGTAAAACTGCATTCTACCATCTTAAAAATATATCTAAATTACGTCACATGCTTTCAATGCAAAATGCTGAACAATTAGTACATGCGTTCATGAGCTCAAGGCTAGATTATTGTAATGCTCTACTGGGTGGTTGCCCTGCTCGCCTAATAAATAAACTCCAGCTGGTCCAAAACGCAGCAGCTCGAGTTCTTACTAGAACCAGGAAGTACGATCATATTAGTCCAGTTCTGTCAACACTGCACTGGCTCCCTATTAAAAATCTTGCTTATTACTTATAAAGCAATAAATGGTTTAGCTCCCCAGTACTTAAGCGAGCTCTTAACACATTATACTCCATCACGTCAATTGCGGTCTCTAAACTCTGGCCAGTTGAAAATACCTAGAATATCTAAGTCAACTGCAGGCGGTCGATCCTTTTCCTATTTAGCACCTAAACTCTGGAACAGTCTTCCTAGCATTGTTCGGGAAGCAGACACACTCTGTCAGTTTAAATCTAGACTAAAAACACATCTCTTTACTATGGCATACACATAGAACATTTTTAACTTTCTTTATTCAAATCAAATGACTGATTGTTAGGCTGCATTAACTAGGTCAGCCGGAACCGAACACTTCCCATAACACCTGATGTACTCGTTACATCATAAAAGAGTGGCATCCACACTAATGTTAGTCTCTCTGTTTATCCCGAGGTTTACTGCAGTCGGCCTGATCCAGGCCGTGTCCGGATCGGATGGTGGACCTGCATCTGGACATGACCAGCTCATCCTGGAGTGTCTGCTGAGACCGTGTCCATTAGTGTCTCCTCTGAATTTGCCTCACCGAACGTCATCCTCAATTAACCCGCCTCCGCGCAATAACTCCGATCTTTCAAGTATTCATATTCTTGTGTAATCGACGCGCCATCCTAAATGAACCCGTCTCGCAAGGCCATACCCAACATTTCGAATATTCCTATCTAATATGATTTATGACCTGCAAGGTTGCCAGAGTAATAATTATACACTGTTAATAATAGGCCAGAGGAGAACTGGCACCCCGACTGAGTCTGGTTTCTCCCAAGGTTTATTTTTCTCCATCATGCCCTGATGGAGTTTTGGTTCCTTGCCACTGTCGCCTTTGGCTTGGCTTGCTCAGTTGGGGACACTCAAATTATGATCCAAGTTACTCAACTAAATATACAAATAGAATTTATTAATTTGGTCATATATAATTCTATAAACTATCCAAATTAAACTAGCCAAATCAAATTTTGTTGCAATGTTTAACACTGTGAAGCTGCTTTGAAACAATCGTCATTGTAAAAGCGCTATATAAATAAAGTTGATTGATTGATTGATTGATTGATAAGGAAGAGCTAATGTATTTGAGTTTATTTCTAAATACATGATTAGGTTTATGAAAACTGCAGCCTATTGCCTTACATTATTTACACAGAGATACTATTATCTTATTAAACAGACACTGATGATTAGAGAGGAGTGCTCAATGAAGAACACATTTGTGGTTTGATGTCATGAGTTTTCCTGTAACCAAGTGCAATAAACCTTGTCACTGCTGTTTGTCAGAAGAGTGTCAACATACTTGCTACATGCCCCTAATTTGTTCTCTGGAGACACTAGACGTAGCCTGAAGATTGTACTGATGGGAAACCAGACCTGAGAGAATTATCACTCAGTGACGAAGTAAATAAATGACAACACCCAATTATGTAGATAATGACACTCAAACCAAGTTGTTTTTGATATGTCTGTGACCTTTAACCTTCATCATGAAATCAATAAAGGTCAAAACATAATTATGAATTAATTTTGTCTTTAGAATGTAATGTAACATTAAGGTTGAGTTTGGGATGAGATTCCATTTAATTAAACCAAAAAATATAATTGAATAGAATTCTTTTTTTTTCAAAACACAAGATGACATTTTACATGGAAGCTGCAGACAAAGAGCAATATGTTGTGTTTTAATGTTCTTCATAGAACATTTATGTTTAGTCACGTTTTTCTCATGCAATCAGGCTAATTTTTAATTTAAAAAAGTACATATGACTCAAGGCTTGAATTTCAAATCTTTCAAATCTCAAATCAAAGCCACACGATAGCTTTGTAAGAAACACATTATAATTTAAACTAACAATTTAAACTGTCACAAAACACTATAATTTATTAACTAATAAAGATATCTTAAATATTTTTGTATGTGTATAATTATTTAGTATACTTTGGGTTTTCAGTTTAACTTTATTATTATTATCATTATTATTATTATTATTATTATTATTATTATTATTATTATTATTATTATTATTATTATTATATGGGTTGAAATTAAATTGAGATACTGGCCTGGATGCACATAACCTTCCAAACTAAATTAATTCATAATTTGTTGTGTTATCCCATGTGAATACATTAGTGAATACATCAATTAATTTGGTAATCAACAGTATATTCACTTTTTTTTCCCAGCTGAGCAATTAACATATTTTTCAATTATATCATCAGTGTATTAGAAGTGTGGCACCACTGAGCCCTTGAGGCTGAAGGGGGATTGTTATTAAATAAATAAACTATGGTCTGCTTTCTGTTAAAACATCTCAAACATGCATTATAGTCTTGAGCCTTGTCTTTAAAACCTTTAACCCTCGTTATCAGACGTTCCTTTTCACATTCTGTCACATTCAACGTATGTCGGACATCACCGAATTGGGATATGTCGGACGTCGAACATGACTGACTAAAAGGGAACTAGTGGTATATGATGCTTTAGACCAGTGGTTTTCAAACCTGTCTTAGGGACCCCCCACCAGTGCACATTCTTTTAGTGCTCCCTCGTCAGACACACCCACTCTACTAATGAGCTGATGACCTGAATCAGGTGTGTTTGATTGAGGAGACATGCAAAATATGCACTGTTGCGGGTCCTCCACGAACGTGGTTGGAAACAACTGCTTTAGGCCCCGTCCACATGGAGACGCGTTTAGCTGTATACACATACATTTTGTACTGTATCAGTGTTTTGTCCACACGGATCCGGCGTTTTGGGAGCATGAAAACAATATTTTTTGAAACCGGGTCCCAAAGTGGATAAATCTGAAAACGACACCGTTGCGTTTTCGTGTGTACAGCCAATCCGTATATTTTGTGAAACGATGATGTCATCACACCATGTCCCAAACGCGAAAGACCGGGATACAACTATGGGCACTGGG